>CM048748.1:177578521-178778521 GCA_026315105.1 Locusta migratoria
TATCACTTTGATGAGGTAAAGTGGTGTTTTATTCTTTGTTTCTTTATCAATAGAAATAAAAAAATATAAATAAAAAATTAAAAAATACTAAAGTTTAACTTTTCCTTTACAGCCCCTGCAGAGCCTGTAGAGGCTGCAGATTATGAGTTGGCTGCCTCCCTAACAGGTAAGCTATTCTATAACTATTTGTTTAGTTCTCCATTAGTCTATTTTGGAACTTTTACTCTATAACATTCATAATTTTGAATGAAACATGCAGTTTTTCACAGTAAATGTAAATATTAATAATTTGAATAAATAAATTTTTATCACATTTTCAGCTGAACATTGTTTTGTGTTGTTATCATTACAATTTTATACAATATTGCAGACACTGAGAAAAATTTAATGACAAAATGTTGTAAAATAGGACTATATGTTGCAAAGTTCAGGTTTAAATTGCTGTACTTGGGAATGAAGAGACCACTCACTGAATATAGCAGAGGTTCTCAATTGTTGACAACTGCACATAAAAAGGACAGCAGACTTCCAAACTTTCAAATTATGGGATTTACTAGGATTGTATGCTCTAAATAAACTTCACATATATATCTGGAATGCCGTATTTGATCATCAGAAGACTACAAAGAACAGAATGAGGTTTGAGAAATGGTGGCAACTTTGGAGAGGAAGCTCCACAGAAGCCAAATCAGAGATATATGTACAGTTTGTCATGTATCAATAGGGTCAATTTAGTGCACAGCCACACAGTTGCCCCACCCCCTTTGCAGTATGGATTACTCCTGTTTAGATGGGGGGAATGGAGTACAACCGCTTTGTCTGAAGTAACAGCTGGCATGTGCATCATGTTATGAGTTCAATGGTGTCAGCTGGAATGGGCATCATTGGGCGATGTTGATGTGTGGATGGCCCTCTCCTCCAAGAGTCTTGCAGTTGTCATGGACGGTGCACCAGTCAGTTGGATCGAGGGAGATGAATATGTGTTGCTGAGGCCAGGGGGTCCTACTGGTAGGGAGCATGAACACACACACACTTTCTACATCAACCTGATCAGGAAGGTTTAAGCACTTAATCAACTGACACTCGATGGGCAGAGGGGGCAGTGAAGCACTCACGTAAAGATAGGGGGTAAAGAGTGACCAATCTCATGCAATGATTGAGAATGTCTGCTAAGAGAGAGGGGGGGGGGGGGGGATGGAAATGGCATATGCGAAGGCAGGAGAAGACAGGGTGGCAAATGAAACCTCGGAAAAGAGAGGTGTGGGTGAGGAAAGAGCCTCATTAATGGAAAGGAAAGGATAGGAGGAATGCTCAATGAAGAGCAATTGCTCTTTGGCAGAGGGGTCCAGTGTCTACAGTAAGGAAGAAGCAGGTGTGCCCAGCTGCCAAGCAGCACGTGACAAGGGTGAGCTATCAATATCCTCTTTAGGAAGGGGGTTAGTTGCAGGCTCGATATGAGCATGTTTAACCCAATTGATGAATACAGTGACTGGGGAGCCTTTGGCGAGGATGTCAAAGGTATTTTGAGAGTGTCGGAGCACACGATGGGCCCAGAGTACGGTGGTTGTAGAGAGGAGTGGACCATGTCATCACAGAACATAAAGTCCAATGTGTGAAGGACCCTAACTGAACTGTTCCATTCCATATTAAGAAATGATTGATCAGCTATTTTTCAATATATTATTACATTATAATGTAAAGAGGCACTCTAACCTTATCTTTTTGTGAGTTGATATGAGTTTTACAGACACTATTTGTCAATCTAGGAAGTAGCTCAGACATTGCTTATATAATTGCTTGCAAAATCAATCAGAAAAACACTTTTAACATGTAAAGTATGAAAATAATCATGATGTTACATACAGTAAAGCAAGTTTAACATTTTGATGAGTTGCCAAATAGAGTATATTCTCACACATTTCACTTCACTGCTTGTTTATAACTTCATCTTTTCACGTCATTATTTGAAATATCACTACTTACCTTATAATTTCATGATTTTATTTTGTAATTATCTATTTTGGTTTAGTAAAAATCCAAAGATGGTACACCAGTTTTTGTTGATCTTATCAAATAAGTTTGCCAAACTGGCACACTCTCAGTTGTTGGTGTGATGTTGTTTGTGGAGGACGTATTAGCCTGTTTGGTAAACAATCAGATTTACATAACCAAAGCACTCACTAGACAGGTATGTGCTTTGCCCAAGATGGCACCTATTTGAGTGTTGTTATATTTGTGTTATGAAGTAAGTAAAATTACACAGTGAAAATAACTAACTCATTTGCTGGCATTTTCATTAACAGTTTCTATAAAAACTGGAACATCTCATGTCAGCAAAAATCGACATCTAGACACCTGAATTTCAATAATCAGTAACGTCAGTTTACTATCAGAAGTTTTCAAGTGCAAGAAAAAGTCTAAATGATTTGCTACCTCATCAAAATCTGTTTTTATACCACTAAACATTTTCACGAAATGGTGGCATTTCATCACAGGTTGATTTTACAACTAATCATATGTTCTTTTTTGAGACATCGATATGCTAACCTCTTCATCTTCTTTTCCCTCTTTAGAACAAGAATCTTCTGACAAGGTTCCTGGTATTGTTGAATAAGCAGCAGCAGGTTCAGACACATTAGCAACTTCATCCAAAGATAGGTCGGAATCATCACTACAATCTTCGTCACAACTGTTCAAGAGAATATCCATGATTTCCTTTTCTGATATATTATGATATAACATTGCAAAGCAGTAAACTCAAACACTGTCGTCTCACAAAACGCAGGTACAGAACTGGCCCATTGCTCAAATCCTTAGTGGAAAAAGAAGGAAGCAAGGAAATACTGTAGTGCTTTCTGGCATTACAAAGTACAGATAATGACAGTAATTTTTTTTAAACATGGCTGCAATTCAGCAACGGTGGAACAACAATCCAAGAGTCAACACAGTTTCAGCCGACCAGTTGCATAAAATAGTTTACATCTATAAACCTTTACCCAGGTTTCAGCAAAATTAATTTTGCCTTCTTCAGAAGGATACAATAAAGCTCACATTAAAAAAGTTGTTAAAATGTGGCTGACTCCATGTCAATAGATTAAAATTTTAAAATTTAAAAACAAAGTCACATTATAAAATTTTGGAGCATGTCCACACACAGGTCAAGTGAGTACTGCGTACTGGCAAGGCGATAGAGCCCTAGCCTAGTCTAGTCTAGTCTAGACTAGGGCTCTATCGCCTTTGCCAGTACACAGTGCTCACTTGACCTGTGTCAAGAATCCATAGAAATTCGTATGGCCGATAATATTATTAATAGGGACAACACCTTCCCTCTAAGTAAAACTTGGAACCCAACCTTATCTGATATTAAGCAACAACGGTCTTCATTTCTACCTGCTGTTTCATTTAAGTAGTCTTGTTTTGACCCATCGTATTTGCCGATTTTCTCCACCAGCGCACTATTAGTACTATTGCACCTAAAGGGCCTCTACTTTGGTTTTGCGCACGTGCGGTGAGTCATCAACGGTGTATAAAGGAGCTGCTGTCTCTGTTCTGCCTCAGTTTCTGATGAGTAAGTGTATCAGCGCACTCACCTGAAGATGGCAGCCAGTTGATCTGCCGGAATATCATGTCTAGTTGACGACGGTATCTGGCTGCACACCTGAGATGAATATTATCATGTAATGCTTTTGTATCAGTTGTGAAGAAATAGTTGTCATTATTTAAGTTCAAACCCTCCTATCATAAAATTATCATTGGTTAAAAGCTTTGTTTCTTATTACAGGAATAATACACGCTCTCTTGGTGAAAAATAAAAATTGAAAATTGTAATAAACTGGCTATTTGAATTTTCTTCGTTTTGTCTCATTTTCAGGTTTTGGGATGTACAACTATTTATTATTTTTGATATGTGTGGTATGCTCCCTTGCAAATCAGTTCAGTTCCTCAACAATGTCATACCTGTTACCGGCTACAAATGCAACCATCTGATAAAGGCTTGCTCAACTCAATCATGTATGCAGGTGAGCAATAGTAATTTATTTATATAGGCCTGCACATAAAATTGTTATAAAAATAGTTTATTTTTACTGCATAGCATACGTGAGATCAGCTGATTTTAATCTTATAAAAATTGAGTGAACAGATAAAGCACAGAAGTCATCATAAACATTAAGATTTGATCTAAATAAAAATGGAATTAAATGCCAGGTTCTGAAAAAAAAAATTTTTTTTTTAAAGCTGTTATACTTAATGTTGGGTAGGTAGTCATCAAGCAATTTATTTGGTAAACATTAGATCCAGAATTAAATATTAATCAGTGGACATATGATTTAAATAGATATGTTTTCTATTGAGAATTACATTACATTTCATTACACAATAGGATACTTTACAACTCACCACAAAAAAGGATTGCAAGCTGCAACAGACACATAAAAAAGACACTCTCGCATACAACACTTAAACTATTGGCCATTAGCCTTCTTCATAAAAGAGAACAGTCACATAATAACACAGGCATACTACACAGTCACACAACTGTCATCTCTAGCTGCCGCATTCTGAATCACACTCTGTGGTGAGGGGATAGAAGGAGCAAAGAGGGAAAGGGGGGACAGGAAGATTGAATGGCAGTGGTGGGGATAGATGAGACAGCATGACTCTCTAGAAAATGAACATCCTAAATGGGTGGAATAAAATGCAGTTTAGGAATGAAGGTGAGAAACAGGGGAAGGGAGGGAAGTAAATCACATACACAATGGGAGAATGTAGGATAGAGGGGATAGGAACTGTTAACACTTTGACTGCTGGCCATGTAAACCATTCCATCCCTTAGAATGCTGGACATTCTGCTTGCAGGAGTAACCCCAGCTGCACTTAGTGTCTTTATCTTCAGTCTGGCGTAAATAATTGTCTGCTCTTTGAAATAAATCCAGAACTGTACACAGAGCATCTAAATCACATACAACTCCGATGCCAAGGGCCCCACTAAAAACTTCTCTACTTCGCAAACAGTCTGTAGAGTCACTACAATATGTTGCTCTGTCACCCCTCTGTCATAGTCACCTCTCAGTACTTTCGGGGAGAATAATTTGCGTGAAGCCATGTCCGTTGATTTACCTACTGAGTGAGCGGACACCACTTTCTACCTGCCCCGTTTCATACAATGAATGCGACCAGTTGGACGATTTAGAAACTAAATAAAAAATCTATAGGCTGGATTAGACAGCAGGTTTACCAAGTCAGGTATTTAAGGTAGATCTAGCCGCCTGTCAATAAACTTGATTCTGTTTTTAAAAGCACGAAAACAAAGATGACGTGATTGGCATTCTACAGAAATTTCCGTATCCCGTCAATTGACGTGATTGGCACTCGGAGTGTTAAGTGTGGAGGAAAAGAGGGTTATCATAGGTTGAGGCCTGGGGAATCAGATAATGTACTGTAAGGATAGCTCCCATCTGTGTAGTTCAGAAAAGCTAGTGGTGGGTGGGAGGATCCAGATGGCCCAGGATGTGAAGCAGTCACTGAAATCTAAGCTCTGGTCTATCTTCTGTTTTGACCTACATTCATCCTAATGGACAGCTAGTTAGTGATTATGCCAATGTAAAAAGCTGCACAATGACTGCAACACAGTAGGTAAATTATCTGCTTTCACAGGTGGCCCAGCATGTGATGAGGTGTGATTAGTGTGTGATAGGACTGGGATAGGAATTAGTGGGTGGATGGACTGGACAGGTCTTGCAGCAGAGTCTTCCACAGGAATATGATCTCTGTGACAAGGGGCTAGGGTCCAGGGTGGCATAGGGATGGACTAAGATGTTATGGAGGTTAGAAAGGCGACAGGACACAACTTCAGGAGGCATAGGGAGGATCTTTGGCATGATGTCTCTCATTTCTGGAGAAAAGGACAGGATATCAAAACCCTGGGAAGGATGCAGTTTAGTTGTCCTAATTCTCTCCGCCCCTTGCCATCCAGTACTTCTCCCACTACCAAACTTTGGTCAAAACAGAAGGAAGACCTCCTTGTGGCACAACATGCAGTGGATCAAATGTGTGATTTCAATGGCTGCTTCACAAACCAGGCCATCTGGATCTCCTCACCAACCACTATCTTTTCTGAACTACACAAATGGAAGTTATCCCTACAGTACATTCTCCAGAAATTATCCAAGCCTTAACCTATGGGTAATCCCCCTTTCCTCCACACTTGACAGTTTCTACCTGCTCTATCCTACACCTCTCATCATTGAGCTATGGACTAAGAATATTGAAATGTACTACAAATGAACCCACAGTAATGCAAGCATACCATGCATATTTCCACTTCTAGCTCCACTATGAAATCATCTATTGTGGAAATTCAACTTACAACACAAATATATTTAAACTAAAAAAGAGCATCAGCTCAAAAAGATGAAATCCTGTAAAAGTAACTTCCTAAAACTTAATGCTCTAAACATCCCATACCTATTAATTCAAGAACAATCATATTCACCAGGCAATACCTCATTACAACAGGAAAATGACTCAAAAAAGGATATTCACATTAATTATACCCGAGGACAATTGAATATCTACCAAACCTTTCCTAGGACATTATAATACCTAAAAAACAAAGGTCCCAGGTTCAAATCGCAGTCTAGCATACAGTTTTAATCTGTCAGGAAGTTTCACATCAGTCAGACTGTGCTGCAAAGTGAAATTATCATTCTCGAGATGTCCCCTATGCTGTAGCTAAGCTATCTCTGCACCATATCTTTTCTTACAGAAGTGCTAATTCTTAAAGGTTCACAGCACAACTTCTGAGGATGGGCTGTGACGTGTGTTAGGATATCAGTTAATAGAGCACTTGCCCATAAAAGACAAAAGGTCTCAAGTTCAAATACCAGTCTAGCATACAGTTTTAATCTGGTAGGAAGTTCCACATAAACTTTGCTCCTGGTCCAATATCTAAAAATAAATTAAATAGCATTTTCAACAAAGGACAGTTTCAATTCATTGCAAGATTTTCTGGAAATTAAAAATTAAAAAGTGTCTGCTTTAATGAAAAACACTGTGGTTGGGAGTGGAACATTGTAGAGGGAAATTGTAACCTATACACTTAACATTCTTTATGTATTGTATATCTTTTATAGTAACAATTACCATTATCTGTACATTCATGTGGTTTAAATAATGTTTCATGTATTTTTTAAGAAATTCTTCTTCTTTTTGTGATACCAGTATTCATTTTAGTATTACTGTATAAGGTAAAGCAGTCAACAATCCGAAGATTGGTTTGAACACCACAGTGCTTTACTAGGCATGGTCCTGTATGGAGGTGGTATGCCGTTGCCTTCCTCCGACCATCGAACTGACTTACCCAGCCAGTTATAGGGGGCCTACAGTTTAACGTGGGTTCCGAACCACGGTGCTACTCGGTATTTTTCACATGAGCAATACTGCCAGAGGTGAAAGAAGTGGAAAGTGACAGATAAAAATCCTAGGACCTAGTGGGGATCGAACCCATGACCTTTGGATTTGTAGTCTGGCACTCTACCACTGTGCAACCGAGGCGCACTATTACTGTATATCAGTGATTATTTGTATAAAGACTTATTTGATCATGTTAATTCATCAGTGAGCAGTTACTGCATTCATCATTGAGCAGTTTTTCTGTTTCCATTCCAAATGTATAATTTTTAGAGACAACAATGTTCTAAAATGGCAATTTTTTTTTAATGATAAATGACATGTCATATGACATGTGTACCCTTTGTATAGTATAACAATATAGTAATAGGACAGTTTACGATTTACTGCAAAGACATGACGATAAAACATGACAGGCACATAAAAAAGACATACACAAACAACACTTTCAGCTACTGGCCATGACCTTCTTCAGAAATAGAAACATTCTTGCAATCACGCAGGCCCACAACACAGCTGCCACACTCTGAATCATACTCTGCAGTGTGGAAAGAGGGAAGGGGAGGGGAGCTAGGAAGGTTGCGTCATGGTGATGGGGATGGATGCAGCACATCCTTCCAGAGTATTTACGTATTAGATGGGAGGAACAAGTTGCAGCTTAGGGATGAGTGGGGAGGTGGGTGTATGAAGGAAAATAAAATAAAATGAAATATATCACCCCCACCCTCCCTCAACACACACAGCATTCAAAATACGAGAGTTTTAGGATAGAGAGATGGTAACTGTCAGATGCAGAAAAAAAGGAAGTTATCATAAGTTAAGGCCTGGATCATTTCAGGATTGGAGAATGTACTGTAGGGATAACTCCCATCTGTGCAGTTCAGAAATGCTGTTGGTGGGTGGGAGGATCCAGATGGCCCAGGTTGTGAAGCAGCCATTGAAATCAAGCATATGCTCTGCTGCATGCTGTGCCACAGGGTCATCCACCTTGTTTTTGGCCACAGTTTGGTGGTGACCATCATTCTAATGGCCAGCTGGTTAGTCACCATGCCAATAAAGAAAACTGTGCAGTGATTACAGCACAGCTGGTAAATTACATTGCTGCTCTAGCAGGTGGCCCGGACTCTGATAGGGTAGGATAAGCCTGTGAACAGGACTGGAATAGAAATTGCTGGGTGGGTGGATTGGACAGGTCTTGCAATGGTATCTTCCACAGAAATATGAACTTGGGCAGGATGCCTCTCATTTCTGGTCATAAGGATAGAAAATCAAAAACTTGGCGAAGGATGGAAGTTAGTTGTTTGAGTCCAGGGTAATAATGGCTGACAAGGGGAGTGCTCTTTTGTAGATGGTTACTGATGGTAGAGGGAGGATCTGGAATGTGTGGGATATGGTGCACGAGATCTGTTTGTGGTATAGGTCTGTAGGGTACTTTCTGTCTGTGAAAGCTTTTGTGAGACCCTTTGCACATTGAGAAAGGAAGTTCTTGTCACTGCGGATATGCTATCCATGGGTGGCCAGTCTGTAAGGGAGGGATTGTTTTATGTGTAATGGCTGGAAACTGTCAAAGTGTAGGTACTGTTGGAGGTTTGTAGGTTTAATATCGATGGAAGTGTGATGGAGCCAACAGTGAGGTGGAGGTTGACATCAGGAAAAGTGGCATGGTTGGTTGAGGTAGATCAGGTGAAATATATGGTGGAGAAGGAGTTGAGGTTTTGAAGGAAGGAGGATATGGTGTCCTGGCTCTGAGTTGAGATCATGAAAATATCACCAATAAACCTGAACCAGGCCAGAGGTTTGGGGTCTTGGGATGCTAGGAAGGATTCCTCCAGAAGGCCCATAAACAAGTTGGCAAAGGAGGGTGCCATGTTGGTACCCATGGCAGTGCCATGGATTAGATGGTAAACTTTCCCCTCAAAGGAAAAGTAGTTGTTAGGACAAATTTGGTGAGGCTTATGAGCATTGACATATTGGGTTGAAATCAAAGTGACATTGGGGGAGGTAGTGTTCCAGAGTGGCAAGGTCGTGGGTATGTGGGATGTTGCTGTATAAGGAAGATTTTGGACAATTGGTTGAAGGTTTTGGTCAACAAGGGCTGAAATTCTTTCGGTAGGAGCACAGTAACCAGCCACAATTGGGTGTCGCTGCAGCATATTAGCCGTGCATACTGGGGCATGTTGCAGTGCGCGCGGCCATTCGCCATCGGTGGTTCTGGAGTTGGGGGTTGGGTGTTTGTGTTGTCCTTAGGTTAGTTTACCTTAGTTTTAAGTAGTTTGTAAGTTACGGACTAATGATCACACAGTTGAGTCTGATAGATTTCCAAACATTTTATTTGATTTGGGTGTCCAGAATTGTTTGGTTTGTGGATTTTGGGGAGCATGTAGAAGGTGGGTGTGCAGAGTGCTGTTGGGGTGAGGAGGGACATGGATTCAGGGTATAGCTTCTGTGAGGGGCCATAAGATTTTTAGGATTTTAAAAGGGATTGGAGATCTTGTTAGACTTTGGGTATGGACTCATTCGCACAACTTGTAGGTAGAAGAGTCAGAGAGTTGCCGGAGCCCTTCTACCAGGTAGTCACTGTTATCCATAACTACAGTGATGGAACCTTTTTTCTGCAGGAAGTGTTGTTACCTCAGGATTTGTTTTGAGGTTGTAGATGGCTCTCATTTCTTCTGTTGAAAGGATGAGATCTTAGGAAGGGACTTTGGAAAAGATGGTGAGGCCAAGTTGGAGGTGGAAAAATTCTTGGGGGGTAACCAGGGGGTGGTTAAGTGGGAGTGCAGGGGATTTTTGTTGGATTGTGGTATGAACTGGGATAGGCAAGGTTCTATGTTGGGATTAGGTTGGCTACAGTTAGAGGGAATGGGAAAAGGAGAGAAGGTCTTTGATGAGACTAACGTGGTTGAATTGGGATGTAGAGCTGAAGGTAAGACCTTTGGATAAAACTGAAACTTCAGAGCGGTTGATGTTTTTTGTGGTCAGGTTAACCACAGTGTTCTAGGGTTGTTTTGGCATTGGATGTTGTGGGGTGTTGATAGGGAGTTTGGAGTGAGGATGTAGGTTCAAGAGGTCAGCTAATCAAGGTCTGGGTGCTATTAGGGGTTCACGAGGAGGAACACTGTGGGTCGGATAAGGATTGGATATAGGTGCTCGCAGGGAGCAATATGATGTCACCAGGTTGGAAAACATGTGGAGGTGGTGTTTGGAGTGCTCTTCCAGGCGCTGGAGAGCAAAGGATTCGATCTGAGTGATGGGATGTAGGTAGTTTGAATTGCATAATAATAGTATCTCACAGAATGAAAGGAGGTAGCTGAGGGATTTTTTTAGACTTGGAGAGATGATTTTGTAGATCTAAGTTCATGATGGATAAGGATAGTTGGAATCTGAAAAGGTGCAAGTTACTATGGAAGGGGGTATGGGATCCAGAGAAGGGAATTTTTATGGTTACACCATTGGGAGGGATTCCATGATTTAGGCAACATTTTAGGAATAGGATGTGGGTTTCGGCTTTGGCATGGGAATGGGATACTTTCCTGAACTGTTGCAGATACATGGAGCAGACATGCACTGGGGCAGCGATGGTATAAGGAGAATGGAAGATGATGGGAGAGATGCTGTTAGGAGATTATGAGGAGGAGATCTGGTAAGAGGTGCCTCAACATACACAATACACACTAAGCATGTAACAACATGCCAACTCACCCATACAAGCACGTAGAAACACTCCAAGCATGCGAAAAAGCACACAAAACTATGCCCAAGCATGCAAAACCATGCTCAAGCATGCCAATTACACATAAGAAGGGAAATTACACACAAGAAGGCGAAATCGCATACACAAGTCAGCAGTCAATTGCATTAATTGCTCACAAATACATAAATCAACGCACCAGTAGGGAAATTCACGTGTTGAAATGCAAAACAACAATCATATTGATGCATCAAGGTAACTAAATCATGTGGCACAATCACATAAATTATTGTAATTCCTAAATTATGATGGAAGGGGAGACCGGATTTAAAGAAATGGAGTAATGTTTTCGTGTACATATGTGTGGGCGGGCCTGTTGGTCCAAAAGAAATGGGTTTCAGAACTCATTGGTTCATTAATACATGAAAAATATTTTTTTCTTTTCTTTTTATTTTTTTATTTAAAGAAATATATAGGACCAAAACCATACGTAAAAATTCAAGAGGGAGAGGAAGGAAATGTGTATAGTAGGATAACTGGGTTAGCTGCATCAGCAATCAGCATGGTTATAAAGCCCTCTGTTGTTAGCGGGCAGGATTGTTAACATTGGCTTGGAAGTCCGACTGTGGCAGTTATCAGAATAAGAGAGAAGGAAATATTAATAAAGGAACTCTTCGGGAAAAGGTAACAAAGGAAAATCACAGTGTTATGGAATGGAGGAGAGGCCATTAGGCAAAATCTAATAATGAAAAGACCACGTTGGAATTAACAATATATTAATAGGACAGTTTATAACTCACCACAAAGATGTGATGACGAGCTGTGATAGGCACATGAAAAATACACACACATACAACACTTTAAGCTTTCGGCCATGGCCTTCTTCAGAAATAGGAACATTTATGCAACCACACAGGCACGCAGCACAGTCACATAACTGTCATCTCCAGCTGCCACACCTTGAATCATGCTCTGCAGTGTGGAAAGAGGGGAGGGGAGGGGAGGAGATAGGAAAGTTGTGTCATGGTGGCGGGGGTGGATACAGCACAGCCTTCCAGAGTATGTATATATTAGATGTGAGGAACAAGATGCAACTTAAGGATGGCATGAGGAGATGGGTGAGTGGAGGAAAATAAAATAAAACAAAATAAATGCACATCCCTCCACCCCGCCCCCCCTCCCACGCACACAGCACTCGAAATAGGAGAGGTTTAGAATAGTGAGGTGGTAATTGTTGGGTGTGGAAAAAAGGGAAGTTATTGTAAGTTGAGGCCTGAATAATTTTGGGATCAGAGAATGTACTGTAGGGATAAATCCCGTCTGTGCTGTTCAGAAAAGCTGGAGGAGGGTGGGAGGATCCAGATGGCCCAGGTTGTGAAGCAGTATTCTCTCCCCCCTTCACTTCACCAACTAGAAAACTCCACCCTAGTCCCCATTTTCTTCTCACCCTTCCAATCATATTATTTGTTGCTGTGATAGTCAGAGAAACAGGTTAGTGAGGAAATCATACAAACACACTGATATCACACATAATTTGAACACTAGTGGATAAATTTACAATTTTGGTTTATAATAACAATGCAAGGATTTAGGAGTCCAAGCTGTACATTAAGAACATTATTTGTGATTTATTGCACATTGTAGAATGGACGTCACTTGCATAATAAGTATGTAACTTGTGAATAGTGACAGCTTGATTCATTAGAAAATATTATAATTCATATCAATTTCCTCTTTTGCTCTTTTAGGGATGCTGTCATCTTCATTTCTTTGGGGCTTCTTATCAGATATGCTTGGCAGAAGAAAACTGATAGTTGTAGCTTATGCAGCTGATGGAGTTTTAAATTTGATTGGAAGTTTTACGCAGAGTTTTGCATTTTTGGTAGTAATAAAATTTTTGACTGGTATAGTGTAAGTATAGCTTTACGATGTGTATTGATACAAGAATGAAGTTTTCCAGTTTTTCATAATACCATTCAATGGACTCTAGCTATGATTTTAATCTAATATATAAAAGTGAATGTTTGTTTGTACGTTTGTTTATACTTTATGCACTGCTGTACCAGTCACCCAATTTTGATAAAACTATGTCAACATATTGCTTACACTTTTGCAAAGGCTACAGGCATAATTTTATGATTCTATGACACAGAGTTTAGGAGAAAAACTGCCACAGTATGAATAACATGTACAGTTATTACGTCTTTGCTACAAAATATTTTCACATCATATTTTGCAAACAGTATCCATTTATTCCAATAAATGTACCTATAAAGTTATTTGATTGTATGAATTATAGTTTAGGAGACATGAATGCTGCCATACCAGTCATCTATGGAGAAGGTGGTTTGGTCTGTAACACCAATAAACTGACACCATTCACTTTATAAACAGCATTTACTAAGAAGTATACAATCTACAGCGGATCAGCAGATTCAATAGATCGATTAAGTTCGTGGCTGCGTCCATGCGGAACAAGAAGTCCGCTACAGTGCTCTGTGCCTTTGATGTAGTGTACATCCATGTTGAACTGGGCAATATAGTGAAAGTGTCTCAATCTGCACGGGGGCGGATCGACTGGCGAGTTTTGGATCACTGCTGCCAGTGGTTTGTGGTCCTTTAGTATGTTAAATGGCCAGCCTTCCACATCTGTACAGAAATGTTTGGTGGTTTCATAGGCTGCTAGAAGCTCCCAGTTGAAGGCAGAGTATTTCGTCTGTGCTGGGCTTAATTTTTTGGAGAAAAACTCCAATGGTGGAGTGATGCCCTTGGTGATTTGGCTCAAAACAGCTCCCAGTGCTGTGTCACTGGCATTCTGCTGCTGAGTTGGGGTGTGCGAGAGACATGGCGTTGGGTAATAAGTTTTCTAACTTTTAAAAGGTGGTATGCATATCCATGACCACACTCCAGGCACATGTATGCCTTCCATTCTGTGAATCCACCCCTGTCTCCCCTTCTCTTTCCTTCCTGGTCCCCCCTCCTACCAACATCCTTATAACCAACTCAGTACCTAACAGCTTGTTCTGGCCTATGTAGTCAGAGCACACTCCATCAGACAGTGCTGGTATATTTCCCTGCCCATGCCTTACATCCCTTCCCTTCCCACCTTCCTCCCCATAGTCTGCCTCTTCATCCCCACCACCAACTACTTCTGCTTTGGGCCATCCACACATTGCAGCAGCAGCTGGAGGCAGCAGTCGTGCATGTGTAAGAAGCTAAATAAAAAGTGTGTAGCCTTTTATGTGAACCTTTCTGCAGGGACATCTGTGTGGCGATTAACAATCTATGGACTTTCCATTGTTCGATTAGTATTCATATTCTTTTGTGCTGTAAGGTATCAATACATATACATCTCCACTATTCAATATAAAATGGTAGCTATTATAACACAATATTCATGATGAAGAATGATACATTTAGAGTAACTAACTGAAGTTGAAATGAGTAATGAATAGTCTACTGACTCATTTCAGTATCATTGCATTGCATTGTATTGTATTGTGTCGTACAATGTATGATTTCACAGGACCAATAAATATACAATACAATTCAGTTTCATAGTCAAATCAAATGGGATTAATATTATAAACATTTGTACCTTGAAACTGAACAGTACAGCATGAATTTTGAGTACAGTGATAAAAACTTGCAGCTTACTAACATGATATAAAAATGGTACAGAATAACTGAATCAAACTATATTGAGCATGTAGAAGAAAGTAACATATTAGGTTATTTGTTACAATCTCAGTTGTATTATTTGTGTTACAAAATGACTCAAAGGTTAACTATATTAGTAATTCTACTTTCATCTGTCCTATTTCCAATGTATACCGTGTGATGACATACCTTTGTAACTTCTTTACAACCATTTTTTTTGTTTCTTTGAAACTTCATTAACCAAAAACAGCACATTGCAAGACAGCTCACATATGCTCAATAATGTCCATGTCTGGGGTGTTTAGTGGGCAGCAGAGGTGTTCTATCTCAGAAGGATGTCCCTGTAGCTACTCTGTAGCAATTCTGGACGTATGGGATGTCACATTGTCCTGCTGGAATTGCCAAAGACCAGCATGATACACAATGAACATGAATGGTTGCAGTTGATCAGCCAGGATGCGAACATATGTGTCACTTGTCAGAGTCGTTTGCAGATGTATCAGGAGTCCCATATTACTCTAACTGCACATGCTCCGCTCCATTACAGAGGCTCCGCCAGCTTGAACAGTCCCTTACTAACACACAGGATCTATGGATTTGTGAGTTGTCTTCATATCTGTAGATGTCCATCTGCTCGATACAATTGGAAATGAGTCTCATCAGACCAGACAACATGTTTCCGGTCAACAGTTCAATGTCAGTGTTGATAGGCCCAGGTGAGGCATAAAGTTTCTGTAATGCTGTCAGCAAGGCTACAGAAGTGGGCGTTTGGCACCAAAAGCACATATTGATGATGGTTTTATTGAATGATTTGCACGCCGACACTTGTTGAAGGCCCAGCATGGAAATATGCAGCAATTTGTGCAAGAGTTGCACTTCTGTCACATTGAACGATTCTGTTTCAGTTGTTGTTGGTCCTGTTCTTGCAGGATCTTTTTCTAGCAGCAGTGAAACAGAAATTTGATGTTTTTCTGAATTCCCAATATTAATGGTGCACTTGTGAAATGGTCATATGGGAAAATCCCCAACTCATTGCTACCTCACAGATGCTGTGTCCCATCATTGTGCACTAACTGTAACACCATGTTCACACTCCCTTAAATCGGGAAAACCTCCTTTTGTAACAGCAGTAACCAATCTAATGCCTGTGTCAGTTACTTGTTGTCTTATACAGGCATTGCCAACCACAGTACTAGCCTCTGAGTGTTTAGATATCTCAGTGTTTACAAACACATGCCTATACCAGATTCTTGCCTCTTCAATGTGTAATCAAGTTCAGATAATGTGGACTCCAGATTTACTAACAAATATTGCTCACATATTACGTCATGCACATTTGGAATAAGGGAAAATGAGTTTCAGAATATGGACAAAAAGAAAAGGAAAATAACTCATTCTAACCTAATTCTATCTAAATACAAACAGAACCAAATTTATTTTGAGAAATAAGGACTTAAAGTAAGTAGTTTGATAAGGTTAGCAGATAATGTTTTGACAGATTGTGAATGCTTATAATAATGACAATTTCATACACTGTTCCTCCCTAAGTATAACTTGGAATAAAATTTCATATGAATGCTTATGTATTTTCATATTTCCTCTGATTACTGTTATAGGAAAATCATAGTTCAGATTTATAAATGAAATCATATAATCTATGTCTTGTCTTCTGCAGTGTCCATAAAAGTTCACTCAAGCATATAAAATGCTGTGTACTCGTTTACTCAGTGCCAAATTGTCTAATAATGAGAGAAAACATAATTGGGGTTACTTTGTGAATAGTACCCAGTTATTGTCTTTTATCATTATATCTACAGTGCTCACATGTCCTCCATATCATGTATGACATTAACAAATTCTCTTATTTGTGTTTCAGACTCTCTGGGCCAATGTCCATACGACTAACTTTCATATCAGAATTCCATTCCCTTAAGTATAGGACAAGAATTATGGTACTATCTGGATTTTTGTATGCAATTGCAACCATTATTATTCCAGGTACGGTAAGCTAAATAGCAATTTTAGGAACATTGTTCTCTATGTGAGAACCTACTGTGCACTCTGAAGAACAACATAAATTTATGACTGATATACTATGTTCTTGTAATTAATTATGGAAATTGTCCACAAAAATGATAAATTATTCTTCAAAAGAGATAGAATGGCTGGCCAGTACTTACCTTTGTGCTCTACTGCCAATAGTCACACAAAGAAAGAAAAAGGAGGGGAAAAAATAACAAGCTTTCAGAACAGGATTCCTTCATCAGATAGGAGAGAAGGGAAGAAAAAAGGAAACGGAACAGAAGGGAAAGGTAATTCATGTCCTAGGTCATGAGGATGATGTTTGAGGATTGTGGAAGTCAGAGGTACTGTATTAGTACTAAGCAAGGATGTTAGAATACAAGGAGACACCCTTAAGCTGAAAAAGTGAAGCCTGCCTCCGCCATATTGCTGTGTCTTGGAGAAGTGTTCATATTGTAGAGCTAATGTTTTATGTCACTTAAATCAGGAATAAAACGTACGGTGTTTTGCCATGATGTACAACTTGTTAAAAGGTGCACATCAGCCATTAAAAATTACGATTTGCAATATATTATGATGAGTTTTTATTACTATTTTTTTCAAGAAAGTATATTGTTTGTAAGTACATACTTTGCACTGACCTTCAGTTCAATGCATTAATAGTAAGAGGCTCGAATTAATGGAGAAATAGCATTCCTTAACACACCAATATGGCGGTCAGGCTTCAACTGAGTATGTGCTCAGCATAAATAATGCTATTTCCCTTTATTCTAGCCTTCTTGGTACTGAGCCATGCCAAAGAGGATATCTCAAGTAGTAAAGAGAAGTAAAGTTGAGTGAACTGAATGATGCTGTGGGATGGAGGAGGGATTACTTAAAACGGTTAATCAATAACAGGGAAAGATATAGGGATATAGAGAAACACACACACACACACACACACACACACACACAAACATGAAGGTAAGGAAGGGGGTGAGAAATGAGTAATGGATAAGTAAGTTGAGGATGGAGGAGGGGGAGGGAGCTCCCCCCACCCCCTGTCCTCCATCCTCTACTCACTTATCCATTACTCATTTCTCACCCCTCTCCCTTACCTTCCTCTCATATATATACATGAGTGTTTGTGTGTGTGTTTGTATTGCTCTATATTTTTCCCTATTAATCAAAACCATTTTAGGTAACCCTCCCCCCCCCCCCCCAGAATCATTTGGTTCACTCATCTTTCTTCTCTTTACTGCTTGATCTATCCTCTTTGGTTATATATATCCTCTTTGTGTATGGCCCAGTATTAATTTACAGTATCTCTAACTTCCAAAATCCTTGAGCATCATCCTCATGACCTAGGTTGTGAATTAACTTCCCCTTCTGTTCCCATTCCTTTCTCCTTTCCTTCTCTCCTACCTGATGAAGAAGCCTTGTTCTGAAAGCTTGTTCTTTTTTTCATCCTTTTTCTTTCTTTGTGTGACTATCAGCAGTACAGCACATATGTAAGTACTGGCAGCCATTCTATCTCTTTTGAAGAATAATTTACTATGTTCTTGTAAATACACCTATCTGCTGAAAATTTCTGGTAGATTAAAATTGAGTGCCAGAACTAGGATTCAAACCTGGGACCTTTGCCTTTTGCGGGCAAGCTCTCTACCATCTTAACTATCCCGGCACGCTTCACGGTCCGTCCTCGCAACTTTACTTGTGACAGCACCTTGCCTCCTACTTTCCAAACTTTACAGAAGTTCTCCTGCATACCTTGCAGGACTAGCACTCCTTAAAGAAAGAATGTGGTGGAGACATGGCTTAGTCACAGCCTAAGGGATGTTTCCAGAATGAAATTTTCACTCTGCAGCACAGAGTGCACTGATATAAACACTCTGCTCCAGAGTGAAAATTTCATTCTGGAAACATCCTTTAGACTGTGGGTAAGCCATGTCTCCACCATATAATTTCTTCCAGGAGTGCTAGTCCTGCAAGGTTTGCAGGAGAATTTCTGTAAAGTCCGGAAAATAGAAGGCGAAATATTGGCAGAAGTAAAGCTGTGAGGACAGACCATGAAGCACGCCAGTTGTGTTATTAATTTGCAGTCACTGATAATGTGTAATGTGTACCTTCCAGTCCTGTTTTCGTTCAGCTTGAATTCATAAATATTTGATTGCATTACATTCTTTGTCGTCGCTGAATCCTAACAGAACATACTGTGTTTTTCTGGGTCTGGAGAGCAGTTTATTAGACACACACCAATTCATTGCTAAGCCCAGGGTTCTCTGCATTGTAAGGTGTAACACTGTAGAAATTTGGTATGATTTATCAAATCATGTGACTGTGAAGTGTGCCTGTGTGATTGCATGAATGTTCTATATTCTGAAGAAGGCCATGGCCGATACCTTAAATATTGTACATTTGTGTCTTTTTTATGTGCCTGTCACAGCTCACGATTATGCCTTGTGTGAATTGTAAACTGCCCTTATTATATTGTTTAATACATATCAGTTACACATAGGAGTGAGTTATTTATCTCATAAACTTTCCTGGTGGGATAAACATATATAAAAAATAGAAAACGGACGACTTACCCAAAGGTCAGGCTCATCGTCAGACACAAATAAAATCACACACAAACACACATACAAGCTTTCACAACCGTTGGTTGCTTCTTCAGGAAAAGAGAGGAGAAAGAGAAAGATATGGGTTTTAAGGAAGTGGAAAAGGAGTCATTCCTCGTTTTCCACTTCCTTAAAACCCATATCCTTCCCTTTCTCCTCTCCTTTCTTCCTCTTTTCCTGAAGAAGCGACCAACGGTTGCGAAAGCTTGTATGTGTGTTTGTGTGTGATTTTATTTGTGTCTGTCGACGAGCCTGTCCTTTGGGTAAGTCATCCATTTTCTATTTTTATAAACTTTGATGGTGTATTTTTGTGCCTTTTGTGTCTTCTTCATATTCATTGTTAACCTTACAATACTTGCATTATTACCATAAAAGTTGAAAAATTAAATGGTGTATATATCATTATTTATTTATTTCATATGGCTTTGAAATCAGCATCAAGTTACACCAGGGAAATATTGATTATAAGATAAAACATGTGTAGAATACATATTGATTATAAGATAAAATGTAAGTAATGACAAATGTATGCAATAACAAGTCACATTGTATAACATGTAAAAATTTTAACAATGGAAAATCTGATTGGAATGTCAACAACAACTCACCATAAAGAGGCTCACTGAGCTCGAGATAGGCATGAAAATTAGACAAGTTGTTTGAATGTGATTGTCTATTTTTTATACCTGTCATCAGCTCAGTGAGCCACTTTATACTGATTAATGATGAAAATTCTCCTCAGAGATAATAAATATTGTTGAAATGAGATAGAATGGCTGGCCAGTACTTACCATTGTGCTGTACCACCGATAGTAACACAAAATGAAAAAACAGAAAAAAAGGGACAAAGGGACAAGCTTTCGGAACAGAGTTCCTTCGTCAGGTGGGAGAGAAGGGAAGAATAAAGGATGGGAATAGAAGGGAAAGGTGGTTCACGACCTAGGTCATGAAAGTGGTGAAAGAGTGGGCGTCAGAGATACTGCATGTATGTACTGAGCCAAGCCAGAGAGGATAAATATAACTAAAAAGGAAAGATCAAGTAGTAAAGAGAAGAGAAGAGAGTGAAATTAATGATGCTGAGGGGTGTAGGAGGGGCGGGTGTAGGGGTGTAGGAGGGTCGTGAACCACCTTTCCCTTCTATTCCCATCCTTTATTCTTCCCTTCTCTCCCACCTGACGAAGGAACTCTGTTCCGAAAGCTTGTCCCTTTGTCCCTTTTTTTCTGTTTTTTCATTTTGTGTTACTATCGGCGGTACAGCACAATGGTAAGTACTGGCCAGCCATTCCACTTTATACTGAGTTATCTAATCCTCCATTATTGACGTAGTAACATGTAAGTGACATATAATTCTTGAAGGTGACTAAATAGTTGGTGTTGCTGTACTCCTCAGGATTACAGCTAGTCCTTTCAGCCACAGCATTGATTCTCCTCTAAGCTTGTGAAAGTCCTGGACCATGCCTTGGAAATTCCTTAAAGGGCATTTAATGACAATGTTTAGAAGTGTTTGTTTACTGCATCCACAATCACAGTCAGGTCTATCAACTATGCCCCATTTATGACTCTGTATGTGACAGTTTCCATGCCCTGTTTGAGCCTAATTGGCTCATCCTGGTCCAGGATCTCCATAGTGGTTCAAATCTCATAGGGTGTCAAACGGATCTTAGATTAATTTGATTGTGTCTGGGTTAAAGAGAGACCATTCTCAGCACCAAGTATGATCCATGTTTAAACTGCCACTTATAATATGCCCTCCTACCTTTCAAATTGGCTTACGAGACCTTAGTCGAGCATGGAAGGTAAGGTTTTCAACAATATCATGAGGATAATTTGTCACTCGCCACAAAGAATCATGAATGACACCAGAAAGTATTAATAATAAAATCTGTTAACAAACATGCATTATTGTACAATATTGTTACAAGGTTTTTTACAAACAGAAATAATTGAACATAGTGATCTAGAAAGCAATGTTATTGTTATGGTAAAGTATTTCATATTATATTGTGATAATCTGTGAATATCTTTGTAGTTAGAAATAAGTAAAACCTCCCTTACATATGGTATCCTGATCTTCAATAAAACAAACACGCTACTTCTTGGGGTTAAATTCATTACAATACACTCATTCATAGAATCACACAGGCACACTTCACAGACACTCAACCATCATGTCTGGCTGATACATACACTCTGTGGTTATGGGATGAGAGGGGAGGGGGAACAGGAAGGATGGAAGGTGATGTTGGGGATGATACACCACAGCCTTCACATGTATATATTAGATGGATGGAAAGAGATGCAGCTGCAGGTACTGTCAAAATTGAGAATCAATGCAGTATGGTAATGTGGGAGGCAGTGTATCCAAGACATCTATATACAAAAAAACCTACAAACCTCCATGGTGTTCTGATATTTATGATATGTCCTGCACTATACTAATAACTGTAATCCATTGCACAACCTCTGACAGTAGTGATACATAAATGCCTCATTGCTGGGGAATTTTCTGATCTTTATAAAGGTATCCCACCCAACACCTGTTTACAAATCAGAAATCCACACCAAGTGTCAGTTCAGCACAAATTTTCATGTGTCATAAAATCAGTCAGTTTTATTAATACTGCTCATGTCAGAAGATTTCACAAATTGTGAATAAGTTTCAGAATATTTTGGTCTGCTGTAGATTGTCATCGTCGACTGTTCCTTTGGAATTTAGGCTTAAAGAAGAGTAATTACTGAATAACAGAGATGTATTGTCATCAACAGACACATACAAAAGATAATAATAAATATCATTATAATTATAAATTTACAAACCCTGAGAATGTTTTGCAACTTGAAAATGTCAAAGACATTAAAGTTAAAGATGAAGCATTGAATTAAAATTTGTGATGCATCCAGGAATCAAACCTGGACCTCCATGCTTACTAGGCAGACGTCTTAACCAGTAGACCACCACATCACTAGTGATTAATGTGGCTCGGAATAGACGTACAACTTTCCTCCATGTCACAAACTCTTATTCAGCTTCTGTGTAAGTACTTAGCCTAAGCTAAAAGGCAGGAATGTTTCAATATGTCCATTGCCGAGGTGCTATTCTGAAACATGGCAGTTGTGGCAATATTTATGGAACAAAGAAGCTGAATTAGAGTTTTTGACATGGAGGGAAGTCATACTTAAACTTTTCTGAGGCAATACCTGGTGGTGCGGTGGTCTAGTGTTAGACGTCTGCCTAGTGAGCATGGAGGTCTTGGATTGATACCCAACCGCATTACAAATTTTAATTCAATGCTTCAGCTTTAACTTTAGTGTCTTTGACATTTTTGAGACGCAAAACAGTGTCAGGGTTTGTAAATGTATAATTATAATGATGTTTATATCACCTTAGCCCAACATAAAAGGCAGGAATGTTCCGATATGTCCATTGCTGAGGTGCTATTCCAATGCATGGAGAGCCTTGGCAGTTGTGGCAATATTTATGAAACATAGAAGCAGAATTAGAGTTTGTGATGTGGAGTGAAATCATAGTTAGACTATTCAGAGGCACCTCAATCACTAGTGGTTTGGTGGCCTAGTGGTTAAGACGTCTGCCTGGTGAGCATGGAGGTCCAGTTTTGGTTCCAGGCTGCATCACAAATTTTAATCCAAAGCTACAGCTTTAACTTTAAAACTTCTTAATTTTGAAATAAATCCCACTTCATTTATCTGAAAATAAAGTCTTTTCTCTAATTTCACAATATTTTTATGACTAAGTTTTATAACAAGGAATGTATAAATATTTTCTTTCTTCATTGTGTGGGGTTTCAATAGTTTAAAAACTTACTTTTTCATTTCGTCTTTATGTCACTTGCTTGCTTTTCAATAAAAGTAATATTTTTTCCCAATAGCTGTTGCATGGCTCATAATTCCTCTTCCCTGGACTGTGACGTTTTTTGGTGGTTACATTACATACAACTCCTGGAGAATGTTTGTGACAGTGGGAGCACTGTCAAGCTTTTTAGCAGCATTCCTCATTTATTTGTGTCCTGAAGCTCCAAAGTTTCTCATGACAAAAGGCCGGATGGAGGAAGCCTTGCAATCCTTCCAAACTGTGTACAAATACAACACTGGAAATAAACCAGAGACATATCCGGTATGTATGCTGTCATTTACTCATTTGAAAGTAGAGCACAAACACCAAAATATTTCAAGCCCAGTGCTTTTCAAAATATGTCACAATTTGCAGATGTGCATTTTTATAATAAATAAAGAAAAGAGTTTACAAAATGCAATAATGCAAATAACAGCAAAGTTATCTTAATATATTCCACACACCGTTTATTTATTAAATGACTGTTAGTATCTACTTCTGTGATCTGTAATTTTCAGTTGGTTTAATATCCAGAACTTAGGAAATAGCAGCTGATGGTGGTCTTGTATGCCTCTGCCTCTGTGATTGTGTGCGTGTGTGTGTGTGTGTGTTTGCTGTTCTGACAGAAGCTATGGCCAAAATCAGGTTGTGTGATTGTCTCTTCTATGTGCTTGTCTGCAGTTTGACAATCATCTTTGCAGTGATTTGCAACCTATCCTCATTATAACATTAAATTCCAACCTGAACTTTAGATTGTTAGATTCCAAAACTGAGGTTTTATTAGCTTGTACATTAAATTTCAATGACTGTTAAGTATTAATTTATGCTGCCTTATGGGTTTAGCATGGGGTTGGTGCCCCAATAATAACCACATGTCCTTTAACTTATACTTTATTGTGAACAATCCAAAAGCTACAACCAGACTGAATATAAATTTGGCCGGCGGGCACAGGGAAGCTGTGGCCGTAAAAAATGTGAGCTGTAAAGACATGTCAAACACTATTTTGTCAATTTGGTGATCGAGCCATTGCCACACAGCCACCCAACCCGCCCCCCCCCCCCCCCCACTCCTCACAATGCGGAAGCAGGAAGACTTAGACAGCATGTGAGATGGTGATGGCAGGAAGGGTTAATGTCGAATGAACTGCCACTCGTTGGCAGAGGGGGGGACATAAAGCAGAGGAAGATGGACAGAGGGTGAAAACTGAGAGGTTGTGTCTGTGACCAGATGAGGGAGAACAGGGACAATGAATCCTAAGGGGAATGGGGAAGAGGAGAGGGAGAGAAACCATGAGAAGGTGACGGGGGCAAATGTGAAGAGAGTGAGGGGGAAGAAGTAGCAACCAAAGGGAAAGAGGGAATGACTGGCAGGGTGAGGTAAGGGGCAGAAGAGTCTGGCAGAGGAGTAGGAGGAGAATGGGATCAATGCATGCAGGTTTGATCCTGTTTACGGATACTGCGATTAGAGAATTATTGAGAGTGATGGTGAAGGTGTTGTCAAGCCTCTTCAGGACCTGGTGAGGGCCAGAATATGGCAGTGTCATCACAGAGGAATACATGTGTGCATGTTGCCAGGGCAGAAGGGATATGAGGAGCAGGAGGGAAGTCACTGGATGGAGGAGGGAGTGACAATTTAGAGCAGTACATGGAGATACAGTCAACAAAGGGTGGAAGATCAGAGGGGGTGGAGGGGAGAGGGGATGGGTAGATGAGTTCACCAGGGAGGGACAGGGTATTTCCATTGACAAACTCAGTGACGGCGCCTTTGAGGTCCAGTTTATACGTGGTGCACAGACCGAGGAGGACTAAAAGTAGAGCCTCTAATCAAAGAGTGTCGTGCCACATAAGGGCTGCCTTATGAGTATGGTGCCAGCATTCAAATAGGACATTACTTTGGGGGTGATAAGCTATTGCATGAATGCGTTTGACACCAAAAAGTTTGCAAAGATTTTGAAAAGGAGAATACTTGAGCTGTTGGCTGTGGATGGTTGTTATGAAAGCAGGACAGCCAAATTGGGAGATCCACGAATGCAGGAATGCACATGCAACAGTTTCTGCTGTGATGTTGGGAAGGGGTGTGTCTTCAACCCAGCGAGTGGTGCAGCCGATGGAAGTAAGTAAATAAGTAAATAGCGAAAGCCGTCAACCGGGGAAAGGGGCTGACTAGATCGATATGAACATGCTGGAAGGAGCCAACTGATGGGGAAAGAGGCCAGAGGAGGAGAAGTGTGAGTATGAATTTAGCTTTTTTGGTAGGGAACACAGTCGTGAGTCCAGGCTTGGCAATTGTGCTTCATGTCTCACCAGATAAACCAGTCAGTGATCAACATAGTGGAAACCTTTACTCCAGGATGAGCAAGATTGTGTAATTTATTAATATTGCACCTCAGGCAGCGAGAAATGTAGGGGTGGAGAGTGCCCATGGATTTGTCACAACAAATCTCTCCCAATACACCAGGGAAGGTGGTGGGGATAGGTCGCAAAGGAGAGGAAGAGTCCTGAATGAGTGGCATAGAGTCATCATCAGTCGATTGAAGAGTGGTGAGCTGAGAAAGGTCCAGGAGAAAATAAATTCCTTAATGCGTGAGAGGAAATTGGTAATGACATTGCCCGCACCATTGATGTAGTGGACATCAGTGGGAAATTGAGAAATGTGGTGATGGTGGTGTCACTCACATAATTGGAAATTATGAGCCAACTTGAGAGCCAAGAATGCAGAAGACATAGCATCCATCCAGGAAACAGGTTGATCACCAGAGGTGTGTTTGCCAGCTAAGGCATAGGTGAGGAGGGCTTGCAGCTCGACAGCACCAGTTAAGTGTCTTTGATAGTAATTAATGGTGCCAAAAACAACGTAATTCTTTGAAAGTTGTAGGAGGTGACAAGTTGACATGGTCAATCTTTTCAGGAGGGGGGCAGGGGGGGGGGTATCCCGTTGGTAGAAACCGTAAAGCTGAGGAAAAGCACTGAACTCTGATGTAGTTAGCGTTAGATGCCAGCTGCAGCCAGGGTATCAAGAATGATTTGTAAATGTTTCTTATCCTCCTCAACTGAGTTACTGGATATTAAAATGTCATCAAGTTATGCAAACAAAACTTCAGGGGAAATGAAATCTCATTGATAAACTGCTGCCATGTCTGAGTAACATTTTTAAGGCCAGAAGGCATGAACTGGTTTTGAAATAAACCTATGGGAGTAGTGATATCAGTCTTTTCAATTACCTCTGGAGCCATAGAAATTTGGTGGTAAGTACATTTGCATTCCACAACTGAAACACTTTTGTGCTTGCCAGAGTCTGTGTGAAGTCAGCAATGTTCAGAATAGGATAATTGTCCATTAGCTCCAGATCCGCTTCTGTGAGTGCTGCTGTTGTTAGTGAATGTACCAAATTGTCTAATGACTTTGACACACGGATGAATAAGTGGTCTGAGAAATGTAAACAAGTAATTGGCATCAAGAGTGAACTGGAAAGCATCACACACCATCTTGCCCATGCTGAATCACATCTGTCTGTGGCCAAACAACATTTTTCGCTTCTGCGGGCGGATTGCAAGGTTAATACCAGTGTTTCCTCTGCTATTTATGTACCCATGTCCACACCTAGGCATGACTGTGCTTCAGACAACTCACCTAACTTTGCTCCTCGCTCCTATGCTGATGTGCGCATACAAAATGCGATTGCCAGCCCAACTGACACAGCTGACAAACCTGTATGTGCACTCTGCCCTCTGGCGTCTGCTCCACACACTATTCACAACTCTCAACCTACTGACCTAATAACTGAAACTTTTTAACTTCCCCTGTCTCTAAACAACCTGTCCGTCGCCAGCCCATGGGTAAACATAAATCCAATGTTATCTCCACTGGCAACAATTGTGCTGCTGCTCAAGCAACAGACTCAAACTCTAGTGTTCTCCCACAGCCACACAGTGTTCCAAATGTTAATGTGCCTACTGCCACACCTGCCATGGTTCAGCCCGCCATCTCGCTCAGGCACCCACGTGGCGCCCTTTCCAGCTCCCACGGCGCCTGCGTCAACTACTCTGCCAGCTGACCCACACACCTCCACAGCTCGGCCGCCATCTTGCTTGTGCACCCAGGTGGCACCCTCACCTGCGACTACTGTGCCCATGTCTACTACTCTGCTGGCCGACCCACACATCACCACAGCTCAGCTGCTATCTTTCTCACACACCCAGGTGGCACCCTCATTTGCTATGATGGCGCCCGCTACAACTACTCCACCTGCTGACCCACACACCTCCACAGTCCGGAAGCCATCTTGCCCCCTCGCACTTGTGGTGCCTTCAGCAGCACCAGTGGTAATCACAGTTGGCTGGGACAGTCTACTGTTGCCTCCCATCCCTGTGCCGGCTGTCACAACTTTGTCTGCCAAATCCGACACACCAGATGCCACCCCCCCCCCCCCAATTGTCTCCCGTCCTCAGAAGTGCATTTCTGTAGTAACTAAAAGCAAGGTCTACAGACTCAGACGACACACCTGTGTGTAGCAAACCACACTGCCTTTGTGCTGAGAAATTCGTGGTCGTGGAAGCACAGATTACAGAACTACTAGAGGCAGGCATAATCAAATCTTCTTCTAGCAGTTGGTACTCCCCCAGCCACTTAGTAAATAAAGCAATGGTTCTTGGTGAATGTGTGGGGCAGTGGCAGACTAACGCTGTTGGAGGGTCTGGGGTGGCGGTGATACGAAAGGAGGACCCCCCACTCCCCCGATGAGAGGCACAGGACAGTCTGAAAAAATAGCTTTTGAGATTTGGAGGCCCCAGCAGAAGAAGATGCGAAGCACGCTTAAAAAAAAAAAAAAAAAAAAAAAAAAAAAAAAAAAAAAAAAAAGGTCCTTTCCAGGTATTTGTGGGCCCCTCCGCCATCCCCTTAGTCCGCCACTGGTGTGGGGACTACTGTAGGCTCAATGCTAAGATGCTCGTGATCAGGTATCCTATCCTAATGTAGTCTATTTCACTCATGCTCTCGCTGGTGCTAAAATTTTTTCTGTGGTTGACTGCAAACGTGCGTACCCTTAGATACCCATGGTTCTGGAGGATGCTGAGAAGACTGCCATCATGACTCCACTACCGCTTCATGCCATTTGGACTTAAAAATGCCACACAAATGTGTTAACACTTAATCACTTCTCCTTCCCCTAAAGTTTTGTTTTGTTTACTTAGATGACATTTTACTATTCAGTACCTCTACTGGGATAGCAAACATCATTTACAAATTCTCTGTGACACTTTGGCTAAGGCAGGCCTTGAGTTGAATCACAACAAGGACCAACTGCACCTACCGTCCAAGACGTTTCTGAGGTACACTGTTTCAGCTGATGGCATTCTCCCCCCCCCTCCCCTCAGAAAAGGTCAATGCCATCAAGGAATTACCACGCCCCTCCACATTCAAAGAATTGAAGTGGTTCTTATGTACTATTAATTATTATTGTCGGCACTTGCCCAGTGCTGCTGACATTCAAGCCCCCCTTACTGACGTGCTGGTAGGCAAGAATACCTCAGGCACTCACCCCGTCTCTTGGACCCATGTGATGTCTCTTCCCTTAAAGACTTTATCGCATACTATTACTATCGTTCTCCTTCACCCTGAGGCAGACATCTTTATCACAAGCGATGCTAGCAACACTGCCATTGGTGCTGCTCTTAGCCAATCTTTAGACGGCAATATCTCTCCTCTCCATTTCTTCTCTCAAAAATTAAATCATACTCAGAGGAAGTATTTGGCCTTTACCTGAGAACTTCTTGCCACTTACGAGGTCATTAAGCACTTCTGCTCCGAGATTGAGGCTGTCCTTTTCATGTCATCACCGACCAGAAACCACAATACAAAATCCTCTGGCTGATCCTCCTCCTAGATACTTATGATACCTAGATTTCATCTCCCAGTTCACCACTGATGTCAGGTACATCAAGGGTGCTGACAACATCGTAGCCGACTTCCTCTCTGGAGTCGATGCCTTGTCTTCCCTGATCGACCTCTCTAACCTTGCCATTCTCCAATCAGCTGATGATGAGCTTAGGCAACTAGTTTCTAATTGTTCCTTCTCTCTCCACCCTGTCTGCACCTCTTTTTCTGGAGTGACAGGCAAAATTTGGTGTGACGATTCCATGGGCAAGCTTCACCCCTTCATCCCTTGCCCCTTACAGTGCGAGGTTTTCAAAAAAGTTGAATGAGCTTTCACACCCTGGCATCCGTGCCTCGATCTGTCTTGTCACTGAATGTTTTGTCTGGTGAGATGTCAAGTGAAACTGTCAAGCTTGGGCTCGGGCCTGCATTCCCTGCCAATGCAACAAATCACCTCTCACACCTCCCCTCCTTTGAGCTCTTTCCCCATTCCCACGGGCAGATTTCAACATGTCCATATCGCCCTCATCAGCTCTCTTCCTCTGGCTGTCGGTTTCCGCTTTGTCTTGTTGACTATCAATTGGATGACCCCCCTGGGCTCAGGCCACCCCTCCCACCAACATCACAGCAGAGACAGTAGCTAAAGCCTTCTTCATACTTGGGTTTCTCAGTTTGGTTGTCCCTTGCTCATCACTACAGTTCAAGGCTGCCAGTTTGAATCCTCTCTCTTTTCTGACGTTTGCCATTTCTGTGGCATCAAATGCATCCACACCACTGCCTACCACACCCAAACCAACGGGCTGGTAGAGTGTTGGTACAGAACCCTCAAAACTTCTCTCTGGTGTCACGACTCTATGGATGGAGGCACTTCCCCTCATTTTGCTCAGGTTACGAGTGACCTACAAAGAGGACATTCGTGGCACTGTTGCCGAATTTGTCTATGGACAATCCTTACTTTTACCCCCTCTCCCATTCCTCACTTCTGACCTCCCCACCCTGATAGACCGTGTGTGTCAGCACTGCGCTAGGATCTGCTCTCCACCTCCCTCCAGTCACACTCCTTCGCATATCATTATTCCCAAGAGCCTGTAATCTAGTGAGTTTGTAATGCTATGAGACGATCTGGTCCATCCTCTGCTCAGCCCTCCTTATTCAGGCCCTCATTGGGTGCTTAGGTGCTCCCCCAACACATGCACCTTTCTTATCAATAACCCTCCACTGCGTCGGTAAACTGTATCAAACCTCCTCATGCGGAGCCCTCCTCCTCACTTCCAGTTGAGGGCAATCCTCCTCCCCTCGTAACATCCGAGGCAGATACCTCTCTTTGAGCATTTTTGGCTTCTCCGTCGTCTCCTGCTGACGCGCCTCTGCCTCCCCCCCCCCCCTCCTGCTCGAGTTCCCTCTCTGACTCCTCCTTCCCCCTCCTCTCTGTTCGAGGTCTCTCCATACTCTCCTGCCTTCCCCTTCTGAGGCTTCGGCATTCAACCTCTTCCTAAGTCCCCAGTCCTGGAATTCGAGGTTTCTATCCCTCCCCAACTCTCTTCCAACATTGTAATTCTTTTGCACGAAGGCGCAATTTTCATATTAAGTATGGCTGTCAGTGCTTCCCCCCTCCCCAGCAATGTAGGTACAAGTTAATGAAATGTTTCTCCCCTCCTGCTTCATTTAAGTTGGATGCCACATGAGCTTTTCTGCTCCCCTCAGGTGTGCTTAGTGTGGTACTTCGCCTCCTGACTGTGCAAACCTCAGCCTCATGCCAGCTGGTGCATCGGGTTCGGAAGCCCCGTCACCTCAGGGACTTCGAGATTTTTGACTCCACTGCTCACCGCCTCCATGGTCGTCGCCTCTGCCAGACAATTCCGTGGAGCTGTCCATCACTCGGACTCCATGCACACAACCATCTCCGGCTGTCGCCCCCCCTCCCCCCCCCCCGGTCCAGCCTTCACCTCAACAAGAGTACACCATACTGCAGGGGAGGGGTGGCTCTGTGGTGGCGATATCCATAATTGACTCTGAACAAACAATCATATCTTTACAATTGTCTTTGGGCATGGTGCCTCTTGGCTGCCATCAACGATCACAGTCAGTCTGTGTTATGCTTGTGGACTGTTGGTTCAATAAAGTGTTGATATGCAGAAAAGTGTGTTTTCTGGGGCTCGCACCCCGTGAAAAACCCATAATGGTGACCCCAACATGAAAAACCTATAAGATTATCTGAATTCTGAACTATTTTTAGTGCCAAGTGTAACTAGAACTGGTAACTTAATAGGAAGTAGAAACTTTTGATGTAATTTCATCATAATTGATGTTTTCGGAAATCCTGTAATGGTGTCATTCATTCTTTGAATAATGAAACACTACTCACATATTTGTCCATGTCTTGCCTGATGTTATATGAGAATTTATTTGCATTCTCAAGCAAAAATACGTAAATAAGTATTTTTTCTGACGTTTGCACAGCGCCTGTATTTCACAGTTGTCATATTTTTGAGGTTATAACATGCTTTGTCCACACAGTGCACCGAGAAATATGCAAACCATCCATCATTCTCACAGTTTATGGAACATCGCAAAAATACTTACATAAATATTTGCCCTTGAATAAGTGCAACATGTCATAAATTTCTAATTATTTGAAATAATTTTTCAGGTTAAGAAATTGAAGGATGAAATTCAAGCAGTACCTGATCCTTTAACAAATGATGAAAACAGGAAGAGTGCCTGTTCATTACTAAGATTTGCCTTGAAAGATGCAAAGTTACTTCTATTGAAGCCATTAAGAAACAGGACTTTTATGATTATGATTCTTAATTTTGGTGCTTTGCTTAGGTAAATAATGATAAAACTATATTTATACATTATCAGAACATTATAGTCTATCATAAACAATAAAAATATATACGTATTTTTGGAAACATTTTGTATCTTTGGGATGACAGTGCCCTTATGATAATTGTATATATAAAAACAGTCTAGAGCATAAAATTGTTTAGTTTCAACACAATGTTGGACAATCTTCAGGGTTTCTCTCCAAGATCGTATGGAGTGTGCAGCTGCAAAACATCTTGGAGAGAAACCCTGAAACTGGCCCAAATTGGGTTGAAACTAGTTGCTAATAATAAACAATAAATCTTGCACTCTAGATTGTATTTATATATAAAAATATATACCTTATTTGAATAACAGTGTAATTTACTTTAATGTTGTTTCATTGAAATGACAAACATTTGCTTTTTACATATGTCTGCCTTGGTGTGTGTGCATGTGTATGGATATGAGTGTGTGTGTTTATTTATCTATCCTCTCCCAGGATTGGAATGCCTCCTCACCCACTCCTTGGAACCTGCATCCTTTCCTATTCCCTACCTTTTTCTGAAGAAGCAACCCAGGGTTGCAAAAGCTCAGCACTTGTGTGTATTTTTATTTGTTTTTGTTTTTATTTTTATTTGTGTTTTTGTATCTATCAACGAGCCTGTGCTTTGGGTAAATGATCTCTATTTTTTATACATATTTTTCCCACCAGGAAGGTTTCCTTCTATAATATTCATTTATATATATATATATATATATATATATATATATATATATATATATATATATATATATATATATAAATGTTTGTGTGAGTGTGTGTGTTTGCCTGTTGCAGTTTGTCATCACATATTTACTATATTGTTAGCGAAAATATCATACATATAACATACAGTTCATTTTGCAAGAAATGCAATGCCTAGTGTTTTGTTCGGACACTGTCACAGCAATTCATGTAACAGCTGAGTTAAGTATACAGATTAGTTTTTATGCAATTATAACATTTGAATCTTCAGCATCAAATCACTACAGGTCACCAATGGACTATTTAATGGGTTTCAAATGACTGCAGTTAAAACAAATCACAAAGAAGGGCAGGGAAGTGAATTTTCCTATACCTTTGCATAAAATAAAATTCTGGAAGTAATGGAAAAAAGTTGCACCTTAATGTATATTCTACACAAATTTGTATAACACATAGCATTCAGCATAGTTAGCCAATCAGTTTCACATTTTATAAAAGTCTGATTTTAATTTCCAGTACAAATACCATACGCCACTGGGTACCACAGATGTTTGCATCAGCGGAAGAATTTGTGGAACATCAGAAATACATAAACTCAACAGATGAATATGTGTCAACTTGTGAAATGATATCATATACTGGTGTTTCAGACTCCTCTACAGACACAAATGCAGGGTCATGTGGTGTGGTAATGTATAATAAGATTGTTTTTGTCCTTTTACACATTTTTATATAAATTGACAAACCACTATTAACATTAAGATTTTTTCATTTCTTATCTTCAGCTGAACCATCAAGCTTCCTTTTCTTAATATAATAAACAAGGCAAATAATATTGTTAGAGATTAAATTTGGAAAACAGAGCAAGCAGAATTTGTTTATTCATTATTTAATGCAGTGCTTCAGGGATCACACTCTAAATTATGGGTATAGAATTGTCCCCCACTCCCATGAACCACAGACATTGCCGAGGTGGGGTGGCTTGCGTGCCTCAACGATGCAGATAGCCGTACCGTAGGTGCAACCACAGTGGAGAGGTATCTGTGGAGAGGCCAGACAAACGTGTGGTTCCTGAAGAGGGGCAGCAGCCTTTTCAGTAGTTAAAGGGGCAACAGTCTGGATGATTGACTGAGCTGGCCTTGTAACATCAGCTAATGTGGCTTTGTCACACAGTTACTGTGAACGGCTGAAAGCAAGGGGAAACTACAGCCGTTACCTTTCCCGAGGACATGCGGCTTTACTGTATGAAAATATGATGATGGCATCCTCTCTGGTAAAATATTCCGGAGGTAAAATAGTCCCCCATTTGGATCTCCGGGCGGGGACTACTCAGGAGGATGTGATCATCAGGAAAGACAATACTGGCATTCTATGGGTCGGAGCGTGGAATGTTAGATCCCTTAATCGGGTAGGAAAATTAGAAAATTTAAAAAGGGAAATGGATAGGTTGAAGTTAGATATAGTGGGGATTAGTGAAGTTCGGTGGCAGGATGAACAGGATTTCTGGTCAGGTGAGTACAGGATTATAAGTACAAAATCAGTTGGGGGTATCACAGGAGTAGGACTGATAATGAATAAGAAAATAGGAATGTGGGTAAACTACTATGACCAGCACAGTGATCGCATTATCATTGTCAAGATAGATACGAAGCCAACACCGACAACAGTAGTACAGGTTTATATGCCAACTAGCTCTGCCGATGATGAGGAGATAGAAGAAATATATGAGGAGCTAAAGGAAATTATTCAGACAATTAAGGGAGAGGAAAACTTAATTGTTATGGGAGACTGGAATTCGGTAGTAGGACAAGGAAGGGAAGGGAAGATTGTGGGTGAATATGGTCTGGGCAAAAGGAATGAAAGAGGAAACCGCCTGGTAGAATTTTGCACAGAACACGATTTAATCGTAACAAACACGTGGTTTAAGAATCACAAAAGAAGGTTGTATACTTGGAAGAGAGCAGGAGACACCGGAAGGTATCAGATAGATTTTATAATGGTAAAACATAGATTCCGGAACCAAGTTATAAACTGTAAGACATACCCAGGCGCAGATATAGACTCTGACCATAACTTGTTAGTCATGAACTGTAGGCTGAAACTGAAAAAACTGCAGAAAGGTAGGAAAATAAGGAGATGGGACCTAGATAAATTGAAGGAATGTGAAGTTCTGGAGAATTTCAGAGGGAGATTTAGGCATAAATTAACAGAAACGGGGAAATAAAACAGTAGAAGAGGAATGGGTAACATTGAGAGATGAAATAGTGAAGGCAGCAGAGGACAAAATAGGTAGAAAGACAAGACCTACAAAAAATCCTTGGATATCACAGGAAATACTAAATTTAATCGATGAAAGGAGAAAATATAAGAATGCAGTAAATAAAACAGGCAAAATGGAGTACAGACGACTAAGAAATGAGATTGACAGGAAGTGCAAAATGGCTAAGCAGGAGTGGCTAGAAGCCAAATGCAAATCTGTAGAAGAATGTATAAGAAGGGGAAAAGTAGATACCGCCTACAGGAAAATAAAAGAGACATTTGGAGACAAGAAAGGAAACTCCACGAATATCAAGAACTCAGATGGAAAACCAGTTCTCAGCAAAGAAGGGAAAGCTGAAAGGTGGAAAGAGTACATAGAGCAGCTCTACAAAGGAAATGAACTTAGAGACGATGTTGTAGGAAGGGAAGAGGAAGTAGATCAAGATGAAGTAGGAGATTCTATACTGAGAGATGAATTTGACAGAGCCCTGAAAGACCTAGGTCAGAACAAGGCCCCAGGAGTAGATGACATACCCTCAGAGCTACTAAAGTCTCTGGGAGAGCCAGCCATGACAAAACTATTTGAACTGGTGTGTAGGATGTATGAGACAGGCGAAATACCTTCAGACTTTAAGAAAAATGTAATAATCCCCATTCCAAAGAAATCGGGAGCAGACAGGTGTGAAAATTATAGAACCATCAGTTTGATAAGTCATGGTTGCAAAATTTGAACACAAATTATCTACAGGAGAATGGAAAAGCTGGTAGAAGCTCACCTTGGGGAAGATCAGTTTGGGTTCAGGAGGAACGTAGGAACCCGGGAGGCAATACTCACTTTACGTCTTATCTTAGAAGATAGATTAAGGAAAGGCAAACCTACATTTTTAGCTTTTGTAGGTTTGGAGAAAACGTTTGACAATGTTGACTGGAATACACTCTTTCAAATTCTGAAGTCAGCAGGGGTAAAATACAGGGAAAGGAGAGTTATTTACAACTTGTACAAAAGCCAGACCGCAGTTATTAGACTCGAAGGGCATAAAGGGAAGCATCAGTTGGGAAGAGAGTAAGACAGGGTTGCAGTCTTTCTCCGGTGTTATTCAATTTGTACATCGAGCAGGCGGTGAAGGAAAGCAAGGAAAAATTTGGAATAGGGATTAAAGTTCAGGGGGAAGAAATAAAAACATTGCGTTTTGCTGATGACATTGTAATTCTGTCAGAGACAGCAAAGGACCTGGAAGTGCAGTTGAATGGAATGGACAGTGTGTTGAAGAGAGTGTATAAAATGAGAATTAACAAGAGCAAAACAAAAATAATGGAATGCGGTCTTCGAAAATCAGGCGATGCTGAAGGAATTCGATTAGGTAACGAAACAATGACGGTGGTAGATGAGTTTTGTTACTTGGGTAGTAAAATAACATGCGATGGTCACAGTACAGAGGATATAAAATGCAGAATGGCAATGGGAAGAAAAGCATTTTTGAAAAAGAGAAATTTGCTAACATTGAAAAGGGTAAGGAAGTCTTTTCTGAAGGCATTTGTGTGGAGTGTTGCCTTGTACGGAAGTGAAACATGGACGATAAGCACTGCGGACAGGAAGAGAATAGTCTTTTGAAATGTGATGCTACAGAAGAATGCTGAAGATTAGGTGGGTAGATCGCATAACTAATGAAGAGGTACTGAACAGAATTGGTGAGAAAAGGAATTTTTGGCATACTCTGACCAAAAGAAGGGATCGCTTGGTAGGACACATTGTTAGACATCGAGGGAAGTGTGTGGGGTAAAAATCGCAGAGGGAGATCAAGATACGCATATAGTAAGCAGATTCAAGTGGATGTGGGTTGCCGTTCTTATGAGGAGATGAAAAGGCTTGCTCAGGATAGAGTAGGGTGGAGAGCTTCATCAAACCAGTCTCCGGACTGAAGACCATAACACAACAATAACACAGAATTGTCCCAGTTTATATATAGTAATGCTAGTTATATTAAATTAGTTCTGGAGATTTTGTTAATCATCTAAATATCATTGAGTGATGAGGTTTATATTATTTCCTAACATTAGTGTTTCCTCAAGTTATTCAATCTAGCTCCAGTTTCAACTTGCTCAAGTAGTAGTGCTTTTATCCCACCACAATGCCTTCCTCCCACCTAGACGTTTATCTGCAGAAGCTTACCCAGACCACAGAACTTTGCTTACACTATTGGAGAGCTCTCAGGGCAGGGTGTGCAATACCACAGTTAGATTTTAACTGTTGATGGGAATGGCTCAGTAAGATGCCAAAAAAATTGGATAGGACATTATCTCTTATTATCAGTGAGAGTACTTTCTTTAATTTCAATATGAATATCTTGCCCACTCGACCTCTGCAGGTAATGCCAGATGAAACAATGAGGTAATAAATTGTCAAATTCAACTTTCACAGAAGGCTTCAGATTACTCTGAGGCAAATTGAAGACTATTGTCAGAGACCAGGGTGTGCATCCTTTGATGAGATGAATGAAACATTTGCAGAATCCATTGTCACAACAATATTGCAGTACCAATGTGACAAATGAGAGTGTAGTAACAAAGTGACAATTTTGTTCACTTATAACTAGTAATAGGACACACAATGAGAAAGGTCTGCACGTCCTTGCTGGGCTGTTGCAATTATTTTGCACAAAAATAGATCCTTGTTCATAGTTGCCAAGATTTCCCACACTATCAAAGAAAATTTACTGAGGATATTCTGAAGGTTCTTGCCCTGTGCAAAACGATTGTCTCATGTTTGTTGAAGTCAATGTTGGGACCCGCCAGTTACTGTAACACAGTATCTGCATTCATGTGCTGTGAGATGGATCTGAAGTGAAACTAGTTGAACATTTGAAACACAGTGTATTTTTATGTTTTTTATGTTTATTTTATCTATAATACAGTGTTAATTCTTTCATCAGAAATTTACTGAGATGATTATATGACACTATGCCATCTTATTTCTCTAATACATTTTTTCTGCTTGCAGGCAATGGCTAAAAGCACAGTATACATCAACAATATTATTGTTGCCAGTTGTCAAGGGCTATCTTTCTTGCTTACAACTTACATAATAAAATATATTGGAAAGAAAACAACTATGGGTGAGTTCCACACAATTTTATTTTGTACCTAAAAATCACTACCTCTCTATGTAGTCATGTTAAAATAAAATTTTAAACTGTTCATGCAATTTATGAAAACAAAGAGTTTCTGTCTATTTGAAACAATTTCATTTTGATAGTACAGTCTTTGAATGACAAAATACTTTACATTTCTCAGTAAATATAAACTAAAATAAATCTTTACAGTGATAGGATATGTTGGATCAGCAATATGTTCAGCGGCAGCTTACTGGACATACAGTACCTCATCTGCTTTGACCTGTTTTGCTCTCATCGTGTCATTAACTGGTGTGAGCAACATTGCATGCTTAGCTGTCATTGTGGACATGTTCCCTACAGGTGTCAGGTACAGTATCAATATTTTATATCAATAAATTCAATAATGTCTTCCAGCATGTAGCTCATATCCTTCAAGTTATTAGTACCTGAATGACAATTTGTACATTTTATTCTCTAAGATTCATCAGTGATCCTTCCAACTCATTGGCAGCTGATAAAAAGTATCACTTCCATATTACTTGCGCAATTAATAAGCTTCATATCCACATGAAAGAGACTTGCCTTTTAAGTATCCCAAGAACATACGTAACATGAGATAATATCAGATTACAACCACAACACATCAAATGATGGAGAAGCATTTCTATCATGATAAATAGCAAATGAGAATGATTGGGGTTGTGAAAATCCTGTTAAAAATTGGTTGCATCTAACCTGCATAGCAGAAACTTCTGACTCAACATTTCTTGTTTTCAAAATTGAAAAAATACTTGTTTTTCTAATGACACTAGTCCATGCTAGGAATGCAACCATTATTCTTCGAGAAAAATAGTTTTAAAAAGCAATGTTTGTGGCACTGTTTGAGAATGCCGGTGCCACATATAATAACTTTTGCTAATAATCCTTCAAAATATTGGAGTTTTTTCACAATGCCTCTCACAAGAGTTACAGATTAATATTCATACTACAGGAGGTTTTATGATACTGAAATTATGAAACGTGATGTTTGAATAATTGCACTTAGTTGTAGAAATTCAATAAATCCTTACATGTTCATAAATAATGTTCTTGATCCCCATCTCCACTCCCTGACTAAAAGATTTGATAAGTATCCTATTCATGCATACAATGCATATATATAATATGTGCTGGAATAATTATGTTATTTTAGTAATTAAATAAGTAATCACTACCTATTGGCACACTATATTTCTCCAATACCTACAAATTTACTTTTTCTCTTCAAGGCATTCAAACTGCCCAATTAGTCTTGATATCTTGAGGTAATAACAAAACTCTGTACTTATTCAAAATGTTCATATTTTAATTTTTTATAATTAATTGTTCTAGGTCTATGGCTATGGGTCTCAGTTCAATGTCAGGCCAATTGGGGACATTTACTGGAAATCTCACATTTCCGTTCTTATTGGCAGTTGATTGCATAGCTCCATTCTCACTGCTAACTGCTCTTACACTTGGTATGTATTCGTTTTCTAACAGTGTGTATTGATCAATTTCCTTTCACAGAAATGATGATGTAAGGAAATGGAATATACCCAATTCCAGAAGTAAAACAGTTTGCACCTCTATTTATGATAGTTGTAACATGAAGAACAATGTTTGTCTGCAAACTTTGACCTGAGTACCAGCAGCAGCAAAATATATCATACAATGAAACTTTCATGGCCATCATTGCCCTCAGTTAAAACTTCTGGCATGAGAGGCCATGGTTGATGTATGAAACTTCTTCCTGATGTTTCATCTCCAGCTGTGAGAGACATCTTCTGAGGTCTTATAGATACTGCCACTGGGCTTTAAGGTGCTGTAACGTTTATAGAGTACGTAGTGGGAACCACAGTTTGTCACATGATGCCAACTGTGTGGCTATCTCTTGATGGCAACAACATTCTTGCTTAAGAATAATCAATTGTCATTTTTTTGTGCAAAATTGACATCCATATTTTATCTAACTTAAAACATTCTTCTTTTCTATTAAAATTATTCTGATGTTTATAAATCCTTATTGCTTCTCTATACATGCTTGCAAGGTAATGTGATGTCTGTGCTAAAATGTTCGTCTCACTAAATTTTATACCATCGGTTCCCATCTCAAAAAAATTGTGTTCTTCTGCAGATAACTTTTGGTGTGTTTCCAGTTGACAGTTCTTTTGTGTTAAGGTAACTGGGTGTTGGTATTTCTTTTCATTGTTCCAGTGTATAGTACCACAACTGCATGGAATTTTGTACAGCCTAGGTGTTGATAGGGAGTAACATGTCTTTTGGTGATTTAAATATTCTTTGGATGATAAACAGTGCGGACAGGAACAGAATAGAGGCTTTTGAAATGTGGTGCTACAGAAGAATGCTGAAGGTTAGGTGGGTATATCATGTACCTAATGAAGAGGTACTAAACAGAATTGATGAGAAAAGGAATTTTTGGCATACCTTGACTAAAAGAAGGGATCACTTCGTAGGACACATTCTTAGACACCGAGGAATCGTAAATTTAGGATTGGAGGGAAGTGTGTGGGATAAAAATCGCAGAGGGAGACCAAGAGATGCATATAGTAAGCAGATTCAAATGGATGTGGGTTGCCATTCTTATGAGGAGATGGAAAGGCTTGCTCAGGATAGAGTAGGGTGGAGAGCTGCATCAAACCATTCTCCGGATTGAAGACCATAACAACAATGATCTTTAAGTTTACTAATAAACATATTGCCACTGTTGTTATTCAGTATTTCCAAGTTGTCCTCTCCTTTGATTGGGTGTTTGATCAGTCTTCTTGCTGGCATATCAATTAAATCACTTATGTTCTGCCTTCAAGAAAAAAAAGTATATGCCAGCAAGGCTACTGCTCAAACATTCCATCAAAGAAGAGCGAATTCAGAGCTGCGGAGCAACAGTGGTAGCCATCTGGAAAATCTTTTCTCCTGTTCATTAGTAAAATAATAGATTGTACTAGAAATATGTGGCGTATATAAAATCCCATGCAGTTGTGTTAAAGTATATATTGGAACAATGAAAAGAAGTGTCAACACCCAGTTACCCGAACACAAAAGTAGCTGTCATCTGATACACACTGAAAAGTCAGCTGTAGCAGAACCAGTGGCGTAGCTACTACACCAAGGGCCCCGGGGAAAAAATGACATTGGGGCCCTCTCTAAACTAAAACTATACCACATGCGCCCACTTTTGAAAATCTTGGGGTATGCTCAGTGGCGTTTCCAATAGGGGGGGAGGTAGTTGCCGGCCTGCAGCACCCCCTCCTCTCCCCACCCCCGGCAGGTATTTCTTAAAGAAATTAACAGCCATTAATTTCAATTTCACGTTTCAGAACTATTGGGCGGCTTTTGCGACCATTTGAACCTGTTTTTCCCGTTGTAGTAACTACTGAAGTAATTTTCAGAATTTTCGTTTTCTGAGACATGCATATCAGATAATGATGTGCCTGTATTGTGAATACTGTGTTCATTATCGCAAAAATTACCATCGAATGGTCTTCCTGCCTTCTTTCTTCTCCAGATTTATTTTCTATACAGTATTACGAAAATAGTCGATAACCACTCCTGCTGTCATACCTAGTCTGTCGATATCAATAGGTTCACAACCCATAGTTACATCACACACCAATTCAGTTAACAGGATGAAAAATATCACGACTGAACACTAACACGATTCCTTGAAGACAATTGACTTCTAAGAGAATACATAAACGTTAAATTAGTAGTATACACATTTTAATCGTATCGCACCGAACCATTTCTAGTTATTTAATACAAAAATTGAAGGTTACCGCCTTCAGTTTACGATATTGAACTTACAAGCAGCATTCCATTAACATTCGGGCTATTTAGAAAATGATCACTTCACTCACATGTCAACATGAATTTCAATGCCTACGAATTCAATTACCTGTTTGTTTTAGACAATCTTTTTACAGCGGTGTATTACAAAAGCCAGCCACCCATCAGTGGAATGAAAGAGTCGAATTTAAAAGAAATATAATGTAAAGAAAAAAATAATACCAAAATTTTCAGTGGGGTATTCCGAGCTTTTGTGTCCCAGCCTCGTTGCCGCTTTTGTGTCTCGTTTCCGTCGTAGGTGTCGGTGGCCGAGTGGAATGAGACCGACACAGGAATAAAGATAGCACGCTGGTGCAGGTACGGAAGGGAGCAGCCAGAAACTAGAAACACTAGAGTAAATTAGAACGAGATATATATTGCACCGAATGTATACAATACTTAACTTTTACATAGATCAGTACTGCAGAATGCTGATACATTGTTGAGGCCTGCCTAGTGCCTATCCGATAGCCAAGTCTTCACTGGTGCCTATCTGTTTCCGAAGTTAACTGGTTCCTATCTCAGTCCCAAGTGAACGATGTCGTTCAGTGGTGGCCACGAGCGGAGTTCTAGCAGAGGGCACTCGTGGCTGACGTCGTAAGAACGCCGCGCCGTGCGTGCATGGCGGCGCGCGGCGAAAGTAGGTGGCGCGCACTTTGGACTTGTGCGACACCACACGAGCATACCCACTCAAATTTTGGGGTATGCTTGAGCGATCGAACATACCCGTAATCGGCGCCTATGAACTATAACAGATGCAATACTACTTCATCAGGTCCTTACCGCTTACTGGAAGACATAATAAAGCAAACCTACTCTTAAGTAAACTACTGTGTGTCACGCAACAGATACCATTTAATCGTACTCTCTAATATAACTATAACTGTGAAAGTTAATTACGCTTTCAAGCAGAAACTACTGGGTGTATTTGGATGAAATTTTGGAGAGGGATAGAGATGGACCTGGGAAGGACATACAGATAAAACTACTGTGGAATAGTTTTCGAAGCTGCTCCGTACTAGGTGAATGAAGTCGCAGACAGAAGCTAGTAAAAGTGAACAATGAAGTTTTACTAAACCACGAAAATATGGCCCCCTGCCGCGAATCAAACCATGAACATTATTGTCACACACTGCTAGCAATTCAGCAAGTGGCAGGGTGCACGTCTTAGAGGACAAGCAATATCTTTTTTATTCTGAAATGGGAATAATTTTTGGATTTCACTTCGTGCATTTGAAGTTTGTTGGCAGTGTTCAAAAAGATAAAAGTCGAAAATCCTTCATTCAGCTAAAATATTATATACAGTAGAACGTCGATTATCCAAAGTGTAATTGGAGGACATGGATGTTCGGAAAACCGAGTATTCATATAATCGAACTGTACAATTCTACTTGCCAGTAAGAAGTACTGTACAGTAAACGTAACTGAACAGTGTTTGGAGTCGCGCAATCCTTCACATTGCGACGAGCGGCATGCCGCAACACTTGGAAGGCGCAGCTGTTGCTGTGATCTGCTTAGTCCTGTGAAGTTGGCACCCCTTTTTTGGAAAATGTAAATTTTTTTCAGAGTTCTAGACAGATATGCAATAGTTCTGGAGTTCTCTGTACAAAATTTAAATAGTTCTGCAAAATTTCGCCGAAAAAATACAAAATATGACCACAAAATTTAGTTTTTTCAAAATAATTTTTTGCCTATTAGTACAAACATAGTTCTGATCACAGTTCTAAATAGTTCTCAAAGAGTTCTACAGGAAATCCTAATGACATTTTTCTGTGCAGATTATACTTCATGAGATAATTGCAATAATGGTGAATCCATTTACACGCTACTGTGAAGTTGGCACCCCTTTTCTCAAAAATGTGCATTTTTTAAGAGTTCTAGGCAGATATGCAATAGTTCTAGAGTTCTCTGTACAAAATTTAAATAGTTCTACATAAATTCGCAAAAAAATTACAAAAAATTATAAATAATATAGTGAGGACAGTTTACAACTCACCGCAAAGACGTGGCGACGAGCTGCGACAGGCACATACAAAAGACACACACATACAACACATTCAGCTATCGGCCATGGCCTTCTTCAGAAAATAGAGCACTCATGCAATCACACAGGCACACAACACAGTCATACAACCATCACCTCCGACTGCCACACTTCGAATCACGCTCTGCAGCGAATCGGGACGGGACGGGAGGGGAGGGGAGGGGATAGAAAGGTTACGTCACGGTGGTGGGGATGGGTTAGATGGGAATAGCTTGATGCAGCTTAGGAATGGAGTGGGGAGGTGGGTGAGCGGAGAAAATAAAATAAAATAAAGTAAAATAAAATAAATATATGCATGCACACTGCAAGTACACAAGACCGCATACACACACACACACACACACACACACACACACACACACATATATAATATACATATATACACACACACACACATATATACATATACATACATATACACATATACGCATATATACACACACACACAATAAATAAATATATATATATATATATATATAGAGGGAAACTTTCCCGGTGGGATAAATAAAAATAAAAATAGAAAAGAGATGACTTACCAAAAGGACCGGCTCGTCGAGAGAAACAAATAAAATCACACACAAACACACATACAAGCTTTCGCCACCACTGGCAGCTTCTTCAGGAAAAAGAGGAAAAGGGAAGGATATGGGTTTTAAGGAAGTGGAAAAGGAGTCATTCCAATCCCAGGAGTGGAAGGACTTACCTTAGGGGAAAAAAAGGAAGGTAAACAAATACACACACACTCAGACATATCGAAACGCAAGCACACCTAGACAGACATTTGTGAAAAGCAAAGAAGTTGGACAGAGATACCAATTGAGGCAGAGGCTCTGTCCACAGAACCCAGGCAAAGATGCTAAAGATAGTAGGCGGGAATTTGAGTTAGCGGAGATTGAGACCAGGTGGGCAACGGGAGGAAAGAATAAGCTGAAGGGCAAGTTCCCATCTCCGGAGTTCTGAAAGGTTGGTGTCGGTGGGAAGTATCCAGATAACCCGGACGGTGTAACACTGCGCCAAGATGTGCTGGCCGTGCACCAAGGCATGTTTAGCCACAGGGTGATCCTCATTACCAACAAACACTGTCTGCCTGTGACCGTTCATGCGAATGGACAGTTTGTTGCTGGTCATTCCCACATAGAACGCTTCACAGTGCAGGCATGTTAGTTGGTAAATCACGTGCGTGCTATCGCAAGTGGCTCTGCCCTTGATCGTGTACACCTTCCGGGTTACTGGAGTGGAGTAAGTGGTGGTGGAAGGGTGCATAGGGCAGGTTTTACAACGGGAGCGGTTGCATGGGTAGGAGCCAGAGGGTAGGGAAGGTGGTTTGGGGGTTTCATAGGGATGGACTAGGAGGTTACGAAGGTTAGGTGGGCGGCGGAAAGACACTCTCGGAGGAGTGGGGAGGATGTCATTAAGGATATATATATACAAACACACGATCACACATTCACACACCACTCAAAATAGGTGAGGTTTGGGATAGAGAGGTAGGAACTGTAAGGTATGGAGAAAAAAAAAAAAATATATATATATATATATATATATATATATATATATATATATATATATATATATAGGAAAGTTATCGTAGGTTTAGGCCTGGTTGATTTCGGGATCGGAGAATGTATTGTAGGGATACATTCTCCGATCCCGAAATCAACCAGGCCTAAACCTACGATAACTTTCCTATATATATATTTTTCCATACCTTACAGTTCCTACCTCTCTATCCCAAACCTCACCTATTTTGAGTGGTGTGTGAATGTGTGATCGTGTGTTTGTGTGTATATATTATATAGTGTGTGTGTGTGTGTGTGTGTGTGTGTATGCGTATATGTGTGTATGTGTATATGTATGTATATGTATATATGTGTGTGTGTATGTGTGTATATATGTATATTATATATGTGTGTGTGTGTGTGTATGCGGTCTTGTGTACTTGCAGTGTGCATGCATATATTTATTTTATTTTACTTTATTTTATTTTATTTTCTCCCCTCACCCGCCTCCCCACTCCATTCCTAAGCTGCATCTCGTTATTCCCATCTAACCCATCCCCACCACCGTGACGTAACCTTTCTATCCCCTCCCCTCCCGTCCCATCCCGATTCGCTGCAGAGCGTGATTCGAAGTGTGGCAGTCGGAGGTGATGGTTGTATGACTGTGTTGTGTGCCTGTGTGATTGCGTGAGTGCTCTATTTTCTGAAGAAGACCATGGCCGATAGCTGAATGTGTTGTATGTGTGTGTCTTTTGTATGTGCCTCTCACAGCTCGTCGCCACGTCTTTGCGGTGAGTTGTAAACTGTCCTCACTATATTATTTATTCCAATCTGGACTTTCCATTATTATACAAAAAATTATAACAAATTTTAGTTTTTTCCAAATAATTATTTGCCTACAAGCGTAAACATAGTTCTGATCACAACTCTAAATAGCTCTCAAAGAGTTCTGCAGAAAATCCTAATGATATTTTTTTGCCCAGATTATAGTTCATGAGCTAACTGCGTAAATGAGGGAATAAACTACACAAAATTGCGCCAGAGTCGTGTGAAGTTGGCACCCCTTTTTTCAAAAGTGTAAATTTTTTTCAGAGTTCTAGACAGATATGCAATAGTTCTAGAGATCTCTGTAAAAAATTTAAATAGTTCTGCAGAATTTTGTGAAATATCGCAATTCTGACTAGTGGGAGAGCTGTGAAGTTGGCACCCCTTTTTTCAAAAATGTAAATTTTTGTCAGAGTTCTAGACAGATATGCAATAGTTCTGGAGTTCTCTGTACAAAATTTAAATAGTTCTGCAGAACTCGCCGAAAAAATAGTAAAAATTACCACAAACTTGAGTTTTTTAGTTTTTAAAATAATTATTTGCCTATTAGCACAAACATAGTTCTGATCAGTTCTAAATAGCTCTCAAAGAGTTCTACAGGAATTCCTAATAGCATTTTTCTGTGCAGATTATACTTTATGAGATAATTACAATAATGGAGTATCCATTTACATGCAACTGTGGAATTTGCACCCGTTTTTTTTTTTTTTTTTTTTTTTTCTTTTTTTTTTTTTTCAAAAAATTAAACTTTTTTCCAGAGTTCTAGGGACATGTGCAATAGTTCTTGTTTACGATAAGCAGTAATCACTCAGACGTAAAAACAACAAATTGAATGTGCAGCGGAAGGCTGTCAAGGCCTAAGAAAAACGTATATTTCTCGAATAAGGGGCACAAATAAGACAGCTTAGCAGATACTCAAAATTGTAAACATAATTTTTTTTCGGGCAATTACATAGAAATATTCGCATGAACTCTACAACTATAGTATATGTACACAGAACCCCAAAAACAATGTGTATTTCTCGAAAAAATTGTGCCAATTTACAGTAACGTGAAATTGAATTCCACATTACTGCATTTATGTGATAAAGTATAAACTGCACAGAAAAATGTTATTAGGATTTCCTGTAGAGCTCTTTGAGAGCTATTTAAAACTGTGATCAGAACTATGTTTGTGCTGATAGGCAAATATTTATTTAAAAAAACTAAAAAACTCAAGTTTGTGGTAATTTTTACTATTTTTTCGGCGAAATTCTGCAGAACTATTTAAATTTTGTACAGAGAACTCCAGAACTATTGCATATCTGTCTAGAACTCTGAAAAAAATTTACATTTTCCAAAAAAGGGGTGCCAACTTCACAGGACTGATCAGCTTTGATGCTGCCGCTATTGTACTTCTGCCGACTGGAGTGTGCCGACTGTTGTCTTCAGCGACTGTCGGCTTGGCCTGTCAGCAGGCCCCACTAGAAGCATGTCCGTCACCCTGTGGCCCAGTGCGGCTACTGTGGGCAGCTTGGTTTGACGGGAGGGGGGGAATTGATGGACGGTAGGGTGGGAAGGTAAAAAAAAAAATTAAATAAATAAATAAAAATTTAAAAAAAGCAACGCGCTACTGTAACTTTTTCCGAACTTTGCTCACGGAGGCCGAGGGGCCCCTTGATCTCGGGGGCCCCGGGGCACTGCCCCGCCTAGCCCTATGATAGCTAAGCCACTGAGCAGAACACATTTTTCCACCACTGAAAACATTTTGTGAGACGAGACTTTTAGTAAGAACATCACATTACCTTACATACAAGTAAAGAGAAACAATAAAGATTCATCAATACCAGAATAATTTTAGTAGAATAGAAGAATGTTTAAAATTATATATAATATGGATGTTGACTTTGTGCCAACAAAATGAAAATCAACTACTTTTAATTGAGAATATCAATACCATCCAGTGATAGCCACACAATCGGCATCACATGATCAGTGATGATGTTCTCTGTGTACTCTATACATGCAAGAGCCTCTCAAGCCCAGTGGCCAGAGATAAGGAACTCAAGAAAATGTCTCCTGCAGCTGGAGATGGAACATCAGAAAGAAATTTTATACATCAACCATAGCTTCTCAACCCAAAAGTTTGAAATGAAGAGGAACAGTATTGTAGTAGCTGTATTCTTGTAGTTATATGGATCAATTAATGAGCCATCAGATCACAAAAATCAAATTTGTCCTTTTTTGAGTTAGAATGAAATAGGTAGAAATGATCATCAATTGGAAATAAGAGAGATCTGAGTCTGAACTGAATGTTTCAGTTGTTCTTTCTTCCTGCAACTATATTTGAGAATGGAATGTAGAAAATAGTATGAAAGTGGTTCCTCTTCCAGGAACATCAGCATGCTTTGCAGCATAACAATCTAGATGCACAATGAAGACAGCAGAGAATGCTGGCCCACATTGTATGGCGATTATTTCTTTGTTTGAATCCAGTATTTTCCTGGTCTACATCTAGAGTATAGTTTCAGCAACTTTCATCTTTTTCAAACACGTTTTAAGTGCAAGGTAGAGGGTACTCCCTACTGCACAATGTTTTATGACATATTTGTATTCCATTTGCTTATTGCGCATATGCAGACTGATTGTTAACCCTTTCATTCCCACAATATGAATTAAGCTTTGGAGAAATTAAAATTCAGTGTTTTCTTTGATAATACAGTGCACTAAACTTTGAAATAAGTGTTTTAAAATTTTTGATTGAACTACTGTTTTTTATGTCATGTATTACATGCACAACACAGACGTTTGTATAACGGTATTTTATTATATGGGACATTATTTTGTTGATAGTTAGCACTGTCAGATCAATAATGCTAGCTTAATCTTCACCACGGAACCAAAGATATGACAATTCACTACTGAAATAAAATAATATGAACTATTCTCACACACACAGCCACGTACAGATGGCAAAGTAACACAACTTCCAAGACGGACAGATTAATGTCTCAGAAGTGGCATCAAAATGTCATACTAGAAGCATTTGTTCATCAACATCAATGTGACTTCAAGGATTGAGACACAAAATACGGTATAAATCAGCTTTTAATATGTTGTTGTCCAGCAACAACACTGGAAATGAAAGGGTTAAATTACTTTGTGGAAGTTGAAATTAGTCTAATCTTGTATTGGGAGTCCCTAGGAAAATAATACACAGGGGGTATTAATATACTCCATACTTAATATTCATTCTTCAAACTTTGTATGTAGGCTTTGCCTGGACATTTTGATTCTTTCTGTGTTTAAATGTCTAGTAGTTCAAGTTTTTCACCCTCCCCATGATTTCCTTGTAAAAGTCAGAGGTGTGACCAAATCAAATAATGGGATGGCCAAGTTGGAATATAAACAGTAATATGACAACAAATTGTAACCACTGAGTTGCAGATATGCATGAAGAAAAGGCAGTTGCAATCACTAACACTTTTGGGCAACAGCCTTCAACAGAGAAAAAGCACACACACATTCAAACCATTATACTGGCACAACTCATGCACACATTACCACCAGCTCCGGATGCTGCATCTAAAGTGTTGCATCAACTGCGGTTGCTTTTAGAAGTCTGAAGGAGAGGGGAGGAACTCGAGGGGTTATGGAGGAATAGGGTGGGTGGGGGCAGAGAAATCAGTACTGCCTGACGGACTGTGCAGGAATTGTATGGGTGAGTAATATCCTAAGTCGTTTATAAAAAATAAGGAACGGTAGGGGCACTATTAAACTTCCCTGGGGAACACCAGATATCAAACCATGAATTCAATCGCACAACTGTGGCGATATTCCATAAGCACACAATTTGATTAGAAGATACTTGTGAGATAAAGTGTCAAAAGCCTTTCGGAAATAGAAATATGGAATTTACAAATATAAAAAATAGAAAACGGATGACTTACCCAAAGGATCGGCTTGTCGATAGACACAAATAAAATCACACAAAAACACACATACAAGCTTTCACAACCGTTGGTCGCTTCTTCAGGATAAGAGGAAAAAAGGGGAGGAGAAAGGGAAGGATATGGGTTTTAAGGAAGTGGAAAAGGAGTCATTCCAATCGTAAGGTAAGTCCTTCCACTTCTGGGATTGGAATGACTCCTTTTCCACTTCCTTAAAACCCAAATCCTTCCCTTCCTCCTTCCCTTTTTTCCGCTTATCCTGAAGAAGCGACCAACGGTTGCGAAAGCTTGCATGTGTGTTTGTGTGTGATTTTATTTGTGTCTATCGACGAGCCGGTCCTTTGGGTAAGTCATCCGTTTTCTATTTTTTATATTTGTTTATCCCACCAAGAAAGTTTCCTTTTATAATTTTCGAAATATGGAATTTATTTGACATGTCTTATCAATAGCACTCATCACATCATGTGAGTAAAGAGCTAGCTGTGTTTCACAAGAATGATATTTTCTGAATCCCTGTTTATAATGGGACTATAGGCCGTTCTCTTCGAGATAGTTCATAATATTTGAGGAAAGTATATGTTCTAAAATCCTGCTGCAAACTGACAACAATTATATAGGTCTGTAATTTTGCCTCCTATTGCTTCCTTTATATAGATTCCTAAACCACAACTTTTAATATTTTCAGTACTAACCTTTTGGACTTACCTGGAAATTAGTTTTTCACAAAAATCGAATACACAAGTACTGAAATCATATTGACACTTCTTCTGCCTGCAGCAGTGACAAGATTAGCACCATATTTTGTTTAGTTGTTTAATACATTCTATGGTACTGCCAACACGAAAATAAAAAAATTCTAAAGATTATATCACTGAAATAACTGTATGTCCACTCTTGCCCCACTCTCCCCAAAATGACAGAAAGTGAGAATTCTTGTATCTGCTTCCATAAATTTTCATTACTTTGTTACAGTTTGTGCTGGTGTCACATTGCTGCTTCCTGATACAAATAAATCTTCACTGCAATAGCACTTCAAGACTGATGACCTGCATGGTAGTTTGTATCAAATCTCTGACAGAAATCTGAAGCATCATTTGCTATTAAGTTGTATGTGAACTGAAATGAATTGTGTCCAACAGTTTCTCTCAAAAATTTTGAGAAAAAATGTTAAAAGACTGAAATGAATTTGTGTTGTCAAGAAAGAAAACTTGAATAAAATTTTCATTCTACAGTGTACCGCACAATATAGATACCTGCCTGACAAATTAAAAATTGTGCCACTTCATAACTTGAAAGTTAATCCTTATCCATTCATTGCTCTCGATATTAATATGGCACAGTCAAATGTTTGAGAAAGAAAAATAGTTTTGTGTGCTGCCACATTACCTCATACAAATTCTCTCTCATTATTTATGTCACACTATGTTATCAGAAATACCATTTCTTCAATAAATGACAATAACTTTTATGTTATTTATAAGAAAATTGTGTTTATGTGTCACAAAAATTGTGAATGTGCCTATATGTTCTGGAAATACATTCCAATTTTACACAAACACTAAGTTTTTAAATGCAAATTATTCTCCAAATAAATAATAAAATACTCTAATTTCCATGTTAAAAAATTAAATCTCAAGCCTTTTTTACTTTGTGTCTCAACTGTATATATATTACCTTTGAAAGTCTCCACAATCATATATCAACTGTCAAATACAAGAATTAAAACCAGTTTGAGTGATTAAGTTATTGTAATATCTCAGCTCCCATGACTGTACTATAGCACGCATCATGTAGGAAGGGGCTTCTGAGAGACGAAGCAACAGCAAAGCAGGGAACGGATCAGGGTAGATTAAGCACAGCTATAGGAAAGTAACAATGACAATTGAATGAATAATTCAGTTACCCTGTGAATGACCTTGCATTGTCATGAAGCACTGCAACAGCGGAGCCTGCAGAGGGAGTTTCTCTAACTTCTGCCTAGCAACTCAGAAAGAAATTAATCTTATTGTCTGCCAGTACAATAATAGAGATGTGTGTGCAGAGTGACTGAAAATTGCGCCACTGTCCCACATGAAGCAAGTTGTAGAAAGCTGTGTGTTCATTGATAGCTGTTTATTTCATAATAAATGTCAAACAATAAAACATTGAAATTCCAGGAAAGATTCAACAATATTTTTGAGAAGGATAGGTTGCTTACTCGCCACAGAGATGTCTGATAAGCCGCATAAAGCCACAAATAATAGAATACAATATCAGAACTTTCAGCCATTAAGGCTTCATTGATTAGAGAAACACAAACATACACAGACATAATCACTGTCTCAGGACACTGTGGTCAGTCTGCGGTACCCAGCACAACTAAGGGGAGAGCAACCAATAGGAAATGGAAGGAGAGGGAAGCAGGAGGGTAGGGGGAGGGATGCAGGGTATGGGTGGGGGAATACGCCAGAGCTGTCTGACGGAACAATGTGGAAGGAAGGAAAGGGGCTGAAATGTGCAGCGGGGTGGGAGATGATGTAAGGATAGAGTGTGGGCAGGGAAGGAGAGGGAAGGGTGGTGGAGGCAGGAACATGCCTAGGTTTAGGCCTGGGGGATTGCGACAGTGTAGGATATATTATAGGGAGAGTTCCCACCTGCACAATGCACAAAAGCTGTTGTTTGTGGGGAGGATCCTGGCACACTGATAAATAGCCAGCCTCCCTCTCTTATGTGTACTAGCAATTGCAAATAAAGTGCTTACTCCATATGTGGTGTTGTTTACTTTATGGTTATTTACCTTCAATAATTTTATCCTGTTAGTTAAATATGTCACAAATATCTGCAATGGTTTATCTACAAAACCATAATGTTCTAATTTTTTTTATCATTATATCTTTTGTGACAGAGTCAAAGTCTTTGCATAGATCTAGCGGGGTTGCACAAGTGAGTTATCTGTTCTTGTATCTATCATACATGTTGCTAAGGAGACATTCAACTGCTTTTGTTGTTGACAATTGAGATCTAAAGTCATACTGGCTCAATACTTTATTGCTTTCAAAATAATGTTAAATCTGTGTATTAATGGTATTTTCCAAGATTTTTGATATAATGATATACTACAAATATGGGTTTGTATTGTTTGGCAACTTTTTGTCACCTTTCTTGAAGATTTTGAGAGTAACCATCATTTTCAGACAATCAAGACATATACCTTCATCAAGTAAGTGATTTTTAAGGTACGTCCGTGACCTAATGATTGTAAAGGCTATGTTCTGGATAGTACTGTTGCTAACCCCATAATAACCCTCGGCTTTTTTTAATTTTGAGTTTTTGATAGATTTGATTACATATGCTGATGTGATTTTTTACCAATAGAATTTTTTGATTGTTTATTCCTGTTGCTTAAGGAAATATAGAGCAGCTGAACATTTATGTGAATTATTTTCACTGTACAAGGAAATAAAGCTGCCAAAGTTTAAAGTATTCATTAAGGGTATTGTGCAGTGTATTTGACCACTCCACTATTTCCAGTTCATGTTTCAGTTGAACTTGCAAGTTTTGCAGAAGAACTTCTGTGAAGTTTGGAAAGTAGGAGGGGAGGTACTGGCAGAATTGACATTGTGGGGTGGCACCGTGAGTCGTGTTGGGGTAGTTCATTGATAGAGCGTTTGCCAGTGAAAGGCAATGGTCCCAGGTTTGAGTCCTGGTTCTGGCATACAATTTTAATCTGCCAGGAAGTTTCATATCAGTGCACACTCCACTGCAGAGTGAAAGTTTCATTCTGAATAATGAGAGAGGTGGAAGGTCAAATTTTACTTGGACTTTAAATTCCAAAGTGAACTCAATAGCCATTAAGGTCAGACTCTGTTAAACTGAATCCTACAAGTTGTTGTATGCCTAGGTGGATTGCACGGTGGACACAAGGGTGCATGTATCAGTCACCAGTGGCAGACTGGTAAAACAAATGCAATGGAACCTGCCATGGTATAGGTTCCTTGCTGTGGGGACAGGAACATTAAACTGCTGGGATTAGTAGACACAGATTTCTGCCTGAAATTGGTTCAGTTTAATCAGTGTGTAGAAATTGTGCCACACCTGACCAAAGGACATGAAATAGTCCTAGGGTTAGATTTTGTATATCTACATTATACCAAGATTGGCAACATTTAATGGATTAGTTTTCCATCTGAGTGAAACTGTTGTCAGTGTAACAATCTTGTGAGAGGAGTTGGTCATGTGTGATGAACTAATTAGACCATGAACAATGACACTAAGGCTTGATTCTTATAATTTCATACACAATGGTGTTGGTAAGTTGCTTTGAGTGAGTGTAAAATCTAGTTTGTCAATAGGAATTTTGTGTGTGGTGGAAATAATGTTTTAGATCAGGCAGGGTATTTCGTAAAAAGAAGCATAGTATGCTAACCACTACAGGTACTATTAGATAATTTCGGAACAAAAAATGTGAAATTAACCCAGATAGTGTGAAATTATTTGTTGTTTTATTTTTATTTCAAAAGATATAAATTACCTTCACATGACTTCACGAAAACGTTATAGGTGATTTTTTTTTCACAAACACATCATTAGTTTTGGAATATTGCCCATTATTCTGGAAGGACATCAAAATGAATGTTTTAGAATTTACATATGATTTATCATTATTATTAAAACACTATTTAAAATGAAATATATGCATATAAATGTCGCAAAAATTAAAGAATGTTCAAGAAATATAAAGCTAACTATGAGGATATCTTCAATATTATCTGTATGAACCCAAACTTTGCAGCTGTATCCTACAACAATACAAACTGAAATGTATCTAAAACGGAAGGAGGAGATTCAAAGAAATGAAATAAGACACTGTGCACCGAATTGCAACTACAAGTATGAAAAACTTGGCCACCATTTCGTCCTTCTGGAAGGATGTCAGCACTACCTGGATTAAGAAGGAGTTTGTTAATTGTAAATATGACTATCCTGGAAGATAATAAATGGGACCACTCCCATGAACCACAGACATTGTCGAGGTGGGGTGGCTTGCGTGCCTCAACAATACAGATAGCCGTACCGTAGGTGCAACCACAACGGAGGGGTATCTGTGGAGAGGCCAGACAAACGTGTGGTTTCTGAAGAGGGGCAGCAGCCTTTTCAGTAGTTACAGGGGCAACAGTCTGGATGATTGACTGAGCTGGCCTTGTAACATCAGCTAATGTGGCTTTGCCACACAGCTACTGCGAACGGCTGAAAGCAAGGGGAAACTACAGCCGTTACCTGTCCCGAGGACATGCAGCTCTACTGTATGAACATATGATGATGGCATACTCTCTGGTAAAATATTCCGGATCTCCGGGTGGGAACTACTCAGGAGGATGTGATCATCAGGAAAGACAATACTGGCATTCTATGGGTCGGAGCGTGGAATGTAAGATCCCTTAATCGAGTAGGAAAATTAGAAAATTTAAAAAGGGAAATGGATAGGTTGAAGTTATATATAGTGGGTATTAGTGAAGTACGGTGGCAGGATGAACAGGATTTCTGGTCAGGTGAGTACAGGATTATAAATACAAAATCAATTGGGGGTATCACAGGAGTAGGATTGACAATGAATAAGAAAATAGGAATGCGGGTAAACTACTATGACCAGCACAGTGATCGCATTATCATTGTCAAGATAGATACGAAGCCAACACCGACAACAGTAGTACAGGTTTATATGCCAACTAGCTCTGCCGATGATGAGGAGATAGAAGAAATATATGAGGAGCTAAAGGAAATTATTCAGACAATTAAGGGAGAGGAAAACTTAATTGTAATGGAAGACTGGAATTCGGTAGTAGGACAAGGAAGGGAAGGGAAGATAGTAGGTGAATATGGTCTGGGCAAAAGGAATGAAAGAGGAAGCCGCCTGGTAGAATTTTGCACAGAACATAATTTAGTTATAACAAACACCTGGTTCAAGAATCACAAAAGAAGGTTGTATATGTGGAAGAGACCAGGAGACACCGGGAGATACCAGATAGATTTTATAATGGTAAGACATAGATTTCAGAACCAGGTTTTACAGTGTAAGACGTACCCAGGAGCAGATATAGACTCTGACCATAACTTGTTGGTTATGAACTGTAGGCTGAAACTAAAGAAACTACAAAAAGGTAGGAAAATAAGGAGATGGGACCTTGATAAATTGAAGGAACCTGAGGTTCTAAAGAATTTCAGAGGGAGCTTTAGGCAACTATTAACAGAAACGGGGGAAAATAAAACAGTAGAGGAGGAATGGGTAGCATTGAGAGATGAAATAGTGAAGGCAGCAGAGGACAAAATAGGTAGAAAGGCAAGACCTACAAAAAATCCTTGGATATCACAGGAGATACTAAATTTAATCGATGAAAGGAGAAAATATAAAAATGCAGTAAATGAAAGAGGCAAAATGGAGTACAGATGACTAAGAAATGAGATTGACAGGAAGTGCAAAATGGCTAAGCAGGAGGGGCTAGAAGGCAAATGCAAGGATGTAGAAGAATGTATAAATAGGGGAAAAATAGATACAGCCTACAGAAAATAAAAGCAACATTTGGAGATAAGAAAAACAGCTCTATGAATATCAAGGACACTGATGGAAAACCAGTTCTCAGCAAAGAAGGAAAAGCTGAAAGGTGGAAAGAGTATATAGAGAGGCTCTACAAAGGAAATGAACTTCGAGACAATATTGTACGAATGAAAGAGGATGTAGATGAAGATGAAATAGGAGATATTGTACTGAGAGAAGAATTTGACAGAGCCCTGAAAGACCTAAGTCGAAACAAGGCCCCTAGAGTAGATGATATTCCGTCAGAGCTACTGAAGTCTCTGGGAGAACCAGCCATGACAAACCTATTTCACCTGGTGTGTAAGATGTATGAGACAGGCAAAGTACCCTCAGACTTTAAGAAAAATGTTATAATCCCCATTCCAAAGAAAGCAGGTGCAGACAGGTGTGAAAACTACAGAACCATCAGTTTAATAAGTCATGGTTGCAAAATATTAACACGAATTATATACAGAAGGATGGAAAAGCTGGTAGAAGCCGACCTCGGGGAAGATCAGTTCGGTTTCAGGAGAAATGTAGGAACACGGGAGGCAATACTCACTTTACGACTTATCCTAGAAGATAGATTAAGAAAAGGCAAACCTACATTTCTAGGTTTTGTAGATTTGGAGAAGGCTTTTGACAATGTTGATTGGAATAAACTCTTTCAAGTTCTGAAGCAAGCAGGAGTAAAATATAGGGAGTTAAGGTTATTTACAACTTGTACAAAAACCAGACAGCGGTTGTCAGAGTTGAAGGGCATGAAAGGGATGCAGTGGTTGGAAAGGTAGTAAGGCAGGGTTGTAGTCTTTCTCCATTGTTAATCAATTTGTACATTGAGCAAGCTATAAAGGAAATCAAGGAGAAATTTGGAGAAGGAATTAAAGTTCAGGGTGAAGAAATAAAAACATTGTGTTTTGCCGACGACATAATAATTCTGTCAGATACAGCAAAGGACCTGGAAGAGCAATTGAACGGAATGGACAGTGTGCTGAAAGGTGCATATAAGATGAACATTAACAAGAGCAAAACTAGGGTAATGGAGTGCAGTGTAAGAAAATCAGGTGATGCTGAAGGAGTTAGATTGGGAAACGAAGCAATAAAGGAGGTAGATGAGTTTTGTTACTTGGGCAGTAAAATAACAAATGATGGTCGCAGCACAGAGGATATAAAATGCAGAATGGCAATGGGTAGAAAAGCGTTCTTGAAAAAGAGAAATTTGTTAACATCGAATATTGATTTAAGCCTAAGGAAGTCCTTTCTGAAGGCATTTGTGTGGACTGTTGTCTTGTATGGGAGTGAGACATGGACGATAAACAGAGCGGACAGGAAGAGGATTGAGGCTTTTGAAATATGGTGCTACAGAAGAATGCTGAAGATTAGATGGGTGGATCGCGTAACTAATGAGGAGGTACTGAACAGAATTGGGGAGGAAAGAAATTTCTGGCATACCTTGACTAAAATAATGGATAGATTGGTAGGACACATTCTTAGACATCAAGGAATTGTGAATTTAACGTTGGAGGGAAGTGTGTGGGGAAAAAATCGCAGAGGAAGACCAAGAGATGGATACAGTAAGCAGATTGAGACAGATGTAGGTTGCCGTTCTTATGTGGAGATGAAGAGGCTTGCTCAGGATAGGGTGTTGTAGAGAGCTGCATCAAACCAGTCTCCGGACTGAAGACCACAACAACAACAACAATAAATGGGACATGAGGGGTGTGATCCACAAGCAGCCACCAAGCACCACAGAAACTACATTATGAACAAAAGTCTAGCAATTACACGGTGATGACAGTGAGTGTATGGAACATTTATTAGTTGAGTTTAAAGGTTTGTTTTGTTCACAAGGTCCTTTAGACAGCATTGAATACCATCAGGAAATGCCACAGCTGTATATCGCAAACCATAGAGGGTCCCAAAGCACTGTAATAGAGGAGTTTATTGATCAACAGTTGAGATATGGAATCATAGAAGAGAGTAATGGTGTGTGTGTGGCAGGAACAGGAGTGGTGCCTAAGAAGTCGCTATAAGGGTCTGAGAAATATAGGTTTTCTTGAGACTTATATGACTGAAACCTTAGATAATTTGGGCCAGTACAGATATTTTTCAAACCATGGATTTGAGTAGTGGTTAGCATCAGTTGGAAGATTGAACAGAAGGTCAGTTTTAAATGGTATTTTATTTGTCGTGGGGTCATTATCAATATATCAGGATGCCATTTGGGTTCAAAAATGCACCTGCTACATTCCAAAGGTTGTTAGACAGGGTTCTTATGGGTCTCAAACCTCGGTTATGTATGGTTTACCTCAATGATGTAATAGTTTTTTCAAGTGATATGGATGAACATTGCAATGACTAAGGTAAGTGTATTTGAGATTAACAGCTCCTAATTTAATGTTATGCACAGAGAAATGTAATTTTCTATTAGAAGAAGTTGCATATTTGGATGATTTTATAAGCAAAGATGAAGTGAAAACAGATTCTAGGTTAGTGACAGTTGTGCAACATTTCCCTGTACCAGATTGTGTAAAGGAGTTACAATCATTCGTCAGGATTTTGAATTTGTATAGATATTTCATCAGCGGCTTTGCTGACATCACCAGGCCATTAACACAATTGTTAAAAATGGTTTCTAAGTTTCTGTTGACTGAAGAATGTCAATGTGCATTTGAAAAATTGAAGAAACCTTTGACGAAAAGTCCAGTTTTAGTATATCCAGATTTCAGTTAAGAATTTATTTTGTCATGTGACACATCAGATAGTGGTTTAGGCTGTGTGTTATGTCAAAAAATTAATTGTGCAGGGCATCCAGTTGCTTTCACATCTAGGCAAAAGAAACTATTCAACAAATGAAAAGAATGGGATTTGATAGAATTCTATTTCATCCGCTGAAATGATGTATTTGACCGAAATTTTAGTAAGGTCTTCTTTGTTGTGTATGGGACCTGCTACTCAGTTTCCATGTTCCGTGTTGCTCCTGGACAGGCTAGACTTCTTCCAGATTGCCTAGGGAGAGAAATGGCTACCAGTTCAACATACTTTCTTCTACTAAAAGAAAACAGGCATTATTTAACTCATATATTTTAGAGCCTTTTGCTCTAAACTCCATTACATGCTATCACCACAAGTTGTTAAGAAGTTTATACATAAAATATTACATATAATGTGACCTTTCTGGGTCTACACATAGAATGAAGAAATTCATTTGTAACAATTCACTACAAAGAGTCTTTCTTTTGTTTCCATTAATCTAAGAACACACAGTGTGGTGTGACTGTGTATTTTAGCCTTTTCTAAACACCGCATAATTGTTTTATTTTGGGGTATCTTTAATTCTTCTTGCAGGTTCTGTAAAAGATTGTATGGTAACAACTCATTTTAATGGATCCTGCTAAGCAGTGCTCATTAGGAGTTATTAATTTGCCTTGAAGTTCTTACTGCTTGTTGGAGGATAGTTGCATGTTTGCCTTTATATATTAATAGCAATAGCTACTGAATAAATAGGCATAGAAGCTTCATTTAACTATCAAAGCATTGTATTCTCTTAAAATTTACAAGACAGAGTCCAACTTGACTCTTCAATATTCATACACATTGTGAACATAATTTATTTAAAAATCAAATGAACATTCAATTTTAAGTATTCTTGTCCAAGATCTTCCTTGCTTCTGTATGATTTCATATTCATGAGAGTAAATATAGTCTCTGGACCTTGTATATGTCAAGTGGGCAGAACCTGTATAAACACATTTCTAGAAACAGTAATTATTTCCTGTATTTCTAAACCCACCAATAAATTAAATTTGATGTCTTGTGGTTAATTGGAAACATGTAGTATAACAATGTTAGACTACAACAGTCTGTGATATATTTAATACATTCACTGTCCTTTGATGTCGGGAGCTGGCTATTTGAACCTCCACCGTTGCACCTCCTCGAACAGGTTGCTCAATGTCAATTACCCACTTGCACATCCAACCAGCACATGGACACACCAAAGTAAGTAATGGCAGAAAGGTTTGCTCTTCTTCAACCTTAAGGAAATCTTCTTGTCGGTAGCACTTGTGCATTAGCTTTCATAGTGTAATTTTGTTACACTACAATGTTAAGCTTAATCTATGGTATAAATTACTTCAGTTTTTACATGTATGGTAGGGAATTCCATGCTTGTGACAGGCCACTCAACATTATGGTGGCTGATAGGGTTGAAATATTCAATGATTAGGTCCCAGTACTGGAAGCAGAGTGTAATGAACTTGGTGAGTGGCAACTGGTGCATAAAGGGGATGAAGAATGTGTAAAACTTGCAAAGTAATCTAAGTTTAATGAATTTGATGGTTTATTGTGTAGAAAAATTAAATTATGTCCACAAGTGGTTGTGCCAGCCAAGTTAAGAGAAAAAGTGCTACAGGAAATGCATGATCATATGATGACTGGTCACAGAGGGTGTAGAGCTACTAATAAGTGGATTGCAGAGAGGTATTGGTGGCAACAAGGAAGATGGATGAAGACTGGTTTGTGCAGAACTGTATACAATGTACACAAAGAGTGGATTTATGTTGACAGAATACTTTTATAAAGGTTACCAGTTGCTGTAGGTCCATTCAGGCTCCTGGGGTTAGACATCGTAGGACCATTCAACAAAACTCTGCCAGGCAACAAGTATATTCTAACAATTATCAATCATTTTTCTAGGTGCATGGAAATATTTGCAATGCCAAATCAGCAAGCAACAAATTTGGTGTAGACTATATTTTGGTGTTGGATTTTGAGGTTTGGGGTACCTGAGGGGATAATAACAGATCAGGGGTTGCATTTCACAGCTGATTTGTTTGAGGAAGTGTGTAAAGTACTGAATGTGAAGAAGTTAAGAACTAGCCCTCTGCATCAACAAGCCAACGGTAGGATGGACAGAGTACACTGTATGATAGCAAACATTTTGGGATATTACACAGACACACACCATACAAACTGGGATATGTATCTAGGAACTAGCATCTGTCACAGGTCAAAGCATTACATGAGTTAGGGGTTGTTTCCATATGAGTTTATTTATGAATGTAAGATGCCATCACCATTTGACTTAATATGGAATAAAAGAGGCAGAGCAGGTGAGTCAGTGAAGCAATTCACAAAAGTAATGTGCGAAATTTGGAAAAGAGTATGGAAAGTGAGTATAAGAATGTTTAAGAAACAGGAGAAGGGAGTGAGGATTACTGCAAATATGCTTCAATATAAGGTTGGCCAACTGTTTTTGTTACCACCACTGTACACTCTGAAAGGGAGAATGAAAAAAGCTGCTTGTTAAATACCAAGGGCCATACCAAGAGGTAGAAACAACATCACCGAAGAACGTGAATATCCAGTTACCTATGAAATGACAGTTGTGCATGTTAAACATCTAAAGCCACTCAGTGGGAGTCCAGAAGTGATTCCAGGAGTTGTAAACATGAGGAAAGAAAAGAGCAGGAAGAAAGGAACTACCATTCGAGGAATTGAGTATACCAAAGTATTAGAAGTACCGGTAGCCATATGCCTTAAGATCTGAGAAATAAGAGGGTTTCACTGTTTGTTTTTTGTAGTTTTGTTTTAGTTTGTTGTATGTGTGTAAATATTTTGTTTAGTACTTTTACTTCTTATCATTTAAATAGAAACAGCGCTAGCAGGATCTTAGAAAGGGAGAAAGGGGTGATGAGAATCTCTGTTCTCAGCTTCACTCAACAAGGATGGAGAGGTTGATACCCATTGGTTGCAGTCGCTTGAAATTAGTGTGTCAAATGTGTACCAGAAAGTCATGAAATAGTACACAGGTTTGCATCAAGTACTGAAAGGTAATTGAGATGTGGAACTCCTGTCACTGAAGGAATATTTGGAGAAGCTATGGAAAGTGAAAATGAAATTACCACCAGAGTTGTGGACGATTGTGGAACCAAGTCACTGTGTTTCAGTTTATCTGTGGTAAGAATAAAATAAATAAAAATAAAAAAATAAAAAAAAAAAAAACAGTGCAATGTGTTTGTGTCAGTCTCTTTCCTGGTAGTAGGTCAGTGTGACTGGTATCAGTGTTACATAGTCTACATGTATCCAGTGAAGTAGGGAGATGTGAATAAGTCTGTCACAATTGTGACACCTCAGGTATTACTAATCATGAAGGATGGGGAATTATCTGCTAAAATGAAGGAAGCAAAACTTCTAGAGTGTTACAGAGGGAATGTCACGTGTGACTGAATAAAATCTGATGGAGGGTCAGGACACTTGCATTCTGCAAATTTTGATGGGATGACACATTAGTAAGAAATGTGTGAGTGAAATAATAAATCCCAAGTTGTACATTAAGCAAGTGAAAAACAATGAATATGCTCCGGTGTAGATGTGGCTGTTGTAGTACTACTTATTTTGAGAATGGGAAAGTAGTGGAAGTAAAATGACTTGAGCTAGAAGGAAGTGGATTGCTAGTAAATGGAATTGCTTGTGAAATAGAAGGGCCTTCTTTTCAGTTACCAACTACTATTTTGGGAATTAGCCATCTGAATCTGTCAAAACCTCATTTGTACTGGCCAGAAGGACCAATGGAAGTGCTACCCACAACAGGTCTGATACTGTTAAAACAAACCATGGATCCTGAACTATTGCACTCAATGGTGAATTGCCATTGAGACTCTTATGCAGCATGTAGGGAATTTTCAAGAGGAATGGCATCAGAGGAAAACTTTCATTATTGCTGTACCTAGCGCCATAGTGACTGCTTTGTAAAAGATAAAGTACTAAAGTCAATATATAGGAGAGAATAATACAAGTACCAGTAGACTGGATACCAGAGCATAGGAGGAGTGAAGAGACATTGTAATGTTCACCATGGAACTGTGGAATGTGGGTAATTGTAGAATGTGAAACATTGAAACTATGTTCAGTGCACTATTTAAGAAAATGTGACAGTATTAAGGTCAACCCACAAGGCTGGGCCTTATTAGAGAGGAGGGTGATGTAGTGGATCATAGGCATATAGTCAAATTAAAATCAACTGACAGAGGTGAAGCAGCAGTTAATGGTAGGCAGCGGTAATGTGTGAATGATCTACCGACATCTCTAGGGGAGCTGAAAGACACCATCCGATGCCAATGCCTCAGCATAACTCCAGACATGCTTTACAGTGCTGTTCACAACATTATTCCTCAGCTACAGCTATTGTTGAGGAATGATGGTGAACATATTGTGCATTTCCTGTAAAGAATGTCATCTTTGCTTGGTCTTAATTTGTCATGCTAATTATTGCTTTTCTGATCAAATGAAGCACCATCTGTCAGCCATTTTTTGACCTTTTTATTTTATTTTATTTTATTTATTGTTCTAATAAAACCCCATGTCATTCCAAGCATGTGTGTCAATTTTTACCTCTCTATCTACATTATACTGGTTTGGAAGAGACATCTTTGTAGCTCATTAAATAAATTTTACTTCCTTCAAAAAATTTATTATTTTGATGAAATGTTTAATGCCATTTCTACTTTTGAAGAACTGAAATAAAGAATTAAATGGCTCGCATCACTTGCAATAATTCCAGTGATAAGTGATGCTAACGTACTTATCTACAGCACAATTTAAGAAAGAATGCAAAGTGTTAAACATGCCAGCTCACCAATCTGACTTCTTCATTCATAAAGTACGAACAAACTGATCGTTTACCTCCAGTACAGTAACTAACATGTTCGGTAACTGGCTTTAAAGTTGATTGGTGAAAACTCCTTAAGAGACTCCAAACTAGTGTCTGCCCTTTTTAATCTAACTGGAGGTGTGTACTTTTGACATGACTGGACAGCAGCTTAACAAACACTCTGCTTTGATAGGTCTGTACCCACTCCATGTGACCTTCCTGCTAAAATCAATCGATCGATATATTTTCTTCTGTGTGAAAGTTTGAACAAGGATACACACTAACCTCCAGGCTATTCATTTCTGTAGCGAGCTACAGTGCTTAATTTCAGCCGAAAAATACATCGACTCTGGATATTTAAAACAGTACCGGTAGTATAATTTTATTACATCACAACGTAACTAAAATTTGTAGCTGCGCCAATAACCAGTTTCAGAATCAAGACTTGGATTCTTAAATGCCGGGGGAGGGGGGTTGGGAGGTGGTGTACTTATTCTGTTTGCGTGGGGTAGGAGGGGTTTTAGCCTATATTTTACTAATATGACACTGTTCACATTCTACTCTGCAGTCTGCTTTACAAGAGTTGAGGCCTCATGAACTTATATGAATCTTTCTCTGCTGATTTTCTTCAACCTCTTTACAAAAGTTTGGAAAATATATTGGCCCACTTTAGGTTACGGTAGTAACACTAAAAGTGGGCCAGCTCGAAATTTAAATGAAAATAACGGCTTAACTATTCATCTGACACGAAAACTAAATAACCGAATTTGTAGAGGAAAAAATTCTCTACAACTTTGCTCTCCTATTTTTTTTTTTTTTTTTTTTTTTTTTTTTCCTTTTCTTTTTTCTTTCTTTCTATTTTTCATATCTCGTAGCGTTTCAAATATATTTGCAAAAATTAACGGCGATTTTGGAATGTATTTATGTCTGTCTGTCTGTCCGTAACGTGTTCCCTGTTTTTTAAGACGAACAATTCAAACCGATCAGCACCAAGTTTTACAGACATGATTGTAGCCCGCCAGAGACCAGAACCTCCCTTTTTAAATTTTTTCGGACAAAAATACGGTAGTAATTAAAAAAAAGCCGTTTCTAATGTAATTGTAATTGCAAACGAACCGTTCATCTGACACGAAAATTGAATAACCTTAATGGTAGAGGAGAAAATTCTCTATAACTTAGCTCCCTTATGTTTCTTTTTCTTTTTTTTTTTTTTTTTTCATAACTCATATCGTTTGAGACATATTTGACACCCTCCATTGAATTAACGAAAACCAGCCGTTCGGAGGTGTCACGTGACATTCCTCACCCAAAACTCTCTCTGGCATACGCCATCTTGCGTTGCGTATTTGATGATTTACACGTTGTAATTTCAAAGCAATGGCGCATTGAAGAATTAAGAAAAACACATCGTTCTTCGTACGATAATCTAGTGTCTACAAATCCCATATTAGCATCAATTAACAACGGCCATCAATAGTATGAGATTAAAGGACTTTTCTTTTGATTGATAGCCGTAGTGATGACATACGTTTTAAATGTGAGAAACCGGGCACCGTGGCTCAGCGCGCCCGGTCAGTGGGCTGAACCAGAGTCTATGGCTGAACGCTCTCTGTAATAATAATAATAATAATAATAATAAAAAGCTGAGTCAAAGAACACGTAGAACCAAAATGAACAGACACAATCAGCGTCCGCAAGGACAAGAACTACCCAAACTCCTATTAATTAATTTTTTATTATTTAGATTATTATTTTGGTCCAAAATGTTTGCAAAATCTTATAAAACTACAAATATAAAGTGGGCCGTAAAACACGTCAGTGCGATTTCCAACCATGTCCCTACCTGACGTGCCAAAAATCCCTACCATCACAATGAAAGTCCCTACGAACGAAACTAATTTCTAAATTTTTTTTTTTTTAAAAAAAGGAAGGAAAAATAGGGAAATCTTCTGGGGGTAGCTGCTGGAGAGGTATAGTTTTGTTAACAAAATAAGCCACTTTAATATTGGGTAGTAATTTTTTCCCTTCGTTAACATTATTGTAGAAGGAATTGTTATTGTTTTGAATTACAATATATACATATAATATGTATATATTTTAATTGAAAACAATAACAATTCCTTCTGAAATGCCATTATAATTTCCACTGGAAACGTCTGAAAAGAAAATCTCATTTTTAGTATCAATTTGTAACTTGTTATATATGTTTTAAATTTTATTGGCTGTTTCTTTTATGTACTGGTACTTGGCAAGTGCAAGGATGCGGGTAGAGGTGAAACAAGGTATAGTGGTGGCAGCTTTAAGCCCTGCTGGCGCTTGAAAACGGTTTCAAACCGAAACCGGTAACCCGAGCCAATGGATAAACAGCTTTGGTCAATCATAATGGCATTATCAAAAAATAAATAAATACATAAAATGCTGCTTTCATTTTGTATCGTACCTGAGAAAAGTCTCAACGTTTTGCAAAGAGATCGAAATTCTATCCCTACAGTTTGGATAAAAGAGTCAAAAGTCCCCACTCGTAGGGACATGTCCTTAAGGTTGGCAACACTGGTCAACCTATCAAATAAATTTTGAAACATTTTGCGTACGTGACTGTTAGTCTCATTTTTAAATCTCTTTACACCTTTCACATGACGTTTAATCAATCAAAAATGAATAACATTAAGAAAGTATATTAGTACCAAACAAAGGTAAAAAAAAAAAAATCAAAATAATCTTAAAGACAATAAGGGTTTCGGAATAGATTCCGGATACTTATATTCCACGAGGAATTGTAAGAATTTAAATACGTCCAACTATGGTAGCTTACAAAAATCTTCTCAGGCGTTTTCTGCAAGGCTACCTCAACTAAACTTTATACCTTAACTTAGTTGGAAGTGCCGTTTCTGGTGTTGTAGTCAGACTGCACGGCTCTAAATCGACTGAATGATCTGACAGAAGTTTCATTGCTTTGGAACGTGTTTGGATTTTTTTTTTAATTTTATTTCTTTTCATTTTTTAAAATTTTTTTACTTATTCATTTTTTTTTTTTTTTTTTTATTTTTTTTTGCCACACCGTCTCGTCTGCAGCCTTTCTTCTTCCTGGTACTTTTCTTTTCCTTTCTTGTCTTTCAAAAAGAGTATTTGACTTCTCATCTTATTAACAGAAATTTCGAAGCTGACTCCAAGAATCAGCAAATACTTTATAGCGCTGTTTTTAAGTCAGCGTTGCACAATTACAAAAACCAGAAGTCACACAATGCTGCCATTAGTAGTAGCAGCTGGTTTCTGGAGAATGAGACGTCCTCATTGTAAGACACTGATTTAACAGCTTCGTAATAAGCGCTCCATCGTGGATCCGAAAGTTGCTGTAACTCAGGCGTATCACACGTGTAGTTTCATTCTGAGTGAAACACATACAATGTTCCAATAAAGCTCGCACCAACAGAAGTGTTGCTAATCCGCGCGGATTGGGGGTGGTTTACACAGCACCGGCGGAAGGGCCGGGCGACCGCCCGGGGAGCCAAATTTTAGGGGAGTTTGGGGGGCGCCAAAATCCTTGATAAATTTATATTACTGTAAACAGTGAACTAAAAATTAACTTTTCATAAATTGTGTAGCAACATTGGTTATTACCTCATGCCATAGGCCTCACTCTTTATAACAACCCCGGTTCCTTCTTGAATCTCCAATAAAGGAAATCCCTTCACCTTATTTGACTATAAAAAATATCCGCTGACAAAGCTAAAGGCTATTGTTGAAATTTGGGAGTTTTGGGCAACAATAATACGCTCTGACAATTACAACCGCCGCGGTGCCGACAAATGCACTCCTTGGGACAAAGCTATGTCGGCCGCTCTAATAATACACACAAACAATATTGAGCTATCGGCAACCAAAAAGAAATTAGTCCTGTTTTTACTGTCAAATGTCTCGTGAAAGAAAATTATAAATAAGAAGTCATGTACACGTAGTGCAGGTTTCATGGTGTGCGTATTCTTCTTTTGCCTCCTAAATTTCGACCCTTAGTAGAAGAATCGTTGCATTAATGTGCGTCTTAGCAGGCTGGGGTGTGTAGAGTGGCGGCCTCTCAGATAGGAGGTGAACTTCAGGTTGAAAGAAAGTTCTTTCCCCATTGATATAAGTAGCAATAATTACATGCTACACCAACACTGATGTTTAATACATATACCAAAGCGAAAAGACTTTTACTCGTTAGACGTGTATTAAGCAACTTTAATTAAAGAGTTTGCAAAGAAAAAGTCACGAAAAGTTAACTTAGCATTGTAAACAACTCAAAGTATAATTTGCATTAAAACTGTATAAAGATATAAAATTTTATTACTGGTTGTATTATTTGCATTACGAAATATTTGTACAATGATGTTACAAAATATATTTGTATATTCTTTTGTTTGATAATTGATTCTTATAGTTATAGTTTTAGAGTTCAAGGAGTTATCCTTTAAAAGTAGCTATTTGTAAGGTAGCATAGCAAATTTAAAGTCAGTAATACCAATGGGTTTTAGGGGGCGCCATATGGATTCTTTGCCCGGGTGATATTTTCCCCTTCCGCCGGCCCTGGGTTTACACAAGGTAGGAACAATGCCATAGGATTACGATTACACGTTCTCGCTCGAACTCTTGAATCTATTCCCGCCGCTGTACAATAGTATTTTTGTCCTCGGCACTTTGTTATACTCTTACCTACCAGTTCAATAACTTGTAAAATATCCTCCGTTGTAGCAACGGCTTTCCTCCCAGATTAATGAAAATAACCAATGACCCTATTACAGCTATTTCTTTCTATGAGAACGTAACGAATCAGAAAATTTCCTCTGCTTTCTGCCAGCGTATACTCTCTCCTTTTTATTCTGTTTCCGATGCTGTCTATTGCGAGCGTGAAGGTCGGGGTGAGAGTTTAAAATAGAGAAAATTTAATTTTTGAAACTCACAACCACCAGCTGCGAACCAATTTCCTAAACATGCAAAAACACTGGAACTGTGATTGCGACTGTTTGACTCGTTTTCTAGGGGATGATATCACACGTTCGCAGCTTTCCTTCCCTGCATATGATTAACAAAACAAATTCATAATAAAATCAAGTTCATGAGAGAAAAGGGTGTACTAACTACTATTTTTGAAAACACGTGAAAGTTCACTTTATGTTGTTTATTTCACAATATTTGAACCCTGTGACTGATACGTCTGTACGTCGACACATTTACCAAATAAAGTTATAGCTCGTGAGCCCCCAGAGAAAATGAATATTTGTCGCGAATTGTTTTCACACCACGTGGCTGTCTCAAACACCGTTTATGTTCATGCCTATGCGACGACATGTGTTACATTAACAAATCACAGTCACTTTAATTCAATGCGATGCACACCTTGTTCCACCAGCTAAATATTCACAAACACACAGTAGCACTCGATTTAACTTGGTGCAGTCTACGACGAGTAACCACACGTGGCGAATGCCACACACAAATCTATGACCTCCACCTCGAGGTCCACATGCCGACTGATGCAGAGCGACGCCGCCCGGCCAGCCACCCCACGTGCTCTCCAGTCCTCACTTCCTGCCCTGGCGCGCGCATGCGCCAAATGCTCAACTGCCGGGGTTTTTTCCCCTACGTCATCAACTTCCCCATGTGAACTTTTCTAACCGATTTGCCAACGTACAGCGCTCAGCCAATACATTTCTAAAACTTTACTTAAAATCAAAATAATTACACTACACATTAAACAAATATTTTCTTACGTTTTTATATTAGTATAAACATCCTTTGTACTGTTTATCATAATCGTGCAATTTCTTATACCACAGATAAGTGATTTAACTGAATACTTTAAGATAAAATACACAAGATTAATTGAAAATAAAATGAGAAATAGTTAATATATTATTTTTATAAACAAACATTGCCATGCTAGTTGTGTAACTGTCTTGTATTTATTGGTAATTTATTAATTTTCATTGTCAATCAAACATATTACGTTAGATGTGACTATATCAGCTAATGTATTGTTTATTTATCAACAGGCTATTTTGTAATGAGGGCCTTAAAGGTTCCTAACTGCATCGTATTACTCCAAATGCCAGTAGTATTACAATATTTGTGCACTGCACTGTGCCTGGCACACGCCATTCTCACTTTCTCCCCTCACCGGAAACGAACTGTAAAATCCTAAGTTGGAACAAGTCACCAACGTCGGCCTGCTCGCTGGCCTCCCGTCAGCTACAAGCACACAGCAAATCTCAACGTGTAGAATTTCTACCTATGGCCTAACTATAAATGTTGTCACCCAACTGTGTACATACATTGCTACCATAATTAATCAGATTACAATTGTGTAACATTTAGTGCATTGGCATGGTCAATGTTTGCAGTGAACTTCATACTGTTTAATTATCAAATGCTATTAATTACCAGTATTTCTATTGGGCGGTAATCTCACACTATGGAATATGGTAAATTATGCTGCTGGCAATTAGACTTGTTCTTACGGTTTTCGAATTTTAGAATTTATAATTATGATTTTTTAAAGCAAGTGACTTCGCTTTGAGAAGTTTCTGATGTTTCCAACAGGGCATCAAATGTTTTCTGTGTAGAAACGTAATGGCTTCATTGCTTCAGTTCTGCTAGACCATCTCGTAGCACATAAAGCTTTTAGTGTTAGCTCTGGTAAGTGTTTGCAAAAGATTGATGAAAAGAAGACGTTTATTTCTTGAATTGCGTCGAAGAAATTGATGGTCTCGTGAGAAATATTTGCTGCGTCATTTACCTCTAAGTTTACGCTATGTGCTGAGCATGGTACTTAAAATTCACGCATATTCATTTCCAGAATTCTTCTTTGCAGTCCTTTGTGTTTCCCACGCATGTTAGAGCCATTATCATACCCTTGTCCGCGCAAATTTTGAATGCCCAGATTCAACTAAAAAAATAAATTCAAAATGAAATTTAACAAAACTCGCCGGTAGAACTTATAATTGGGCAGAAAGCAACGAAATGTTCACACATATCTACATTTTTGTCTGAGTGAGTTAGATAAACATAGCTAAATATTAGTGTTCTGTATCGCTTGCTTCTGGTGTGCAGTCTAATGTGATGAAAAATATTTAGATTCTCTTACTTTCTTCAAAATATGTTTTTTTTCTCGTTGTGCCTTGTAAATAAATAATTTCTTTGTGAATATGACCTCCTAAAAAGCGGTCCATACCCATCCGGCCTAAGTCATATTTTGATTCAATTTTGCGAATATGTTCCCGCATACATTTCCCTGTAACTGAATCAAAAGATGCTAGCATCTCTACAGCTTTTAAGAAATTTCCTTTTTCATGTTCATATATTTTTGGAAGAACCACTAAAAGCCAGACACTGTCGCGACAAAAACTTAAAACAGCAATAATCCTTTATAATACAATAAACCAGTGATTGTTTTCCCTTCACTATTTGCCTCAGTTGTATCTGATTTACAGTGTTCTTTGACATTAACACATTAATCAATTGCACCCATGATTTCACATTTTCATTGGGGGAATCGCTTATTTCGTATCTTTTCAGAGTCAGTGCTAAATGCTGATAATGTTTTACATAAAACGTTTGTGGAATTTTATTTAAACAAATCTGTTAGAAATACCAGCAATCAATCGCAATTTTTGTTTTTACTTTTCCGATCTACCTAGGTTTCGGCCAATGAGTCGCCAGTCTCAAAGTTTTTAATATGTGTTTCCATCTAACCGTCATGTGTACAGTTACGTTCAGCATGAAAACATAACTCATAGTATTGAGAAGAGCCACGCTGTGCCCGTATTCTATGTAGATCTGGGAAATAAAAACAAAATTTACGACTGATTGGTGACATTCTTTTTAGATCTGTACAAAACAGTCGCTGGGCACCAGCTCAAAAATGGAGTCAAACCTGATTGAAGAAATCTAGCTAATTTTAATAAGCCTTGTAAATTTACAAAAAAAAAAAAAAAAAAAAAAAAAAAAAAAAAAAAAAAAAAAAATGTTCAAATATGTGTGAAATCTTATATTATTGTAGGATACACTGTTCTGGAGTTGAAGTCATGCGAATTGAGCCACGTTAAATGGCATTTCAGACCGAACTTCACTACAGACGCAGGTGAAACGGTCAAAGAGTGGGGCGGAAGACAATGGACAGAGGAAGAATAAGTAGATGGAGTAACATATAATGCAATAAATACACACCCGGGCATCGACGGGTACTAATGCTAGTCGAAATATATTAATTCATTGCACGGCGGCCGTTCATTTCAAAGAACTGACACACGCCATCTGTCGTAATTTCCAGGTGTCAGTTCTTTCGTGTCTGATTATGGAATAAGGGGCAACATATTAGTCATCGCCGTATCACGTCACTTTTCTGCGCTTTATTTTCATTCTAGCTATTGAGACGACGCGTGCTTATTTGCCGACTTGCCAATTTTTGAAGTAACATATCATAAGAAAAATAAATTTTCGTATTCTGCAATCTGGAAGGAGAAAAAATTCTAACTTATGAGTAACATGCATGCGCAATACTAATTGTACGTTATATGAAAAGCACTTACCTATTACATCCCAAGTTGCAAGAAATTCGGACGCAGCAATTCTTCTATTCTTACGAAACGCAGTGAAAGTGCTTCTGACCAATCTTGACCCCCTCGGACATCTACCGAAACGAATTCTGTAGTTTTCGTCGTAGAGAACGCAACAATGAACAATACCTATTGCCTGCAAAGGCAAAGTGGTGACGGGGCAGCGCCAGGAACTAGGTCACGTGACGAGGTACAGCGAGGCTACGGTTAAATTAACGCCCAAGAATAATAAGCAAGAAGTTCACAATAAATATGTGACCGATGATATGGATAAATCTATTATCAGGCAGCAATTTCTAAGGTATTACGAACAATAGAAAGAAATACGAACTTTGTGAAAACTGCTCAAATTTTGTAAAACAGAAATGAACTCAAAGCTAGCGAGGAAACCCTTAGATGTTCCATTTATGGATTTTCGCTTTACAAGGTGTCAAAATTAAAGTTGTTTTTGTGGGGACGAGAGGGCATTTTTGCTAAAAGACCATATTTTCTCAGGTTTTCATCAGAATCAAAGCGACCAGTAGTTTACTTAGATGAAACGTGGATTCACACGCATTATACAGTAAATAAATGTTGGCAAAGTGATAGTGTGCGAGTAGTATTGGCAATTGAAAGTGCCGGTCAGAGTTTGTTTTTTGTTCATGCAGGCGGAGAGAGGTGTTTCATGGCTCAAAAGGCAAAACGCCCGACTATCGCTCAGAAACGGATAGCAAAAACGTTCAAACATACGTCGAAACCCCTGCTATGCCAGGCTTACTACTAATGTCTTTATCCCGTGTAATTACTCGCAGCGTATTTACTCATTCGGAATACTTCTAGCCATTGTATGTGTTGGACATGTTTGACTGTAGTTATGTTCAACCATTTTTTTTTTCCACAATGCGGGTAGAATGAAACACTCGGAAACTGTCATTTGAAGGGCTTAGCAAAATTGCTTCAGACTTAACATGTAACCGCAGTATCAAACATTGCATTCGAATTTCCAAATTAGATTTCGTCTTCTGCAAAATTAGTTGTGAGTAAACGCACGGCGCGTAACAGGCTGGCAGCGCTCCACTCAATACTGGCGTGTAAGCCAGACTGCTCCCCCCTCTCTGTTCCTCCGGCGTAAATGCGACGGTGCTGCCACAGTGGCGACCAAGAAATTGGTCCTCCTCCCTCCCCTTCTTGAACAGGGGCGGCCGGCAGGTAGTCGAGGCGCCATGCCACGGTTCTCAAAGCCGCTCCCTCCGAGATAAAAAAAAAAAAAAAAGAAAAAATCAATAATTAAAAATAAGGATGGGCAGCAGATTTGCCGCCCCTCGGAAATTGCCGCCCGTGCGGCCGCACGTTTCGCACGTGCCTTGCGCCGGCCCTGGTTACAACAAAGAGTATAAATGTCATTTACCCTCAAAATCGCAACAAATTTGCTAAAACATCCAAAAGTATGTGGAAATTAAGAATACAAAAGTAATTGTTGTTTCCGTATCTGTTAAAAAGAAGATTGGGTTTAAAAAAACTGATTGCGGTCGGTATCGAACCGCACGGCTATTCTTACTTGGTGGAACGTAGTGACTTTATAATTATTCATGAACGGAGTTTCTGAAGGCTTTTACAGTTGATGCGTCTTTAATTTATAGTTAAAAGATATTCTACTAAATGTGACATGTTTTTGATGAATATTCAACGCGCGAAAAATAAATGTGAAGGTCGGATGTTATCTTAATGGCGGATTTGCCGAAGTGAAGGCGAGGTGTGCAGTCTTTGCTTCGGGACCATTCGTTTATAACCGCCAGAGCTCGAGTAGCCAGGAGCTGGCGTCTCTACCAGTTCCAACGCCAATTTTAAAAGCGACGTTTCCCCTCGCCCCTCCCTGCCGCGGGAGCGCTCATATGCTGTCTCCAGGGGGCTCAGAAGAGAATTTGAACCTCAGTCAAGCATGCGCATTGCAACGCTGCGGCCACTTCCACCTACATTAAGTGGCCGCACTACGACTCGTATATGTGTTGTCTCCGCGACGTAAAACGTTTCTCGTGCGAAAGAAATACGTTGATTGTGGATATAAAATTGTCTGATAGAAGAACGAAACGAAGAATGATAGTTAAAAAGACTTTTTAATTTATTTACTTGGTTTTTCATTACGATCTTTTTTCTGGCATGCACCGAAAATGAACACATAGAAAATATTGTAGGGAAGGCGAACCAAAGGCAACGTTTAATTGGCAGAACACTTAGAAGATGCAACAAATCTACTAAAGAAACTACCAACAATACACTTGTGCGTCCTGTTTTGGAGTACTGCTGCCCACTATGAGTTCCCCATTTAGTGGGTCTGACGGAGGATATAGAGAAAGTTTAGATAAGGGCAACTCGTTTTGTATTATCGCAATGTAAGGGAGAGATATCCACACAAATGATGCACTACTTACGATGGAAATCATTAAAAGAATGCCGTTATTCGTTGAAGCGATATTGATTTGCGAAATTCTTACTTCTCCGAATTTGAACATAACATATTATGTTGCCACTCAGCCGGCCGCGGTGGCCGAGGTGACTGAGGCGCTCCAGTCATGGTCAGCACGGCCACTGCGGTCGGGGGTTCGAATGCCCCCTCGGGCATGGATATTTGTGCCGTCCTAGTTCGTAAGTAGTTCATAAGTAGTTTGTAAGTTTAGGGACTGATGACCCCGTAGTTAAGTCCCATAAGCTCTACAAACATTTGAACATTTTGTTGCCACTCACCTAATAGGGAGACACGATAATCATAGTAAAATAAGAGAAATCAGATCCAAAACGGAAAGATTCAGATGTTCCTTTTTGCCCGCATGCTTTTAGAGAATGGAATGTTAGAGAACTATACTTCTGCCCATTAAAATTGCAACACCACGAACATGACATGCTACAGACGCGAAATTTACCTGACAGGAAGAACATGCTGTGATACGCAAATGATTAGCTTTTCAGAGCATTCACACAAGGTTGGTGCCGGTGGCGACACCTACAACGTGCTGACATGAGGAAAGTTTCCAAACGATTTCCCATACACATACAGCAGTTGACTGGCGTTGCCCGGTGAAACGTTGTTGTGATGCCTCGTGTAAGGAGGATAAACGCGTACCATCGCCTTTCCGACTTTGATAAAGGTCGGATTGTAGCCTATCGCGATTGTGGTTTATCGTGTCTCGACATTGCTGCTCGCGTTGGTCGCGATCCAATGAGTGTTAGCAGAATATGGAATCGGTGGGTTCAGGAGGGTAATACGGAATGCCGTGCTAGATCCCAACGGCCCCGTATCACTAGCAGTCGAGATGGCAGGCATCTTATCCGCATGGCTGTAACGGATCGTGCAGCCACGTCTCGATCCCTGAGACAACATATGGGGACGATTGCAAGACAACAACCATCTGCACGAACAGTTCGACGACATTTGCAGCAGCATGGACTATCAGCTTGGGACCATGGCTGCAGTTACCCTTGACACTGCATCAAAGACAGGAGTGCCTGCGATGGTGTACGCAACGACGAACCCGGGTGCACAAATGGCAAAACATCGTTTTTTGGATGAATCCCAGTTCTGTTTACAGCATCATGATGGTCACATCCGTGTTTGGCGACATCGCGGTGAACGCACATTGAAAGCATGTATTCGTCATCGCCATACTGGCGTATCACCCAGCGTGATGGTATGGGGTGCATTGGTTACACGTCTAGGTCACCTCTTGTTTGCATCGACGGCACTTTGAACAGTGGCCGTTACATTTCAGATGTGTTACGACCCGTGGCTCTATCCTTCATTCGATCCATGCGAAATCCTACATTTCAGCAGGATAATGCACGACCGCATGTTGCAGGTCCGGTACGGGCCTTTCTGGATACGTAAAATGTTCGACTGCTGCCCTGGTCAGCACATTATCCAGATCTCCACCAAATGAAAACCTCTGGTCAATAGTGGCCGAGCAACTGGCTCATCACAATACGCCAGTCACTACTCTTGATGAACTGTGGTATCGTGTTGAAGCTGCACGGGCATCTGTACCTGTACACGCCATCCAAGCTGTATTCGACTCAATGCCCAGGCGTATCAAGGCCATTATTATGACCAGAGGTGGTTGTTCTGGGTACTGATTTCTCAGGATCTATGCACCCAAATTGCGTGAAAATGTAATCACATGTCAGTTCTAGTATACAATAATTGTCCAATGAATACCCGTTTATCATCTGCATTTCTCCTTGGTGCAGCAATTTTAATGGCCAGTTTGTATCATAAAAGCGGCTTGATGAACTCTCTGCCATGTACTTAAATATACCAGTGTGCGCTGATATGAAACTTCCTAGCAGATTAAATGTGTGTGCCGGAACCGGGATTCGAACCTAGGATCTTCGCCTGTCGCGGGCAAGCGCTCTACCGACTGAGCTATGCCGGCTTTCTTCACGGTCCCTCCTCACAACTTTACTGCTGCCAGTACCTCGCCTCCTACTTTCTAAACTTCACAGACATTCGCCAGCGTAATTTGCAGAGCTAGCACTCCTGGAAGAAGTGGTGGAGACATGACTTAGCTACAGTCTAAGAAAAGTTTCCAGATGAAACATTCACTCTGCAGCGGAGTGTGCGCTGATATGAAACTGTGTGGAGACATGGCTTAGCTACAGCCTAAGAGAAGTTTACAAATGAAACATTCACTCTGCAGCGGAGTGTGCGCTGATATGAAACTTCCTGACAGATTAAAATTGTGTGTTGTAACCGGGTCTCGAACCTGGGACGTTTGCCTATCGTGGGAAAGCTCACTACCATCTGAGCTATTCCGGAACGCTTCACGTTCCGCCCTCATAACTTATCTGGCAGAAGTAAAGTCGCCGACAGCTTCACAAACGTTCTCCTGCGAAATTTGCAGGAGAACTTCTGTGAAATTTGGAAAGTAGGAGGTGAGATACTGGCAGAAATACCATTGTGAGGACCGACCGTGAAGCTTGCCGGGATAGCATAGATGGTAGTGCGCATGCCCGCGAAAGGCAAAGGTCCCGGGTTCGAATATCGGTTCCGGCACATCATTTTAATTTGCCAGAAAGTTTCAAATCAGTGTACTCTCAGCGCCACAGAGCCGGCCGCTATGGCCGAGGGGACTGCGGTGCGCCAGTCACGGTCTGCACGGTCACTACGGTCGGGGGTTCGAATCCCCCCTCGTGCATGGATATTTGTGCCGTCCTTAGTGTTAGCTAGTTCATAAGTAGTTTGTAAGTTTAGGCACTGATGATCCCGTAGTTAAGTCCCATAAGCTATACAAACATTTGAACATTTAACTCCACAGAGAAAAATTCATTTTCGATAATTTATTCTGTTGATTATTTCTAGTTAGTCCTATATCCAAATAGATAAAATTCTGTTTGTTAACAAAATGGCTAAATATCTCCTCTGCATGTGCTATAATTTGTGAAAAATCTCGTTCTGTTATTTGTGATATTTAGAATTTTGTGGATATTTTATTCTTATGCAAGCGAAAGTGAACAAGGACTATTATTATTTTTTCCAGGTTGTAGGCAGCTTTTATTCATACAAGATATTCTATAACAGAAGAAAACAATAAAGATGATTAGCTCTATGTAATATGGCGACTATAAATTTCTGCTTATGAGTTGAAAACCACATCACATCTCATTGGCCACATTTCACTCCCATGGGGTAAATATCTGCCATCCAGCTTCTTCATTTCACTCTTCACAGAGTAGAGGGACGTGGAATGGCAATCTTTGACACCAACAGCACCTAGTCCATGTGTGTCTTCACCTCTCATGAGAGAATGGCATTAGTTGCTTGTTTGTGGTATGGTGTCAGCAGTAGTAGGCTAACTCGAGGTCACAGCCCACCTTCCAGCAAACTGTTCCCACCAGTTCTTGCCGACATTACAACGTGTTTTAACTTTCGTGTGACAGACTTATCCCTAGTTCTTAATCCTAGACGTCAGAAGGCTTTGGCCGGTAGTTATTAGCATTAGGTAGCTAACAATATTGCATGATGTAGCAGTTGTCATCTGGTTTGCTATTGTTTTGCATACCGCTGCTCAGAGAGTATCCATGATGACCTATGTGGTAGCGACCACCATCCCACCCTTCTCTCTCCCCTTTAAATTCTACCTACAGACCGCCTTTCCTGATGGTCTATCTGCAGGGTAGATTGGCCGTCTTACACTTTGGCTGCAGTGGTTTACGGCTCAGCTTCCCGCTGACGTTGATATGGCGGTCCACAAAGTCATTGCGGCCATTGTTTCCGCCTCCGAGGCAGCTGTTCAGTGATCCCCTGGCTCGCTTCAGCGAGTCTGAGTCTTGGTGGACAATCGAGATCACCGAGGCCACCGGAAACGTCTGCGGGCCCTTTAACGCCACCGGCGCTACCCTGTCGTATATTATGAGATTACTTGACGGAGCTCGGCGACTGATCCAGACGAGTAATCAGGACTGCTTAGTTAAACTAACCTAAGGACAACACACACACCCATACCCGTGGGTATCGGGGGGGGGGGGGGGGGAGGCGGGAGGGAATCGAACCCCCAAAGGCGAAAGGTCGCGCGCACCGCTGCACGGAGACCCAATGCGCACGGCCATTCCTCAGTGGCAAGTTGCATCCAATGGTTGTTCCGCCTCCCCTTCTCGGGCGTTGTAACAAGTTGGACGGATTTTCTATTGCCACCCATCGCAGGAATCTCCACATAGGTATCCTCTGCACTGACCTACCGCCACGCGCATAGTTCTGCGACTACAGCCTACAGTGCGGATTTCTGCGTCCTTAAAGAGCATATCAAGCGAAAGCAGTTGTTGTTTTACACCTGCCACCAGGAAACGAATAATGTCCCGTTTAGTGAGTGGGAGTTCCAAAGTGGTGTATGCCCCGATAATTCTCCAGCAACAGATCGCGTTTACAGCCAGTTCCTCCGTCACATCTCAGTGGACTTTCAACGTCAGCTGCTCGCCCCTGATCAATCGTCTCTTGGCAGAAGATGCTTTCCTGTACAAATGTGGAATAGTATCATCATCATCCGAGTGATAAAACCTGGCGCACATCCACTGGTGGTTGATATTTACTACCCTACCAACCTCATCAAAGTTCTGTGTAAGCTCCTCAAACATATGGTGAGTCGGCGCCTTGTAAATCAGGGTCTCCTGGCCCCACAACAGTGGGCTCGTGCCAGATCCCCTCCACTACTGACAATCTTGTGTCACTGGAGTCTGCTGTCCATATTGCTTCCACCAGGCTTGAGTATCTTGTTTCTGTCTTTTCCGCTCTCAGGAATGTGTGTGATACCACCAGGTGCCCTCATAACTAGCTACGCTGTATGAATGGGGCTTATGGGGTCCACTTCCGATCTATATCCAGAACTTCCTCTCGCTTCACCCAATTTAGGTTAGAGTTGGTACTTCCCTCAGTTGAGCCCATGTTCATGAGAATGGAGCCCCGCAGGGCTCTGTCCTAGTGTTCCTCTCATTGTGTTTGTAATTAACGGTCTTTCTGCGGCATTGGGGTCACTGGTTTCTTCCTCCTTGTTTGATGATGACTTTTGCATATATTTCGGTTCCGCTAGCATTGGCGTTGCTGAATGGTGACTGCATGGAGCCATCCGAAAGGCGTAGTTTTGGGCCTTTCCCCTTTCTGCCTCGAAAACCCGGGTAATGCACTTCTGTCGCTATTGTGCGGTTCACCCGGACCCAGAGCCTTCTCGTTGAGGATACACATCGTTTCTTAGGCATTCCCTTTGATGCCCGACTCACTTGGGTTCCTCACCTTCGTCAGTTCAAACAAAAGTGCTTGCGATGTCTAAACATCTAACGTTGCAGCAGCCACACTCTTTGGCGAGCCGCCGGTTCAACTCTTTTGCAGCTGTATAAGGGCCTCGTCCAACCACGCCTTGACCACGAGTGTTTGGTGTACGACTCGGCAGCATCTTCAGCAATTCTCCATAGTGGTGACTTTCCATACGAGTCTGGTGACAAGCCTCCTAGTTAGAAGCTGAGGTTCCTCTCCTGCAGTTCTGCCGGCACCAGCTGATTACGTTTTGCGTTAGCTGCGTTCGTGCCTCGCCCCATGACCTTTTTTGAGCTGCCGCACTCTCCCTCCCCACAATAGCTGCCCAAGCCGGGTGTCCCTATCGCGGTCCGGGTTCGCTTCCTCCTTTCGTCCCTAGAGTCTCTTCCCATCCCTCCCACTTTCCACGACTCTTTCCATACCCCTCCATGGTCCATTCCCAACTTGTGCATTTACATGAATTTGTTTCGCTACTCAAAAATCTCAGTTTCACCAACAACCACGACCTCTTGTAATGTTTTGTTGTACCACCTTAAGTTCACCACCTGCTCCACTCGTTCTGTGTTCCACTGCTTTTGTGTTGTCACTGTCACTATAGCGTCCATTACCTCTCTGTACACCTTGTGGGTTTCCCCTCTGGGTGTCGGGCGCTAAATGTTTACTTTGTCCAACCTTTTGCTGTGTCGTCTTAGCTGATGACCTAGCTATTAAGTCCCCTTAAGAATTCCAAACCAACCAACCAACTTAGATGCGTCCTCAATAGTTACGCAATCTACCCATCTAATATTTAGCATTTGTCTGTAGCGCTGCATTTCAAATGCTTCTATCATCTTTTTGGCTTGAACCCCTTATCGTCCACGTTTCACTCCTGAACGCTGCTATACTCCAGACAAATGGCTTCACAGAGGACTTTCTAACATTTTAATTAATTTTGGATATTAACGAATTTCTATAATTTTCAAAAACGCTTTTGTTCTCATAGCCATACCTCATTTTATATCTTCTCTACTTCCGTCATCAGAAGATATTTTACTACCCAAATAACAAAACTCATCTACTTTTACTGTCTCGTTACGTAATATAATTCCTTCAGCATCGCCTGATTTTCTTAGGTTAGAATTGCATTATCCGTCTATTGCTTTGGGTTATGTTCATCAATGTCCATTTCGTTCAACTGCTCTTGCAGATCTCTTGCTGTCTCTAACAGAATTACAATGTCTCTGCAAATCGCCAAGGCTTTATTTCTTTTTCTTCCTGAACTTTAATTCCTTCTCCAATTTTCTCCTTGCTTTCCTTCACAGCTTGCTCAATGTACAGATTTAATAACAATGGGGAAAGACTACAACCCTCTTACTCCCTTCGCAATCATTGCATCCCCTTTCACGCCCTCAAATCTTATAACTGCCTCTAGTTTATATGCAAATTGTATCTTACTTTTCGTCCCGTATATGTTACTCCTGATACCTTCAGAATTTGAAAGAGTGTATTCCAGTCAATAATTTCAAATAGTTTCTCCAAATCTGCGAAAGCTAAAAACCTAGTTTTGCCTTTCGGATTTCCTTAACCTATCTTCTAAGGTATGTCGTAATATTAGTACTGTTCCTACATTTCTTTTAAACCCAAACTGATCTACCTTGAGGTCGGTTTCTACTAGTTTTTCCTTTCGTTTGTAAATAATTTGTGTTAGTATTGTGCAACCAGAACTTAATAAACACATAGTTCCGTAATTTTCACATTTGTTTGAACTTCCTTTGTTTGGGATAGAATTGTTATATTCTTCGTGAAGTCTGACGGTATTTTCACAGCATGCCAAGTGTAAGATTCTACGCATATGGAACTATAATAAGAAAAATAACCTTTGTTGTAAACTTTTTATGTTCACTTGTCTACACTCTTCGACAAAAAAAAGTGTTTGAGAAAAAAGATAATATGGCTCCCAATAGAATTGTGGAAATAATTCTAGTTGAGTATATCTATTAAAGTGCATTCAAAAAGTATAGAATTTTGGAAGCTGGCATCTCAAAAAGTTTTCACAAAGTTCGATAAATACCACTGGCGGCATAGGACTAACAGTGTCCCCCTTAACTACGTTGGTCATCAGTCCCTAGGCTTACAAACTACTTACACTAACTTAAAGTAATTTATGCTGAGGGCAACACAAACACCCATGTCCGAGGTAGGACTCGAACCTCCGACGATGAACGACCTTGTGCACCGTAGCTGAGTGCCTTAGTGCGCACGGCTACTCTGCCGCGGCGTATTGTTATGACCCTAATCTGTGGCATAATTGTCATTTCACACACTTCAATCATTTTGAGGTGAACCATTTATACACGTGTGCAAAGATCTGTCGCAGTATGTGAAAACTGTTAGGAAAGATGGTGTAAGTCGTATAGATTATTACAAAACACATTCCCCTGGTGTCAACGCCACTTCGCTTGTTTGCTTCTCATGGTGACAGAACTCATGACAAACAATGCCCCGACATACGTGGCGCGTATCCTTGAATCCGCCTTACTCTGTCACTGCTGATAACGCGTTTGCTCTTTATTGTGTCTCCAAGTTGCCTCTTCTTCAGTAGCTCGTAGACCGCCATGGCGAACACCAAGAGCAAGAAAGACACCGCAGGTATGTGCAATTTAAAAAGAGACAGTATTCATTTATCTATTAAATTATACTTCCCTCGCGCGGTGGAGTAGCCGAGCGGTCTAAAGCGTCTCGCTGCGGAGCGCGCGGTTGCTCGCCGTGGAGGTTCGAGTCCTCCCTGGGGCATGGGTATGTGTGTGTTGTCCTTAGGTTAGTTTACCTAGGTTTAAGTAGTTTGTAAGCTACGTACTGATGACCACGCAGTTTGGTCCGATAGATTTACAAACATTTGAACATGCTGGAAGCGCAGCTACATTAAGGATGTCCCGGTAGTCTACTCAGTGAGCGTGATACACGAGGGGTGATGCACGTTCCCCTGTACAGTCTGGTGCATGGTGTGACAGTGTTGTCAGCTCCTCGTTTTCACATGTGTGTTTTCAAAATACACCCTACCTGATTTTGTAGTATGAACTTCTGTCTTTAATCTGGATGAAGAATCGGATGCCAACTTCAAGCTGCGGCGTTTTTCTTCACCCCATATATTACCGTAAAAATTGTTTATGCTGACTGTATAGAAGTACATCTATATCTATATATATATACTACGCAATCCACCGTAAAGTGCGTGACGGAGGGTACACTATACCACTACTAGGCATTTCGTATTCCACTCCCAAATAGAACGAGGGTAAAAAGAATGTCCATACGCCTCTGTACGAGCTCTAATTTCTCTTATCTTGTCTTTGTGATTTTTACGCGAAATGTAAGTAGGCGACAGGAAGAGTGTTCTACAGTCAGATTCAGATTCCGGCCCTCTAAATTTCTTCAAAAGAATTTCTCGAAAATAACGTCGTTTTTCCTCCAGCGATTCCAATTTGACTTCAAGGAGCATTTCTGTGCCACTCGCGCATTGGTCGAACCTACCAGTAACGAACGTATCTGCTCGTTTCTGAACTGCTTCCATGTCTTCCTTTAAACCAATGTTTTGCGTCCTGTAGGTCGCGGAGTCTCGCTTGCGAGGTTCGCGGCTGCATGTGCTGCGAACTTTTTACAGAAAGCGTTCGTTAAGCGAGGTTTAATTATAGTTTGTTCGTCGTTATACCAATACTGATGTATACATTACGCTACTTATTCTTCCGTACTGCCTTTTATTTCATTCTAATTTCTTTGCCCCACAGCGTAAGCCATACCATCATGTGTAATATCAATGACAATAATAGTAGGGTTTCAATAAAATTAAAGTAAGTAAATGACAATGCTGGTACGGTGTCCATAAAATTCTTCAGAGTGTGAGGTCGCATTATCAAATTATTAAACTGACGTTTCGGCCACTGCTTACAATAATGGTATGATTTAGCTATTGCACACACACTCACACATACATACATACATACACACACACACACACACACACACACACACACACACACACACTGCTTTACCGACACAAAAGCGGTTCGATGGCTGAAGTACCTTATTTCTATTATACTAGACACTTATTATTATTTTTTATTAGCAATTTTAACAAGAGTGATACAGATAACAGATGCCACTACGCCAGATAAAAGTAGGCAAAGGTTATACATCACAATAAAAATACAACAGTTTCAATGAGAAGGCTGTACCTGTTTATTCGTTAATAATTTGCCAAATCGAGGTTCCATTTTTGAGATACAAACAATCGAATCATTTTTTAAGTACATTTCTCTTCTTAGTTTTTATATTAACCACTGAGGAAAACGCTAATTCACATAGATATGAAGTGGCAAATGACACTAAATTTCACAGCTTCCCTTGTCAGTTGTGGGTATTCTTTTCTCTTCATCCAGTAAACGTCAATCTCCTGCGAACTGAATTACATTTTATGCATGCAATCAGCAGCCATATCTATAAGTGTTTCTTTCATCTTCATTCAGACCAGCCTGTTGCACTGGCATATCCAAAAAAGGGTTTATTATCAGTCTGTACCCATTATCACTTTCCGTGTGCGGTTCTGGAAAGTAATTTAGGGCCTTCTCTTCGAAATTATGTAAGCTCTGTATCATACAAGCAATGTGAGAACTTACTACGACCGACTGATCCATTGCAATTTCTTCTACCATCTTCTGAATGCAAGGGAAAGAATCATACATTATCTTCTCTAAATACGTTGTCCACAAGCGAAGTTTTTCGAGGAATCTCTCGATTTTACCCTTGTCAGTTATGAGGATTTCTTCTCTTTCTTTAAAATATTTAGATGGTTAAAAAGATGAGCGAGAAATGCTAATTTTAATAGCCAAACAGAGTCGGGAAAATAATCGGCATATTTAGATTTCGAGTTTTGTAGGAACATTAATAATTCCGCTTTCAGTTGTAGAACTCGTGTCAGTACCTTCCGTTTTGAAAGCCACCTGATCTCTGTATGATACAGGCCATTTTGGTGGAGAGGCCCCAACTATTCGCAAATGATTCTGAACAGTCCAGTTTGCAATGCTTTTCCTGTAATGGCGTTCACAACTTTGATCACCTCTTGAAGAACATCATACAAATATGAAGGTAAAACTGTAGCTGCCAGAGCCTGACGATGAAGAAAGAAGTGTGAGCATGAAACATTTGGCGTCATTGATTTTAATTTTGCAAAGAGTCCACTTTTAATACCAGTCATAGATTCAGCACCATCACTACAAATGGCGATACATTTTGTCCAATCAATCCCGTAGTCGCAAGCACTTTCTAAAAACATGTACATACACTGACAGTAGTGATCGCAGGAAGTGCTTTGCAAAATACAAGGTCTTCCACTATGTTCTCATCTGCTTCAAAGCGCACAAATAGCACAAATTGCGCCCAGTCTAAAATATCGGTAAATTCATCTATATCTACATACATACTCCGCAATTCACCGCAAGGTGCGTGGCGGAGGGTACACTGTACCACTACTAGGCATATCCTTTCCTATTCCACTTCCAAATAGAACGAGGAAAAATCGAAGTCGGCTGTCCGCCTTACTCACAACTGTTCTTACATGTTCGTTCCATTTCATATATCTCTGCAATGTTACGCCTAGATATTTGAACGACGCGACAGCATCAAGAAGCTCACTACTAACGCTGTATTCGAACATTTTGGGATTGTTTTTCCTACTCATCCGCATCACCTTACATTTTTCTACGTTGAGAGCTAACTGACACTCTTCGCACCAACTAAAAATTTTGTCTAGGTCATCCTGTATGCTATTACAGTCAGTTAAAGACGACACCCTCCCATACACCACAGCATCGGCAGCACACAGCCGCAAATTACAACTTACTCTGTCCATCAGATCATTTATATAGATAGAAAATAATAGCGGTCCTATCACACTCCCCTGGGGCACGCTTGACGATACACTCGTCTCTGATGAACACTCGCCGTCGATAAAAACGTACTCCGTTCTATTACTTAGGAAGTCTTCCAGCCAGTCACAAATCTGTGAACCTATACCATAAGCTCGTATCTTCGTTAGCAATCTGCATTGTGGCACCGCGTCGAACGCCTTTTTGAAGTCGCGAAAACACTATCCGCCTGTTGCCCTTCATCCATGGGTCGCAAGATGTCATGTGAGAAAAGGGCAAGCTGAATTTCACATGAACGATGTTTCCTAAACCCGTTCTGATTCATAGAAAGAAGCTTTTCCGTTTCAAGGAAATTTACTATATTCAAACTGAGAATAAGCTCTAAAATTCTCCATGAAACTGATATCAACGATATTGGCCTGTAATTGTGTGGGTCAGTTCTCTTTCCTTTCTTATAAACGGGAGTCACCTGCACTTTTTCCCAATCACTAGGAACTTTGCGCTGAATTAAAGATTCGCGATAAATGCAAGCTAAGTAGGGGGCCAATGCCGCAGAATAGTCTTTGTAGAATCGAACTGGTATTCTATCCGGACCAGCAGACTTTTTCGTATTTAGCTCTCTCAGCTGCTTCTCTACACCGGAAATAACTATTACTATGTCCTCCATTTCGAACTGCAAACAAAATATGAGCTCTTCTTTAATATTTCGACCAAATGTTTTCGAATGTCAACGGCCATGTTATTCTGCGTTCAATGGTATTATCAGACAGTGGTATGCTTTTTAGCTTGTTATCCTGCAGCTTACTAAACATATCCAGCGCTACTGGCAAAATAAGATTCTCGGCGTCTATGCGGCTTCCCTGCTTTAGCGACTCGGCAACTAGCTAACAATGCTGTCTCGCTGACACTGGATACCTAAAATCAAATAATAATATTGTTAAAGCAGAGAAACAAATACCTACTTAGTAATATAATATTTTCAGTCAAGAAATAACAATACTCTTTTATTACCTGAATCAGAGTAGTTTGTTGCTGGATAAGTGTTTTCAGTTTCCTCTCGAAGAAATCCAACTGTTTAGCAGCTTCCTTGGAAAGTTCGGTTGAGAGGTGACGCATAAGCTTCATACTCTCGTGTGACAATACTTCGTCGCAAATTACACATTGAGGTTTAATATTTCTGACGGTAAAACTACACTTCAAATAATCATCATCATAAATTCTATTTTTTTTTTTTAATTTTTTTTTTTTTTTTTTTTTTTTTTTTTTTATTTCTCATTTGGCTCTCTTCCACCACTGCTACTTGGATTTTACGTGGATAGCTGCGTGGATCTTTTGAGAAACTTGTCCATTTTTTGCCCGCTCGGAACAAAGTGCAAAGAGACAATAACGATGACCGCACTCACAATCAGACAACTGACCGAAGCGATCGTAAACGCAACACCTATGGGCCAGCTGACCCCTACCCCCCCCCCCCCCTCCTTTTCACCAGCGTCTGCCTATTCGTAATGGCCTTGATTTCTCGATTACTATAATATCAATAAATAAGTCGCAATAGAAATCACTGACGTCGTTTTATTACGACTCTGGAGGTGGGGTGAGGGGAGTCCCTAAAGATTTTTTTACTTGTTAAGAGGGTCGCGCAGTCGAAAAGGTTGAAAAACACTGCTTTAAACTGATCTGCTGCGAGTCAGGACGTGGTCGTACAAGCGTCTTGTACGCGGTCTCTCTTACATATGGAGAACATGTTCCTAAAATTCTCCCAATAAACAGAAGTCGGCTGTCCGTCTTACTTGTAACTGTCCTTACATGTTCGTTCCATTTCATATCGCTATGCAATGTTACGCCTAGATATTTGAATGATGTGACTGCATAGCTGACTGCATCAACACGCTCATTACTAATGCTGTATTCGAACATTATTAGATTGTTTTCCTACGCAAGTGCATCACCTTACATTTTTCTACATTTAGAACTAGCTGCCATTATTCACACCAGCTAGAAGTATATAAATCTTTTAAATTTTTTATTACGTAAACACTGAATATTTTATACATTAGAATGAATTGAAAATTTCATAGGCATGAAATACTACGTCATACAGTCTACGTAACGTGCTTTTTTTTGTAATCCAAATACCTCTGATGATGGGCAACGCTCGAAACTAATCCGGCAAATAAAAGCTAGTATCAACAAGCAGCAGTGGTTAACACGCTGGACTCCTATTTGGGAGGACAATGGTTCAAATCCCCCTCCACCCATCCAGCCTTAGGTTTTACGCGATATCTCTAAATACCTGCAGGCAAACGGCCGGCCCTTCCCTTTGAAAGGGCACGGCCAATATCCTTTCCTACCCGTGACAAAACAATCCGATCTGGCGCTCCGTCTCTTCTGACCTTCCTTACTACACCTACAAGCAGCTTATTTATGTAGGGATCCCAAATTTTAAAATAAAAAAGCGGGACACTTCAATACGTGTATTACAATTTGTACTCACCTTTGGAAGGTCTATATATTTCCATCGTTGCTCTGCTGGAATGTAAGGGCGCCGCATGTTCTAGGTTACGTGAACTGTATTTTGCATATTCATGAGTAAGAAACAAAATTTTAAGATTTTTTAAAAGGAAGTAAAAATTTCCCGCACTAATAATGGCTGAAATTATGTTTTACTGTAATTTCAGCGTGTCAGTGTCCACAAGATTTCTCTGTTTTCTCAAACTGCATTCACAACGGAGAATATTCGCTTTACAGCAACGTTGGTTCCCGGAAAAAGAAATTAGAATTCTAATGCTTTGTTAAGATTTACAAGTGATACTCCTTGTTCTTACCAATGCTGTGTGAAATCGAATGTTACCCTTTTGTTACCAGCACCATTTTCTGTCACCCGTCCACTTGTTAGAAAAATATGAATCAGTTTGCTAGGCGCTCTCGCAAAATCTGCTTCTGTGTGTTTCTTAGTATTATACTATGTTTTTGAATATCATTTCTACCGCCATCGTCGACTGAGATGTAGACTTGCAAATAACACAAAACATTTTATCCATGTCAATTTGAATACCATCAACTAAAGGAAATTCTCGGTTCCGACACACAGAGACTCAAAACATTTATTCACTTCTTTAGCGTCAATACCGATCAAGTGCACTTCGCAGTATAGTATTGTAGGACTGGTTTAATGGGTTACACAATACACTGGACTGTTGCCATCAGAAAAAAATTGTCGCGCCGTCTACACGTGGTAACAGTGTCTGACTAGGACAAACATTGTTATCACGTTTTCCTTTGAAAACAGACAGCAAGATAATGAATATTACTGTGTCGGTGACTATTTGTGGGTTCTACGATTTAACTGCACTAATTTCTTAAATGCCCACCAGGAAAATACACTATACTAATGAAGGCATAGAGAGAAACGAGAATTTAATAGAAAAGTAAGATTAAAAATTGTACAAATGTAGGTCCTGCGAGACACATAGGTTTCAAAATCAGTACCTTACCGCTGAAAGTGGGACGTCTGGGATCACTGTTAAGCTTATGTCGAACAAATAATTATTAGCATGACATTTTTACAACTTCTTCACAGCACTTTCAGTCGTGACAAGTGTAAAGCGTCAGTCCTATTACCACATATCTTATGCTTGATGTATCTCTTCATTTCATGTGTTGATGACCACAGACATCCTGACAATACTCAAGTGCAGCCCATTGTCAAGCCTTGCCTTTCACAAAGAAATAAAAAATTTCCGTTCGCGTTCGCACGCTGCCTAATCCATTAGTTTTTTGTAATTAATTACCTGCCTGATTGAGTGCGAGTATTCATCATCAATACCTTCATCGAATCTTCTGGGACTTCTTACTCCTATTTAGCTCTGTGTACCTTGCACTATTCCAAATTGTGATCGAACTACAAAAAATGTACCTTCAGTATATAACGTTTTGAACTTTCGTCCTCTGGGGGAAGCAAACTGATCGTGGGGGTGTAAGATTTATGTGTTGAGTGAAAAGTGATCAAAGCGAAAACACACGGGTGAACGTTGAAGTAGAAACTTTACAGTGGACATAACGACACCAGCGAGGTAATATTGTGTGAGTGCTTATAACACATCGTTGACGTTAGTATAGAATATTGCCTTAGTTAGTACAAACGTAATTGAAACGGAAACTTCTCGACAAAGTCACCATCCAATTATACTTAAACTGCAACCAAAGCCTATATTCAATAAAATACAATACAGCTTTAGCACATTACATTTTACAAAGCTGTTCATTCGTGTTTGTTCAAGAATGTATTTGATGAATCAAAAGTTCAAATATTTGTAAATCCCTGGGACTTAACTACTGTCGTTATCAGTCCTAGATTTACGAACTACTTAAACTAACGTAAGGGCAACAAACATACCCATGTCCGAGGAAGGACTCGAACTTCCAATTGGGAGGAACTGTGCACTCCGCAGCATGGCGCCTTAGAGCGCGCGGCCATTCCACCATGGCGTTCGATGTATCGTCCTGACATTTTGAGGAAATACTGCACTTATCTTTGTCATTAGTTACGAAATCCTTAAAACACTGTCGGATATTTTTTAAATCTTGACAGTACTGTAAACTGGATCCAAACGAGAACAAATCGCAGTATAGGCCTAGATGCATCAGGATACGCTTAAGAGCAGTGATATCAGCTCCAACGAACAGTCTACGAGATACAATACACACTATCGAACAGACTCAATCTGCACTGCTCTAAATGATATCATATTAGACAGATTCATTCAATTAAAAATTTTATTAAAAATAATTTGGTGACTGACTACCTGTACACCGCAAAATACGGGTAAATATTCTTCTTAACAAAACGTTGTTTCATGCTGAAACAACAGTTGCCTAATGGCAGTGTTATCAGCTAAGTACAATACACGTTGTCGATTTGTTTGATATTGCAATGCAATTTCGTACACACGTAACTGTAATAAACAATTTACTAACAATGCTTTGACAACCACCCAAAGCATATAACATTAGGTTTATCTTACAGAAGCACAACTTTATCCTTTATTTCTACATGTGTTCAAAATGTTCACCGTACACTGAAGGGCACATTTTGCAATCGTTGTTCGAAAGAATGATGAACGGATGTAATTACAGTGGATGGATGATACGTTAGAGCATTTACTGGCGATTCGACAACGCATAGCATCTGGCGTAGTTGATGCTTCTTCGTAGACCGCATCTTTTTTTAGTACCCCCAAAACAAATAAAGCAAGTGTGGTCAGATCTGGGGACCTTGCAGTCTATTTTACGACAGAGTTTCGTCCCATCCAAGGTCCAGGAAATTTTTCTTCCAGTATTTGCTGTGCAATAAGGGACGATTGAGCTGGCCATCCGTCGTATTGCAGCCACATATACTTTTGAATATCCAGTGGCACCTCCTCTAGAAGAACTGGCATTACTTTCGTAAAGAAGTGTGCGAACGAATGTTCTTCTGCACGCCTGGGAATGGGATGAAGTAAGATCGCACAATACAGCTGCCTATGATGCCGCACCATACGTTTATGCTCCACGACCATTGATGTTGCACCTGACGAAGTCAATGTGGACTTTCGGCTGCCAGAAGTGCACACGGTGGAAAGATGTAGTTTCGTCTCTCAAATGCTGAAGGGCAAACCGACAAAATTCAGTACAGAGTTCAAAAGCACGGTCGCCGAGTGCCTGATGTAGTGAGCGATCATAGGGGTGGAATCTGCGTCGATGCAAGATGCGAACGACACTCATCTGGCTGATTCCGCATTCCTTGGTAATATATCCCGTACCACTGTGCAGATTCATTAGCTAATAGCCATGACAGCTCCTTCGTGTTCTCTGTCGTTTTCTTTCTTGCATCGTTTCGACGTTCAATCTACCTGGCCGCACTAGCGTCTTCATGATTCTAGTGGCGGCCGCGGTGGCCGAGAGGTCTGTGGCGTGCCAGTCACGGTCTGCACGGCCGCTGTGGTCGGGGTTTCGAATCTCCACCTCTGGCATTGATATTTGTGCCGTCTTTAGTATAAGCTAGTTCATAAGTAGTTTGTAAGTTTAGGATCTGATGACCCTGCAGTTAAGTCCCATAAGCTCTACAAACATTTGAACACGATTCTAGTGATTCGTTCAGCTGCCTGGCTCGTTGGATACTGGCGACCCAGAGAGGTAGTCATACACCCCTGTATTATTTGCACGGCATTTCTTTCACATTCACCGTATAAAAGTAATATATCTAACTGCTCCTCACTCGTATACATGTCTTCAAACTCTGGATGCTGAAGCAGAAATTGTGGCCTGCAGTGCAGACAAGTCGGCAGTCAAATGTGCTGACATTCTGACGCTACGTACCACGAGAGCTCCGTTTGGTGATGTTTAGCCTGCCAACGCCGATTCCGGCCACCGTGCCGTCAAATTCTAGGACATTTCTTGATTTCTTTTACGACAGGTTTCAATGTCTACATTAACAAACTCTATATTATTGTAATTCTTTTCTCAATAGCTATCAAATGCGGTTATAAAAATTACGCAGTTCCATTAAAAAAAAGTACTTACTTTAACATCTCAGTTGATAATCTTCCACCAAACAAAAATATAGTACCCATCGACGCTCTAGCAGGTCCCGAAAACCGCGTTCCGATATGAGTAACCGTTCACGAAATAAAATAGTGTTACATCGTACGTGTTTCATCCTGTATATTGTAAAGTCAGTGACTGATAGAATTTTTGGTTTGTCCGTTTTCTTCATGAACATAAATAAAAGATCAAACATTTCGCTTATTCTGAAGCATGCGATGTATAAGTGAACCTGGAGAACAACAACCGTTTTCTGCAGCTTCTGCAATCTCTGTCAAACTCCATCTTCCCACCGCGCAATGTCGCGCAGCGATAAACGAACTGGACTCGCATTCAGGACAGCGGTTCAAATCCGCCACCGGCTATTCTGATACAGATTTTCCGTATGTTCATAAATCACCCAGGCAAATGCCGAGATGGTTCCTTTCAAAGGGCAAGACCGATTTTCTTGTCCATCCGTGGCAAAAACTTTCTGAGCGTGTGCTCCTTCTGTAATGACCACGATGTCGACGGGACGTTGAATCTTTGTCTTCCTTCCTTCGTCTCCACCTTCCACTCTGTGTCCATTTCCTCTTTACTCCGTCGAAGCTACTCAAATGAAGAAATTAAAAATTAGAAACTTATATCAAACTAGATGACCCGGTGAACTTTGTATCACTTGCCTCTTAATATAAACCGTACTAATTTAAATCATATGTATTTTAGGCCCAGTAGCTTTGTAAAGGCATTTACTTTGAACGTAAAATGCGCAAAACTGTATCGTAATCGTACGAATGATATTGATAACCGAAAAAAGAAAGGAGCTCTTTCAATTTTCCACAAGTTTTCATATTTTCTGGCCAACTATTCCAAACTTTTAATTCACTCAAACCTTCCTGTCGCTTTGAACGTCAAATGTGCAAAATTTTATCGCAATTCAGTTGAATGGTATTGATATTTCATAGAAAAATCTCTTTCTTTTTCTGTATTTTCCAATTTTCCGGGGAACTTTTACAAATTTTTATTTCATAAGAACGTTACTTTTGCTTTGAACGTCAAATGTGCAAAATTTTATCGCAATGATACGAATGATATTGATATCTCACTGCAAAAAGCTCTTTCAGTTTCTAGCGGATTTACAAATTTTCCGGGCAACTTTCCCAAATTTTTAGTTCATAAGAACATTCATCTTTCGTTGAACATCAAATGATCGAAATGTACGGTTCTCAACGTATAGTGTTGAATACATTTAGAAACAGATTGAAAAAAGAACTTGGTTCGAATTTTGAGACTTTTGTTTTTAAAGGAATTTTGTCCTGTCAAGCCGTACTCAAGTGATGCTCTTACAACCATGTGGCAATTGATTTTTATTCATAGAAAAAAATCGCTTTCGGTTTTTTCTAAATTTTCCTACTTACCGGGCGATTTTTCCGAATATTTATTTCATGCGACCCTTCCTTTTGCTTTCAACATGAAATGTACAAAATTTTATCGCAATTGGACAAACGGTATTGATAGCACATTCGAAAAAGCTGTTTCAGTTTTTCCCGATTTTCCTCTTTTCCGAACAACTTTTCCATATTTTATCACCGTTTAAACCTTCCCTGGACTTAGACGAATATTTCAAGACTAAAATTAGTCAAATCGGTCCAGCCGTTCTCGAGTTTTAGCGAGACTAACGGACAGTGTGTGTGTGTGTGTGTGTGTGTGTGTGTGTGTGTGTGTGGTACCGGTAACCGTAGAAAATGACCTCAAAGTTAATCCTACAGGAAAGTAAACGAAACAACGGTGGCAATAAACGACTTTGTTATAATGGTGTTTTGATTTACGCGGCTGACAACATTGATTTTGCAGTTATGGCATTGCGGCTGCCCGGTATGTGCGAGTCAGTGCTAGTGAACCAAGGTATCAATGGGATCTTGTTTATAACTATTACTGACTGCTCCCAATTGCTTTGATGATTAACAGTCTTCTTGGCTAAGGAAATTAATGTTGAGTTTGACAGTTTCATAAAATTACTATCTATCTGTAAACCCGGCGTTGCCCGGATATTTATTTATTGTTATTATCCCCTTGCCTCCTCTCTCTGCAACCGTCTCTTTCTCTCCCATCTCTCTGTTAGTTTCCACCTTTCCCTCTGTCGGCAAAGTTTTTTGCAAGGTACCCTCCATCATGTACCCTACAAACATTTATGTACCCAGTGACCTTCCTCTCATTTTGAAGGTCAAACGTGCAAAATTTCGTGAAGATCGGAATGAAATTGTAGATTTCGTCAGCCTGTAGGAAAAGTATCCTCCGCCATGCACCTTAATTCTATCCTATCGCAAACTACTTACTTCTGTCTATAAACTACATAACGACAAAATTTCAGCTTCATAGATGCAGTAGTTTTAGAGATTTCGTGTTTAGAAAGTGAGTGAGTGCATGCGTGCATAAGTGACCTTTCGCTATTATATGAATTATCTGTCCTACAAAAACATTATTTACCAGGTTCCTAGAGTGGAATAAGAGGATACTGCCTGCGAAATATGTTGTAAATGGAATTGGTAGTAAAGACGTAGTAAATTACAACCTCATACTTTTTTTTTAAATTTTTTTTGGCCTTTGAGTAGTCCCCTTACAGCCATCCACATAAGTAATGATAAGTACGTTCTCTAGTACAGTTATGTTCGTAAGTTGGCAAAAGCAACTATACAAACATCAAAGATGTGACAGAAAACAAAAACAGAAAGATCAATTTTAAGTAATATAACAAACATTAAGGATATGACACAATATAGAGATTAAACATGGTTTTATCTTTCACATAACAGTTTATAACTATTTCTTCGCCGCCGTTAGATGGGAGATAATTTCTTTGTACACTCCAAAGTTGCCAATAACGTTGCTACAGATATTGGTAACTGGTAGTCCCTGCTCATAATATAGCTTAGCAACTTTGAAGTGAGTTCCCACATGTTCATGAATAAAAAAAAAAAAAAAAAAAAAAAAAAAAAAAAAAAAAAAAAAAAAAAAAATATATATATATATATATAAATTAAATTAAAAAAAAAGTGATTTGTGTCTTCTGCTTCGCCGTAGTCACAACATGGAGATGACACTATTCCGATGTGATGTAGGTGCTGCGCAGTTGGACAGTGGTTGAACTTCAGCCTCGCTATGGTGACTGCCAGCTTCCGAGAACACCTCAGACCTTGTAATAAGGTCTTGTTGGTAGCACTGGTGTTATTTGTGCATAGAATTTCCCTTTAGTTGACTGGGAAGCTTGCCATTTTTTGTCCCATTCAGTCCGAATTTTCCTTCTGTAAACAGGTAAAAGATCTTCCGCTGGAACCTGAGTATATTCTTCCGTACCAGTGGTAATCGCTTCCTTGGCAAGTGTGTCAGCGATCTCGTTCCCCTGAACGTTGTTGTGTGCTTTCATCCAACACATGGAAACACTACTGCGTCCATTCCTTTCCAGGTGGTTTATGTGTGCCATTATCTCGTAGGCTATTGGGTGGTTTTTATGCCCTCGACGAAAATATTTAAGTAGTATGAGCGCAGATTTAGAGTCCGAGAAGATGACAATATGCTCCTCCGGAACAGTAAGGCAGTACTTGAGAGCTTCCAAGATGGCTGTGAGCGATCATTATTGTCATTTCCTTTGGTAGTTTGTATTTACAGCCTATTTGCGCATTGGTATCCCAAAAGGCGCATTCCGAACCGTCCTGGGTTTTGGAGCCGTCTGTGTAAAGAATCCTCGCCTGTGAATATTTGTCTCGGAACTCTAGTAATGCGTAACTTGCCAGAGTCGAGGAAGCTGGGAGATCAAAAGTCACGTCACGTTCAACGACAGTACATAAATAGTTTCGTTCAAACATGAGCAGTCGCCGATTTGAGATGGCTAATTGGACGTTCTGCGCTACCTCTAGATATTCCCTTGCAAGTGGGGGCAGATTCTTACATAGCCAATAATGAGCAGTGTAACATAGACAGAAAGTTCCTGTATGTGAGATAATAAGACGTCTTCTGAAAATTGTGCCCTCTTCATTAGAAATTTTATGCTTAAATATTTGCGCCGTAAGTGTAGAGGCGGTTCATTACTTTCCACAAGTAAAACATTAGTTGGGGTTGACTTCATGGCCCCAAGACACACTCTGAACGCTTTGTATTGTACGGTATTAAGTTTTTGTAGGAGGGTGTCTTTTGCCGATCCGTAGAATATACTTCCGTAGTCCAACCGCGACCGTACTATGGCACGATACACGTTCATACATGTGTAGGGGTCCGCACCCCACGTTACGCCTGCCTCTGCTCGTAAAACGTTAATGTTTTTCTCACATTTTGCTACTATTTGATTTATATGTACTGTCCATCGTAGTTTACTGTCAATGTGTAGGCCAAGATATTTCACCACTGGTTGCACCGGAAAAACGTATGCTCCTAACGTTAGGGATGGGATTTTTTTGCATCCGATGTCTGGTGTAGATCCTCACCGCAGACTTGGTCTGTGAAATGGACAGACCATTTTCCTCTAGCCAGTAGCCGAGAGCTGTCATTGCTGCATCCATTTTGCGCTGTCCTTCTTCTAGACTGTCGCTTATTGTATATACACACAAATCATCAGCGTATTGTAATATTGTGATATCATTGTCGAAAATGTTCTGTATGTCTGCGGTGTAAATATTAAACAGCGTCGGTGACAGAGCTGATCCTTGTGGGATGCCCTTACTCGTCCTCCTCGGTCGCACATTGTTGTTGCCAACTTTCATACAAAGTTCTCTGTTCTTGAGTAGAGAAATAAGGTTGCCAATGAATTTGCGAGGGATATCGTGTGTCTCCATCTTTCTGTCTAGTAACCAAAGGTCAATATCGTCATAAGCATTTTCAATATCCGTATAAACTGCTATTAGGTACTTGTTGTTGCTAAGACAAATCTGGATATCTGTAATGAGTCGTGCTAGTGTTTCATAAGTGCCACTGCGTCTTCGAAATCCCGTCTGTCCAGTCTTGAATAGGCCATTATGCTCGTACCACCATTCTATCCTATGTTTTATTATTCTTTCTAGCACTTTCAGGGAACTTGACTGTAATACAATAGGTTTATACGAGGACAGTTCATCCGGAGGTTTTCCAGGCTTCAAGATCGGGACAACTCGCGCTGTCTTCATTTCAGCCGCATAGCTTCTACTTGACCAAGTATTGCTTAGAATGTGGCATAGATGCGTTTTTCCTTGTTGCATCAAATTATATAGTATGGGGTAAACGATGTTGTCAGGACCAGGAGCCGTGCTAGTTCCAACTGACAACGCTCGATTTAATTCGTTTACTGTAATGGGTTCATCCAAGAAATGGTAATCATCTCCAGTAGTTTTAGAAAATCTTCCATCTGACTAATAGGAAAAGACATAGGACTGGGCGACTGGGTGTGAACCCTTCTGATACGTTTAATTTTGTTCCACACTGACGATATGGTTATCTTTGCATTTAAGCTCCCGTAAAATTCCTTCCAGTTATTTCTTTTCTTTTCCTTTAGAAATCTTTTCACTTTTGCCTGCACTCTACTGTGACAGGTTTGGTGTAGCGTTTAACTCTTATTACAGGTACGCTGCACTGAATAACTTCCAAAATTTCCTCTTCAGACAAGGTAATGTCCACGTCTTGGATGATACCTTGCCTTGTCGTCATGAAAGACGGAATGTAAGCCTCCATGTTATGGTTCTGAAATACTGTGTTTCGAAATAAAGCATTTGCAGCTGCGGCGGAGCAAGTTTCTACTTTTACACGATTTCGGCCAGATGATGAGATGTTTGTGATATATTTATTTATGCCTTTACACTCGCGATGAAAAAGTGTGCCGAGAGACATTGAATGCAAACGACCCACATTTTTGTCCTTGCTTTCAATATAGACTTGGAAAGGACCAACATCCGATTCAGCGTACACATTGATCTGCTGTATATATTGCGGTCCACCACTTACCGGGTCTGCGTGTGTTGCTGCTGTTGTTTCCACGTGATGACTGACAGCGTCGTCAGAACGACACACGCTTTGTTGTGCAGCATCGACGCGCTGCACTTTGTCGTACCTGCTCCTGTGCTGTTCATTGTCACTGTCATTCAGTGCTCGCTTCTGAGGGTTCTTCTCCGGGATTGACATTTCGATGTCTGCATCTTGCACCGAAATGTTGTCGACTCTGTTCACAATATTAAAAGCTTCCACGATCACATCACTTAATAATGTATTTGGTAAACGGCTATCAGCACTGTTCAATGCATCATCATTTGAATCCATGGTGGCGAATGGTAGAAACGAACTTAGATTTTCCGTCTACTCACCACACAGTGGAAACACGAAAACTGAGTTGATAGTGCTAGCGGAGCGCAACTGTTAAACGTCCGTACTCTGCAAAGGCGCCCAGCATTTTCATTGTCTTTGACGTCATAGCACCTGAAATATATGTCGTAATAAGATATTATTTCGAAAGTACATCCAGTGGTGTATATGTAAAATGTCTGCAAAATACGCCACGAATATAGTAAGAAAGAGGTAATAAATCAAAACGTCATGCGTGATGAAGTGGTTTTTCATGGACCTAATTGTTTATGACTCCATATCTCATCAAATGTATGTCATACTATGATAAAATTTCGAACATACGTTCAGTGGTACGTTTGTATACTGTCTGTAACATTTCTCGCGAATACAATTCATAGTAATAAATTGTAACGTCATGCCAAATGCCGACTGTGTGTCGTACTACCGTATGATTAAATTTCGAACATACGGTCAGTGGTATGTTAGTATACCGTCTGTTACATTTCTCGCGAATACAAGAATAGTAAGAAATTGTAATTTTACGGCATGTAGGCCGAAAAAGTAATAATCGATAAACTTTTTTCCTTTCATGGTTTTGCTGGGGTTGTCAGCGAGAAAAAGTTATCCAAATGTTTGAAATTATGTTTAAAGTTTGTTGCAAGTCGCTATGTGCTCTCCTTCTCAAATAGCGGATTGGTAAATTCACACTATCTCGTGCCGCAAGACGGAGAAGTTTTCATAGTTTATGACGACATCATAACTCCTAAACTATGGGCCCTATCGCAGAATCCTTTCTTAGCTGACGTCTTCTCATGTACTAGAGCTCCTAAAATAGGAACCTTATCCTATACATTACATTCGTGCAAATTTTCAGCTTCATAGGTGAAGTAGTTTTCGACATTTCGTGTTTAGTCAGTGAGTGAGTGTCCTTTCGCTTTTATATAGATAGAGATTTATAAATATATCAATACACACCATCAGCAGTATTTTCGGTAACTCATTGTTACCACGTTCAGACCATGTCAAACGAAGTATCAACAGACGATAGCTATTTATTTATGTTGTATTTTTTATTTAAATATACAGCGACCCAAACAATTAGGGAATCAGTTGAGATTCACATGGTATGATGGTAGCAGGGCCGGCGCAAGGCACGTGCGAAACGTGCGGCCGCACGGGGCGGAACTTTCTGTTGAACAAGGGGAGGGAGGAGGACTAATTTCTTCCATGCCACTGTGGCAGCACCGTCGTGTTTACGCCGGAAGGGAAGCAGTCTGGCGCACATGCCAGGCCAGTATTCTTATGAGTGGAGCGCTGCAGCGTGTTACGCGCCGAGCGTTTACTCACAACTAATTTTGCAGGAGACGAAATCTAATTTGGAAATTCGAATGCAATGTTCGATATTGCGGTTACATGTTAAGTCTGAGACATTTTGCTAAGCCCTTCAATGGCAATTGAGTGTTTTATTCTTCCCGCGCTATGGATAAAAATTTGTTGAACATTAGTTACTACAGTCGAACATATTCAACACCTACAAAGGCTAGAAGTATTCCGAATGGGTAAATACGCTGTAATTACAAGGGGTAAAGACTTTGATAGTAAGCCTAGCATAAGTATTTTTGAAAATGTTTGCTATCTGTTTCTGAGTGATAGTCGGACGTTTGGTTTTTGATCCCTGAAACACCTGTCTCCGCCTGCATGAACACAATTAAACTCTGACCAACTCTTTTGTGTGACAATACTACTCACACACTATCACTTTGCCAACATTTATTTACTGTATAATGCGTGTGAATCCATGTTTCGTCTAAGTAAACTACTGGTCGCTTTGATTCTGATGAAAACCTTTTAGCAACAATGCCTTCTCGTCCAAGCGAAACAAAACGTTAATTTTGACACCTTGTAAAACGAAAATACATAGACAGAACATTGCTTCTAAGGGTTTCCTTGCTAGCTTTGAAGCTCTTTTCTGTTTGACAAAAGTTGTGCAGTTTTCGCAAAGTTAGTATTTCTTTCTGTTGTTCGTAATGCTATAAAAATTACTGCCTGATAATACATTTATCCATATCATCGGCCACATACTTATTGTGAGCTTCTTGCTTCATCTTCTTGGGCGCTAGTGTAACCGGGTATTGTTGCGTTCTCTACAACGAAAACTACAGAAATCGTTTCGATAGTTGGCCGAGAGAGTCAAGATTGGTCAGAAGCACTTTCGTTGCGTTTCACAAGAAGAGAAGAATTAGTGCGTCCGAATTTTTTACAACTTGGGATGTAATAGGTAAGTGCTTTTCATATAAGCTACAATTAGTATTGCCCATGCACGTTACTCATAAGTTAGAATTTTTCTTCTTCAAGAATGCAGAATAGGAAAATTTATTTTTCTTATGATCTGTTACTTAAAAAATTGGCAACTCGGCAAATAAGCACGCGTCACCCCAATAGCTAGAATGAAAATAAAGCGCAGAAAAGTGACGTGATACGGCGATGACTAATTTCTTACCCCTTATTCCATAATCAGACACGACAGAACCGACACATGCAAATTACGAGAGATGGCGAGTGTCAGTTCTTTGAAATAAGTGACCGCAGTGCAGTAAGTAAATATATTTCGTCTAGCATCAGTACCCTTCGATTCCCGAGTATGTATTTATTGCATTATTATGTTACTGCATCTCCTTATTCTTCCTCTCTCCATTTCTCTTCCGCCCCACTCTTTCGCCATTTCAACTGTTTTTATTTTTCATAAATATATAATGTTTGTAGAGCTTATGGGACTTAACTGCGGGGTCATCAGTCCCTAAACTTACAAAATACTTATGAACTAGCTAATACTAAGGACGGCACAAATATCCATGCCCGAGGAGGGAGTCGAATCCCCGATCGTAGTGGCCGTGCAGACCGTGACTGGCGCGCCGCAGTCAGCTCGACACTATTTCCCATATCTTCATAGATTTCTGGCACAAAGTGGCTATTATCAATGCTTTGAGTTATGTTTACATTTATAACATCGTGCTGAACGGAACTGTCAACATGACGGTTTAGATGTAAGCACATATTAAAAGCTTTGAAACTGGCCACTCAGTGGCCGACCGAAACCTAGGTAGATCTGAAAAGTAAAAACAAAAATTGTGATTGATTGCTGACTTTTCCTACAGATTTGTAGATTGGTTGAAATAGAATATCACAAACTTTCTGTAAAAAAAAAAAAAAAAAAAAAAAAAAAAAAAAAAAAAAAAAAAAAAAAAAAAAATGCTGAGAAATGTAGGGGGGAAGTGTGCTCAATTAAAAATATGTAACGTTGAAATATTTCATTCTTGATTTTTTGTTCGCAGTCGTCCTTTAGAGTCGGTTATGCAATTTACACGGTTGACTTGGGGATTACCCAGTCACAATTAGTCATGGATTCCATAAAGAGAGTATGAATATAGACTAGATGTATTAGTACGAATCGATCACAAAACCCCTATACTGTGAAACTTGTAAACTGAAGTGTGAAAAGCGTAGGAATGTGGCGGTTTTGGGCGAGGACATTCTATGTGGGAAAATACGTCAAAAAGCCAACTGAAAACTTAGCAAAATAAAATTTGAAAAAACGCACGAAAATACGCGAAATAAAGAACGAAAATGGTCTAAAATGTATGTATGGAATCGAATACTTCACTTGATCTAAAAATCAAATGCAGAAAGCGATACTAATCAACACTGTTGCCAAATAGCATAAAATAGTATCTGATAGTTCAATTAAACTATAATACACGTAAAATCAAGAAAACAATACCAATCAAGGACCTATCAATTCCCCTCAACATTAAAACGGTATCGAATACTAAAATTGACCTAAGATACGCCAATTCAAAGGCATTATTTCACAATGCAATTCCACGCGGCTATTTTGACCCATGAAATCAATTTGTCGGAAAACACATATATGGGACAATATCATAGTACTTATGTACTGTAGATAATAAATAATCTAGAATGAAACTTCACTCTGCAGCGGAATGTACGCTGATATGAAACTTCCTGGCAGATTAAAATTGTGTGCCGGAACCGGGACTCGAACCTGGGACCTTTGCATTTCGCGGGCAAGCGCACTACCGACTGTGCTATCCCGACACGACTCACGATGCCGCCTCACAACTTTACTTCCGCCAGTACCTCGCCTCCTACTTTCCAAACTTCACAGAAGCTTTCCTGCAAGTTTCATATCAGCGCACACTCCGCTGCAGAGTGAAGTTTCATTCTGGAAACATCCTTTAGGCTGTCGCAAAGCCATGTCTCCACCATATCCTTTCTTCCAGGAGTGCTAGTCTTGCGTGTTTGCAGGAGAGCTTCTGTGAAGTTTGGAAAGTAGGAGGCGAGGTACTGGCGGAAGTAAAGTTGTGAGGCGGCATCGTGAGTCGTGTCGGGATAGCACAGTCGGTAGTGCGCTTGCCCGCGAAAGGCAAAGGTCCCAGGTTCGAGTCCCGGTTCTGGCACACAATTTTAATCTGCCAGGAAGTTTCAATAAATAATCTATTTTTATCCTCATAAATTACATATTACAACAACAGAATTTACCATCGATCACAGATCTCAGTCCAAAAATATGCACCTTCGGCACTGACTTGTGGAAATAAAAATCTCTCGGTTAACCTATAACTTACCATCAGAGTGAAATACAGATCACTTTTTAAACACAAAATCTTAATGTATAATCTGAACCTTACGCATAACTGACTAATTTGGCCGGTAAAAGTTACTTGTTCCCTCCCAAATTGCATTTTTCAATGTCAGTGGCATAAACATTAGATTTGAAAACAGTCAGTTTTGTCACCACAACTGTCATTTGGATTTCATATCCACTAGCTTTGCCAGCTCACAACCAAACTCTTGCATCCCAACCTAACCTAAACCTCGGGCTGCGCTACTGATCATTCTGTCACCACAACCAAGATTTCAGGGGTCAGTTTTGTTACCACAACTGTCATTTGGCTTTCACATTCGCTGGCTTCACCAGCTCACAACCAAACTGTTGCATCCCAACATAAACCTCAGGCTTCACTACAGATCAGTCCGTTACCACAACCATGATTTTGGGGGTAAATTTTGTTACTACAAGTGTCATTTGACTCTCACATTTGCTGACTTCGCCAGCTGACAACCAAACTGTTGCCTCCCAACCTAACCTAAATCTTGGGCTGCACCACAGACCAGTCTGTCACCACATCAAGATTTCAGAGAAAAACTGAATTTTATGTGTTTAGCGTTCGCACTCGCTAAGTTAGGAACAACAGAGCAGCCAATCAGGAGTCGCATTGCCATGGTCAATAAGAAAGAGCTTTACAATTGTACTATTTAAACAAACTGAAGACCTATGGGACTTCTTTTTCGTGCCAACCATGGAGTAAATAATTAATGCTGCTCCTGCTCTATGGTTGACAGGTTCTCAATGTACCCTTGTCCGGTTAGAAAACTAGCAGACCTCTTATAACTGAAAAATCAATAACAATCACTGAAATTGTTAATCTATGAAAAGCCAAAATGCTGCTTCACTTTATAGATGTTAAAAAACTGTTTATTATCGCAATAGGCCTATTTCGGCTCTGTGGCCATCATCAGGCTATTTCCATATAGCATCGTGGAGGTATAATTGATTATAATGACTGCAATGATTGCAGTATACATGTTCTTCAGATGGTATATATATTACGTAAATCAGGTCTTAATTTTTTACAGCTAATCTGTCAGTTTGACGTATCCTCCAGCGATGCTGACAGATTAGCTGTAAAAAATTAAGACCTGATTTACGTAATATATATACCATCTGAAGAACATGTATACTGCAATCATTGCAGTCATTATAATCAATTATACCTCCACGATGCTATATGGAAATAGCCTGATGATGGCCACAGAGCCGAAATAGGCCTATTGCGATAATAAACAGTTTTTTAACATCTATAAAGTGAAGCAGCATTTTGGCTTTTCATAGATTAACAATATGTCCTTAAAAGACATACACAATGCTACAGGCCCAAATGAAATGAAATCACTGAAATGCCGCACTGAAATCCTCAAATAAACTTCAAAACTGACGCCACATTTACTCACAATCCTTAAACACAAGCACTCCACCACTAAAACAATAAATCACAGAACTTACAAAATAACGTTATCACACTCACTTCTCAATAGCTCAATACCACAAATTGCAACTTTTGTGTCTCGTTTCCGTCGTAGGTGTCGGTGGCCGAGTGGAATGAGACCGACACAGGAATAAAGATAGCACGCTGGTGCAGGTACGGAGAGGAGCAGCCAGAAACTAGAAACACTAGAGTAAATTAGAACGAGATATATATATTGAACAGAATTTATACAATACTTAACTTTTACATAGTACTGCAGAAGGCTGATACATAGTTGAGCTAGAGTCCTGCCTAGTGCCTAACTGATAGCAAAGTCTTCACTGGTGCATATCTGAATCCGAAGTGTTAACTGCTTCCTATCTCAGTCCCAAGTGAACGATGTCTTTCCGTGGTGGCCACGAGCGGGGTTGCAGCAGAGGGCGCTCGTGGCTGTCGTCGTAAGAACGCCGCGCCGTGCGTGCTTGGCGGCGCGCGGCGAAAGTAGGTGGCGCGCACTTTGTACTTGTGCGACACCACAGCAACCACACATATGACAATAGAAAGAACAATGGCCATACAATAAAATACCCCTTCCATGTAACATCTACCACAAGCGAGTGCCACTCGATACTTACAAATGACACCAAGGCCTATAAATAAACACATATCAAAACTATTGCACATGTGATGACACCATACAACATGACACACCGACGTCACGAGTCATAGCCTGCGGGTGGAATCACAATCATAGGCGTGCAAATGTTTGTAAACCTATGGGACAAAACTGCCATAGATTTACAAACTACTTAATTTACACTAAGGCCAACACAAACACACACACACACACACACACACACACACACACACACACACACATGCCAGGAGAAGGACAACCTGTGACATGAGTGGCCATGCTATGCGTAGCATGGTGCCTTAGACCACGCAACCATTCCCATGCAGCCCATAGGTGAGCGACGGCTATCTTTATATACCTGCATCATATGTACTAGAGTTTAAATCTTCTACTCTTCGTTTTGTATTTAACATTAAAGATTGGAATATTTTTTTAAAATATATTATTTTTCCACAATGGACATTTTGAATGAGTCATGAAAATGTCAGTCGACATACAGAGTTTTGATAGGTTTTATTGGGGAAAATACTTCTTATTGCTGCTGTCAATGTGTTTAGTGTGTTATATAAGGGATTATTCTTAACAGTCCCTCACCCCCTTGCTATTTTTCAGATTTGATGTGTCAGGCCTAGAATTAGGGAGAAAAGAAATTTCTAGTATATCTTGACTAAGAGAAGGAATCAACTGGTGGGACACATTCTGAGAAATGAGAGAATCATCATTTTAGCATTGGAAGGAATTTTGTGAGGTAAAAATCACAGAAATAGACTGAGAAGCAAATATAACAAGCAGGTTCAAAAGGATGTAGGTTTCGGTAGTTATTCCTAGATAATGAGGCTTTTGCAGGACAGGTTAATGTGGAGATCTGCATCAAACTAGTCTCAGACCACAACAACAATATAGCTATTGTAGAGTTTACAACACATCTATACAGCCATTCATTTCTCTAGGTATTGTAGTTATGTATTGTGACTCATGTGTGTGGATTCGAACTGTGTTGGTGACACATCCCTCCAGCTTCAGGTGGTGTTAACCTCAGTTGCACAGATGAAGGCTGTGATTGATGGACACCATTGTTGTGGGTCTGGTGTAGGGACCAAATGGACGTTCAGCATGTCCACCGATCGGACCGTGGATGCGGCCAGCCCTGTTACTGCTCGCAGTGAGGCAGATACCTCACTTCTGGTCATGTGGGAGGTTGCCCCAGGTCATTGCAGTCAGTGAAAGACTTACCAGGGCAACAATCGAGAAGCATTCCCCGGATCATCTTACCAACAGGTTTGGGGCACTGTCTGTACTGGACAATTTTCCTGAACATATGGTGTCACTTTTCCTGAGGTCTCAACCTGCAAGACTGGACTATCGCAGAGGGTGTGTTTACTTGCAGTTGAAAGGTCCAAATTAAGAAGGTATTGGAGTGCTTTAGGGATGTGGCTCCTCAGGAGCAGAATAAGGCCAACCCTTTTCAAAGTACCATTTATTAATATCAAGCTAGGGGTATACAATGCACATCATTTTTCTACATAATCTCCCTCCTTCTCAATGCACTTAGTCCAACGGTCAACAAGCTTACGTATTCCTTCCAAATAAAAAGATTTTGGTTGGCCTTGAAGTCACTTTTGCACATTTCACAGGTCCACATTGGAAGCAAATCAGCGACCAAGAAAAGCATTGTTGAGTGGCCCAAACAAATAAAAGTCACTTGGAGAAAGGTCTGGGCTGTAGGGATGGTGTTCCAATATCTCAGATTTCATCTTGTTAATGGATTCAGTTGTATGATGGGCCATGTATGACCATGCATTTTCATTTAACAACAAAACCTTCTTCAACAGCAAACCTCAGCATTTGGTGTGAATTGCTGGCTTCAGCTTGTTTTCCAAGAATTCACTATGCCTCACACTGTTGATAGTCATTATCTTTTCCATGAACTGTGACAGTATGGGTCCCTGTAAGTCTCAAGACATGGTTAACATAACCTTTCATGTGGATGGCCCTGTCTGGAATTTTTTTGTCAGAGGTGATCCCGGAAGTTTCCACTCCATATTCTGGTTCTTTGAGTCAAGTTCATAGTGATGCACCCCTGTTTCATTTTTGGTGACAATTCTGACTCAAGTTCATAGTGATACACCTATGTTTCATCTTCAGTGACAATTCTGCTCAGACAATTCTCTCCAAATGCATCACCTTCATTGTTCAACCAAATGATTAAGTGTTAACAGACACTAATACGGGTGAGCTTATGGCTGCTGTAAGTTTTCTTGGTACCCACTGTGCACAGACCTATGGAAAGCATGCTCATCTTGGATGGTGTGATGGGAGAAGGCATGGCTCATGTTCGGTGTGGTTGCTACCTCATCAATAGTGATTCTCCTATTCGCCAGAACTATCTCTCAAGCTTGTTGAATGTTGTTATCTGTAGTGGAGGTTGATGGCCATGCCACTCTCTCTTCATGCATGACACTTTTTCAGCCACTTTTAAACTTCTAAATCCACAAAAGTTCAGTTGTATGTGATAGTGCACTTCTTTCATATCTGCAACAAAAGGAAGAACAATGGCCTTATGGAGCATTTGTGTACTAAATGGGTGGAATAAGATGCAGCTTAGGAGTGGAGTGAGGAGGAAGGGGAAGGGAGAGAAGCAAAACACACACACACACACACACACACACACCACACACACACACACACACACACACACACACACACACACATAGCATATGAAATGGAAGAGGTGTAGGTTGAGGTAGAAACTGTTGGGTGTGGAAAAAAGGAAGTTGTTTTAGGATGAGGCCTGGATAGTTTTGAGATTGGAGAATGTACTTTAAGGATAGCCCCCCCCCCCTCCATCTGTGTAGTTCAGAAAATCTGGTGGTAGGTGGAAAGATCCAGATGGCCTGGGTTGTGAAGCAGCCATTGAAATCAAGCATATGCTTAGCTGCGTGTTGTATCACAGGGTAGTCTACCTTGTTTTTACTACAGTTTGGTGGTGGCCATTCATCCTAATGGACAGCTGGTTAGTGGTCATACAAATATAAAAGCTGTGCAGTGATTATAGCACAGTTGGTAGATTACATGGCTATTTTCGCAGGTGGGTCAGCCTCTGATTTAGTAGGATAAGCCCCAAGGTGGGTGGGTTGGACAGTTGTTGCATTGGGGTTCTCCACAGGCATGGGGTTGGGGTTGGGGGTGGCATAGGCATGAACTAGAATGTGGTGAACAATAGACAGCAACTCTACGAGGGGGGTGGCAAGAATCTTGGGTAAAATGTCTCTCATTTCTGGGCATGATAATAGAAAAAACCTTCGTGAAGGATGCGGTTTAGTTGTAGTACTGCATGAAGAAGGGATCACTCTTTTGTGGATGTTTACAGGTGCTTGAGGGAGGATTTGTGTGTGTGTTTGTAGAGGCGGGGGGGGGGGGGGGGGGAGGAGGTTATCAAGTGGGAAATCTGTTCGTTGGACTAGGTCTGTGGGTTACTTACTGTTTGAGAAGGCCTTTGTGAGACCTTCAGCACATTGAGAAAATGAGTTCTTGTCATATTGTCCAGGGCTGGCTAGGCTGCAAGGGATGGATTTTTTGATGTTGAATGGATGGAAACTGCCAAAGTGTAGGTACTGTTGGTGGTTGGTAGGATTAATGAGGATGTAAGTGTGAATGAAGCCTTCAGTGAGGTGGAGGTTAACATCTAGGAATGTGGCATGATGGGTTGTGAAAGACCAAGTGAAGCTGATGCGAGAGGAGTTGAGATTGTGAAGGAAGGAAGATAAGGCATCCTGGCCCTATGTCCAAATATTGAAAATATTGTCAATAAACTTGAACCTAACCAAGGGAAGGAGCTTTGGTACACTATATAGGGTTCCTCCAGATGGCCCACAAACAGGTTGACATAAAAGTATGCCATGCAGGTGCCCATGTCTGTACCTTTAATTTGATTGTAAACTTTCCCTTGAAAGGAAAAGTAGTTGTTTGTTAGGATAAAGTCGGTGAGAGTTATGAGGAATGAAGTATCAAGTTTAAATTCAGAGGTATGTTGGGAGAGGTAGTGTTTGAGAGCAGTAAAGCCATGGGAATGTGGGATGTTTGTATATAGGGAGATGGCATCAACTGTGACAAGTAATAATCCAGGAGGTAAAGGGGGTGAAAGAAGTGATTGGTTGATATGGGAGGAAAAATTTTGGACAAGTGGTTGAAGTAGTTGGTCAGTGATGGCCAGAATTCTTAGTCAGGGACACAGGAACCAACTACTATGGTGCATCCAGGATTATATGGTTTGTGAATTTTAGGAACGATGTAGAACATTGGTGTGTGGCGTATCATTGGAGTGAAGAGGGAGATGGATTTAAGGCCCATATATTTTACTGCGAGTCACACATGCTGTAGTAGTGAGTCACTGTGCACAAAGCAGGTTGAAGAGTGACTCGGGCATAACTCCCCTCCTGCGGACTCACTGCTCACTACCACTCACACTGAGTGGATCCCAAACTGCCTCATTGAGCCACAGCTTTCCAACACTAAAGCAAGATATTTACAAAATCAGCACAAATTTACTACTATAAATAGAATTTACAATGTCAGAAATAAAAACACATCTTAACATGAATGTTAAATGTTGATTAGTAATATAGTAATAGGACAGTTTAAACTCACCGCAAAGACATGACGACGAGCCACGACAGGAACACAAAAAAGACATACACATACAACACTTTCAGCTATCTGTCATGGCCTTCTTCAGAATTAGGAACATTCACACAATCACACAGGCACACAACAAAGTCACAAAACCATCAGCTCTGGCTGCCGCACTTCAAAGTATGGCAGCCGGAGCTGACAGTTGTGTGACTGTGTTGTGTGCCTGTGTGATTGCATGAATGTTCCTAATTCTGAAGAAAGCCATAGTCGATAGCTGAAATTGTTGTATGTGTGGGTCTTATTTGTGTGCCTGTTGTGTCTCGTCATAATGTCTTTGCAGTGAGTTGTAAACTGTCCTATTACGATATTATTAATTCCAGTCTGGACTTTCCATTATTAAATCGATTAATAGTGCATTAGAGAATAACAGAGACATAACAGAAACATGGATATGAGAATGAAAGTTAGTCCACTACCTTGAGTCCCCTTTGATGTAAATAATGGAATGTGAAAATTGTGTTCTAGTTGATACGGCTTCTTTAGTTTCACATAATTGACCCTTCTAGAAACCCATATGGGCTGTGCTTCATAGAAGCCTGGCCAAAAATCATTGTGAAATGTAATTGTTACTTGTAGGTACACCATGAAGACTATTTATGGCCTGATTGGAAAACAGTACTCAAAATCAGCACTTTTAAAAAAAGTTGACTACCATTATTTAAATACTCATTAAAAGTAATTTAAATTTTGTTAGGTAAGGCTGAAAAGAATTTTAATATACATTTTCGGGGTGGGCTGGTCAGAACCTGAACTACATCACTCACCTTACAGTTATTAAAATCATATTAAAATTTTAGTATAATCTTGTGTAATTTTGTTTTCAAAAGATACATTATTGAATGAGTGCAATTATTCTTTTCAGTTCCTGTAGACCTGAAGGATGCTGCAGACTTTGAAACTGCTGCTTCCCTAACAGGTAAGTATGTGCAGTAGAACAGCAGAATGATCAGTATTACATAGTCAATTTGAACAATGCTTCAAAATCAGTAATCAGATTTCACAAGGCAGTATTTTGTACACATCTTTGATCTTAGACAGATTTTTTTTTATTGTTAGTGCTGTCTGTTCTTTTGGACATGCATGACTAATTGCAGCCATAAATTAAGAAGTAATTTGAGCTGTATTGTATGCATTGTGAGAAACCAACACCAACACTTGAAAATTTGTGTCTTGCCATTTTAGCCATCAAGACAAATCATTAAACAACCCTGCATGCTAAGTGCTTCAGCTGCCAGAGGAAAGTTAGTTCAGAAGTCTATGCAGCTGTTGTGACAGATGGATTCATTGGGGAGAATGCAGTGGTGTGGGGAAATAAATGAGACTTCATTTCATTGTAAAGTTTGTTCAAGTAACAAAACATAGCAAAACAGGAGGGGAAAATAAGAACCTTTCAAGATGAATTACATAGTGCCAGGGAGGAAATGATGAGGTTAAGAGGGCAGAAGTTGAGAAGTGGGAAATGGTAGCAAAGACTAGGAGTCACTGAAAGACGACAGTATCTGAAAGCTTCATCACTGACTCAAGCAAAAGATTTGCCTTGCTACCACGGTAAGTAAGGAAGAGGCTCCAGTAGAATCAGGTGCATTTAACAGACAACAGGCTTTCAATAGGAAACCAAGTGTCTGTTATTAGGTAGTAGCCATGGAAGAGGTATGGGCCAGGTATTGCAGAAAAAAATAGGTGACAGATACCAGGTCACAAACTTTTTCAGGTCCAGTGCATGTCTTAGCTAGGTAATAGAGGACTTAGGATTCTTGTGTAAGGGCTTTACAGAGATGATTAGATTAGATTAAATGAACTTTTCATTCTAGTTGATTCAAGCTACGGAGACCCTCTTGGAGCGAGGACATGCCAGAAATCAAGATACACATTAAATACTTACAATATGAGATAAGATGGGTTAATGTACCTTCCACATATCTCAAAGGTATTTGCCCTTGTGGATGTGGAATCAGTTAGAGGGAACAAAAGTTTAAGAATATTTACATTTAAAAATATATAAAACTTGTTACTACATTCTGAATGTTGAATAAGTTATAGTAGGTGCATATGATAATTCTTAGACTATTGTAGCCATGTATCATCAAAATAAAAATATACAATATAATAAGGACAGTTAACAATTCACCCCAAAGACACAACAATGAGCTGCGACAGGCATGTGAAAAAGACACACACATGCAATCCTTAAGCTATCGGCCATGGCCTTCTTCAGAAAATACAACACTCACAGAATCACAAAGGCACTACTGTCACACAACCATCACCCTCTGTGGTGTGGAAACAGGGGAGAGGGTGGGGAGGGGGGATAGGAAGGTTCTGTCACGGTGGTGGGGATGGATGTACGTATTAGATGAGTGGAATTTGATGCAGCTTAGGGATGGAGTGGGCAGGTGTGTGAGGGGAGGAAAGCAAAAAAGAACAAAACAAAATGAAGCAAACGTGTGCACACACACACACACACACACACACACACACACACACACACTCAACACACTACACAAAATAGAAGAGGTTTAGGATAGAGGGGATAGGAACTGTTGTGTGTGGAAATAAAGGGGTTTATTGTAGGTTTAGGCCTGGTTAATTTTGGGACCAGAGAATGTTCTGTAAGGATAAATCCCATTTGTGCAGTTCAGAAAAGTTGGTGATGGGTGAGAAGATCTAGATGGCCAGGGCTGTTAAGCAGCCATTGAAATCAAGCAAACACCCTGCTGCATGCTGTGCCTCAGGTTGGTCCATTTTGTTTTTGGCCACAGTTTGGCAGTGGACATTCATCCTAGTGGACAGCTGGTTAGTGGTCATACCAACATAGAAAGCTGCACAAAGATTGCAGCACAGTTGGTGAATTACATGACTCCTTTCACAGGTGGCCAGGCCTCTCATTGAGTAGGATAAGCATGTGACAGGACTGGAACACGAATCACTGGGTGGGTGGATTGGACAGGTCTTGCAGTTGGGTCTTCCACAGGAATATGATCCCTGTGGCAGTGGGCTGGGTTTTGGGGTAGCATAGGGATGGACTAGGATGTTATGAAAGTTGGGAGGGCGATGGAACACAACTTTAGGAAGGGTGGGAAGTATCTTGAGCAGGGTGTCTCTCATTTCTGTGCATGAGGACAGAAATTCAAAACCTTGGCAAAGAATGCAATTTTGGAGTTTCGAGTCCAAGGTAGTCCTGGGTGGCAAGGGGAGTGCTCTTTTCTGGGTGGTTACTGATGATAGAGAGAGGATTTGGGGTATGCAGGGATATGGCACAGGAGATCTGTTTGCGGACTAGGTCTGTGTGTGACATACTGGGTCATAGCTCGTTGTCTCTTGAAATTCTTGTAGATCGGCACTTTCGCTAACAGCTGGTTGAAATTTCATGGGGCAAAACTAATCCACTACAAATAATGTAGGTGACTTGTAGAATAACAGTTCATTGATACTTTAATGAATCATTAGTGCCCAGTTGTCCCCATTTATGGCCAGCATACAAGTCTCATTAATAACAGTTACCACAACCCAGTATGCACATTCCACACATCAATAATACAAATTCACACAATTTGGGTGTGGAATACAAAAGTCTGAGGTGTACAATTAATGTGGCATGTCTAAATGAGTTAATTCATAATAACGGTAGAAACACTTTCCACATGATTAACACTGAAGAAATTTTACGTGATTGTTCAGATTAAACATGAAGCAACCTATGCCAGTGAAACACTGTTGAACATGCACAGCAAATCAACAACAGACAAACTGCAGAAAGCAGACAGAAGAATCCTTAGACTAATAATAAACAAAAAAATACCAAGTAGAGGGATAGTGGCAACTATTACCTAATGAACTTGTATACCAAGAAACTGGATCAGTAATTGACTCAATGCGGAAAAGGAGAGCTGCTTTTTCGGCCACATTTCCAGACTACCAGAAACCAGGCTACTGAAACAACTGTTCACCTGCTTTTGGAAAAGTAAGACCAAGAACAACTGGTTCAAAGAAGTTCAAGATAATTTAGATGAGTTATGCTTGACAATGCAACAAATTGAAGGCAGAGAAGAGAAGAAGATCCTGAAACTGAGTGACAAGAGATTTAAATTAAAGACATTTACACACAAAACATACACCATAACTGATGAAGAAAGGACAGTCAGGGCAGCAATCCCTACTTGAATATTATGAGAAAAGAAGTACTTAGTTTTATCAAAGATACTGATTAGCCTAATATATGACCTACAACAATATGCCTCTTTCATGAACTAATTAATATTTGCTAATTAAACAAACTTCTGCAATGCCAAATAATAAAAAATGACTTCAGCTAGTAATATTATACAAAGGAATAACAAAAGTTTTGGAAAAGAAAATGATAATAGACTAATTACATTCATATCTATTACTATGCAACACTGGTATCGGAGGTTCAGTAATGCAAGCAGATGGGTATAAATCCCAACATGCTTCATTACATGTGGGTAGTTTCTGTCTGTGGAAGGCCTTTGTGAGACTTCAGTAAATTGAGAAAGGAAGTTCTTGTCACTGCAGATATGTCATCCACGGGTGGCCAGGCTGTAAAGGAGGGATGGCAACTGTCAAAGTGCGGGTACTGTTGGTGGTTGAAAGGTTTAATATGGTCAGAAGTGTGGATGGAGCCATCAGTGAGCTGGAGGTTGACATCCAGGAATGTGGCTTAGTGGGTTTAGGAAGACCAGGTGAAGTGAATGGAGGAGAAGGTGTTGAGGTTTAGAAGGATGGAGGATAAGGTGTCTTGGTCATGAGTCCCAATCATGAAAATATCACCAGTAAACCTGAAACAGAGCAGAAGTTTGGTGTTTTGGGATGCTTGGAAGGATTTCTGAAGGATGCCATATGGGTGTTCATGGCTAAAATACAAAAGAATGGAACTTTAGGAGTTTTACTACGTTAATAATTAATGCCGGTAAAAGGCAATTATTGTAAAGATGTGTTACATAGCCCAACAGCGGCGTCCAAACGATATCTATTGAAGTGTTCAGGTAATTTTGAAGATGTGTAGCCCAGCAGCGACGTCCTCGATTATAAGGAATGAAATTACCTCAAAAATTTCTACTTCCCATAAAATTACATTCTGCCTGGCACTTAAAATAGTAAAAATTTGGATAATCTTTATTATATAATAAACTTCCTGGCGAGTATTTCTATGCATATTATGTACATATATCACAAATAAACTACGAAAATACAAGGCTGATCCAGTTAGTATATTTTACCATTTAAAACATTATTTCCTGCAATTTACACCATTTCACTGAAGCCCCTTGAAAAGTGAATAAAAACGAGGTTCTACTGTATGCGGCATCCACTGTGACAAGTAGGGATCCTGGAGGTAAAGGGTTGGGGATTGTGGAGAGTCTGCGAATGAAGTGGTTGGTATTCTTGATATGGGATAGATTTTGGACAATTGGTTGAAGGTGTTGGTCAACGAGGGCTGAAATGCTTTCGGTACTCCAGAGTACGGCAGTCGGAGATAATGGTTGTGTGACTGTATTGTGTGCCTTTGTGATAGCGTGAATGTTCTATTTTCTGAAGAAGGCCATGGCCGATAGCTGAAGTGTTGTATGGGTGTATCTTTTTTTATGTGTCTCATCACCAGGTCTTTGCGGTGAGTTGTAAACTGTCCTTATTACTATATGTTTGAAATAAAATAATGATTTTTTTGTGTGCAAGCAATGGAAATTCCAGGAAGGATAGGTTTCTTACTCACCAAAGAGACGTCCAATGAGCTGCAGAAAGGCACAAATAACAAACCATGTTATAGCTTTTGATCTTCGTCAGTTAGAGAGACACACATGCACGCGCACCTACACACACACACACACACACACACACACACACACACACACACACTCAAACACAAACAGAAATGAACATTACTGCCACTTCTGGCCGCTGTGGCCGATCTGCAGATGTGGCAGATCAGCCAAAGGTGGCAGTCATGTCTGTGTGTGTGTGTGTGTGTGTGTGTGTGTGTGTGTGTGTGTGTGTGAGCATGTGCGCATAAGTGCGCTTGCATGTTTCTAACTGATGAAAACCTGTAAGGCCGAAAGCTATAATGTTGTTGTCTGTTATTTGTGCCTTTCTGCGGCTCATCAGATGTCTCTTTGGTGATTAAGTAACCTATCCTTCTCAAAAATATTTCTGATTTGTTTTTTATGAGCATGGGTAATTAATTCTTCTAACTTAACTCTGGATAGTGTTTATTCATGTGTTGGTATCTGCAACATCTTATTTGATCCCAATGAGCTACAGTGGAAAATATTGCACTGATTTTTATGAATTTACATGTTTCTCCTCTAGCTATCTTTGTGTGCAATATATGTACAAATCTCTCATCCTAATAGCAAAAGAATTCTTATTTCCAATTGTGTTTCTTTTTCCTAGGATTTGGATTATATAATTACCTGATACTGTTTACATCTCTGGTGTCATCCCTCTCACACCAATTCAATTCTTCTTCGTCATCCTACCTTCTACCAGCAGCACAATGTGATCTTGAAATGAAGCTATCTGAGAAGGGTTTGCTGAACTCTATCCATTTTGCAGGTAATTTAGTAATTATGTTTGTCACTAAACACGAAAGTATTGACACCACAACAAATTTTTATTTTCAAAGTTGTTAGAAAAAAGTAGGCTGTTGGCGAACTCCCTACACCATTTGCAGACATGTTGAATGCTCATACACATTTCCCCATGCACTTCAGACAATAGCCAATGAATTTCTACAGGTAGTAACTTTCTTGCATGCAAAAATCGGATGACCACACAAATTTCACACCTGGTGGTGACAGCAATGACTGGCTTACATCGCATATGACTGTCAGTCCAGTACTGACCATTGCAGTGCCACAATGATTGTTGGAATCAATTGTGTGGGTCCGGTGAATGTGGCGGTGTTGCCAGGTTTTGCCTTGCACCATGTGTGGTAAGAGTACAGAGTTGGGATCCTTACTTTTGAAACATCTCTCATATATGAACAGAGAAACTGCAGAGAAAAACACTCCAGGACATTAAACTTTGACTTAAAATGGCAACAAACTGATACAATTGTTGTCATTAAATAACACTGCAGCACTGAATGAAATAAAAGTTTAAAATGTCATTTGCTAACCAAGATTGGTTATGAAAGCAACAATTGTGTGAAACCCAGCTCACTCATTAGTCCATGAAACCCAGAAAGTTGATATAGGCTCCCACGCAGACATTTAAAATGGTTCTGTTCTGTTGGCATATGAACAAAATACAGGTGTGAAAAGTATCAATGATTGATGGAATTGAAGAGTTTGTAGTAAATATAATACACTATGTTAGTCTCAATTGACAGTAGTATTGTGATACAAAAGTAATTCCTAGCAAGGTATAAGGGAGTGTTTCGGCCCATTACATTTCACAGCATCTATAAATGACTTAGTGAATAATATTGGAAATTTTGAGATGCTTTTGTGTATGAAGCTGTAGTAGACACAGAAGTTACATTTCTGGAAAATTCTAGTGAAATACACAACCTATTGCTGTATGATCACATGTTTGCTGAATAGTCACTGGAAGTAGTTACCTTCTACAAATCACTAATTTCTACAATATTAGAATATTGCTTGTCAGTGTTCGATCTGTACCAATGATATTGATACAGGAGATTGTGAATATCCAATGAAGATCAACACAATTTTATTTATTCATGTTTTATTTATTTATTTTTATTTGTGACCGAGGGCTGCTTTTTTTTATCCATTTAAGATCAACCTACTTCTTGAGATGTCATTTAGTAAGCACAAGAGAGTCACAGAGTTGGTCAGCCAACTCCAGTACAGATGCTGCAAGAGGGGTATTCTGCATCGTAGTGTGGGCTTCTGTCAAAATTCTACAGAGCATATTTTCTAGAAGAGACTATGAATTTATTGTTTCCTTTTATGCATATCTCAGGAAAAAAAAAATACAGATAAGATATGAGCAATCAGACCAGTTCTACAGTATGTCTGCCTAAGTGTACTTGTGTCTGTGTAAATGTGTGGGTGTATGTGCATTTATTTACCTTCCATTTTTTCCCCCAAGGTAAGTCTTTCCTGTCCCGGGATTGGAATGGCTCCTTACCCCCTTCCTTAAAACCCTCATCATTTCCTTTTCCCTCTCCTTCCCTTCTGCCTGATGAAGCAGCTAGGCTGCGAAAGCTAGCATTTTTGTGTGTGTGTGTGTCTGTGTGTTTATTTGTTGCTATTACTGCCTGTGCCCTTTCGCCTGGTAAGTGTACTTCATCTATTTTTTACGTATATTTTTCCTTTTAGGAATTTTTCCTCTATAATATATATATATATATATATAAACAAAAATAAAAATAGAAAAGAGATGACTTACCAAAAGGACCGGCTCGTCGAGAGAAACAAATAAAAAACAAATAAAATCACACACAAACACACATACAAGCTTTCACCACCACTGGCAGCTTCTTCAGGAAAAAGAGGGAAAAAGGGGAGGAAAAGGGAAGGATATGGGTTTTAAGGAAGTGGAAAAGGAGTCATTCCAATCCCAGGAGTGGAAGGACTTACCTTAGGGGACAAAGAGGAAGGTAAACAAATACACACACACTCAGACATATCGAAACGCAAACACACCTAGACAGACATTTGTGAAAAGCAAAGAAGTTGGACAGAGATACCAATTGAGGCAGAGGCTCTGTCCACAGAACCAAGGCAAAGATGCTAAAGATAGTGGGCGGGAATTTGAGTTAGCAGAGATTGAGACCAGGTGGGCAACGGGAGGAGAGAATAAGCTTAAGGGCAAGTTCCCATCTCCGGAGTTCTGAAAGGTTGGTGTCAGTGGGAAGTATCCAGATAACCCGGACGGTGTAACACTGCGCCAAGATGTGCTGGCCGTGCACCAAGGCATGTTTAGCCACAGGGTGATCCTCATTACCAACAAACACTGTCTGCCTGTGACCGTTCATGCGAATGGACAGTTTGTTGCTGGTCATTCCCACATAGAACGCTTCACAGTGCAGGCATGTTAGTTGGTAAATCACGTGGGTGCTATCGCAAGTGGCTCTGCCCTTGATCGTGTACACCTTCCGGGTTACTGGACTGGAGTAAGTGGTGGTGGAAGGGTGCATAGGGCAGGTTTTACAACGGGGGCGGTTGCATGGGTAGGAGCCAGAGGGTAGGGAAGGTGGTTTGGGGGTTTCATATGGATGGACTAGGAGGTTACGAAGGTTAGGTGGGCGGCGGAAAGACACTCTCGGAGGAGTGGGGAGGATGTCATTAAGGATGGATCTCATTTCGGGGCAGGATTTAAGGAAGTCGTATCCCTGCTGGAGAGCCACATTCAGAGTCCGCTCCAGTCCCGGAAAGTATCCGGTGACAAAAGGGGCGCTTCTGGGATTCTTCGCTGGAAGGTTCTGGATTTGGAGGAATGAGGAGGTGGCTCTGGTAATTTGCTTCTGAACCAGATCAGGAGGATAGCTGCGGGATGTGAAAGCTGTTATTAGGTTATTGGTGTACTGGTTCAGGGATTCGGGACTGGAGCAGACTCTTTTGCCACGAAGACCTAAGCTGTAGGGAAGGGAACGTTTGATATGGAATGGATGGCAGCTGTCATAATGGAGGTACTGTTGTTTGTTGGTAGGTTTGATGTGGACGGATGTGTGAAGTTGGCCGTTGGACAGATGGAGGTCGACATCAAGGAAAGTGGCATGGGATTTGGAGTAGGACCAGGTGAATTTGATGGGACCAAAGGAGTTGAGGTTGGAGAGGAAATTCTGGAGTTCTTCTTCACTGTTGGTCCAGATCATGAAGATGTCGTCAATGAATCTGTACCAAACTTTGGGTTGACAGGCTTGGGTTTCCAGGAAGGCTTCCTCTAAGCGTCCCATAAATAAGTTTGCATACGAGGGGGCCATCCTGGTTCCCATGGCTGTTCCCTTTAGTTGTTGGTATGTCCGGCCCTCAAAGGTGAAGAAGTTGTGGGTTAGGATGAAGCTGGCTAGGGTATTAAGGAAAGAGGTTTTAGGTAGGGAAGTGGGTGGTCGGCGTGAAAGGAAATACTGCCAGGAGAGTGGCAGATTACGACTACGAGGTAGACAGTAATCTGAGGAAGGAATAATAGGGTTAAAAACGTATGAAAGTAATCTGCCACTACTAATCAGTCATTATAATACGCTTTCCTTTGATTTTCTCCTCCCTGTAACTTGTTTTGGACGCAACACTATTGTGCATTACGTTGTTAACCAACTGTAGTTGACCTCAGTTTCCACCAGGTTCAACTTCAACAACTCTCTTGAACAACTTTATAGGTTTCTATTTTCTTTGCTGAATCCTTTCGCTATCTATCCACCTACAAAAATTTTTCTTTCCTTTCTAAATACTTTGAAGTCATTTATTCAACGCATAGTTCTCACTTTTCCATTCCATACATTATGTTACCCTACCTGGACCCCATCAAGTTTTACATACATTCCCTCCGCAAGCATGCTTTCATCCTCGCCAGATTACGGTCCCACATTTTGTTTATTCAGGCATGTCTAACATTTGGCATAACCCCCAAGGGCCTCACAATAAAAGTTCCCATCTCCGGCTGTAACCCATCCTTTCATCAAGCCCTACACCAATTCCAAACAGAACAATCCACAGCCCTCACCCGCCTAATCCTTAACCTATACATCAACTCCGCCAATGAACACACCTGTCAACTCCTATCCCTAATCAAAATCCTCAACCTTTCCTCTTCCGCATCCACACCCACAGTTCAGAACATCCTCCTACAGGCCAACCGGAAATTAGAACAACATGCCACCCTCCACCTCAAAAAACTATCCCAACTCCTTGTCACCCACCTCCGGAAAGGCAAGACACTCTCCCTCAACACACACTCCCTCAACAACCACTCCAGTAAACCTCAAGCTCCTCTTATTGCACAGAAACCCAGTCTCTCCCATCTACTCAATCTCCCATTTCCAGCTCCACTCCCCCCCAAACCTTTAAATCCTACTGCACACAATCCGGAACCACGACATCCCAATTCAGTAGTTAACCTCTCCTCTAAACCGCTTTCCCAAACTGAAACCTCTGTCCTATCCAAAGGCCTCACCTTTAGCCCTACTCCCAAATTCAACCAAACAGCCCTTGTCAAAGATTTACTATCCTATACTCGTAGCCTCTGCTGGAGATATCACTTTGCCACGAAGAAAACTAACCCTACTCCTAATGATCCAACTCCACAAGACATGACTCAAATAGAACCTTGCCTGGAACAGTTCCGTCCTCCATCACAGCTAGACCCACCCGCTCTTCCTCAAAATCACCCTCTTCAAACCTTCCAGGAATTCCTTACTTCCAACCTTGCCTCTCAGTCTTTCCTAAAAAACCTTAATCCTACTCCCAACATTACTACAGCTGAATCCCGAGCCATCCGTGATCTGAAAGCTGACCGTTCCATCGTCATTCTCCCAGCCGACAAGGGATCCACAACTGTGGTACTTGATCGGTGGGAGTATGTGGCTGAGGGACTGCGTCAGCTTTCAGACAATACTACCTACAAAGTTTGTCAACACAATCCTATCCCTGATGTCCAGGCACAGCTTCAAGGAATCCTCAAAACCTTAGGCCCCCTACAAAACCTTTCACCTAACTCCATTAACCTCATGACCCCACCGACACCCCGCACCCCCACCTTCTACCTACTCCCCAAGATCCACAAACCCAATCATCCCGGCCGCCCCATTGTGGCCGGTTACCAAGCCCCTACTGAACGAATCTCTGCCTACATAGACCAACACCTTCAACTCATCATGTGCAGTCTCCCATCCTTCATCAAAGATACCAACCACTTCCTCGATCGCCTTAAATCCTTGCCTAGCCAGTTACCTCCAGATACCATCCTTGTAACCATTGATGCCACTTCCTTGTACACAAACATCCCACATGCCCAGGGCCTTGCTGCGATGGAGTATTTCCTTTCACGCCGACCACCCAATTCCCTACCTAAAACCTCTTTCCTTAATACCCTAGCCAGCTTCATCCTAACCCACAACTTCTTCACTTTTGAGGGCCAAACATACCAACAACTAAAGGGAACAGCCATGGGAACCAGGATGGCCCCCTCGTACGCCAACTTATTTATGGGACGCTTAGAGGAAGCCTTCCTGGACACCCAAGCCTGTCAACCCAAAGTTTGGTATAGATTCATTGACGACATCTTTATGATTTGGACTCACAGTGAAGAAGAACTCCAGAATTTCCTCTTCAACCTCAACTCCTTTGGTCCCATCAAATTCACCTGGTCCTGTTCCAAATCCCATGCCACTTTCCTTGATGTCGACCTCCATCTGTCCAACGGCCAACTTCACACATCCGTCCACATCAAACCAACCAACAAACAACAGTACCTACACTATGACAGCTGCCATCCATTCCACATCAAACGTTCCCTTCCCTACAGCTTAGGTCTTCGTGGCAAACGAGTCTGCTCCAGTCCCGAATCCCTGAACCAGTACACCAACAACCTAATATCAGCTTTCACATCCCGCGGCTATCCTCCTGATCTGGTACAGAAACAAATTTCCAGAGCCACTTCCTCATCCCCCCAAATTCAGAACCTTCCACAGAAGAACCCCAGAAGTGCCCCTCTTGTCACCGGATACTTTCCGGGACTGGAGCGGACTCTGAATGTGGCTCTCCAGCAAGGATACGACTTCCTTAAATCCTGCCCCGAAATGAGATCCATCCTTCATGACATCCTTCCCACTCCACCAAGAGTGTCTTTCCGCCGCCCACCTAACCTCCGTAACCTCCTAGTCCATCCATATGAAATCCCCAAACCACCTTCCCTACCCTCTGGCTCCTACCCTTGTAACCGCCCCCGTTGTAAAACCTGCCCTATGCACCCTTCCACCACCACTTACTCCAGTCCCGTAACCCGGAGGGTGTACACGATCAAGGGCAGAGCCACTTGCGATAGCACCCACGTGATTTACCAACTGACATGCCTGCACTGTGAAGCGTTCTATGTGGGAATGACCAGCAACAAACTGTCCATTCGCATGAACGGTCACAGGCAGACAGTGTTTGTTGGTAATGAGGATCACCCTGTGGCTAAACATGCCTTGGTGCACGGCCAGCACATCTTGGCACAGTGTTACACCGTCCGGGTTATCTGGATACTTCCCACCAACACCAATCTTTCAGAACTCCGGAGATGGGAACTTGCCCTTCAACACATTCTCTCTTCCCGTTGCCCGCCTGGTCTCAACCTCCGCTAAATTCTAATTCCCGCCCGCCATCTTTAACATCTTTGCCTCGGTTCTGTGGACAGAGCCTCTGCCTGAAGTGGCATCTCTGTCCAACTTCTTTGGTTACTACAAATGTCTGCCTAAGTGTGTTTGGATGTGGATATGTGTGAGTGTGTGTGTATTTGTTTACCTTCCTTTTTGTCCCCTAAGGTAAGTCCTTCCACTCCTGGGATTGGAATGGCTCCTTTTCCACTTCCTTAAAACCCGTATCCTTCCCTTTCTCCTCTCCTTCCTCCCTCTTTTTCCCGAAGAAGCCACCACTGGTGGCGAAAGCTCGAATGGTTGTGTGTTTAGTGTTCCTATCGACCAGCCTGTACTCAGACATATGTCTGAGTGTGTGTGTATTTGTTTTTACCTTCCTTTTTTTCTCCTAAGGTAAGTCCTTCCACTCCTGGGATTGGAATGACTCCTTTTCCACTTCCTTAAAACCCATATCCTTCCCTTTTCCTCCCCTTTTTTCCTCTTTTTCCTGAAGAAGCTGCCAGTGTTGGCGAAAGCTTGTATGTGTGTTTGTGTGTGATTTTACTTGTTTCTCTCGACGAGCCGGTCCTTTTGGTAAGTCATCTCTTTTCTATTTTCTCTTTTCTATTTTTATTTTTATTTATCCCACCGGGAAAGTTTCCCTCTATAATATATATATATATATATAGAGAGAGAGAGAGAGAGAGACAGACAAAGATTACTCACCAGGCGAGGGAGCACAGGTATGACAGCAGCACAAATGAACAGAACACACTCTCATACACACAAACGCAAGCTTTCGCAACCCAGTTGCTTCTTCAGGCAGAAGGGAAGGAGAGGGAAAAGGAAATGATGAGGGTTTTAAGGAAGGGGGTAAGGAGCCATTCCAATCCCGGGAGAGGAAAGACTTACCTTGGGGGAAGAAAAGGAAGGTGAACAAATACACACACACCCATACATTCACACCAATGTATGTGAATGTATGGGTGGGTGTGTGGGTGGGTGTCTTTGTTGTCAACTGCAAAGTATCTTCATTATATTCTACACAACTACATAAAATTAATGTAAGTCATTATATCATTATTGTCCGACTGATCCTGAAGATCACTTATATATGAAGCTTCATTTTGGATGTAATCATTAATTATTGCTTTGTTACTGTAAGTAATAATGTGCATCTACACTATGTAATATAACTGTTTAATAATGTAAAAAAGGATAAAACATAATTATTATTATCAAAATAGCTATAGTAGCTGACCAGTGCTTACCTCAGCTCAATACCACCAGTAGTAACACAAAAAAAGATGAAAATAAACATAGAATTGAGCTTTTAGAAATAATTTTCCCTCATCAAGCAGGAGCGAGGAGAAAGGGGATAGAAGGAAAAATGGATTTGGGTTGCTCACACCTATGGTATGAAACACAGATGGTGACATAACCTGACTCACAGGATGAAGGTGATCTGTATAGATTATCTTCAAAAGTAAAATGCCAAGATTGCTCTATGATTATTTTATTTACTGATGACCAGTTTCAATGGGCTATGCCACCACCAGACCAGATGATGGTGGCATAGCCCACTGAAACTGCTCGTCAGTAAATAAAATAATCATATAGCGATCTTGGTGTTGAGTGAAGGGTGTTGAGCAGATGTCAAACATATTGCATGGTAAGTACTTTAGCATGTCAGCTGCAAACCATAGAGTACATATGAAGAAGTAAAGGAAAGTAAGGGGATATGTATTAAGTGAATAAAATAATGCTGAGAGAATTACTTCATCTTTTAGGAGCATGCCTACAAACAAAACTAGGAAACAACTATGGGAACCAGGATGGCCCCATCCAATGCCAAACTTTTCATGGTCCACATGGAACATAATTTTCTTAAGATGTAGCAACTGCACCCCCTGGCTTGGTATAGGTTTTTAGCTGATTCCTTTGTGGATTTAAGTAATGAAACATCTGAGCTTCCTGCAATACCTCAACTACTTTTATAACCTGAAGGTCATCTGACCGTTTTCTAGAAACCACCTTCCTAGAAGTTTACTTCTAATTTGTTGAGTCCCATATTCACACCTCAGTACATATTAAACCTATGAAGAAGCAACATTGCCTCCACTTTGATAGCTGCCATCTCTTCCACATCAAATACCCCCTTCCCTACGGCCAAGGCATCCACAGAAAACATATCTGCTCCAATCATAAATCCTTCTCAACCTACCTAACAACCTACACCAATAACCTGTCCATTGCTTTCCTCTCTGGTACCTTACCTGCAGACCTTATCCACAAAAAGACAAACAGGTCTCTTAGGCAGTCCATCCCCCCCGCCCCAATCCCACCATTCAGGAACAATGTTCTTAACCCCAGAAGCATCCCCTTAGTCGCTTAGTACAACCAGAGAAAAATAGTCAAATATGAAAAATATTAGAGTACATTTATGGTTGCTGTGGTTCTGTAGGAAATCCAGAATGTATACCCTGGTCTGACACTGGTCCATTTTTCTCTGCACAGTGGTCTTAGTGCATGATGAAATGTATAACATGCTCTTTGAAAAAACCTCATATATATCTGGAGTTGTATATTTTTGATGATACTGTACATGATGAATTTTATTTAACTTTATAAACATTAATTTAGAAACTGACTTACATTGTCACACACTGTATTTCCCATAAATGCTATCATTCATTTTCTTTTTACAGGAATGGTTGTAACATCATTTATGTGGGGATTCTTATCTGACATGTACGGGAGAAGAAAACTGCTGGTTGTAGCCTATCTGTTGGATGGAACTATAAACTTTCTAGGGAGTTTCACCCAGAGTTTCGCATTTTTATTAGCCATGAAATTTCTGAGTGGTGCAGTGTAAGTTTGTTTTTTTATGTAAAGAGTTGATTTATATGACATTGTTGGCTGGATATTATGAAGGGTGGTTAAGCTACATAAATTAAAGGGCTGTTTTTCATTTATGTGCTTTGAATTTTTTTCCAGAAACATCATAGCAATGACTCTTTATACATGTCTGTAGTTTGCAGCAGCATTCATTGGCTAGCAGTAAGTATATTATGAAATGCAAGTAAATATAACCAATTAAGGAAATACACACAATTTACTAGTAAATATGTCCTCATTTAACATAACCGTGCACTTGCACTATTTACACCTCTCCCTATTGTTTGCCTATGTCCCACACCTGACGCCTGCTGTCCCCACCCCCTCCCCCTGAGCCATCAGTCACACCCAGTGTTTCAGCTTGTTTATGTACCTGTTGTTGAAAAAATGTTCAAATGTTTGTTAAGCTTATGGGACTTAACTATGGGGTCATCAGTTCCTAAACTTGCAAACTACTTATCATCTACCTTATACTAAGGGCGGCACAAATATCCATGCCCGAGGGGGGATTCGAACCCCCGACCATTGTGGCCGTGCAGACCGTGACTGGAGCGCCTCAGTCTCCTCGGCCACCGCGGCCGGCCCTGTTGTTGACTCAGTGCCATTGCTGTTTAGTGAGTTGTTATTTTTAATCCTAAATTGTTCATTTCATCAAATTTTGTAAGCTATTCTGTCTAAGCGATAGTGATTTAACTGAGTTTAGTGACAAAAGTTTTCAAGAAAGAACTTTACCTGTGAAATCTTAAACAAACAAATGTCCCCACATATTCCATAATATAAATCATAAAATATCAATATTGGAGGATAGGTAATAACTCAATGTAAAGAGTCTTGCTGAGCTGCTGCCAGGCATGAAAATAGATAACAAATACACACAGCTTAAATTTTTGGCCATGGGCTTTGTCAGAAAAAGAAACATATACATTCACACAATGATTGCGTGAATGTATGTGTTTCTTTTTCTGTCAAAGCCCATGGCCAAAAATTTAAGTTGTGTGTGATTATCTATGTTCGTGCCAGTCAGCAGCTCAGTGAGCCTCTTTACAGTGAGTTATTACGTATCCTCCATTATTGACATTTCCAAACAGATTTTCCACTCATAAAATATAATTATTTTTGAATGTTTTAAGATCCTCTTCACAGCACTCCATCATGTATTTTTTGAGGTGTTTCTAGTGTTTTATATTGCAAGATCAATGTTAGGTCTTATTTCCTCTGATAGAGAGCAGCTAATCACAGCTGACAACAAAGAATGTCCATTAATTTTGAACTGTTTACAATATGGTTGGTTGTGATTACTAGTATGTCAATAGTCTGAATTTTCCATATTGTACTACTGAAGTGCCTATTACTTTAAAATGGTATAAATGTCTCCAAAATATTCTGTTGGGAAACCAAAATAATGGTTGGTTTTGCTGAGTGTCATTCTTGGTTCAGATCATTCAGTGAGAAATCACAGAACCTTTGTACACTGTGATCCAAGTAGAGCATTATTAATAAGACTGGCTGGATGGTGAAGAATCCTTCCCTGGACACCTAGGAATATATTAATATCCATTTCTGCAGGGTTTAACTTGCTGAACAAATTATTGATTCCTAGTCTTGGTGTTACTGGTAAGCCCCATTCTGGCAGTGTTACTTCCTTCTGATTATTCCAATTAATCTTTCTGTTGACTTCATAGTATAAAAATAGTTTTCCTACAATTCTACATTATGACATTGTCTTATAATTCCATATATAACATCATTTAGTAATTTTCATTATTTCTTGTTGTTTTGTTGCCCTTTTTATTTATTGTTTAAATTCCAGTTACTCTGTTAATTTCCCTGGGTATCTCTACCTCACTGTATTCAAGGTCAAACACTAAAGAGAGGTAAGTACATTTACCTTACATGCATTCTGTTCCTGATGTTAAAGTTGTAGGTTGTTCTTATCAATTATGTACCTGTAATTTATGGAACCATGGTATGTCATGATATTGTCAGAAATTACAACATCCTGAAACCTTTAACTTCAGCTGTTGATTAAATCAGACATTTATCCGCATTTTAAAAATTAATACCGTATTTATTCATGTAATTTGTGCACTTTTTTGGATGAAAAATCCGTCCTCAAATCCCGGTGCGCAAAATACATGGAGAATTAATAAGTAAATAAATAATTTTAAAAAAATTAAAAAAAAAATTACCCCAGCCATTTTTCGGTGTGCTGCATACGGTACCTCAAAGACGCGCTTTCAATAGCTTTTTACCTAATAATTTACATACAGTAATATATTTACTAGCATTAAAGCCCTTGTTACCAAAGTCACTTAGTACTGATGAATCTATGCAAGAAATGAAAACACCCTACCGTAAATAAATACTGAAGTAATACTGAATTTATTTAGTGTTCATTTTTAAGTTATGTATGGTACATTTAACATTATTAACACAAGTCTGCAGTTTCAATAAAGCAGAAGGAATGTCGTTGCTGTAGTATCATTGATGAATCTTAATCTGCTTAATCCCATAATCTGAAACGAAAGTTTCAGATCGCAAAAATTTTATAAGTACTGTATTGTAGCAGAATAGTAGCATGAACTTGTACTGTAACTTTCAACAAAATATTTTTCGTTATATGTACTACCATGTTAAAACTTCTTAACAAATAGCTTTCACATAAACAATACTCCTTTTGCGCCTTATTTTTACCGTATCAAAAGAAGTCTAAAATAAGCAAAGGTTATAGTATGGCACAGTTACAGTAGGCGGCATTAAAAGTGTAAATTGTGTAGGAAACCAGATCATGCACAACACACAGAAATAAATGGGCACCCAATAGGCACAAATTAAAGTAAGGTTTGTAGAGCTTTCGGAAAAGTTTCATTTAATTAATTCACGCTCACATTAACATGCACGTACACTCAAGGAGGCTGAGCAAACTCTGCATATAATGGGAATGTTTACATCTGGTCATAGCCTCTTAACAGTAGTAATGATTAGCGACTAAGGTGTGTCTCACACTGGAAATGGATTGTGAAAACACTTAACCACAGCTCATACAATCCCTGCTGTTTCACAAATATTGTATGAGAGAAAAATTTACGAAGTTTTAGAAAACCTAGAAAATGCTAAAGAATTAGGGCGCACAAAATACGTGAGGATTTAAAAAGTATGAAAATTGGTTTTAAAAACTAGGGTGCACAAAATATGTTGGGGCGAAGATTACGCGAGTAAATATGGTAAATAAAAATTATCCAGTGCCTCTTCATTTCACTTGTTTCTGCATATAGGCAAATTTCAGAATGGCATTTTTTTATTTTTCATACTCTAATTAAACAATTAACAAATTATTTTGTTTGTTACAGAATATGTGGACCAGGTTCAATACAGAAAACCTTCATATCAGAATTTCACTGCACCAAGTATAGGACAGTAATAATTTTACTGTCAGGATTTCTGTTTGCGGTTGCAAACATTATCATCCCAGGTAACCAAATCATGAGTTTCAAGAATACATACATTTGTGTATCAAAAGTAAAAACGCGCCAGCTAAAGAAATAAAGTATTATAAAAAGCAAAAAATGTGAATGGGTAAGTGACGAAAGTAGTGGCGCAAAAACCAGATATGAAAGCAATATTTTGAGAAGACATCTCATGAGCCACGGAAAGGCACAAATAACAGGATACATCTTAATATCTTTCAGCCGGTATGGCCTTTTGTCAATTGGAGAAACACACACACACACACACACACACACACAGACACAACTGCCGTCTCTGGCTGCTGTGGCCAGTCTCTTGGCTGAGAACACACAAAATGCAGAGTGGTAATGGAAAGAACAGCATTTCTTAAGGAGAGGTTGCTGCTCACATCTGTTTCAGTGTCACAGAAAGGCACATATAAAACATTACAAGTTTACTAAAGCTTTCAGCCATTACAGGCATCAGAAAGAGAAACACACTCTCTCACACACTCCTTCACACAAACATGACTACTGTCTCTAGCCACTGTGTCTAGACTGGAAATCAGGCAGACCAAGACAAAAGCAACCAGTGGTGGGGTGAGGAGGCACTATGGAGAGGGAAGTAGGAGGAAATATATAAGATGCAAAGCAGGGGTGATAAATACACCTGTGCTATCTGATAGAGTGTGCTCTGACTGGCTGTTAGAGGCAGAGAGGGAGGAACGCAAGGGGAGAGACTGGAGTGTGTGGTGGAATGGATGCAAAGATAGATGAAGTACAATTGGAGGGTGTATGTTCATTCCTGTCGACAAAATATTATTTCTGCTGAGGTCAAAATTGAGAGGGACTGTGTGGTTATCTGGACACGTATAACATGTATAGCCAAAATTAAGTTAATGGTTGGGTGTTTTTACTGGCCCCTGGTTCCACCATCACTATGCGAGAGTTATTCAAAGATACTTTAAGGTCAGTAGCAAAAAAGTACCTGGACCACGCATTATTAGTTTGTGGTGACTTTTAGCTGCCAAATATAGATTGGGATATCTATTGTTTCACTACAGGGGGTACAGACAAGTACTCTTGTCAACTACTGCTAAACACATTCTCTGAACACTGCTCTGAGCAGCTAAATCTTTAGTCCATATACAATGGAAACATTTTAGACATTATAGCCATAAACACTGTAGAGACAGGGGTTAGTGGTCATGATGTAGTCATAGCAACAATGGCCACCAAAGGTAATAAAGGCTAGAAGAGTGTTTGTGCTAGAAAGAACCTATAAGCAATTGTTAGTGTTCCACTTAGGGAATAAGTGGACATCATTTAGTTCAGTTATGGTGGATGTAGAGGAATTATGGGCAAAATACAAGGGGTGTTTGAAAAGTCTGTGCAGAAATAAAAATGACTAACATGTTTGGGGAAAACCATTTTTATTTTTCGACATAGTCTCCTTTTAGACGTATACACTTTGTCCAATGCTGTTCTAATTTGTTAATCCCTTCCAAATAACAGTAGTTGTCCAAGCCTGCAAAATAGCTATTAGTTACTGTGATCACCACCTCGTTTATGTGAAGTTTATTACACACTAACTATTGTACTAGATGAGTTAACAATTTTTTAATGTTGCTCAGATAATGAGAGCAGTTGTTAGAATTTTCTAATAGTTTTAAAATTATTTACCTATGTTTTCATATGTATGTTGATAGGTACTATCAAAAATATCTGTGAAGCATCTAGTTTGAATGATATATCTCTTAAAAAATATACAGAGTGCAGAGTGCAGTCTGACACTTTTGAGTATGACTCACCTAAGATTTATTTTCAGGACTTAGAAGCTCTGAAGATATGCATACAGTGACAGAAACAGAAACTTCTATGGTCATAAGGATACTCCATTTGCCTTAAAAATTAGTGCCTCTGAGAATATCAATGGCAAATTGTAAAAGCTAAAAGTGGCATTCAGATACATCATTGCCACATGTTGAAGGGTTGGTAAATGAAAGGGCTGTGTAACAAATTATAAAACCAGTCAAAATTTTATACTAACTGCCTGTAAATGCTTTACAGAACAAAACATGGTCCACTGTATGCTGTAATGTAAATGTCCTTTATTTACATTAGTGGCCATTAAAATTGCTACACTAAGAATAAATGCAGATGATAAATGGGTATTCATTCGACAAATATATTATACTAGAACTGACATGTGATTACATTTTCAAGCAATTTGGGTGCACAGATTCTGATAAATCCGTACCCAGAACAACCACCTCTGGCCGTAATAACGGCCTTGATACACCTGGGCATTGAGTCAAAAAGAGCTAGGATCATGTGTATAAGTACAGATGTGCATGCAGCTTCAACACAATACCACAGTTCCTCAAGAGTAGTGACTGGCATATTGTGATGAGCCAGTTGCTCAGCCACCATTGACCAGACGTTTTCAATTGGTGAGAGATCTGGAGAATTTGCTGGCCAGGGCAGCAGTCGAACAATTTCCGTATCCAGAAAGGCCCGTACAAGACCTGCAACATGCAGTCAAATGAGGGATAGAGCTACGGGACATAACACATCTGAAATGTAACGGTCACTGTTCAAAGTGCCGTCGATGCGAACAATTGGTGACCGAGACATGTAACCAATGGCACCCCATACCATCACGCCGGGTGATACGCCAGTATGGTGATGATGAATACATGCTTCCAAAGTGTGTTCACCACGATGTCGCCAAACATGGATGAGACCATCATGATGCTGTAAACAGAACTGAGATTCATAAAAAAATGATATTTTGCCATTCGTGCACCCAGGTTCGTCGTTGCGTACACCATCGCAGGCGCTCCTGTGTGTGATACAGTGTCAGGGGTAACTACAGCCATGGTCTCCAAGCTGATAGTCCATGCTGCTGCAAACGTCATCGAACTGTTCAGGCAGATGATTGTTGTCTTGCAAATGTCCCCATTTGTCGACTCAGGGATTGACACATGGCTGCATGATCCATTACAGCCATGCCGATAAGATGCCTGTCATCTCGACTGCTAGTGATACGAGGCTGTTGGGATCCAGCACAGCATTCAGTATTGCCCTCCTGAACCTTCCGATTCCATGTTCTGCTAACAGTCATTGGATCGCGACCAACATGAGCAGCAAAGTCGCACTATGATAAACTGCAATCGCAATAGGCTACAATCCGACCTATATCAAAGTCGGAAATGTGATGGTACGCTTTTCTCCTCCTTACATCAGGCATTATCAGGCAACACCAGTCAACTGCTGTTTGTGTATGAGAAATTGGTTGGAAACTTTCCTCATGTCAGTACGATGTAGGTGACGCCAATGGCGTCAACCTTGTGTGAATGCTCTGAATCATTTGCATATTACAGCATCTTCTTCCTGTCAGTTAAAGTTCGCATCTGTAGCATGTCATGTTTGTGGTGTAGCAATTGGCCAGGAGTGTATTTGTGCTGTTAGCTAATTTCTAATGTATATAACCTCTGGAGTGTCACATAGTAGATAGTGTAATACTCAGGTAATTTTTATGTTACACATAACAAAATCAACTCTTGTGTCCAATAATCTGTAGGATTGAGTCCAGATTAAAAAAGTTCCAGTATCATAAGTCAGCATATAGAAAACTAGGTTGTAAGTACTGCTGCTTGTTGTGAAATATGATTATTTCTTTGGTGTATGTAACATAAATTATGCTATCATACGAGACATCCAGCATGTAGTTGAAAATGACCTATTGTTAAAATTTAACAATGAAAAAACTAACTGGAATGTCCACAATGGAGTGTAGATAACAACTCATCGTAAATAAGTTCTTTGAGAAAATCAAATTCATATAATTTAAATTGTTGGCCACAGCCTTCATCAGAAAAAGAAACACATAAATTCACACAATCACTCAGACAACTACACACACATCTCTGGCTGCTCCAGCACCACAAGCATCTTGACAGTGAGTCAGGAGAGGAGTGGAGGGGGAAGAATGCCGTGTAAGGGTGGGGATGGAAAGTTCCACATTGCATAATGGATTGTAAAGGCTCTCATAGGCAGGAAAGTGAGATGTAGCATTGAATGCAGTGATGGGAAGGAGGAGGAGAGGATGAAAGGGAGTTGTAGAACTGTGTGGGAAGAGAGTGGTGTTTTGGAAATGATAAAAATAATAAGGAAAAATTAAACAACAAAAATAAGAAAGTAATTTATCAAGAAGATATTGTAAGGTGTGATGCACAGTTGGAAGAAAGACATGAACTGGAAGGATATAGGATAATGAGTGAGGAAAAGGGGTGGGGGGTGTTAAGCATAGGGTGGCAGCCGTTGAAATCAAGAGTGTTGTGTACAGACGCATGCTGTGCCACAGGGTGTCTTGCTTTTCGACACATTTTGACAGTGGCCATTCATCCTGATGAATATCAGGCTTGTTTTATAAAAATGATTTTTACTAAATTGTTATCAAATGATGTATTTTTACACTGAGAAACAAAAGGGAGGCCAAAAACACTTTGAATATAAAATGAATTCCTATATAAAATCAATAAGCAGGTCAAAGCCCACTATCTGGTCACTCATTGATCATTCCAGGGCAGTAATAGAAGAGAGCAAATGAAAAGCTGAAGTTCTAAATTTAACCTTCAAGAAATCTTTCACACAGGACGACCACACAAATGTACTATCATTTTATCAACACACTAACACCAAAATGGAGGACATAGAAATAGCTACTTCCTGTGTAGAGAAGCAGCTGAGAGAGCTAAATACAAAAAAGTCTCCTGGTCCAGATGGAATACCAGTTGAGTTTTACAAAGAGTATTCTGCAGAATTGGCCCCTTTATCACAAATCTTTAATTCAGTGCAAAGTTCCTAGCAATTGGAAAAAGCACAGGTGACTCCCATTTATAAGAAAAGTAAAAGAACTGATACACATAATTACAGGCCAATATAGTTGACATCAGTTTCCTGTAGAATTTTGGAGCATATTCTCAGTTCGAATATAGTAAGTTTCCTTAAGACTGAAAAGCTTCTTTTTGTGAATCAGCATAGGTTAAGGAAACATCGTTTATGTAAAACTTAGCTTGCCCTTTTCTCACCTGACATGTTGCGAGCCATGGACGAAGGGCAACAGGCAGATTGAGTTTTTCTCGATTTCAAAAAGGCATTTGATGCAGTGCCACACTGCAGACTGCTAATGAAGATATGAGCATATGGAATAGGTTCACAGATTTGTGACTGGCTGGAAGACTTCCTAAGTAATAGAATGCAGTATGTTGTTCTTGATGGCGAGTATTCATCAGAGATTAGTGTATCATCAGGTGAGCCCCAGGGGAGTGTGACAGGACTGCTATTATTTTCTATCTATATAAATGATCTGATGGACAGAGTAACTTGTAATTTGCGGCTGTTTGTTGATTATGCTGTGGTGTATGGGAGGGTGTAATCTGTAATTGACTGTAATAGCATACAGGATAACTTAGACAAAATTTCTAGTTGGTGCAACGGATGGCAGGTAGCTCTAAATGTAGAAAAATGTAAGGTGATGCTCATGAGTAGGAAAAACAATCCCATAAGGTTCAAATACAGCATTAGTAGTGAGCTTCTTAATGCAGTCATGTCGTTCAAATATCTAGGCGTAATGTTGGACAGTTGTGTGTAAGGCGGACAGTTGGCTTTGGTTTATTAGGAGAATTTTAGGAAGATTTACTTCATCTGTAAAGGAGACCAGGTATAAAACTCTTTTACGACCACGTCTTGAGTATTGCTCAAGTATTTGGGACCCACAGCAGATCAGTTTAAAGGATGATGTGGAAGCAATTCATAGGTGAGCAGCTAGGTTCATTACTGGTAGGTTCGACCAAGTGCGAGTGTTACAGAAATACTTCGAGAAATCTAATGGGGATTGCTGGAAGAAAGATGATGTTTTTCTCAAGAAATTCTGTTGACAAAATTTAGAGGGCCAGAATTTGAAGCTGCGTGTAGAACTATCTTCCTGCCGCCTACTTACATTTCGCATAATGATCACAAAGTCAAGAAAATAGAAATTAGGGCTCTTACAGATGCATAGAGACTTCCTTTTTTTCCTCGTTCTGTTTGGGAGTGGTATAGGAAAGGAAATGGCTTGTGGAAAATTGTCTCTCAACATGTACACACATTGAATGAGAGCCAAATCATTTATGATAATATAATTTTACTAATATAGCTCTGACAATTTCTACATCATTAACAAACAGCAAAGACATGGTGACGAGCTGCAACAGGCACATAAAAAAGACACACACATTCAACACTTCCAGCTATCAGCCATGGCCTTCTTCAGAAAATAGAAAACTCACACAAACACACAGGCACACAACACAGCCGCACAACACAGGCACACAACCATTGTCTTCGGCTGCAGCACTTCTATTTCCTTAAGAAGGCTGTGGCCGATAGCTGAAAGTTTTGTATGTGTGTGTCTTTTATATGTATCTGTCATAGCTCATCATCATGTCTTTGCAGTGAGTTGTAAACTGTCCCTATTACTCAGTGGTGTATCCAGGATTGTGGTCGGGGGGGGGGGGGGGGGCTGAAGTCAATCACCGGGCAACGTGATGGGCTGCGCCTTTACTCATATTGGGAGAACTGATCCTTTTTTCTTTCCTCTCTCTCTCTTTTCCTCTCTAGGGGAGGCTGCAACAAGGTCTCGGGGGGGGGGGGGGGGGGGCATCTCCAGGAGGATCTGGGGCGGGGGGGTGGGGGTTCTGTAGCTTGGCAGCCCCCCCCCCCCCCCCCCCCCCCCCCCGTATACACCACTGTTATTAATACATTGTTAATTCCAACCTGGATTTTCCATTATTAGAATTTGTATGTCATGCATTACAAAAACTGCCACCAGCAGATGTGAAACAGACAAATGTGAACATGAAGTTTGCCAACATACAGCACCAGATAATGGCATTACCCTCAGGCAGATTTTATAGTGAATTGTGAGATGCTGTTGCATTTGTAAATTTCAATAGAAAACATCCAATATTTGTTTCAATGTTTCTGGTCTGCAGGCATCCTTCTTCCCCCTCATTGTTGTCTGCATTATGCTTGACATTTATCATACAATGATTTCCTATTACATAAATAATTTGCATTACTATTGGTATTATGTGCCAACAGCCGTGACACAGTGAATACACCGGTTCCCCTTAGGTCACTGAAGTTATGCACTGTTGGGCTTGGTTACCAATTGGATGGGTAACCGTCTGGGTCTGCCAAGCGCTATTGGTAAGCGGGATGCACTCAGCCCTTGTGTGGCCAATTGAGGAGCTACTTGACTGAGAAGTAGCGGCTCCAGTCACGAAAACTGATATAGTTTTACATAGGGTTATTTGTGGTTAAATGTGTGTATAGTAGAATATTGCACATTGTGACAAGTAGGTTTGTATTCACATGGCCTTGGTGTACACCATGTTGCTGCTTCCTGCCTTTACAAATGTTCATGCTGTTTTTGCACTGGTTGTCTTGTGTTGTTCTTGTCTATATGAGTTGTATTTCCATGTTGGTTGGTGTTCCTACAGTTTGTGTTTCACCTTGGTTCTCTATGGCCCCTCTGGATCCAGCATTGCAACAATTGCTTCAGCAACAGTATGACCAACATCAACAGTAGCTTCAACAAGTGCATGAAAAACATCAGCAACAGGTGGAAATTTGAACCTAGTTGATTACCATTCCTCTTAGTGTTCCTGTACAGTCAGCATCACACGTGCCATTTCGTTCCCATTTGTCACCTACAATGACTTCATTTGTGACACTATTTTCATGCCCCTGGTGTTACCAATTCTGTATTGTGTCCCTCTGTCTCTTGCAGTGTTCACTGCAGTTGCATTAGTTACTGTGGAAGGCCCCGCCATTAAAGGATACCGCTGTGCTCTATTTTGATCAGATGTGTCAACTGCTTTCCATTTACTACTGTCAGCATACCAATGTCATTATTTCGTGCATGGAATTCTACCATTGTTGTAGAAATCTAATCAGTTTTTCCATGCTTGGATTGTGGAACCACACCTGTTAAGCAATTGTGAATTTGGACATACATAAAAGACTCTTATGCTGTTCACATGGTTTGTGACATCATTCTTCACTTAGCTCCTGACAAGGAAATCTGTGCATGAGCACTTCAGGGTGACAGTCACATGTTGGTCAATGTCCGTAAGATAGACAAGCTTTTGAGGTGTATCATGCGGTGGGGAATACAATTGACTAATCAAGGGAGGTGACAGTGGTTATTCTTGCATGTGCAAACCAACCATGGGTCTTTTGCCGCAACAGTCCACCACAACATGCTCCACAGCTTCACCCTTGACCATGTACAAGGATTGTCCCCTTCCTTCTTGCCTTGACTACTACAATGCTCATGATTACATTGAATGCCCCTCCATTAACTGATGTGCAGGCAGAAACAGGTCATATATTGCCTGTTTGTTGCGCGGCACAAGATCCACCCTTATATATCTTTTCAATGGAGATTAACAACATTGCTCTTATTTCTGCCATGCCCTCAAAGCTAATCTTGAATTTGTCTCTTCAAATGCACAGTTCACATGGTGGTGGTCACCAGGGCCATAGCCACCTTACTCAACTCACATGAGTAGGGCTTGAGTCCTCCCCCCCCCCCCCCCCTCCCTCTTGTTGAATTCAGTATTCAGTGCCTTGCAAACTTTTGAGCTACAATCAACAACCATTCTTGTTCTAGGATAGTTCACCAGACCAGCAGTCACTTGGTGGTTCGCAACATTTCATTTCTGGTAGTCGATCAAACTATGACAGCAACCTGTTCAATTTAAAATGAGATTCATTTCATTTTGGATAAAATGTCATACTCAGTGTTAGATGCTCTTTGCTCAGAATTTGCTAAGTTGTTGTTGCCAGAATTAGACTGTGCTTCCACTTTTCAAACTCACATCATCATGAAGGCTACAGCTCGCCCCCAATTTTTCTGGGTGCACACCATTCCTTTGATGTTCAGAGATGGTGTCAAATCTGAATTAGACCACCCGATGGACATTGCCATGATTCACCCTGTAACATCCAGAGAATGGGCCATGCTGCCGGTCATGGTAAAGAAGACCACAGGTAAATTCAGTGGCGTAGCATGGGGAGTGCCGGGAGGCCATGGCCCCGGGTGGCACATATCTGGGGGTGGCAGGGAGTGGCCAAGCTGGCTCTTACTCGTGATATCAAGTATACTCTCTATAAAGGAGACTACAAAGACACAGATTTCTCAAGTAATTACAACGTGTGTTTATTATGTTGCATTCAGATATATTTTTAAGCTCCCCTAACACTGTAAAATAATTACAGTTTCTAAATAAGTCAATCCAGTTGAAATCTGTTCGCTTTAATATTCATTCCTGGGCCAAAAAATCTGTAAAGAGGAGTACATTTACTCAATTTGGTTAAAAAGCAAGTAAGAGGTTAGCAGAATTTTATTTCACAAATAGAGATTGGAAAAATATACACGACTCATTTGTTGTCAATTTTAAATGTAATATATTTTGTAAGGTACACTAGTTCAGAATAAAAGCATTCCAAAACAAACTTGTAAGCCTACAAAATGGAATGTGTCTGTCCATATGCAGACTCATGTAATGGATACTGAAGTACTACTGACTTTTATCTGCCTAATACAGTATTCAGCCAACTTTATTCAGAATACCATAACTCATTGCTATGAAAGCTCTGCAGACTCATAAATTTCATGTTAAAAAGTGTTTACTTATCAGTGCAAGACTTCTTTTTAGTTGAAACTATCTTAAACTTATGAAGCTTTTGTTTGCTGTTACAGACACCTCAGACATATAAGTCATATAAATAATCTTCAAGTAGGATTTGTTCAGTATTACATAAAAAATAGAATAAACAAAAATTATTTAGGGAAAATAAATTGCAGCGTCCCTATTTTACTTTGATAAACACTGAAGCGATATTGGTACTTATGGCCAAAGTCTCAAATTTTTGTTGTTCAGTTCTGAAAGTACGGTTTGGGGGGGGGGGGGGGGGGGGGGTGGCGGGCAAAATGAGGGCCGGCACCAGGAGGCAGAAATCCATGCTACGCCACTGGGTAAATTTCAACTGTGCAGTGACTTCAAAACCACTCTCAATGCTCAATCAATAGTAGATTCTTACCCCTTTCCACAGCAGGAAGACTGGCTTTCCAAATTGTCTGAGGGACTGTACTTTTCTAAGACTGACTTTGAATTGATAGAGGACTATTTGCAACTCCCCCTCAACCTGTATTTGCAAAGCAACCTCATTGTGAACACTTCCTTTGGTTTATATTAATACCTTTGCCTTCCTTTCAGAGTTGCCACATTTCTTGGAGGAGTTCACCATCTCAATGCTGTGTTGCATTAGTTATCTTGGTGATATTGTTGTTTCTGGATGGACCACTGAGGATCACAGATTCTGTTCTTTCCATCTATAGAGTACCATGGTTTCATAGTTTTGGGCCACAGCATTGCCCTGCTTAAGGACTACGTTTGAGCTATTACAGCACTACAGGTGTTCAGCAGGAATATTGCTATTACCACAAATTTATTTTGAGGGCTGCAATCATTTTGTGGCCTTTATATGACTTTTGAGGAAAGGTGCTAAATTTCATTTGCCCCTCACATTTGAAATTGCATTTTTTTCCCTTGAAGATGTGCTTGTTTCACTCCATATTTGGGAACTTTACATTCAGGCTAGCACGTGGTTTTGGCCACTGACACCTTTCACTTTGGTCTTGGTGGAGTGCTTGCCCATCGCTCTGCCAATAGCTTAAAATGTCTCACCGCCTTCACCGCCAAAACCCTCACTCTGGCTCTCAGTTTGAGAAAGAACCCCTTGCTACTGTCTATGTACTGGAAAAATTCTGTGTGTTTCTCTATGGTATGAAATTTCACTTGATAACAGATCATAAACCATTGGTGTCACTCTTTAATCCATCTGCTCCTATGCCTGACAAAGCTGGTCACATTCTATAGCATTGGGCTTTGTTTTTCATGCAGTTTCACTAAAAAAATTCACTTTCACCCTGACAGTCATTTCTGACACTTCCTTCAGCTGCGATAAACGTAGATGTCGAAGAAGAACAACATACTGTTGAAAGTGTTCCCAAAGTCCAAATGTGTAGCCATAGCAGTGGTGGTGAACTCAGTGGTGGTTATCATGGATGGCCAGACACTCTATTTCATTGCTCCTTGTATCCCCTCCACAGTTATTATGCTCTTTGATAACTTGAGGTGCGGGGTGTTCTGTTGCTACAACAAGCAAACACACATCCTCAGATTATGATTTCAAGTTCTCTCCGCTGTGAGGTCTTATGTCTACTTCACAGATCATTGGGAGATTATTTGTACAAAATCTTTGGCTAGGCACCATGTTTTATGGACATTGAAACAAAATGTCTTGTGAATGTGTGTGACATTTGTGCAACACGAAGAGAATGCACTCTGTCTCAAGTGCATAAGTGTCAAGTGGAGCCAGGCTCCATCTCAGTACTGTTTTCAATATTGTCTAAGGTCTAAGTCTATGTTTTATCTTTTAATTGCCCCATGGTTTTTTTTTTTTTTTTTTTTTTTAACTTCTATTCAGAGTGCAACTGAACAAATGTGTTTGCAGTAGAATACTGCGAAATACATTATCTTCTGTTTATTAAAATATTGTGGTATTCATAAAGTAACATATTCCCAATCATTTTGAAAGTTTATTTGGAGAGGTAAACTGTAAGCTATACTAGGCCCATTTATACTAGTTATTTTCCCATTACCTCTCAAGTCCAGTTATTTCAGTTATCAACAGTTCAGCATGCAGTAAATGAAAACCTGAACTGTGATATGTGCTATCTTCTGGATAAACCTCTCTCAAAATTACTGCTGCTGATAGTTACTTTCATTATTTTGAACTACAACTGATCAGTGATGAATGCTTCATCTTTGAGTATGCCATGAATAATTATGTTTGAGTCCCTGTATATATTTAACACACTGAAGATTGGGCAGCTAGGGTATATTTCAACAGGTGGATAGTGCAATGTTTCATAGTTTTTCTGAATTTTGTATATAATTTTGTATATTCTACCGGACAAAATGTATGGGGGAAATACTACAGAGAAATGTAGAATTATGTCAGTGAATATTTTCCTATATTGAAAAAAAAGTAACTTTATTTTCCCAAAATGGAAAAATTGAAAGTCCTGGTTGGAATGTCAATAATATAATGAGGATAGGTTGTAAGTCATTGTAAAGACTATTGCTGAGTTGCCGATAGCCACATAGACAAGACGTTCACATCCCCACTCACATAATGTCAAATTTTCAGCTACAGCATTCATCAGGGAAAGAAAGAACAAACACATTTTCAGGCAATAATACAGACATAAATTTATTTATTTATTTACTTTTGATCCTCTGAATCATACATTGTACAGACATGCACATCATGATATAGGACAAGTCAGAATAGGTGATGTGATGAAAGATGATGGAGATGCCATGATGATTACATTTAACATAAGATAGAAAATTAATGCTATAAAATTATACATAATTACATGTTTGGAAGGGTACATCATTAGATGAGGATTCAGTGTAATTTTTACATAGCTCTCATACTTATTCAATATCAGAATTTAACATTTTACATTCATTTATATTACATTTCCTTCGAATGATGTTAATAACTGACATACATTGCCTGATGTTCTTTGAATGAGAAGCTTCTTATGACAGGTTGGTTTCAATAAATTCCTGTATGCTGTAGAAGCAATGTTTAATTACGAGTGACCACAGTTTTACTCTAAAATCCTTCACTGGTCCAATATTCTTCACTTCTGGTGGGAGATGATTGTACAGTTTTATCCCCATACATTTTTCACCTTTACTGTATAGCTTTGTTGAATGTGGAACTAATCGTAGGGAGTTTTTTGACCTTGCATCGTGGTGGTGCCAATCTGAGTTTATGTCTAGGTTGCCAATGTTTTTCTTCATGTAACACAGTAGGTCTTGTATGTACTGGCATGGGAGGGGTAGTATGTTCAGTGTCTGGAACAATGGTTTGCATGATTCTTTCTGTTGTTTGAACAGTATTAATCTAACTGCTTGTTTCTGGAGTTTAAACAGCTTCATTGCCTCTGCACTATTCCCCCAGAAGATAATTCCATAACTTAGTACAGAATGGAAAGAGCATAGTACATTGATGTGAGTGTGCTGGTACTAACAATGTTTCTTATTTGTCTAATCATAAAACATATTTTACTCAATTTGGTACAGGTTATGTTAATGTGGCTTTTCCATGAAAGTGTGTCTGATATGGTAATCCCTAAGAATTTGGTTTCCTTGACGAAATTTACTTGATCGTCACTCAGTGATATAATTGGGACTAGTTGGTTTTTATTCTGAACTGTGTGAAAGGTAATACCAACTGTCTTCTTTATATTGAGTAGTAGTTTGTTTGATTCTAGCCATGAGTTTAGTTGGGTTGTGCTTCTGTTTACTGCACCTTGGAGATGGTCTATAGAGTCAGATATCATAACTGTGGTGTCATCAGCAAAGAGAAAGGTTTTGTCAGTGGGTAAACTTAAGGGGAGGTCGTTTACATAAAGCAAGAACAGCAAGGGCCCTAACACTGAGCCTTGGGGAACTCCATGTTTTATGGTTTGGGTAGATGACTGTTCAGCATTAGCTATGCCTGGTTGATTGGATTCATTTATTTGGACGTATTGTTCTCGGTCTTTGAGGTAGCTTTTAAACCAGTCATGGCCGGTGCCCCTTATTCCATAGGAGTAAATTTTTTGTGGTTAACCATATCAAAGGCCTTTGTTAAGTCAAGAAAAATGCCTATGGCTGGAAGCTTCTTGTCTACTAGTGTTAGAGTGTGATCTAGGAGTTTCTGTATAGCATCGGTTGTAGTTTTTTCCTTTTGGAAGCCAAACTGAGCAGGTGATATGATATTATTTTTCCTCAGGAATGACTTGAGTCTTTCTGCCATTGTGTATTCAAATATCTTGCTGAATACTGAGAGTACTGCAATTGGTCGGTAATTGCTAGTATCATCTCTATTTCCTTTTTTATGTGTGGGTATGATTTTTGCAGTTTTAAGTTTGCTTGGAAATATACCATTGAGGAATGAAGAGTTTATTATGTGGGAAAGTGGTTTACTAATAAGCTTGCTACAATTATGAAGAAGGAAGCAAGGGGTCTGATCTTGTCCTGCAGAGGCTTTTTTTAAATTTTTGTTTGAATAATTTTTTCTATCTCTGCTTCTGTTGTTGCTGTTAAGAACAATGTGTTGGTGCAATTATTTGGGTAAAGTTTTGGAAGGTGATTATTTTTTAGGTGATCTGTAAGACTTTCAACAGATTTAATGAAATATGAGTTAAATTCATCTGCTATTTCTTTTTTATTTGAGGTTAACTTCCCATTTATTTTTAAGTTGACATTGCTTGTCGGCTGCTGATTTCTACCACTGTGTGTATTAATAATTTTCCACATGCATTTACTTTTGTTTGCTGATGTTTTGAGGAGGGTATCATTTTGCAGTTTTTTGGCTGCATTTACTACATTTTTAAAGATTTTTTTATATTTAGTGAAGTAATTCTTAAATTCTTCAGTTTTGCCAAATTCGGTCTTGCTGAGGGAGAAAAGTTCTCTTTTTCTTTTTGCTGAGGTAATAATACCCGTGGTTATCCACTTAGAGGGTTTACTGTTAGAGCAAATACTTTTTGTTTTTAAGGGGAAATGGTAGGTGAAGTAATAATTAAACGTATTGAGAAAAGCCTCAAATTTGCCATCTACGGTTTGGGACTGATATATTTCGTACCAGTTTTCTGTTTGCATGTGGGACAGAAAGGTGTAGACATTGCTTTCACAATAGTTTCTACTTTGTGTTGAAAACTTTTTTAGAGGGGGCTTGCTTTCTGGCACATTTATTTGTAAGAATAGAGCATTGTGGTCAGAAAAACCTAGCTTTACAGAACATGCAGTGCAATCTATGTCAGTAGCTACTTAGTCTAGACAAGTTTTACTGTGGTTTGTTATTCTGGTAGGAGAGTTAACCTTTAGTTCCAGGTTATAAAGATACATAAAATTTTTGAAATTTAAATGGTCAGTATCTTCTACTAGGAAATCTATATTAAAATCACCACAAATAACAATTCTGAAGTTTTTCCGTTTTGTTAGTTTCTCTAGTACTAAGGCCAGTTTGTTGTAGAAGCAGCTCAAGTTGCCTGAGGGTGATCTATAAACCGATACTAAATAAATATTAAAGTCAGTGAGTTCTATGCCTGATAATTCTATGTCTTTTTCGGTGCTGTGAGAGTTGCATATATCCAGTGATAGAGCAGTAATATTATCTTTTATAAATATGAAGCTCCCTCCACCCCTGAATTTTTTCCTTGAGAAGTGATTAATCAGTTTAAACTGTGGTAGCACAACACATTCAATTTCAGAAGAACACATATGGTGCTCAGTAATACATAGTATTTGCACATTTGCTAATTCACTGTTACTATTTGTTAAGATTTCTATTTCATTCACTTTGTTTCTAAGTCCTTGCACATTATGAAAGTAAATTGTCTGATTGCAAAATTCTAAAGGTACTGGACACTTACTGTTTACATACTGACTGCTATGGTGATTGTCTTTCAAACCTTTTACAAAACTTATCTTTTGGATTTCTGCTTCTTGTTGCCTTTTAATAAAAAATGATTCTCTTGGGGTGGCAGCATATCTTCTGTAGTACACTCCCCTTCTTCTGATGATACAGTTGTTGAGGCTGCTATAACAGATTTTGATGGAACTGCTGTTGTAATTGTAGGCACTGCTGTGTCATCTGTTGCATGTGGATATATTGATCCTGCTTCATCTTCTGCTGTTGTGAAATTTTGCCGATGAGGTGTAGTAGGCACTGCTGCTGCTTCATATTGTGTGTGGGAAGGTGCTGCTTCTTCTGCTGCTCCACTAGAAGTAACCATTTCTTCACTCTCTGTTTGCATAAGGGAAGGAATCGGAAGAACAGAAATTACTTCTCCTTGGTTTGCAGATACTTCCAGTAACATGCTTATGTTTTGACATAGAAACTTCTTGCCCCTGTTATTTAGGTGCATGCCATGTTTCGTATAGCAGTCTCTTTGCATGGATTCCGTACTTATAAAATGTGCATTTTGGTAAGCCTTGCAAATCTTTGAGTATAGCCTGTTTGCTTTTCTGATTTCCATGTTTACACATGACCTTTATAAAAGGTCATGCCTATGTGGAATTCCGGCTACAAACACTGATTTGTCTTCGGTAGAATTTAATATTTCCCTAAGGGTTCTCGTTGCACTGCAGAGATTGTTTTTGTAGACATTATTGGCTCCAGCTATGACAACAATATTAGGATGATTTTCAGTTTCTATGTTTTTTGTGATTTCTTGAATAGGTGCACCTGGTTTGACAATGCCAGTTCCTTGTATACTATGTTTGTAACGTAGTATTTTTTGCAATTTCACATCCATGGCTATCAGAAAATATTTTAACTTTGATGTTGTCTTCATGTTTATGGATGCATTTTCTGGTCGTGTGCTGCTTAGGCCTACTATGTACATTAGACAGGTAGTTGTTGTCACAGTTTTCCGCGGATTCCGCATGTACATCAGAATCAAGTGCATCAAAACGATTATTTATTACCACTGGGTTTTTGAAGTCACTGGGTTTCACATGAACAGTCCGTTTTGGCCTAGTAAACTCGTGTTTCCGTTATACCCACTTCAGAGCACTCGTTTATTGTTGGTAGGACACTGTGATTGCTTTTATTAACGCGGTTCATTGCATTTGTGGTTTTGGTTACTTTTTCACTACTTTCTACCGTGATTGTACCAGACCTGTGCCCCCAATTCAGCGTTTTGCTAGTTTTGTCGATCGGGATATTAGACCTACTGTGCGCATTTCTAAGTTCGGCATTTTCGTTTCCTAAACGCACAATGTCACATTGTAGGACATCTACAATTAATTGCAAACTTGATACACGTTCATTTAGCTTCTCTATTTCACTGCTATAAGTTGCATTTCTTCCCTTTTTCACTGCACAACTATAACTTTAATTCACTTTATCACTACAAACTGCTCCGGACGCCATCTTGGAATACACACATATGACCAGCACCTCCAGTTTCTGCAATTTGAGTGCTGTTTCAACAGTAAGTACATTTCAGTGTAAGGAGGGGAGTGGAGTGGGAATAGATACAAAGTAAGGGTAGAGGAGGTTAGAAATGTCCACATGCCTCATAGACCATTCAGATACTAAATTGGTGAAAAATGGGATATAGCCTTGGAAAGAGTCATGAATTCAGAAGATGTGTGGTTTGGGGGAGATGGGTGGAGGTGATGCAGCAGGTTATCATAGATTGAGACAAGGATGTTACAAGACTGCAGAATGTGTTATAAGGATTACTCCCATCTGCACACTTATGAAAAGCTGGTGGTTGAATGGAGTGTCCCAATGACGAATGTTGTGAAGCAGAAAATGAAATCCAGCATATTATGCTCAACTGCATGTTGTGCCACAGGGTGGTCAATATTGTTCTTAGCCACAGTTTGGTGGTGGGCATTTATTCTGAAGGACAGCTGCTTAGTAGTGATGCCCAAACAACACTTCTTATTCCAGCTCCTTATCCAGGCTACCTGTGAAAGTATCCATGTCATTACCAATTATGCTATAATCATTGCACAGATCTTTACATTGGTATGACTACCAACCAGTTTTCCATCACAATGAATGACCACTGCCAAATTGTGGCCAACAGCAGGGTGGGCCACCTTATAGCACAATATGCAGCTTAGCAAAACATGCTTGATTTTAGTGGCTGCTGGTAATCCAGGCTATCTGAATCAACCCTTTCTCCACCAGCTTTTCTGAACTGTGAAAATGCGTGTTGTCCTTAAAACACATTCTATGGTCTCATTATCTGCATTTTTTTTTCTCCTCTCTCCTGTGGCTCTTCCCTTTCCCCAGTCTGTATTCCACCTTTGAAAGCAGCCATGGAATTTACCAACTGTGCTGCAATCACTATGCAGCTTTCTATATTGGCATGACCACTAACCAACTGTCCATTAGGATGAATGGCCATCATCAAACTGTGGCCAAAAACAAGGTGGACCTCCCTCCGGTACAACATGGAGTGGGGCATATGCTTGATTTCAGTGGCTGCTTCACATCCCAGGTGCATCTTGTTCCACTCATCTAATACATACATTCTCTGTAAGGACATGTTGTACCCATCCTCAGCACTGTGACCCAACCTTCCTATACCCTCCTATCCTTCCGTACTCCCTTAGTGCAGAACATGATTTGGAGTGCAGCTGACAGAGATGGCAATTGTGTGACTGTGAAGTGTGCATGTGTGATTGTGTGAATGTTCTTTATTCTGAAGCAGCTTGGTTTTTACATCCTCATGGTGAGTTGTAAACTGCCGTTATTATATTTGCACCTGCCTAATATCTGCACTCTCATCAGGCAGTGTAGATATTTCTAATCCTAGCCTTTCCTTGCAGACTACCTTTCCTTCCAATTCTTTCAGTAGAAATGAAGTTCATATAATAATATTATATGTTGATTTAGTGTTATTTATCTTTTGTGATATCAGTGGAAGTACTTTAAAACTTTATTGTGTAATGTGCTCTCCATTATAAAATAAATCTATGTAATACAGTATTGTTTTCCAACAGTTATTGCATGGCTCATAATCCCAAATCCATGGTCAGTGACATTCTTCGGTGGATACATTACATATAATTCTTGGAGACTCTTTGTGGCTGTTGGCTCTTTTGCAAGCTTCTTAGCAGGATTCCTCACTTATCTGTGTCCTGAAACTCCTAAGTTTCTTATGACAAAAGGCCGCACAGATGAAGCAATGGAAACATTCAAAGCTATGTACAAGTTCAACACTAGAAAAAATCCAGAAACATATCCGGTTAGTATATATATGTGTTTTGCATTTCATTCCTTGAACATTTGGAAAGTGAGCTTTATATATATGATGTTTTAGTGCATATTCTAATACCAGTCTCCATGAATTTGAAGAGAAATGACAGAGAAGTAATGTCCAGAGTGACTAAACAAAATATTTGCAACAAATGAATCTGGATATCTCAAGTAGGCTTACTGTAATACCTTGACACAAGCTCTGATTCTGGGCGGCAAGCTCTGTATTTCTCAAAAATAAGAATTGCCTTAGAATCTCTATGAGAGAGAGAGAGAGAAACAATTTATGATCACCTATAGCATTTCGATACACTAAGACAGTTATTCTGTTTTTATTCTTTTTTAAAACTCTTTTGTGCTGACCTCTTCAACTACTGCTAGGGTTGAATTTGGAAAACACTTCCATAATAGGCCAGTCTTGTCAACATTGTAAATTTGACGTGGGGTCAACTTATGCTCATTAACAAGCTTCGCAAATGTTGTTTTGCACTTATTTGCAATCACCTCATCAGCAGACTTTATTTCTCCAGAAACGTCTAGTTTATGGATTCCATTATGAATTTTGAAATCATGAAGCCATCCTTTCAAGAATGAGAGGGCTTCATCTGTGGGTAGATGCTTTTTCATTTAACATAGACCCTGTTATTGGCTTTTCCTATGTTCTCTTAGCACTGAAAACTTATATATAAAATTTCATCTAGAGTCTCTAACTTAGTGGTTCATAGAGTTTGACTAATTTTTAGACTTTCATGAGATTGTGACACAAATATTTATAGCTGTTGTTTTTGTTTTTAATATTCTATACGTTTGGAAATAACAATGTTTTGGTTCTCATCTTTTCCCAGTCTCCTTTAAGATGCACTTTTCCTCTGTTTGGAAGGCAGATTTGTACTGCATACCAAATCTTAATTCAATGACTAAAAAAACTGTGCAGTACTGATACAAATGTAAGATCTGTATGTTGAGGTATACTCATTATGAATCATTATTACTAGCACAAAACTAACAATTCTGCTTCCTTATCTTGCTGAGAATATAATTGCTCACTGAGGCAGACAATTGTTGCTAATGAGACACCACATTAGGTTGCAACTCCTAATAAAGATAATCACTGAACTACATACAGAAAAGACAATATACTGACAACTTAAATTTTTGGGCACAGTCTTCACCAGAAAAAGAGAGTACAACACATTCACACAATACCTCAGGCACAATTTATGTGGTCACGACCACCATTCCCACTGGTGCAGTAGGTCAAGGTTCATTTACTTATTTAATAAATTTAGTTTGCACAGTATGGTTATCAGGCATCTTACAGAGGGCCTTCTGAAAAACATTAGCATTTACATACTATGATGACAGAAATGGAAGTACAATGATTTCATTCATCAGCTTTTAAAGAAACTGTTTGCATATTGTGGACAGGAATTGTTTCGCACGTCATGTACTCAGTTCCAAACTCGTTTTCTGTGTGTCCCACCCCTCTGATCCCATCAATTACTACCACCTTTTATTTTTGCCACAGTCAGTTCCATTAGATTTCATTAGCTCTGTACATCAACAGAAGGGCTTTCAGTGTGCTCTGAAAGTAAATTCCAAACTTGGTTACTATTGGTATCTATTAACACCATTGAACATCTAATTATTCCTTTCAGCATTCAGTCTGATAAGCACACCCTGGTCAGTAATTATCTTCATGTATTGTTTATTATATTACTATTATTAATATATCAAAATATATGTGGAAACATCTCATCCATTAACATTAGGAAAACTGTGTAAATTGCAACCAAACATTTTTCAGTTCACAGTGTTGGGATGTATCATGCAGAGCAAAAGCTGTAAGTAAGGGATGTTCATTAGGTAGAAGAGCCCAGAGTGGCTGATGCTGTTTTTATAATGTACATATACACTGCTCTGGTAAACAGGTACTAGTTACAAGCAGAGCAACATGCCATGTGGTGCAGCCAGGATTTGGTTCTAGGAGATGGGAGGGGACTCATTTTTTTAAAAATAAAGCCTATTGTATTTATTAATCTATGACTTATTTTTACACTTTTTATAATTTGAGCAGTTGTACTATGAAACAATTGCACAAGAAAGAAAGTGAGTAGGCTAACATTAATTTGAAAGTGGAAGAGGGGGGACATGGTGGAAATTAGTGTATATAATCAGTTCATAAACTAATTAAGCAGATTCTGTGCTTCTAACCAAAGAGAAAGATCTTTACAGTTTAATTAACCTGAACTGCTACTCACCACAGAGACATCTTGATGATTTGCAGAAAGGCACACATAAACGATTACAAGTTTGCTAAAGCTTTTGGCCATTATGGCCTTTTTAAGAAAGAGAAACATACACACTCACTCAATGTTTGTGTGGAGTGTGTGTATATGTGTGTGGGTGTGAGAATCTTGTGTTGCATAGTCTGGAGCTTTGCCTTCATAGGACATTTTCTCTCCTCCCATAAAAGCATGACAGAGGCCATACACTAAGAACCCCATCGAAGTACACATAGTGGAGCTAGGAAGCTGAGTGTCTTGCAGTTCATGTTTATTGAAGTACTGTACAAGCTTGAGTGGCACCCTTATCATCAGTCTGTAATGTCACACCAGCATTCTGTGCATGCAATCCTGTTAATTGTTCTAACAAGAATAGAAAGCCAGATACATCTACATGAACACTGTAATACAGTGGGTTTGGATCATTGTTCATACATGAGAGTGTCTTCAATGTGTACAATATCCACCATTGCTGTGAAGTTAACCCACATGTCACCTAAATCCATAAAATCAAGTTTAGGCATGAATGTCTGGGCCGGAGTTTTGGGCTCTACTTGTTGCTTTATCTATTGGCTTCATGACGGTATCCTGCATTCCTTTCAAATTATTTGTGTGATACGTTGGAATATGTTCCACTTCGTGTTCAGCAAAGGTTATGGTTCCAACATGAAGAGGTGGGAGGACTTTGTAAGTACTGTGTGAGATATTTAGACAGAACATTGCCATGGAAATGACTCAGACATGGAGGTCCAATTGTTTGGCTTGACCTAAATCCTCTGGATTTCTTCCTGTATACACACTTGATGGAGCATATTTATTCTACTCCACCATCACATGTGAAATAACTGGTACCAATTATTAATCCTACTCTTGTATCTGTGGATGCAGATATCATGTAAAGAGTCCAGAGCTGTATGATGCTATGTTTGTAAATCTCGAACGGATGGGGGGAGAGGTCACTTTGATCATCTGCTCTGAGGACAACCTATTCTTTTAAAAACACCATGAAGTCATTAATATGGTTGCTAATGTGTTACATCTGAGGAGACATCGTGTATGTATAAATGACTAGCTAGCAGATGATGAATTATTTAACTGTGCAATCATTTTGAAATTGTGTTACTTTTCTTTTTTCTTCCCCCCCCCCCCCCTCTCTCTCTCTCTCTCTCTGTAAATAATATTTTTTTTAAATTTTTTTCTATTCTATGTCAGCCATGAGAAAAAGTCCACCAAAAATATAGATCCTATGTGAACTGCAGTAGTATCTTGAACATTGATGAGGAAATTATTTGTCAAAGGCTGAAGTAGGGTCATAAGGCTGAACTGGTGTCACCTCCAGGGTCTATGATGAATAACATATTGGACCCTCAATCATAAACATACAATTGGCCATAGAGTGGAGCAACTATTGTGGCTATTCTATGTTAGATATACACTACTGAGCATCTCTATGAGCTGTGGCACCTAGACCAGACCACATACCTCATTCAAGAAAGCACAAGGTGCTCAGCATTTTTACCTGCATTTCTGAAGTTGGAATGAAACTAGCAGAGGGGTAAACTGAGTGGGGAGTACGCCCAGTACACTCCCCCTTCACCTTGTGGCTGTCTGGCTTGAGTTCAGATTTGTCACAGTTAGACAGCAGGAGCTGCTCAGTTATTTGATTATGTAGCACTGCAGTGTAACCAGTAGGTTGGATGCATCTCACTTTGGTGTGAGGCATGTGAGCATTCATGAAGCAGGAAGGGATGAGGCAACAGATGTAACTGGCATGTAGGCAACCTTAGCATCATTATTATTCAGGCCTGATAGCAGTAACTCTCAGTGGTAATACTATATGCTTGATCAGCGTGAAAAGATTTTGTATCAGTGGAGGTTTTGTGTGTTCTATGGCAATAGCTGGTAGCTTGGGTAACATGCCATCCAGAGTATGTTGAGTCACTGAAGAATAGAGGAGTGAAGCCTCTTGTGCATATATTACAAATACATATAATTAGTGAATTTTATCAGCATAGTCATTCAATATAACTGTGATAAAGTTTTATTTTTATTTTCTCACTAGATGGTTGTGAATTTATTTACACAAGTGAAGCTAACATAGCTTATTTAAAGCAACAGTCTAACACTTTGTAAAAATACTCAACTAACCAATTACACATGTGACAGATAAGCAGATTATTGCTTGAGTTGCATTGTTTAAAGAGTCATTGGTGTTCCACTGCATCAGTCTGAAGTCCATAATGATGTTTCAAGGTCTCACAGCTTCATTTACTTAAATCTGTGGCATATTGAGTCAGTATGGGGATACAAATATCACTTGTGTCTCCAAAGTGTAATTTCATGAATGTCAACTCTCATACAAACAGTGGGTCATATTCTAAGAATGTAGGGTAGATTGTCCAAAAGCAACCATTATCAGAAATGATCATTTTCTCTTGCACAGAACCCATTCGAATTGGCTGCATGATGCAGCTGGTAATAGTTCTCCTACCAATGTTCAAATTTAAATTGCGTATCATCTATTTGCAGATATGTGTAATGTGAGAGCAGATCATAGGAGGGCATGTTCACTTTAGTAATTTCCTAATGTAATACATATCTCATTATATTATGGCTTAATTGTCTTTTTCAAGTTTTGTTTTTTTAATTACAAATAATAATAATTTTGTGTGGCTCATTGTCCTGGAGCAAGTCTATCCATTGGATGCCACTTTGGTGACTTGTGTGTCCCCAACCTACCCCAGTTATCCAACCGGGATAAGGGGACCTACAGCTTAAAATGGAATCCGAACAACGTGTTGTTTTCAGTGACTCCTCAAATTGTTGAAAGGTAAAAGCTGTGTTAAATCACAAGACAAAAATATCCGAGACCTGATCAGGTTTCAAGCCTGCAGCACTTTAGTTCCCAGTTGAGCACTTTACCCCGAGACCAATGGTCCCAACATTCTTTTAATTAAAAAAAACTGTTTCCTACCCTCATTATACTGTTGAATTCCCACCTGAATTTTCCATTGTTAAATTTATAATCAAATTTGCTCATGCAGGCTGGATTAAACGTGTTATTTAATAACACAAATTTCATTTGAATTTTGCTTTGCATTTTGCCTTCAAAATAATTTTCTAAAACTTGCTGTATTTTCTGTTCTCAACAATTATATTACAACTTATTTACATAAAATAAACACCCAGGTGACTATGACCACAGTCCAGTACATAAAATTAACCACATTTCCATTAATTATGGTGTGAACATACAGTGTCAAAAATACTTTTCTTTTCAATAATTTTTGCATTCAAATAATCATCATAAGTAAAAAAGTTTGAAACAATGTTCATATTACTAGTAAAAAAATTATGTAAAAATTACGGTATGAAAGTCAAGGAAAATATTACTATGTTTTGTAGCATCAGTTATACAAAATAAAATTTCTGAATTACTGGTTATCAAAATTATTTAACTCATTACAAATTAATGTAATACATAGCTCAAACTTGTTACTCTTACCTGAAAATTATTGTACTTAAAGTTTTACATTTCTGCTGCTATTGCCAATACCCAGTGATATTTCGTTAGGTACATTCAAAGTGTTGGACTTCTCAACTATAGTTGTGTGTGTGTGTGTGTGTGTGTGTGTGTGTGTGTGATATTGACCTTGATCACCATTTGAAATACAGTGAGGCTAACATGCATGTGTGTCTATATACCATAGGATCAATGTAGTGTCCATATATATTAAGCAGACAAACATTGTGGGGTTGCAGCACTGAATGAAGTCATATTTTGTTTTGATCCCAAACTTATTATTAATGTGTTTGTTAATTTATATCAGTTCCAAAGTATTTTCTTCATAACAAAATCTTTTTCATTCCATGTAAGCAAATTCTTAATTTTTATAATTTCTTACTTAGGTTAAGAATTTAGTGGATGAAAGTTATACTGACTTATCAACAAGCACTGATAACAGGAAGAGTACTTTCTCACAGTTTAGGCATGGCCTGGATGAAGCAAAACGATTGTTTGTGAAGCCTTTTCAGAACAGAACAATCATGATTGTCATACTTCAGTTTTCTACATTACTCTGGTAAGTTTTAAAATAAATATTTATGTATGCTGTATAAATTACATTAATTTAGTAAATAGGAACACTGGCTATCATTTTCAAAAATGAACAAAAATAAAAAAGTTTTTGTAACTTTAATATAGCTTGCTGTATAATCATCTACTCAAGTGGTGGCATAAGAAAACATATGTTATGAAAATGTGCAAGTTCTTGAAGCCAGTGGCTCCTCCTTCAGGCAGAAGGATTGAAGGAAAGAGAAGAGGGGCAAAGGGAAAGGCCTTGTGAGGTTTAAAGTCACTCAAAAACTCCTAGGTGAGGGGTCTTGCTGGACACGATCAGAAGAAAAGACTGATTATTAGAGACTGAACCAGAAGAGATTTTAAAACCTGAGAGCATAAAGAGGGTGGTGGATGGAGTGAGGAAGGATAGTAGGGATAAAGAGAATTTTGATAAAATTTTGTGCAGCAGTTAATGATAGCAGAAAGAAGTGTATTATATGTGCGAGCAAGATAAGAGAAAGGGTTGGAGGAATAGATGGATGTAGAAATAAAGATATAGAAAAATAAAAGAAATTGAAAAAAGAATAGTTATGGAAAATAAATACCAAGAACAAACAATTTAATGTAAATTTAGGCCACATAGAACCAAGCACAGGTCGTAACACCAAATCCCATCTGGGAAGTCCTAAGAAACTTGTTACAGAAATAATCCACATGGCTTGTGTGATGAAGCAAGCACCAAGGTCACAACTTTCATGTTTTGGAACATGCAGCCTCTTCCTTTGCCCACTCATCTTAACTGACAACTTAATGGCAGTCATACTACTAATCACATTGTTTGGCTTTCTACATTGGTATGACTACTACAAAATTATTAGTCAGGATGAATGGGTACAGATACAGGCAGATAAGGTCAAGTTGTAAAACATGACAATAGTGACATTTGTGATTGTTTCACCCTGTTTGGGTACTCTCACCTGACACCAGATTTGCAGAGGTCAATAGTTGGGAACTGGAGTTACAAGTCATGCTCAGTTCTTGCCATCCAAATGCACAATTTATTTATTTATTTTATACTTTTGTTTGATTGGGCTTGGCGTTCTTGGATCCGCCCCTGATCATAAACATCCACGTGGTTTATAATATCTTTGATTTTGCCATCGTGATAATTGCACAAGATACATGTGAGTGCAGGTAATAGGGTACCTGATGTCTGAAGTTTGTCAGTAAACCTCTTCATGCTACACAAGACTTTTCTCAAAAATTTTTCCCCATTTTCATCATAGGTGTGAAAGTGTTGAAACTAAAGTTTTATTGTGGGTGCTGCAGAGTCCCCACTCATGAGCCCAAGCTCCAACCCAGATGATACACTTTCTAAATGATTCAAAGAAAAATTGTACCTCATTACAAATAAGTCACAAGTGATATAATTACAGTTAGGGGGGACTTTAATTTATCTTCAAAATTTTTTCAAAATTACATGTTCAAAATCCGTGCCAGTCTTCCAAAATTGTATTAAATACATTCTCTTAAAATTATTTGGACAATTAGTTGAAGAGCCCACACAATTCTAAATGGATAAAAAAACAAACTTGACTTCTTAACCACAGTAATCCTGGATATATAGAGAGCATCATGATGACTGCAAGATTAGCAAACACAAGGTCATTGCAGTGACACTTGAACTGCATCCATGAAATCTACCAGAAAATATATCTATTTAAAAAGGCAGACAAAAAGTGATTTGTTGTTTTCCTAAGGGAAAGCCTCTTTCCTTCCACATTAACCATAGAATATGTGTGCTCTATTGAAAGAAATAATATTAACAGTAACTGAGAGATTCGTACCACATAAATTTATAAGGAGGTTGAACACAGGCAGAGGCAGAGGCAGAACATAGTTACAGAAGTAATGAAAAAAGCATGCCAAATTTATAAATACACAATACTCCAAAGACCAGCTAAGCTTTACATAAGCTTAAAATGTAGTGTGCGCGTTAGTGCAAGATGATTTAAATAATTTGTACATTGAAACACAGTCTCAAAATATAGTAGAAAATGCAAAGAGATAAGTATACCAGCAGCAACACACAGTCAATACTTTCATTCATCAATAATGAAGGAAATGTTATCAATGATAGTGTCACTAAAGTCAAATTAGTAATTATAGTTTTCCAAAATTCATTTTCTACAACTATTAAGTAAATATTCCATAACTCATAACAAGAACAGTGATGAACACAAATAACAAGGAAGTAGATGTCACAGGTGTTGATAAGCAATTGAAGTCACTTAATGAAGTCAAGTATTCCAGTCCAGATTGTATTCTAGTTACAATTAAGCCAAATATTCTAGTCCAGATTGTATTCCAGTTAGGTTCCTTTCAATGTATGCTGATATAACAACTCCATACTCAGAAATCATACATAACCACTTGCTCAGCCAAAGAGCTGTGTCATAAGAATAGAAAGTTGTACATGTCACATCAATACTCTACAAAGGAAATAGAGTAATCCATTGAATTCCAAATTCTCATCACTGGTATCAAATAACAAAAGGATTTTGAACTACATACTGTATTCAAATATGATGAATCACCTTGAAGAACACAATTTGTTGATACACAATCAACATGGCTTCAATAAAGTTATCGTTCCATATAGTGTGTGGTCACTGGGCTCCACTGCCCTTAGTAACCTCCAGATCATATTAAAACAAATTCAGCATATAAAAAATCAAACTGAGCAATTCAGTGATCATATTTACAGTTGTGATGTGCCTCTTAAGCTTGCCTCTTCCTAAACTACTCACCTTTGTCTTAAATACTACTTAGGATTTAATGAGTTCTTTGGAGAAAAGAGTGTGCCAGAAAATTGAACAAAATTAAAAATTTAAAATAAAAGTATATTCTCTGCACATAGCTTTTATGATCTGGCTGGAGTAGTCTAGCGCAGTCACCATCAAATCTTCAGCACATGTTTCCTAATAATTTGATAATGTTTTGATTTTACATATTATTTCAGGTTTGTTTGTGTGGCCATCTTACACTGAAACAAATAATTTTATTTTTTTGTATAATCATCAGTCTTCATAAATTTTAAATACAGAACCATCATTTCATCTCCTTACATCTTCAAAATTTGCATATCATGACCTCAACAAAACATCAACTATCTGTAATACATTCCACTAGCCACTGGCTAACATAGCGTTTGCTGCTCTGTACCAATCAATACACCTCAGACAAAAACAATTTGAACATTATGAATATCTTTATCAAGCAGTCACTTATAAAATAAACATGTCAAAATTTATCTGTATAAATTAGACTTATATGACAGGAAATGTGGTATGTGTGTATTATCAGATGGCATGGTATTTTGGCAAGGTCTTTTTTATGGTGTATTGGTTTATTATGGTGTAGCCAGTGGCTAGTGGAATGTAGAACAGATAGTTGATGTTTTGTTGAGGTCATGATATGCAAATTTTGAAGACGTAAGGAGGTGAAGTGCAGATGGAGCTGCAGAATCATACTCAAGGCTGCCGTAATTCAGGTGTGACTGAATAAGTGCCTTATACAGGTGCAGTAAAGTGGGGTGAGCAGCTCCCCAACCAGTGTGGCAGAGGCAGTGGAGGATGTTTAAGTGTCGCCAGCATTTTTGTTTCAGTTGGCGAAGATCTGGCACCCAAGTAAGTCGGGCATCGAAGAGCATGCCTAGGAAGCGGTGTGTCTCCTTGACACGAAGGCGTTTGTCATTCAAGTATAACTCAGGGTCCGGATCGGCTACCCCGATGGTGACAAAAGTGCATGACCCAGGTCTCCTCCGCCAAAAATTGGAAAACATGTGCAGAGGTCCAAGACTGGGCCTTTCGGATGGCTCCCTGCAGCAGCGTTCAGTGACGCGATTGCTGCCTGAGCTAAAGTACAGGCAAAAGTCATAGCAATTAAAAATAAGGGTACACTTAGAACAGAGCCCTGTGGGATGCCGTTCTCTAAAACGTGAGGGGAGCTAAGAGAGTTGCCAAAAGAGTGGAGCGAGAGGAAGTTCTGTATGAACATTGGGAGGGGACCACGTAAGCCCCATTCATAAAGTGTTGAGAGAATATGACAACGCCAAGTTGTACCATATGCCTTACGGAGATCAAAAAACACTGTGACAAGATGTTCTCGGTAGGTAAAAGCTGTGCGTATAGCTAATTCCAAGGACAAGAGATAGTAGAACGGCCCTGACAAAACCCTCCCTGTTGTGGGGCCAGGAGACCTCGATCCTCCAGTAGCCACATAAGCTGGCGACTCACCATACATTCAAGGCTCTTGCACAGAACGTTGGTGAGGCTGATGGGGTGCTAGCTCTCAGTGTACAATGGATCTGCGCCTGGTTTCATCACTGGGACGACAGTATTTCCCCGTCATTGTGACGGGAAAAGGACTTCCATCCAGAGTCGATTGTAAAGGGTGAGTATCTAGCATTGAAAGTCTGCTGAGAGGTGACGGATGAACTGGCTGTGAAAATGGTCTGGGCCAGGAGAGGTATCAGGGGTTGCAGCTAGAGCAGTCTGGAACTCCCACTCACTAAATGGGGCATTGTACAGTTCCTGTCAATGTGTGTGGAAGGACAATTGCCTCCGCTCAACCTGCTCTTTGATGGTGCGGAATTCTGCACTGTAGGCTGCGGTCACAGAGCAATGTGCATAATGCCCTGCCATGTGCTCAGCAGTAAGTGTTGGGTACAGAGCACCTTGAATTTGGAGTGACGTGATTCCACTCGGTGAGCGGTACCCAAATAGGCGCCGTACCTGCGAGTACACTCGAGAAGGGGAGGCGCGGGAACCTATGGTGGCTACATATCACTCTCAACAGTCCTGCTTACTCTGTTGGATCAGTCACTGGGCTCGGGCCCGGAGACGCTTAAAAGCAATCATATGTTCCATGGTGGCGTCAGAGTGCCCATCGATGCTCCCGGATAGCTTCGACTATCTCCTGTGTCCACCAAGGCACCAACTTGCACCGAAGTGAGCCTTGGTAGTAAGGACATTTGCTTCAGTGATGGAAACAATGTCCGCAGTGAGCTGTTGGACCACCACCATATCAATGTTACCTGGTAACGGAGTACTAGCCACAGCTGTAGAAGTGTAGCCTTGCCAGTCAGCCCTTTGGAGGGACCACCAGGGCAGGCGGTCTACAGGGTGAAATTGTGAAAGCGACAAAAGGATAAGAAAGTGTTCGCTCCCAGAAAGGTCGTGGCCCGCCAAGATATGCAGAAGTAGACTCGGGCTGCAAATGGACAGATCAATGGTGGAGAAAAAGCCATGTGCCATGCTAAAGAGTGTGGGTTCCCCACTGTTCAGAATGCAATTGTCAAGTGTGCTAAAAGTTTCTCAATGTCTCTACCACGGCCTGTGGTCTCAGTTCCTTCCTACAAAAGGTGGTGAGCCTTGAAGTCACCCAAGAGAAGAAACGGTTGGGGAAATTGGGCGATCAATACAGCATGGTGAGCAGGAGAGACAACAACATCCGAGGAAAGGTAAAGTGAACAGATAATAAATTCCTCTATTGCCCGGATGCGAACAGCCACTGCCTCCAGGGTCATGTTGAGAGGCACAGCAGCACTGGGGATGGTTGCAAGACATAGATACCCTGTCATAAACAGAATGATTGTTCTAATAGCCCTAATATCCATGAAGGGCTGGGGTCCTCTGTGCAGGAAACCAAGTTTCCTGTAGGGCTACAAAAAAACCCGGGAAGCGGCACAACAACTGCTGCAACTCTGACAAATGTAGGAAAAAGCTGCCACAGTTCCATTGCAGGATCAGAGAGCCTCCTGGTTGCTGGGACATGCTGATTTCAACGGTGCAGTAGGGTTCACGGAATCTTCTGCTGTTGCCGATTTTTTAGGCAGAGCCTCAAAGTCCATGGCTTCTGAAGACTCGGAAATTTCATAGTCTTTTGAGGACACAAGGATCTCTACCTTGTCCTCAGAAGCAGAGGAATGTTTCGGTGGCATGGTAGCTACCATGGATTCTTTATTTTTGCTATTTTTCTTTTTCTTCTCTCAAGGTTCCTTAGGCTTCTCGTTCTGGGAGGGCTTTGCAGACCAATCCTCAGGGATTGAGAATGCCCGTGAGGCCCTGCAATGAGCAGTTGGTGGCTCTTTCATCCACTTACTGGTATCCACAGGAGAAGCCTTGGAAGGAAGGGTCCCGAGGGGGCAGATGAGAGCGGTTGGTCCAAAGGGTCCACTATGGAAGACGAGGCAGTAGAAGGTGGTAGCAGAGATGGCAGAGGCGATGGTGATGCAACTGTTGCATATGATGGTTTCGTATTTGCAAGATGGAATTTAGCTTACCTTTTCTATGCCTCTAAGTATGATTATTGGTCCAGGGTCTTATATTCCATGATTTTCCATTCCTTATGAAGACCCATGCAATCTGTTGAGCAAGGAGAGTGGTGCTGCTTGCAGTTATACTGGAGGATGGACACAAGGGACATCTGGGTGTGATGCACAATCACACTCCCAACCTGTAAGGTTAGCATCACATCAGGAAGATATGTGCCCAAACCTCCAGCATTTGAAGCAGCGCATAGGGGGAGGAACATAGGGCTTTACGTCACACCAATAGATCATTACCTTGACTTTCTCCGGCAATGAATACCTTTGAAATACAAGATGAATGCACTGGTGGCTACCCTATTGTCCTATAAATGCACTGGATGAACTGTACTCCTTGCCTCTCTAGGTTCTTCAGTAACTCTTCATCAGACTTCAATAAAAGATCCTTGTGAAATATAATTCCCTGGACCATGTTCAAGCTCTTATGGAAACTGATGCTAACGAAAACGTCACCCAGCTTGTCACAGGCAAGCAGTGCCTGTGACTGGGCTGGGGACAACATCATTATCAGTACAGCCCCAGATCTCATCTTGGACATGCCATCCACTTCCCCAAACTTATCCTTCAGGTTTTCCACAAAAAAACAGAGGCTTTGAGGTTGTAAACAATTTACCATCTGTTCTAGTACACACCAGATATCAGGGGACATAAGTCTCACTTTGTTGACAGGCCATGTGTTCTTCCCATGGTGTGGTCATGGAAGGAAACACTTGGGTGTCATATGTCGCAGCATTAAATTCGGTTCGTCCCCGCTTAGAGACACTGGTTCTTCGTCCAGCAACGCTGTGATTTGATCATTTTATCATGGTCTCACAAGCAGCTACGAAACTATATGTCCACCCAGGCAGAGCCCCACTTTCCTGGGTAAGCCTTATACAACTGAGGTGTGGCAGGTTCCTCAGAGGTTGCTCTCTAAAGACTGTTCAACCTCAACAGCCATGCATCTCCTCGGCACGTAGCACACCTTGAGATTGAGGTTTTTTTTTATAGAGGTTTGTACCGTCCTCGCGACCCAGGCAATTAAGCCAAGATCCCTGGGCTCTGAAACATACAACGTTCCACCGTCACGCCGAACGATGGTCGTTGAAGCACACACAGACCTTACAGTGTGGCAAACTGTTGTTGCGACACAGTTCACAGCTGGGGATCCCAGGTTCACTAAGCCCGTACTCAGCTAATTAAAGCTGAGCCCCTGAAGGGGTCAAAGTAAAGACTAAACCAAAATGTTTTCATTTTAAGGTTGATTTGAGGTGTGTATTTGTACATATTTGTTCACATGTTTCTATCATGTTTTCTATACTGTTTATATGTAAGGCTATTTGATTTTTTGTCAGTACTTTATAGCAGTTATAATGAGGCTTTTACTGGCATATTTTTATATGTGGTTTTCATAATTGCATAATAGGTGCTTCTGTGTTGTGTATGTAACTTCACATCAGGTGTAATTGTGTTTATGGAAGGTAATGTTTGTGTTTAACGAAGGTAATGGAATGTAATGTCAGAAAATCAGGTGATGCTGAAGGAATTAGATTAGGTAATGAGACAATAAAAGTAGTAGATGAATTTTGTTATTTGGGTAGCAATATAGCATCTGAGGGCCGAAGTATAGAAGCTATAAAATGCAGAATGGCTATGGGAAGAAAAGCATTTCTAAAGAAGCGAAACTTGTTAACATCCACTATTAATTTAATGTTAGAAAGTCCTTTCTGAAACCATTTGTCTGGAGTGTAGCACTGTATGGGATTGAAACATGGATGATAAGGAGTTCAGATAAAAAGATGATAGAAGCTTTTGAAATGTGGTGCTACAGATGAATGATGAAGATTAGACGGGTATATCACGTGACTAATGAGGACGTGCTTAACCGAATTGGTGAGCAAAGGAGTTTCTAGCGTACGTGACTAAGAAAAGGGATAGATTGGTAGGACACATTATGAGACATCAAGTAATTGTCAACTTAGCATTAGAAGGAAGTGTGTGGGTAAAATCATAGAGGGAGTCCAAGATAAGAATAAAGTAAGCAGATTCAAAAGGATGTAGGTTGCCGAACGTATTCTCAGATGAAGAGTCTTGCACAGGACAGGGTAGCGTGGAGAGCTGCAACAAAGCAGTCTGCAGACTGAAGACCACAATAACAACAACACTGTGTTCATGTCAGATGTGTACACTGTGTCAAGTTATAGCTTGGATATTTGGTTGTGACAGCTATGTTAAAAAATCAAAGTTGAGGTAAAATCAAACAATGGAAATGCCAGGAAGGATTCAACAATATTTTTGAGAAGGATAGGTTGCTTATTCACCACATAGACATCCAGTGAGCTGCAGAAAGGAACAAATAACAGAATACAACATTAGAGTTTTCAGCCATTAAGGTCTTCATCAGTTAGGGAGACACAAACATACACACACTCACACAGACACAACTGCTGTCTCGAGCTGCTTTGGCCAATCTGTAGTACCCAGCATGGCCAAGGCGAGAGCAACCAGTGGTTGGGGTGAGGAAATGGCAAGGAGAGGAAAGCAGGAGGGAAGTGGTGATGCACAGCATGGGTAGGGGAATACACCAGTGCTGTCTGACAGATAGTGCAGAAGGAAGAGAAGAGACTGAAATGTGTGGCAGGATGGGAGATGAATGTAAGGATAGAGTGTGGGCATGGAAATGGAGGGAAGGGTGGTGAAGGCATGAACTAGTGAAGGTTTAGACCTGGGGGATTGTGGAAGTGTAGGATATATTGTAGGGAGAGTTCCCACCCTCGCAGTTCCGAAAAGCTGGTGTTTGTGGGGAGAATCCATATGGCACAGGCTGTGTAGCAGTTATTGAAGTGACTCATATTATGCATAGCTGTGGGCTCTGCAACAGGATGGTCCAGCTGTCTCCTGCCACAGTTTGATGATGGCCATTCATTCGGGTAAACAGCTGAGTGCTGGTCATGCCCATGTAGAAGCTGCACAGTGGTTGCAGCTCAGTTTGTAGATAACGTGACTGCTTTCACAGGTTTCCCTGCCTTTTATGGGATAAGAAATGCCTGTGGCAGAACTGGAGTAAGTGGTGGTGGGATGGTGGATAGGATAGGTTTCGCATTTAGGTCTATTGCACAGATATGAGCCATGGGGTCAGGTGTTGTAAGCAGGGATGGAGTAGGAATGGACAAGGATATTATGTAGGTTTGATGGGTGGCGTAATACCACTGTAGGATGGGTGGAGTGTGGGGAGAATATTGGATAGGGTATTTCTCATTTCAGGACAGGATGAAAGGCAGTCGAAACCCATCTTTTCTGAATTACGCAGGTGGTAACTCTCCCTACAATATATGTGTGCTACACTCTCGCAATCTCCCAGTCCTAAACCTTGACTAGTTCCTGCTTCTACTACCCTTGTCTTCCTTTCCCTGCCCACAGTCATCCTTACATTCATCTCCCATCCTGCCACACACTTCAGTCCCTTCCCTTCCTTCCACACTGTCTGTCAGACAGCACTGGCATATTCCCCACTCATTCCATGCATCCCATCTTCCCTCTCCCTGCCATTTCCTCACCCCCACTACTGATTGCTCTCGTCTAGGCCATGCTGGGTACTGCTGATTGGTCATAGCAGATGGAGATGGTGGTCATGTCTGTGTGTTTGTGTGTGTAACCAATGAAGACCTTAATAGCTGAAACCTCTAATGTTGTATTCTGTTATTTGTTCCTTTCTGAGAGTCATCAGATGTCTCTGTGGTGAGTAAGCAACTTATCCTTCTCAAAAATGAAGTTGAGTTAAAGTTTGAAATGGGTCGTCCTTGTGAAAGTTTTAGTATAGACTTTGTCAGAAATGTTTCTGTGTAGTTTAACTATGAATGTGTAGGTAAAGTGATCTTTTCCATTGGCTGTGGAGCTTTTTAGTATGAAACATAAAGAAAAGGGGTTTGGTCTGCAAATTTGGAAATGTTACATAGTAGGTTTCTAACTATCTTCTATTAATGATATTTCAAGTTGGCTTTTCCATTGTTAGAAAATCAAAGACATAAAATAAAAACAAAACAAAAACAAAAAAAAGAGAGAAATGTGCCACTTCAATTATAATTTATGGGCTGAGAGACTGTGTGTAATTTTGAATTTGCATATTACGAATCTATGGTTACTTGAACTTCTGATTTTGTGACTGTGTGTGCACTCTCATTTTCAAATGAAGGCTGTGGTGAGTGTGGTTGTCTTTCTTAAGTGCTTGTCAAACAATAGTACGACCAGGTTGGAACTCAACAATATAAAGAGGCACTTTTGTTATGTTCATGTCACAGCTTGTCAAAACATTTTGTGCTAAATGCTTGTCTGCAGCTCAGTGATTGCCTTTTTGTGAGTTGCAATCATTGTTATTGTGGTCTTCAGTCCACAGACTAGTTTGATGCAGCCATCCATGTTACCATGTCCTATGCAAGCCTCTTCATCTGAGAATACAAATGGCAACTTACATCCTTTTGAATCTGCTTACTGTATACATCCCTCGGTCTCCCTCTATGATTTTTACACAAGGCTAAGTTGACAATTCCTTGATGTTTCAGAATGTGTCCACCACCCTATCCCCTCTCATCTTCAGAATATGCCAGAAACTCCTTTTCTCCTCAATTCTGTTCATCTCCTCAAGCAGTCCTATATAAAATAGACGATTACTCACCAGGCGAAGGAGCACAGGTGTGATAATAGCACAAATAAATAAAACACACACAAACACAAGCTTTTGCAACTCAGTTGCTTCTTCAGGCAGAAGGGAAGGAGAGGGAAAAGGAAATGATGAGGGTTTTAAGGGAGGGGGTAAGGAGCCATTCCAATCCCGGGAGAGGAAAGACTTACCTTCGGGGGAGAAAAGGAAGGTAAATGAATACACACACACACACACACACACACATTTACACAGACGCAAACACACCTAGGCAGACATACTGTAGAAAGCAAAGAAGTTAAGTAGACAGAGATGCCACTTGAGGCAGAGGCTCTGTCCAGAGAACCGAGGCAAAGATGTTAAAGATGATGGGCGGGAATTCAAATTTAGCGGAGGTTGAGACCAGGTGGGCAACGGGAAGAGAGAATATGCTGAAGGGCTAATTCCCATCTCTGGAGTTCTGAAGGATTGGTGTCGGTGGGAAGTATCCAGATAATATCCTCATTATATCATTGACATTCCAACCTGGACTGACCATTGTTATAATTTTGATTAATCTGACAGAAATTAACCACTGAGATTCAAAAGAGGTAGAGTAGCTGGCCAGTACTTACCTTAGTTATCTGCTGCTGATAGTCACACAAAAAAGATGCAAATGGAGAGGAAAATAAATGGACACACTAGCTTTTGGGACTATTTTCCTTCATCTTGTAGGAGAGCAGGGAAGAAAAAGGAAACAGAAGGGAAATGTTACTCACAACCTATGCCATGAGTTAATGATGGGTGATCTGTGGAAGTCAGAGATACTGAAACTGAGCCAGGTGCTGAAAGCAGAAGGATTGTTGAAATTTCTTTATTGTATATAAGATACATTCAACACCAAACTTTAGTTTCATTTCATTCTTGTTATGTTAAAATCCTATTTTTTCACCCTGGCAGAAATTGTCATTTGCTTGTTGGAGGAGACACCTAATGCCAATTTCTGGTCTGCCACTATATGAAATGACAAAACAATGTTTTTTATATTTTGTGTATTTTACTCATATTTTGACAATCCTTCTTCATGTCATCATTCATGTATTCTGTATTTTGTACTTTTCATTCTGCCGGCCGCGGTGGCCGAGAGGACTGAGGCGCTCCAGTCACGGTCAGCACGGCCGCTGCGGTCGGGGGTTCGAATCCCCCCTCGGGCATGGATATTTGTGCCGTCCTTAGTATAAGGTAGTTCATAAGTAGTTTGTAAGTTTAGGGAATGATGACCCCGTAGTTAAGTCCCATAAGCTATACAAACATTTGAACATTTTCTTTTCATTCTGTATTGTGTATTTTGAATACTGTTAGAGTATTATAAACTCTGTGCTTCTGACACAATAAATAAATAAACATATGATTATAGGTATGGTGTCTGTTCTTTTGGACATTTCTTAAAGAAAAATACCATATCCATAATGGAATAATATTTATTTGAATAAATAAAAGTATTTGAAAAAAAAATGTTACATTATATCTACAAAGAATAGTGATTAATAACAATGAAAATTTGTGGATGGAACAACACATAAAATAAAGGAAATACAACCTCTCACCTGTGGATGCGTGATGTGCATATCACAGACACACACAGTACTGTTACTAATTGTTGAGCTTTGGTTCTTTTTGTACTAGGAGTATACACATTCACACGCACAGCCACACAGACAGCCAAATGGACTCACCTGCAGCTATGGCAAGATTCATGGATGAGAGTGTTTGGGTGTCTATGTGTATTCCCACAAGAAAGAGACCCTTAGCTTGAAAGCTAGTAAAGGTACTGTTTTCTGTTGCAATGTGTCTATGCTCTGCACATCAGTCATCACTAGATGAATGGTTGCCACCTTTGTTTTACATACAAAAATAGTGAAGAATGGCCTTCTTTCAATTTCATAAAATGACAGTTTTGACATGAATGCTTTGTTCACCAAATGGAAGATGAACAATGTATGACCAAAACTGATTTCAGGTATATTTCCATTCTGTGACTATACTGAAAATAAATACAAAAATACTATTAATTAAGCAATATATCTACAGGTTCCAGGCATTTATGTAAATATCTTACCACATTTAGAATAATATACTGGAACCTTACTGTTATACAACACAAAGTGGATCTACAAATCTTTTATGAAGGCCAAAGGAAGCTGTGACATTTTTAAATTATCGTGTATGTCTGTCTCTCTTTGTTTTCTAGTTAGTATTTTTTTGCTTTGTAGTATGAATACCATACGCCATTGGCTACCTCAGATGTTTGCATCGGCTGAAGAATACAGAGAACACCATAAATACATGAATAACACTGATGAATCTGTGTCAATGTGTGAAATGATATCATTTACTGGTGTTTCCAACTCTTCCACAACTTCAAATGAAGAATTCTGTGGAGTGGTAATGTATAATATCATAATAACCATAAAAATATTAACATTCTTGAGCCACCAACTTATCAGCAACAATTTGATGTACTTAATGGTTGCACTTTTTGTCGGCTAAATGTCACTGTTACAGTTAGAAAATTCTAATTAAAAAAATTATATTTAGTAGCAAAGAAAAGCAGGTGCCAAAAAGCAGAGGTGTTAAGCTCAATAGGTGCACACAAGAAAGAGAGAAAGCCTGCTAACTTTTGAATTCCTTCTTTTATTAGATGATGTTGTAGTTGTAGTCTACAGTCCAAAAACTGGTTTCATGCAACTCTCCACACTACTCTGTCCTGTGCAAGCCTTGTCATATCTGAATAGAGATAAAATTCACAATTCACACAGATAGATACACCCACAAACACACACACCCACAAACAGACACACACACACACACACACACACACACACACTGTTGCTGACTGGACGAGTATGAAAAACTGGTGTAATCTGACCTTGGGGAAAATCAGTTTGGTTTTAGGAGAAATGTAAGAACATGCGATGCAATGCTAACATTACGATTTATCTTAGAAAATAGGTTAATGGAAGGAAACCTACATTTTTAACATTCGTGGATCTGGAATAAATTCTTTCAAATACCAAATGTAGCAGGGGTAAAATAAAGGGAGCAAAAAGTTTTATTGGATTTGTATAAAAACCAGATGGCAATTATTAGAGTCGAAAGGCATGAAAGGATTGCAGTTGTTGGGAAGGGAGTAAGACAGGGTTGTCCCCCTGTTGTTCAAGGCCTGAAGGAATGCAAGGAGAAATTTGGAGAGGGAATTAAAGTTCAGGAAAACGGAATAAATGCTTTGCAGTTTGCTGATGATGTAGTAATTCTGTCAGAGACAGCAAAGGACCTGGAAGAGCAATTAAATGGAATGGAAACTGTCAGGAAAGGAAGATATAAGAGTGTTGCATTGTATGGGATTGAAACGTGGACAGTAAGGAGTTCAGACAAAAAGATGATAGAAGCTTTCAAAATGTGGTGCTACAGACAAATGATGATTAGTTGGGTAGGTCACATAACTAATGAGGAGATGCATAACCAAAATGGGGAGAAAAAGAGTTTCTGGTGTATCATGACTATGAGAAGGGATAATTAGTGGGACACATTCTGAGACATCAAGGAATCATCAACTTAGCATTAGAAGGAAGTCTGTAGGGGTAAAAATCATAGAGGGAGACCAAGGGAGGAATAAAGTAAACAGATTCAAAAGGATGTATTTTGCCTTTCGTATTCCCAGATGAAGAGGCTTGCGTAGGACAGGGTAGCATGGAGAACTGCATCAAATCAGTCAGTGGACTGAAGACCACAGTAATAACAGTCTAAATTCTTGACACGGCTCTCATGTTGGTGTTAGGTATCTACTTTGGCATTTGACAGTGTATATTTATAGTTATTTGTTTGTCTGAGTATTGTAGTTATGGATAGGGACTGTGACTGCTGTACACGAATGCAAACTGTGTTGGTGACACTTTACTACCAGATTCAGGCAGTTTTCACTTTAGTTATACAGTTGGATGTTAAGTTGAGCATCACTGTCGTGAAATGGCCATGAGATACAGAAGGCATCCAACACATTTGATGTGTCCAGCAATTGGGCTCTGGTCGCAGCCTACCAGGTGACTACTTGCACTGAGGCTAACAACTCACCCAAGATCGAGTGGGAGGACATCTCAGGGTGGCAGGAATGAAGACTTCACAGGGGACTGATTGGAAGGCCTCCCTGGTTACTCTTACCCACAATTTTTAGGCACTATTTGTGCTGCCCAGTGTTCCTTAGTCAGATTGTGTCACTTGTCCTGAGTAGAGGTCTGCATATTGGGGATATGCTGAGTTTGGATGCAGCTCTTTTGAGTATGAATGTTCAGAGTGGGCTGGCGCTCGATCTGGGTTCCATCGCATTGGTCGAGTGGGGCACACGCCATCTCATTTAGCGTGCCTGACACAGCAGCTATGTGTGTCTGTCGCATGATACTGCATCTCATACACCATATTGCCACCAGACTGTGAAACTACACTCACATCTGTTTAGTTGTGCCAAACACAAATATTCATGTATCATAGTGTCCAATGCTCTAGGTATATAAATAATAATAATAATAAATGCAACCATTCGAAAGTTTCACAGATGACGTTAGTTGTTAAGTAAAATTTTGATGATAGTTCACTGTTCTCTGTTATTTTAAGTAGTATCAATATCAAACATCTCCAAACTTCTGCAGGCAAGTGTTCATGCAATACAATCTGCAGGGAGAAACGAAGAAATGGAATGGAATAAATATGATATGGGGTGATTAGATTAGTAGAAATTAAACTATATAATTACTTAATTCACTAAAATTATAACCTGTCATGATCGATGTTACAGGCATTTAGGACACCTAAAATTGTCTATCAGGAAAAAAGTCCCAAAAATTATATGCAATTATGTGAATCTCTTTTCATAATGTCATAACAAATGACTAAGAATTAATTGTTTCTATGATATTAGGAAATGCTTCTGTAAAGAGATACTTCTCCATTGCTATTGGTCATCGCTGTGGGGAAAAAACGTATGGGTTTACAGAGTTTTCTGAATGTAAAAATCACATGAACTTCTGATATCTTATCCAGAAATGATCCTAGTAATTCGCTTTAGTCTCCTTCATTGTTTGACAGTATAAGCTTAACTTGCACTACTTTTGTTGGCTTGCAAAAGCAACCCTAATGCCATTGAATAACATTCTTTTACTTGTGAAAATGACGGACATGTACTAAGCACAATTTCCAAAACTCTCCTCTAGTTTTAAATACATTTCATTTGCACTAATGAATAACATAAATCATAGCTCTTGGCAAGTTACACACTTCCATACTTTTTTCAGTTCAGGATTGGGCAATTGAGGGAACATGCAATACAGACTATGGCACTTCACAATGACTAAAAAAAGCCAGAATCTTTCATTGCTTACTTTCTACAAAACTGACAAAAATAATGTTGTTTAAAAATCCTTCCACTCAAATGTGAAATGAAAATTAACCATTTTCTTCTTTCTCAAGAAAGTGAAACATTCTGTTAAAAAATAAAAATACAATGTGGAGGCTCATTGACAGATACACAAAAACACACACAAAATACAAAGATTCAAGCTTTCACAACCGTTGGCCACTTCATCAGCAAAAGGGGATGAAGGAGGGGGGGAAAAAGGGAAGGATGCAGGTTTTAAGGGAGTGGACGAGGAGTCATTCCAATCCCGGGAGTGGAAGGACTTACCTTAGGGTAAAAAAGGAAAGGTAAACAAACACACACACAGACACACACACACACACACACACACACACACATACACATGCAAACATGAAAGGTAAATTTATGGTGGGTGGTTTGGAAATACAAGGTAAGGTAGGGGGGAGAAAGGACAGTATGCAAATGATTTGTTCACTTGATATTAAAGGATAGGCGTGGCTGACCCTCCATCGAACATTTAATTAATTTATCCTCTAGTTTCCAACTAATAAAACCCATCCAAAATTGTGTAAAGGTGGGTTAACTAATTTGAATAATTTGAGTAAAGAAATTTGTTTTGACTTGTTTTATTCTCTGAAGTCAAATGAACGTCAGAGTTGAAAGCAAGATACACATACAATTGAGCAGAGAACAAATTATACAGATTTACAAAACAATATAAACACTCCTACAGCAAGAGACTGGTGACTCAAAGAAAATTGTATTTGATTCTAAACACTTGTTACAACCCACATTTAACTGGAAACTGTGGTGTTATCGAGAGGAATATTCCAATTCTAGATTTCTGTGAATTTAACTAACATTTTCAACAGTCCGAAACTTGAATACCCCTTGAAACACTAGAAAATGCACACGATACTGTACCAAAACTGTGCTGGCTGGCGATGTTGGAAACACAACGGGTGGACGACGGCTATGTGTGTCGATAGCTGCAAGTTGTGGACCCAGAGATAATTCAGCTTCACATTTCAGAAGCGATATTTAACTAATATCAGCCAACTTCGATCCCAGCGGATCTCAGTGCCTATGATCTCAGTTATTTGGCTATGTTGTGCCAAACAGACAATTTACATGTAAAACACAAATGTACTGTAGGCAGAGGTGACAACATAACTGTGACAATTGCAATTAGTGTGTCGGTGCATCTAATATCAGGCAGGTTAACCTTGCTCTTGGCTTGCCCATACTCAGTGCTATTAGCACAAGTTTTAGAGAAACTTCAAAAGTTGTACCACAAACTCTAAGTATAGCTGCTCGATGAAAAGTATAAACTGAGAGCAGAAGAGAAGCGTCTCCTCTCCTCCACTGCTCAGACATCAGACCTCTTCTCTCCACTTCTCAAATTTCCGTCTCCTCTCTGCAAAGCCTCCAGGCTCCGCCTATCTCTATTGAAACGCTAATCCACAGCTAGGCGCCAAAGTACAGCCAATCACGGCTTGTGTTTGGGAGTTGGACAGCTGAATCCCTTACCATAAAACAGCAGCCAATGGCCAGCTCTCCCACTTTTCCACCGGTCGGGCCACGCCCTTACGTCCAGCGTTCTCACGGTAGCGGCAGATGGCCTTCCGGCACCTTCGAAAACACAGCCAGCAAGTTGTTCCCAGCAAACAGCCAAACTCCCTCAATATTGAATAACTGTGGCACCCACCAGCTTCCATTAAACAGAACAGGTGTCCATTACATGCAATGCCTACATGGATGGGAGTGAGGACTGTGGTGTGAACTGGGCAGGTTTTTACAATTGACCAATGTAATATTTGTTTCCATAGCTTCCCTCAACCTTCTCCCTCCTTTTTATTCAACTATTCCATTAATTTAACATTGTAGTAAATTCAGTGTAAGTTCTCCCATCAGTTATTCAAGTCTCTAAACATGTGTGTTCCATGGCACATGTGTCACCAATTCTAGCATCTGTGCTCTCCATTTCCTATCAGGAGGCATGAATGCCTTCAATTGTGCCGATGTTTCATGTAATCACTTCAGTGGCATTCCCTTCATTGTAGGAATGTTTTAGCTCCTGTGATATGCAATTACAGTAAGTACCAGTTTTATTCATCAAGTAATTTCACAATTAGACAAAAGGCTTGGTTTGATGCTTATCAGACATGTTGATTATGAATTTGTAATTAAATGCTGTCACATTCTCTTTGGTCACACATATTTCTGAAGAAGATGGATTTACATCTATTGAAACCTTGGGCAAAATTTATGAAAACACAATCATTGAAACTGGTTGGCTGATTATTAATTTGGTATCTGTAATCATTTCTGAGGAGCAGGCATGTAAAAGAAAAGAAATAATAATAATAATAAAATACTGGTATAGTGCATTCCTTTTCTAACATACAGTATATAATTTATACTTATCTAAGTGATTTGTGAAATCTACTAGAAATCCATAATATGACTAATCAGTTTAAGCTTACAGTTTATTTACAAATTCCATAGTACCTGATATTACATCATTATTTAAAAACTTAAAATTTCCTTTCTTAAATGGGAAAAAATGCACTAATTGTTTTCCTGCACTCAGCAAACAGATTTCAAAATGATGAGATTTATTTCCAGTTCTGCATCATCTACTTCCAGTAGTTGTTTAAACTTTCAGTATATGTATTATGTTCATAATTTTCATTACATCTTTCACTGAATACAGCATTCTAACATTTTCCCCTCTTCCTGGTGGTTAATTCAGTGAAATGTTCAGGAATTTATGCTGTTCTTTTCTAAACTATGCAGAAGGGGGGGGGGGGCACTCGATGAGGGGAATGGGTTATGATGGTTGTGGTAAACAAGAAAACTCTTTGCCATGTTCATGTTGTCTTTGCAATTCGGTACAAAATTTTTATGATTGAACATGCATCCTACTTTTTAAGACTCGTGACATATAACGTTTATAAATGCAAATGCAGTTCCTTTATTCTACATCATTTCACTCTTTGAGTTTGTATTCCATTGTTATTTTTAGCACCAGCATCTTATTGATTTTGCTGATTATTTTTATTTTCTTCTTTTTCAGGGTATGCTTAAAAACACTGTGTACATAAATAATATTATTGTTGCATGTTCTCAGAGTATTTGTTTCCTTATTGCAAGTTCCATTGTTAAATATTTTGGAAAGAAAATTACCATGGGTGAGTCACATGTGTATTTCTTTATACATTTCAATCAGTTCTATTAAATGAATTAGTTTCACAAATATTTCAAATTCATGTAATAGTTCAGATAATTTGTGAAACAAATGCACAATTATAAACAGTAAATAAATGAGTCATCATTCAGTTTCTATAACTCAACAGTATGTAACAATATAAGAATGATAGTTTAGACCTCACCACAAAGACATATGAGGAGCTGTGATAGGCACACAAAAAAAGACACACACATACAACACTTAAGCTGTTGGCCATTGGACTTCTTCAGGATAGAGAGCATTGAGACAATCAGAAAGACACACTTCACAGTCACAGAACCATGATCTCTGTCTGCCACGCTCTGTATGTAACTTATTTCAGTATATACAATTAATCTTTGTTAGGCATTGAAAAAATGCCATTTTCTTCATATAGAGCTGTTTCATGATAATTTCTTTTTCAGTGATAGCTTATTTTGGAGCTGCAGCATGTTCACTGGGAGCTTACTGGACATACAGCCCTTCGTCTACATTGGCATGTTTTGCTATCTTTGTGGCATTTACCAGTGTGAGTCAAAATACAGGTTTAGCCACTGTTGTTGACATGTTCCCAACAAGTATCAGGTAATGTAATACAGTTTACCAGCTGCTATAATCGAAGTGCTCTTAACTAGGAGTGGAAAATCCAGTCTGATATTCAACAATATCATGAAGATAACTTGTAACTCACTGCAAAAATAATTGTTGAGCCACAGATATGCACATAAAAAAAGGTCAATCTCTCTCTCTCATAAACACACACACACACACACACACACACACACACACACACACACACGCAACTCATTCACAGAGACACACAGGCATAATTCACTAACACACAACTGTCATCTCCAACTGCTGTGCACCAAGTAAAAATTCACAGTGAGAGCAACTCGGAGTGGGTATGGGAGGAGGGGAAATGAGAAGGATGGAAGGTGAGGGTTGGGAGGGAAATAGCACTGCCTTATGGAGCATATAGTTATAAGATGAGTGGAAAGCAATGCAGTGGTGGTGAGGAGATGGAGGACGATGAGGGTGGTGAGAAGTCAAGGGAAATTGGGAGGTGTATCTAAAGGATGAAAATATATAGTGTGGATAGTGGTAAATGAGACAAGAACTGGGTGAAGAGTAGGACAGAGGGGGCAGAAACTGTTGATGTTCTGATAGATAGCTAGTTGGTAGTCATACCAATAAAGCCTGTGACAGGACTGAAGGAGAAAGTGCTGGGTGAGTGGCTTATGCGGGTCTTTCAAAAGGGTCTTCCACAGAGATACAATCAATGTGGTAGGGAACTAAGGTTGGGTGTGACACAGAGGTAGTCTAAGATGAAATGGTGGAGGTAGGTAGGCTGTGGAATATCAATCTAGAAGAGGTGGGAATGATCATGGGCAAGATGTCTCTAATTTCCGGGCATGACACTCTTTTGTATTTGTTTCTTGTGGGTGAAGGGAGAATTGGGGAAGGGGGGGGGCATGTGAGGATGAAGCTATCGTGAGGTTGAGGTCAACATCCAGGAAGGTGGTGTTTTCTGGGTTGAGGAAGATCAAGTGAAGCAAATGAGGACAGGAGTAGTTAAGGTTGTTGAGAAAGGAGGATAGGCTTAGCCGGCCCTGAGTCCATGAAAACTCATGAAAATTTAATCAACAAACCTGAAGTATTGATTTTCACATTTATTCTACTTATGAATTAATCTCAAATGAAGCAGTTTTTTGTTATCCCTTGTAATGTAAACAGTGATATTGTATAAATATAACCAAGAATGGTGACACTATTTTCATAATGCAGTAAGATAAATTCAGTTTCTTTACCCTGCTAATAAAATGTGTTTTAATTATTCCAGATCAATGGCAATGAGTCTCAGCATAATGTCAAGTCGACTAGGAACTTTTAGTGGAAATTTGTCATTTCCTTACTTGTTGGCACTTGACTGTGTAGCTCCTTTTTCAATGTTAACTGCTCTAGTACTGAGTAAGTATTGGTCTCTGTTATTACTAGATGGTTCAAGTTAAATGTTTCCTTTCTCTTTCATTAATTCTTTATAATTTTGAAATGTTATTTTTTGAAAGGGCCTGCATAATATTTAAAAGTTGCAACTGATGTTAAAAACTTTGATTTTACTGTCACACTTAAAGTAGAGGACCATAAAAATGTGAAAATCTGACGAAGAATTTAATATGTGTGTGTGTAGAATCTCATCCAAAATTCCTAGACGAACTTCAACCAAGTTTGGTATACATACTGCTTGCCCCACTAACATTGGCTTATGATCTCTTAGTTGCAACAGGAACAGAAATAAGGTCAAGGTTGTGTTTTATTAGCCCTTTCTGAATAAGCTGACAGGCTTATCGTATGGGAAAAACACTGGTTACATGCTTTGTCTTGGATCCTTTGTGATTGTGGAAGTTGACTGACTTTATGCCTCTCTGGACTATTTATCCTTATGGCCAACAACTTAGCTAAATAATCGTATTATGTATCATAATGATAATTAGCTGTTGTGTATGTGCAATGTTGTGCATGGTGACTGTTAATATTATTTAGAAAATGAGTGATGAGGCTGTAACTAGTCCTTCTATTGAGTCACCATCAACTTTCATGTCATTTATGTGAGGTATAATTCATTACATGTTCATTTGTTTTATAAGGTGGCTGCTCTAGGACATGAAGTAAGAGCACATTCTTAGCAGGCAACATACTATGGGCAGTTCAGAAGCTTCCACTACCAATGGTCTCCATCTAGGGACCACGTAAATTGTTCAGTCAGTATCATCTTGCCTTATCAACCTGCAACCTACACGATACACGCAAGAAACTTTTTTCTAGCACCTGACGTGAGGCTGCTCAGCATAACAGGTGTTGTGTAGTAGTAATATTGATGCAGTTTATCAACCTGTTTTGCAGGGGCTACACATGGGAGATTGTTAAGATGGATAGAGGGTGGTCTAAGACAGGGAGGAAGTGGACAAATAGAGGGAGAGGAGGAGACATGTGTAGCATATTTGTGGAACACCTGCACTAGTAGCAAATTAATAAATAGATACTGGCTTTTCCACAATGCAACTCTAAGAAGGAAAGGAGATGTCACAGACGAATTTATTTGGAAGAGAACAATTCCCATGTGAAGTGAGGAAGATGATGATATCAGTTGTGAGTGATGCCACCAGTGGTGGCTATAACCTCTTGTGCTGTCACCACAATTAGAGTCTGGACTTACACCAGTCAGCAGTTCACAGCTCTGTTGAAATCTTCAAATATGTTTAAAAACATCATCATGATAATTGGATGTGATTTAACTAATCATCTTGCAGTATCTGGTTCAACTTAATTGCCTATTTGCCTCTAAATTCATTAGAAGACATGCTAAAAGACCATTACTACTATTATAATGTGTTCATAGGTGAAACTGAAGTGCTCAGAGCAACATTAGGTAAGTATAGTGTCGGGAACAACAAAATGAAAACAATAAATTCTTTTGGTTGTTCAAAAAACATTAAAATTAAATAAATAAGAAAAAAATAATAATCAACTCATTTGGTTGTAGTTTTGCATATTGGTTGAATTATTCATTCATTCGTTTGAGTGAAATCATTCTAGGAATGGGTTATCAGTGCACTTGAGAAACACATGATGCTAAGGAAAATTCTCAAGAAATTCTAGAGTACTCTCAAGAAGTTAACAGTGCTGCACTCTGTGGAGGCTGAAGGAAATTACTCTATAAGGAAGCATTGTGACAGAGCAGTCGTAATTGTTGTCTTCTGTATGTGCAAGGAAGAAAATGAATTACTAGCAGTAGTAGAATGTTATGCAGAAGACAAAAATCACAGGACTATTATCAATTAAAACATGTATATCACACGAAACAAAAACATTAGCTAATATTACAAAAGAAAGTAGTTGCAGAATATTTCTCAGACTTGCAGTAGGGGGGAGGGGGGGGAGAGAATGTAATCATCAACAAAGAAAAAGTCTCCTTTTCATTTTTTATGTACATGGCTACCAATAATTAGTGTTAAACTCTTGGCAGAAGAGCAGCTTGCACACTCCCGCCAGCCAGCCCCCCCCCCCCCCCTCCAAATAGGGGAATTGAAAATATCAGTAACTGTTATTTAATCCAAATTTAAAATTACAGATTTCTGATACTGGCGGACATTTCAGGCACTATCCAGCATTTTTACCAAATTTTCTTTTAATGTAGTTTGAATGGATTACATATATAATAGCTGAGTATTTTGTCTGACTTGTAATTATTAAGAATGTACTTCTGTATCTGTGAACATCTCTCTTTGATTGCTAGACATATTGTGTAATTTTACATGTCTGTTATATTTTTTGCTACACTACAGAGCTTTCGAACTGACATCTCCATCCTTCATAAAGTACTGGCAGCTCAAAAAAATGTTCAAATGTTTGTAGAGTCTATGGGACTTAACTACGGGGTCATCAGTCCCTGAACTTACAAACTACTTATGAACTAGCTAATCCTAAGGATGGCACAAATATCCATGCCCGATGGGCGATTCGAACCCCTGAGCGTAGTGGCCGTGCAGACCATGACTGGAGCGCCTCAGTCCCCTCGGCCACTGCGGCCAGCACTGGCAGCTCTGTGACTTTGTTTTTCATTTAACCAATGGCCACATATTAATGATAATTACAGCGAGCTGCGAGCGCTGCAAATAGCTGCAGTGCACAGCATGGTGTGGTGTGGCTTGCTGCCCCAGTCAACAAGTCAGCAGCAACACGCACCACTTCTCATGAACTTCTCGAGAACTTCTTGAGTACTGGAAGCTCGAGAAATTCACGGTGCACTTGAGTCAACACAACTCACACTCCCATCCCTAAATCACTCAGTAGGGACAATCAAAAGAAACAGTTGGCTGTAGTTTTACATGTCAGTTGTATTATTATTAATTTATTTTATTTGAGTAAAAGAAATCCGTGGGAGCTCATGAATGAAAACATTTGACACTTTTGTAGTTTTCTACATTGAACGAATTACTCATTCTTTCTTTTCAAATAAAATCTGGCAGCAGTTTTTCTGTCAGTTGAACCATGTAATCTACATTTATATCTACATGCATACTCCGCAAGCCACCCGATAGGTGTGTGGCAGAGGATACCTTGAGTATCACTATCGGTTCTCCCTCCTATTCCAATCACGTATTGTTCGCACAAAGAAAGATTGTTGGTATGCCTCTGTGTGGGCTCTAATCTCTCTGATTTTAGCTTCATGATCTATTCGTGAGATATATGTAGTGTGATGTTGCTTGGTTTTTTGAGGGGTATTATTGTATGATTTGACCATGTAGTCCCTCTTCAATCTTGCAACACCAATTATATATAAACAATTCTCTTCTTGTCTAGTCTGGTTAAATTTTTAGTAGAGGTCCTGGTTAACCAGTGCCTCTATTATTCACTCTTCCAATAGTAGTCAAGGCCATTACATTTCGTCACAAGTAATGAAATTATGTTGAGAAGTAGTTACATCAGAAGATAAATTGCAACTATTGAAATGAGAACTCTTCACAGTGCATTTATTATAAATACATCAGGGTTTTATTTTACCCAGAACTACAGAATATTTGAGTCCAGCATCTGGTTTAAACCACGGTACATCCAGATGTATTACAACTTTTTTAACATGTTAGCTCAGTCAGAACTAATCAACAACATCATTGAATGACAATTAAATGGTGCTTTAATTATTCTAAGGTTTGCCAAAGTTTTATTAAAAAAATATAGTATCTCTTTGGAACCTCTTATGACAAAAGGGAGGTTTATTTTCATCAATTATTCTGTAAAAGATAACTTAGGACAGTAATAGTCCACAAAAACCTCCTACAACATATAAAAAACAAATCATTTGGACATCTTGTCCATCCAAGGTGAGCATGTAGTGTTTGAGACACTACAGTAGGAGGGAGAAATATACTGCTAGACTCTTCGGTAAAGGTATGTTCTCGAAACTTCGACAAAAGCCTATACCAAGTGACGGAGCATCTCTCCTGCAGAGTCTTCCACTGGAGTTTATCAATCATCTCTGTAACGCTTTCACAATTACCAAATGATCCTGTAATGAAGCGCACTGCTCTCCGTTGGATCTTTTCTACTTCCTCTATCAACCCCACCTGCTAACAATCCAACACCAGTGAGCAGTATTCAAGCTGTGGGCGAACAAGTGTACTGCAACCTACTTCCTTTGTCTGCAGACTTCACTTCCTTAGGATTCTTCCAATGAATCTAAGTCTGGCATCTGCTTTACCAACGACTGATTTTATATGGTAGTTCCATTTGAAATCACTCCTAATGCCTACTCCCAGATAATTTATGGAATTAACTTCTTCAAGTTGCTGACCCGCTATAGTGTAGCTAAATGATACAGGATCTTTCTTTTTATGTATTCGCAGCACATTACACTTGTCTACATTGAGATTCATTTATTATTCCCTGCACCATGCATCAATTCGATACAGATCCTCCTGCATTTGAATACAATTTTCCATTGTTACAACTTCTCTATATACTACAGCGTCATCTGCAAAGAGCCTCAGTGAGCTTCCAATGTTATCTGCAAGGTCATTTATATATATTGTGAACAGCAACGGACCCATGACACTCCCCTGTGGCACATCTGACATCAATCTTACTTTGGAAGACTTCTCTCCATTGAGAATGGCATGCTGCATTCTGTTATCTAGGAACTCCTCAATCCAATCACACAATTGGTCTGATAGAGCATATGCTCTTACTTTGTTCGTTAAAAGTCTGTGGGGTACTGTATCAAACGCCTTACGGAAGTCGAGAAACACAGCATCTACCTGAGAACCCATGTCTTTGGCCCTCTGAGTATCATGGACGAATAGCGCGAGCTGGATTTCACACGATCACCTTTTTCGAAACCCATGCTGATTCCTACAGAGCAGATTTCTAGTCTCAAGAAATGTCATTATACTCAAACATAACACATGTTCCAAAATTCTACAACTGACCAACATTAGAGATATAGGCCTACAGTTCTGCACATCTGTTCGAAATCCCTTCTTAAAAATGGTAATGACCTGCGCCATTTTCCAATGTTTCGTTATGCTATGCTCTTCTAGACACCTACAGTACACCACTGCAAGAAGGGGGGCAAGTTCCTTCTCATACTCTGTGTAAAAACGAACTGGTATCCCATCTGGTCCTGAGGCCTTTCCTCTTTTGAGCAGTTTTAATTGTTTTTCTATCCCTCTGTCAATTATTTCACAGCTTTGGAAAAAGTCATTTAGTAATTCAGCCTTTAGAGTGTCATCCTCTGTTTCAATGACATTTACATCACAGAGTGTCTCGAGATTTTGTTTTGATCCACCTACCGCTTTGACATAAGACCAAAATTTCTTAGTATTTCCAGCCAAATCAGTACATATAACTTTATTTTAGAACTCGTTGAACGCCTATCGCATAGCCCTCCTCACGCTACATTTCGCTTTGTGTAATTTTTGTTTGTCTACAAGGCTTTGGCTAAGTTTATGTTTGCAGTGAAGTTCCCTTTGCTTTCAAAGCAGTTTTCTAATTCGGTTGTTGTACCATGGTGGCTCCTTTCCATCTCTTACGATCTTGCTTGGTACATACTCATCTAATGCATATTGTATGATGGCTTTGAACTTTGACTACTGTTTCTCAACACTATCTGTACTTGCGATAAAACTTCTGTATTGAGCTGTCAAGTACTCTGAAATCCACTTTTTGTCACTTTTTTGAAACAGAAAAATCTTCCTACATTTTTTGATATTTTTATTTATGGCTGAAATTATCAATGCTGTAACTGCTTTATGATCGCTGATTTCCTGTTCTGTGTTAACTGTTTCAAATAGTTTGGGTCTGTTTGACACCAGAAGGTCTAATATGTTGTTGCCACAAGTCGGTTCTGTGTTTAACTGCTCAAGGTAATTTTCAGATAATGCACTCAAAGCAATTTCTCTGTCCTTGCCACCCATCATAAATGTTTGGGTCTCCCAGTCTATAACCGGTAAATTAAAATCACCTCCCAAACTATAACATGATCGGGAAATCTGCTTGAAATATTTTCCAAATTTTCCTTCAGTTGTTCTGCCACAACAGCTGCTGAGTCAGGAGGCCTATAGAAACACCCAATTACCATGTTCGAGCCTGCTTTAACCATGACCTTCACCCAAATTATTTCACACTTCGGATCTCTGTCTATTTCGACTGATGACCCTGCAGTTAAGTCCCTTAAGCTTAACTAACAAACATTAATCCATCTATTTCCTTCGATACTAGTGCACTTTTTATCACTATAAACATGCCTCCCCCTTCACTGTGGTCTCTGCGGTATACATTCCAACCCAAGTTTGAATCTCATTACTGTTTACATCTGGTTTCAGCCAACTTTCCGTCCCTAGTATTACGTCGGCATTGTGACTGCTTATTAATGAGAGCAGCTCTGGGACCTTTTTTATAGACACTCTTGCAGTTAACTACTACTACATTGAACTTTTCATTCCTTGTTATGTTCTGCCTACTGCTACCTTGTTGCGACTCAGAAGGTGTCTTGTCAGGTCTAGGGAGGGAATTCTCTAACCTAAAAAACCCCCACGTGCACTCCACACGTACTCCACTACCCTTGTAGCTGCTTCCTGCATGTAGTGCAACTGAAACAACCCTTTAGTGTTTTGGCTGACTGAGCTATCCAATTATTTTTAAGAATGAAACTAGTATGCACTCGTCAGATAACTACAGCAGTGGTATATTATAATGTCTTGGGAAGGGAGTATGCCAATGTTAAAATGTGTATATAATGTTCATTCACTTGTGTACTGAGTGAATTAACTTTTGTATTCATAAAATGCAGTAAAACTAATTCATATTTTGTTGTAGATTAAATTTTTGTAGGTGCAATTGACACAAACTAATTATGATTACATATTGCTGGGGTAGGTCTGTGATCACTTAAAAGTGCCGACCCCAGACTTTGAAAACACCCATCATCTGAGCTAGCTCAGATTATTTTCCCACAGTCTGTAGATGATAAGTTGGCTGATGACCATGATGTACATCAGGGAGTGGGCACATATGAGGGGAATGCTTCCTCGCTGGAGATTTCATTGCTGACAGCACCAGCAGATGCGCACCTCTTTCCGTTCAAATTATGCACCAGTGTATGTGGAATGTTGGGCAGCATGGAGCAGCAAGTGATCACCATTAGTTGGTGGCTTCTTATTGTCTCAATAAAGAAATTTGGGAACTACAGGGTGATCTCTAGAACTTTAATCACATAATATACTTTGTATCTCTGAATTGAGGAAAGGGAGAAACATGTGGTTTGTGTAGGGTTCCCATATTGTTTTTAATAAAACCAAGACATTTTCAAAATAATTCCCAAAAAATTGATGACAAATGAATAAAATTCAGGTCACTATGGGATTTTCATTCATTTTTACTTAATAATTATGTATTTCAACATAATCTACCATACTATTCGTTGCAGGCTGTAGTAGTACACAATTTTATGTAGATATTAAGGCAAATTTCATATGTTTTTCATGTAAATTAAAGTTGGTTTGCTTTAGTACTTTTCAGTGAGCAGTGTAGAAAATTGTAGATGACAATATAAGTGAACCTAATAAAAAGTTTCTATTTTCACATAGTGTTCTGGACTAATGATGGCAGTTTATTAATAGACCATACAGAACTTACATTCAAATATAAACAAAAATTTCAAACATTTCTTAAAAATTGATGATACAGGTTTTGAGGTAAAAGAGTAGTACTTTTAAGTAGATAATATAGTGAGGACAGTTTACTATTCACCGCAAAGACGTGGCGACGAGCTGCGACAGGCACATACAAAAGACACACACATACAACACATTCAGCTATCGGCCATGGCCTTCTTCAGAAATAGAGCACTCACGCAATCACACAGGCACACAACACAGTCATACAACCATCACCTCCGACTGCCACACTTCGAATCACGCTCTGCAGCGAATCGGGGACGGGAGGGGAGGGGGAGGGGATAGAAAGGTTACGTCACGGTGGTGGGGATGGGTTAGATGGGAATAACGAGATGCAGCTTAGGAATGGAGTGGGGAGGCGGGTGAGGGGAGAAAATAAAATAAAATAAAATAAAGTAAAATAATTCATGTACACTGCAAGTGCACAAGACCACACACACACACACACACACACACACACACATACACACACACGATCACACATTCACACACCACTCAAATCAGGCGAGGTTTGGGATACAGAGGTAGGAACTGTAAGGTATGGAAGGGGGGGAAAAATAATAATAATAATAATAATAATAATGAAGTTATCGTAGGTTGAGGCCTGGTTGATTTCGGGATCGGAGAATGTATTGTAGGGATAACTTCCATCTGTGCAGTTCAGAAAAGCTGGTGGTGGATGGGAGGATCCAGATGGCCCGGGTTGTGAAGCAGCCATTGAAATCAAGCATGTGCTCCGCTGCATGCTGTGCCACAGGGTGGTCCACCTTGTTTTTGGCCACAGTTTGGCGGTGGCCATTCATCCTAATGGACAGCTGGTTGGTGGTCATGCCAATATAGAAAGCTGTACAGTGCTTGCAGCACAGTTGGTAAATTAAGTGGCTGCTTTCACAAGTGGCCCGGCCTCTGATAGGGTAGGATAAGCCTGTGACAGGACTGGAGTAGGAAGTGCTGGGTGGGTGGATTGGACAGGTCTTGCAGCGGGGTCTTCCACAAGGATATGATCCCTGTGGCAGTGAGCTGGGTTTCGGGGTGGCATAAGGATGAACTAGGATGTTGTGAAGGTTGGGAGGGCGATGGAACACCACTTTAGGAGGGGTGGGAAGGATCTTGGGCAGGATGTCTCTCATTTCAGGGCATGAGGATAGAAAATCAAAACCTTGGCGAAGGATGGAATTTAGTTGTTCGAGACCAGGGTAGTACTGGGTGACAAGGGGAGCGCTCTTTTGTGGATGGTTACTAGTGTTAGGAAGAGAAGCAAATAGCCAGGGCCACTTCCTCTTCCCCCCAAACCCAGAACCTCCCACAGAAGGACCATAAAAGTGCCCCTCTTGTCACCAGATACTTTCCGGGACTGGAGCTGACTCTGAATGTGGCTCTCCAGCAAGGATACGACTTCCTTAAATCCTGCCCTGAAATGAGATCCGTCCTTCATGACATCCTTCCTACTCCACAGAGAGTGTCTTTCCGCCACCCACCTAAACTCCGTAACCTCCTAGTCCACCCCTATGAAATCCCCAAACCACCTTCCCTACCTTCTGGCTCCTACCCTTGTAACTGCCCCCCGATGTAAAATCTGCCCTATGCACCCTTCCACCACAACTTACTCCAGTCCCGTAACCCGGAAGGTGTACACGATCAAAGGCAGAGCCACTTGCGATAGTACCCACGTGATCTACCAACTGACATGCCTGCACTGTGAAGCATTCTATGTGGGAATGACCAGCAACAAACTGTCCATTCGCATGAATGGACACAGGCAGACAGTGTTTGTTGGTAACGTGGATCACCCTGTGGCTAAACACGCCTTGGTGCACGGCCAGCACATCTTGGCACAGTGCTACACCATCCGAGTTATCTGGATACTTCCCACCGACACCAATCCTTCAGAACTTCGGAGATGGGAACTAGCCCTTCAGCATATTCTCTCTTCCCATTGCCCACCTGGTCTTAACCTCCGCTAAATTTGAATTCCGGCCCGCCATCTTTAACATCTTAACATCTTTGCCTCGGTTCTCTGGACAGAGCCTCTGCCTCTAGTGGCATCTCTGTATAACTTCTTTGGTTTCTATAGTATGTCTGCCTAGGTGTGTTTGCGTCTGTGTGAATGTACGGGTGTGTGTGTATTTGTTCACCTTCCTTTTCTTTCCCCAAGGTAAGTCTTTCCTCTCCCGGGATTGGAATGGCTCCTTACCCCCTTCCTTAAAACCCTCATCATTTCCTTTTCCCTCTCCTTCCCTTCTGCCTGAAGAAGCAACTGGGTTGCGAAAGCTTGTGTTTGTGTGTGTGTGTGTGTGTGTTTTCATTTATTTATTTGTGATGCTGTCACACCTGTGCTCCTTCGCCTGGTGAGTAATCTTCGTATATTTTTTATATATACTTATGACATTTGTTATTTACAGGTTAACCCAATTCAAAATTAATAGTATTGTGCATAACTACAACACTAGGAGAAATGCTAACTATTCAAGGTTAAATCTAACTCAGACACAGAAAGGGGTGAATTATGCTGCCACAAAAGTCTTTGATGACTTACCAAGTAGCATCAAAAGTCTCATCAACAGCCAATTAGTATTTAAAAGGAAATTAAAAGAATTTGTGAATGGCAACTACTTCTACATTCTACATGAACTTTTTTAGATAAAACTTAAAAATTTCAATTAAAAAAAATAAATAAATAAAAATTAAAAATAATTTAAAAAAAGTCCTTAAATATTGAGTGTCATGTATAGACACCATTTATTCAACTGACACATTCCACATCATTGTGAAATGTCATATTTATGATCTATGGAACAAGTAATAATCTAATTTAATGTGTGAACATCTCATTTTAATGGCTATTCCACTTTCAGAATATTTATCAGAACACAGTCAATTATGTATAGCATGTTGGAGTCACCCCTAATAGGTTCAATGCTTTTGATATTATTTACATTGATCTGTTCACAGTTGGTTTCATTACAACAGCTACATTATAACAAAAGAAGAAAGATGAATACGACACTTCGTTATGATATGGAACATGTCAGGTTAATGAAGGGTGTCTGTACAAGATGTTAGATTACACAGTATATTACATGTCACAATTTATTTATTTATACTAATTTATATCTAAAAACTTATCCAATGAGTAGAAGGAGTTGTCATTCAGAAATTCTTTTAATTTATCTTTAAATGCTAATTGGCTATCTATCAGGCTTCTGATGCTGCTTGGTAGGTGGCCAAAAGACTTTTGTGGCAGCATAATTTACCCCTTTCTGTGCCAACCTCAGATTTAGCCCTACATAGTGAAGATCATTCTTTCTCCTTGTGTTATAGCTGTGCACACTGCTATTACTTTTCACTGGGTTGTATTATTAACAACAAATTTCACAAGTGAACAAATACACAGTGAAGTTATTGTGAGGATACCTAAATCCTTAAATAGATGACTGCAGGATGATCGTGGGTGGGCTCCAGCAATTATTCTGATTACACAGTTTTGTGCAATGAATATCTTTTTACTCAATGATGAATTACCCCGGAATATGATGCAATATGAAAGCAGTGAATGAAAATAGGCACAGTTAAGCTAATTTACTGAGATTCTTATCGCCAAAATTTGCAATACCCCTAACAGCATACATAGCTAAACTCAAACATTTCAGCAGACCGTCTATGTGTTGCTTCCAGTTTAATCTCTCATCAATGCACACACCTAAAAATTTTGAAAATTCTACCTTAGTTACAGACTTCTGTTCAAAGTCTATATTTATTACTGGAGTTGTGCCATTTACTGTGCAGAACTGTATATACAGTGTTTTATCAAAATTTAATGAGAGTCCGTTTGCAGAGAACCACTTAATAATTTTATGAAAAACAATATTTACAATTACATCACTAAATTCTTGTTTTTTAGAAGTGATTACTATTTTTGTATCATCAGCAAAAAGAATTAACTTTCCAACTTCATCAATATAGAATGGCAAATCATTTATGTATATCAAGAACAGTAAAGAACCTAAGACAGAATCCTGTGGCACCCGATCCTTGATAGTCCCCCAGTTTCAGAAATCGACTGATGTTTTGACATTACAAGAACCACTTATTTCAACTTTCTGCATTCTTTCAGTTATATATGAATTAAACCATTTGTGCACTGCCTCAGTCAAACCACAAAGAATTCCATGCTTTACATGATCAAAGGCCTTTGAAAGATGACAAAAAATACCAATGGGTGATATCCGGTTATTCAGAGCACTTAATATTTGATCGGTGAGGGCATATAAAGAATTTTCTGTTGAAAAGCCTTTCTGAAAACCAAACTGACATTTGGTTAGTACTTCGTTTTTACAAATATGGGAAGCTACTCTTGAATACATTACTTTCTGAAAATTTTTCGATAAAGCTGTCAGAAGAAAGATTGGGTGGAAGTTGTTAACGTCTGATGTATCACCTTTTATATGCAATCACCTGACAATGGCATATTTCAGTCTATCAGGGAAAACACCTTACTTCAGAAAGCTATTACATAAGTGACTAAGAATCTTACTTAAGCTCTAAGTGCCCGGATGGAAAAGTCATCAATTCCGTAAGAGCTTTTACTTTTAAGTGAGTTTATTATTTTACTGATTTCTTGGGGAGGTGTTGGTGGAATTACAATTGTATCAAACTGTGTATGTATGGCCCCTTCTATTAGTATCGTGACCTCTTCTAAGGAACATCTAGATCCTATTTTCTTCACAACATTTACAAAATGATTATAGAAAATAATTTCCATTTCTGACTTAATATTAGTACACTTATCATTCAGTTTTATGTTAATACAGTCTTCCTGTGCTTTTGGTTGCCCTGTTTCCCTTTCAATAATATTCCAAATAGTTTTAATTTTATTATTAGAGGTACTGATTTCAGACATGACACACATGTGTCTGGATTTCTTAATAACTTTACTTAGTATTGCACAATAAATTTTTATAATACTGAACAATTTCTGGATCAGTACTCCCTCTTGCCGTTAGAAACATTTCCCTTTTACGGTTGAAAGATATTCTTATTCCTTTGGTTAGCCATGGTTGTTTTTTTTTTTTTTTTTTTAAAAAAAAAAACACGTTTTCTTAGAATTCTGTTTAACTACTTTCTTGAGAAAACAAATGCCCTTACAAATGTATCATGAAATAAGTTATATTTCAGGTTTTCATCAGGTTTCTTATACACCTCAACCGAGTGCCACTGTTCTTGGTTATCTGAGTAGGAAAATCAATAATGGGGCTTAAATTGAAATTTCTGAGTAATAGTACAGGGTCATTCTTCCTATTACACTCTTTCAGTGAATCAGCATTGAAATCCCCACAAATAATTTGCTTCCTCCTGTCTGACAGATAGCATCACAATGCATCCAAGTTTTATAGAAAAATCTGAAAATGTCCTGAGGGGGGCCTATACACTGTTACAATTATGAAAGTGCCCTCTTTTAGTTTAAGTTCAGTGGCACATGCTTCTATACTTTGCTGTTTCTAAATTTCTCACATTGTGTAAACTTTTGACATATATGGCAACTTCTCCTCTCGCCATATTATCTCTACTAACATGTGCAGCTAATTTGTACCCATTAATATTTACCTTTTTCATATCAGTGACAATTTGATGCAGAGACAGGCATAGCCCATCTATTACATTACACAGGTCGTCAAATTTTTACTTTTTGTCTGGGGTTTGCATGAAAATATGAATTTCCGACTAAATTGACACTGCTGATCACAAATCTGCAGCCTGTTTCTCTGTAGCATGTCAGGTTTTTGCACCACCACTATCATCATCATAGTCACCATTGTCTAACTCTGTGCCCAATGAAATTGGAAACTGGAAAGCAATTACGGGATGATGGAAAGAAATGGAACAGTAAAGTGGTTAAAAAAGAATTGGAAGAAAGGTATATGAATTATAAGAATCAAATATTATGGTGGGCACTTAGCAGATAGAGGTATTACTTCCGTTTTCGTTTGTCCGTGAATGAACGCTTGATATCCTTCCTCTTGAGTGTCACTTCTCCTTCACGTGTGATGCACCAACAGCAGTCAGCCATCATGTCTATTCCCCGATGACCTTCATAACGATGTTCCATAGTTTTAAGTTCCTGATGAAATCGTTCACCATGTTCCTCTGATGTATCAGCCAAATTTTCTTGAAAACTCTCTGTGACATTAGAAAATGTAGTTTTAGAGAGACCTTGCATCCTAACTGTTTAAAGGACTGTAGCATGTCTTCCACTATTTCCTTGTAATCAGGCTGCTTATTCTGGCCAAGGAAACAATGCAGAACATTTTTTAAACTTCTCCAAGCTTGAAGTTCTATTTCCGTCATAGAATTGTCAAAGTGCTCATCAGACATCAACTTCCTTATATCTGGTCCAACAAATATCCCTTCTTTCAATTTTGCAACCGATAGATTTGGGAATTGCCTACACAGGTATTGGAAACAGTTTTCTGTTTTGTCCAGTGCTTTAACATACTGCTTCATGAGTTCTAATTTGATGTGCAGTGGAGGCAATAAAATATGATCTGGATTAACCAAATGTCCATTCACTATTTTCTTTGATCCCACTGTCAGATTTTGCCTCTTAGGCCACTCTCTCGTACTCCAATGCTCATGATAAGCTCTACTGTCCCATTCACACACATATAGCAAGGCATCTTAGTGTACCCTGCTTGATGACCAAGAAGAATGCCAATCACTTCTACAAAAAAATTCGCTGAAATCTTTATCACGATTTCTGTACAATGAATATGATGTACCGTGTGCAAGTAAGTTATTTTCACTGAGATGTGATCCCAGTAGTTGTGCTGCATTTATTGAGAGTTCTAAGTCTTTCACCAAATTGTCAAGATCTGTTTGAGTAAGAGGTTTTTGGGCTACTATCGGTAGCACACTCAGAATAGTCGGATTCACTGCTTTCTTGACTTACATCTGGTTCAGAGAATTCAAGAGAATCCACTGATGTTGGTGGAGAGGGGACTGGTAGCCCTGGGTCATGAGGAACAGGTCTAATTGCCCAATCTAAGTTTGGATACGATATGTTTTTCATGTTTCTTCTGTTGATCCCGTTACATTCGTCATACAGCAGTAACAGTCATCAACATGGTTCTTCTGTTCACGCTATACCATAGGAACTCCCGAACTTCAAGCACTTGATTTTACCTTCACTCCATTTCCTTAACTGCTCCACACATGTATGGCACACAATGTGTGGAGCAAATGACTTGTCCTGATCGCCGAGCTTCATGCCGAAATATGCAAAATATGACTTCTGTACAAATTTTGTTATTTATCGATGTCTTGCATGTATCACACAATTTTCACAGATATAACAAAACGTATCTGGGCTATTCACACACTGCCTTCCTGACATTTTTAACAAACGTTCAGTGAAATACCACCACTCACAACAAAGTGCGAAAGCACCTTCTTGTAGTTGTAGCACTCACACACTGATTTCTGTGGCGATAATGGAACGTCAACGCCAAGCTCATTAGCCCCCTCTGCCTCACCTTCACACAAAAAATGCAGCGTTGCCATATTTCTGTAGTTGTGGACACTGCATAACATAGATTTCGCAGCCAATGGTAGGTTTGCAGGGGGGTAGTTGTGCAGAAAAAACTGAGGGTGATGGAAAAAAAACTGATGATTTTCATATTCAGGGGTGCAAAATTAGTAAAGAACACCACTTACTTTCCAAACCCCTGAATCCATGTCAACCTGTGTTATTAGTTTCTAAATCTTCTAAACAAACCAAAACTCATCAACTTTATTCTTTAGTCCCCCAATATTTTGATGAAATATAGAAACATTGTTTTTTCACTTTAATTTTGTGAGTACCTTGAAATTTTTTTAACATCTTTACTACCTGTCTGACTGAGTTTCTCAATGGACACTGATCTTCTATTTACAATTACAAATCATTGCTGTAACTCACTGGAAGATAACTAAATATATAACTCTGAAAAAAGTGCAATATTGCATTTACTTATCTAGACAAATATTCCTTTCACAAATTATTTTGTAACATCTTATATGAAACAGCTTGTCCATTCATACTATGTATTACTGTGACCTCTTAATGTATGACTATTTCCTTTTGAATCACCTTTAATGTCCCACCCCAAAAATTTAAGTTTATATAAATTATATCTTCCATAATGTAAATATGTTGTGCATATATTGTGAATATATGATCCATGAATCATTTGACTAATTAACTCATTCTTAGGGAAAGAATAAATTTAAAGCAGCACATAGTGGTGTGAAATAAATTTTTCGGCAAACATTGCAAACATTCTTCACAAATCATATTGAAAGTGATAACTTTACATGCAACATTAAAATTACTTATTTTTTCAGTGTGTGCTGGTATCACCACGCTGCTTCCTGATACTAACAAGGTATCTCTTCAGTAATGCAACACTGCATTATCACAGATAGTAGACAACTATAATGGTTTCCTATGACACCTGATGTATGGTATTATTTCTTGGTGGTTTCTTGCCAGTTTTGAAGCACTGGTTTGGGCATCAAGAGAAGCAGAAAAGATGAAATATGAAAATACACAAATGAATGTGTTAAGATTTTCTTCATAATCATGTATTACTTTTTTCTTCAAGCCATTTTAATTGTTATTAAATTGTCTCCTAATTTTCACTTGTTATCCATAAAATAAAACAACAATATAGTTGAAATATATTGTACAGTTACCAGTAAACTGTTGCTCTATGTGAAAAGTTGTATGTTTTGTAAAATATACACTAAATACACAAAATATTTTGACATACATTGTTGATGGCCATCCTTTTGAAAACCCCAAAACTCTGACAGACAAACAACATTTAATATATGAGTTTTCATTTAACATTTAATAATTCCTATACTCATAAACATTAAAAATTGTAAATTAGTTAAATAAATATAACCAAATAGAACAATACAATTTATAACTTATATCTTGGTTCAGATATTTTCCAACGTCACTGAACTGTACCACTGTAAGACCAAAAGGCACTTTCCTGATCCTGATTAATTTATCAAGTACCAGGCTTACTGCAAAAGTCCAAGACAAAAGTGTAGACAATCATCCTTAATAAAGATTATTACAATGGTATAAGTAAACTATAATAGCATCATTATGCAGATGAATATAGAGTACAGATGTAATAAGGCATTTTATCGATATGATTTGGAACAGACAAGACCTATAGCAATATTTAAATGCAGTAATTACCCACTTTTTCTGAGCTAAGCATACTAAATTCAAACTGTAATGTTTTGATAAACAAAGGTCCACTAAACATATCTGAGAACACAGTGGATTACTTAACTAGTATCCAAAGTAAATATTGTAGACTATCAATTGGTAGGAACATCAATTACAAACATAAGAGAGAACATGGTTGTCCAAATAGACATCAAGAAATGCAGCTGAAATACCAATTTAAAATTATGTAATGTAAACAAGATCATATGTGAGCAAGTAAGCTTTTACTAATAATCAATTTTAGATTGCATTTTGACAGAATGATGAAATAAGTTGGTAATGCCAAAACCACTGCGCACATAAACTAGTAGTATGCACTACTTTTTTTAATAAATGTTGTAACAGAATTGTAAATACTCTTAAATCATAGGTAAGTAAATGTTATGGACACTTTCCTATTAATATTTTTCAAATTATGATAAATGTAATATTCATAGTTGCTTTTCATATTTAAGTACACTTGTGAAAATTATGGGATCAGTTAAGATATCAAGGTTCTAAAGTGTTGACATCAACAGAATAAACTAAAATGGTTCATTGTCTTTCTGTTGGATCTACAGAGTGGAGATAACAACATTACGACAACCGAGCTAGTGATAGTAACAGAAAGTTGCTGCAGAGGGGGTTGGTGTTGACTTGCGTTTTCCCTACCAAACGAATTACACAAGCATTTGGGTTCAGATAACATAGCAAGCGGGTAGTGGAATGCAGAAACAATGTGACTTACCTGAAGCTGTGACATGGAGAGCCATAGGAAGGTTGGAAGAGAGACAGACACAGAGAGAGGTGGCTGCAGCTATTGGAGTGTCCCAAAGTGTAATTTCCAGGACCTGGACAGACTTTGACAATAGTAACTGTTAAAAGAAGGCCAGACCAAGGTTTTCCATGGGTAACATCAGCAAGAGATGTCCTTCATCTCTGGTTAAGAGCCCGTCGAGACAGGAGGCTGAATGCAACTGAGTTGTAATGCACCCTCCAGGCAGCAACAGGACGCACAATATCTCATAATCAATAGCATCAGATTCTCTTCGCAGGCAAGTCAAAATTTTATGTTCAGCCGGACAATCATCGTCCCCTCATCTGAAGAGAACATGGAACTCTGAACAACCCTGATTATATACAGAAAACATCACCATATTTTGGTGGACGAATGGTGTGGGCAGGACTGGCACATCTGCAGAACTCTATGTTGTACAACAAAATGATGCTTTGACTGCTCATAAGTGTAGAGACAAGATCCTTCAAGCTTTTGTTGTGCCCTGCACAGGTGGATTATGCGACGAGTTCCTTCTCGTAGACGATAACACTAAACTGCACAGAGCGGCCACTTGTGAACAACATCCTTGAAGCTGATCAAATCAAACAGTCTTTAACTCCAGAATGAAACTTCACTCTGCAGCGGAGTGTGCGCTGATATGAAACTTCCTGGCAAATTAAAATTATGTGCCGGATCCAGGACTCGAACCTGGGACACTTGCCTTTCGCGGGCAAGCGCACTACCGACTGTGCTATCCCGACACGACTCACGATGCCGCCCCACAACCTTACTTCCGCCAGTACCTCGTCTCCTACTTTCCAAACTTCACAGAAGATCTCCTGCAAACACGCAAGACTAGCACTCCTGGAAGAAAGGATAAGGTGGAGACATGGCTTAGCCACAGCCTAAGGGATGTTTCCAGAATGAAACTTCACTCTTCAGCGAAGTGTGCGCTGATATGAAACTTCCTGGCAGATTAAAATTGTGTGCCGGAACCAGGACTCGAACCTGGGACCCTTGCCTTTCGCGGGCAAGCGCACTACCGACTGTGCTATCCCGACACGACTCACAATGCTGGCCCACAACATTACTTCCGCCAGTACCTCGTCTCCTACTTTCCAAACTTCACAGAAGCTCTCCTGCAAACACGCAAGACTAACACTCCTGGAAGAAAGGATATGGTGGAGACATGGCTTAGCCACAGCCTAAGGGATGTTTCCAGAATGAAACTTCACTCTGCAGCAGAGTGTGCGCTGATATGAAACTTCCTGGCAGATTAAAATTGTGTGCCGGAACCGGGACTCGAACATGGGACCCTTGCCTTTTGCGGGCGAGCACACTACCGACTGTGCTATCCCGACACGACTCACCATGCCTTCCCACAACTTTACTTCCGCCAGTACCTCGTCTCCTACTTTCCAAACTTCACAGAAGCACTCCTGCAAACACGCAAGACTAGCACTCCTGGAAGAAACGATATGGTGGAGACATGGCTTAGCCACAGCCTAAGGGATGTTTCCAGAATGAAACTTCACTCTGCAGCGGAGTATGCGCTGATATGAAACTTCCTGGCAGATTAAAATTGTGTGCCGGAACCAGGACTCGAACCTGGGACCCTTGCCTTTCGTGGGCAAGCGCACTACCGACTGTGCTATTCCGACACGACTCACCATGCCTACCCACAACTTTACTTCCGCCAGTACCTCGTCTCCTACTTTCCAAACTTCACAGAAGCACTCCTGCAAACACGCAAGACTAGCACTCCTGGAAGAAAGGATATGGTGGAGACATGGCTTAGCCACAGCCTAAGGGATGTTTCCAGAATGAAACTTCACTCTGCAGCGGAGTGTGCGCTGATATGAAACTTCCTGGCAGATTAAAATTGTGTGCCGGAACCGGGACTCGAACATGGGACCCTTGCCTTTCGCAGGCGAGCACACTACCGACTGTGCTATCCCGACACGACTCACCATGCCTTCCCACAACTTTACTTCCGCCAGTACCTCGTCTCCTACTTTCCAAACTTCACAGAAGCACTCCTGCAAACACGCAAGACTAGCACTCCTGGAAGAAAGGATATGGTAGAGACATGGCTTAGCCACAGCCTAAGGGAAGTTTCCAGAATGAAACTTCACTCTGCAGCGGAGTGTGCGCTGATATGAAACTTCCTGACAGATTAAAATTGTGTGCCGGAACCAGGACTCGAACCTGGGACCCTTGCCTGTCGCGGGCAAGCGTACTACCGACTGTGCTATTCCGACACGACTTACGATGCCGCCCCACAACTTTACTTCCTCCAGTACCTTGTCTCCTACTTTCCAAACTTCACAGAAGCTCTACTCCAATCACGCAAGACTAGCACTCCTGGAAGAAAGGATATGGTGGAGACATGGCTTAGCCACAGCCTAAGGGATGTTTCCAGAATGAAACTTCACTCTGCAGCGGAGTGTGCGCTGACATGAAACTTCCTGGCAGATTAAAATTGTGTGCCGGAACCGGGACTCGAACATGGGACCCTTGCCTTTCGCGGGCAAGAGCACTACCGACTGTGCTATCCCGACACGACTCACGATGCCACCCCACAACTTTACTTCCGCCAGTACCTCGTCTCCTACTTTCCAAACTTCACAGAAGCTCTCCTGCTAACACGCAAGACTTAACACTCCTGGAAGAAAGGAGTCTGCCAGGAAGTTTCATATCAGCGCACACTCGGCTGCAGAGTGAATGTTTCATTCTGGAAACATCCCTTAGGCTGTGGCTAAGCCATGTCTCCACCATATCCTTTCTTCCAGGAATGCTAGTCTTGCGTGTTTGCAGGAGAGCTTCTGTGAAGTTTGGAAAGTAGGAGACGAGGTACTGGCGGAAGAGAAGTTGTGGGGCGGCATCGTGAGTCGTGTCGGGATAGCACAGTCGGTAGTGCGGTTGCCCGCGAAAGGCAGGGGTCCCAGGTTCGAGTCCCAGTTCTGGCACACAATTTTAATCTGCCAGGAAGTTTCAGTCTTTAACTCGAGTCAGCATGTCTAGGACGCACTTCGCACATGCATTGCAGCCGGTGCTGATCACACACCATATTAGAGGGCAACGAGAATGACTTTTTACTATTATGGTAGTGCCAAGGTTCCTCACTCTTAAATGCCATGTAAACCGCATGTAAAGATTTAACACATTCACTGCGGTCACTTCCTGCCATAACAGTTGCAGACCTGGATACTGCCTTCATGGAATAATGGCCAAGTATCCCTCAAGAGACAATTATTAACCTCATATTGTCCATGCCACATGCATGTGCAACTGGACTGGCCATCTATTTGACGTCCTTGTTGATAGCACTCATTGCATCATGTGAGTAAAGAAGTAACTGGGTTTCACAAGAATGATACTTTCTGAATCCATCTTGACTATGGGTCAATAGTTTGTTCTCTTTGAAGTAGTTCATAATATTTGCGGAAAATATATATTCTAAAATCCTGCTGCAAACCAACGTCAATGATGTAGGCCTGTAATTTTGCAGATCACTCCTATTGCCTTTCTTGAATATTGGAGTGATCTGGGCAACTTTCCAGTCTTTGAGTACAGATCTTTCACTGAGCAAGCAGTTGTAAATGATAACTAGGTATGGGGCTATGGCATCAGCATACTCTGCAAGGAACCTAATTGGTATTAGTGATGGGAACAATCAAATGAAAACAATCGATTCATTCGGTTGTTGGGAAAAATCGATCATTCGGTTGTAGTTTCTCGTATCGGTGGAATTATTCATTCATTCTTCTGAGTGAAACCAGTCGGTGGGACCAACCAAATGAAACAACCGATTCAGTCGGTTGGACTATTCATTCGTTCTTTTGAGTGAAACCAGTTGGTGGGATCAACCGAATGAAAAAATCGACGCAGTCGGTTGGCCTACTTTAAAATCGACGAAGTCGGTTGGACCGCTCATTCTTTTCCTTTTGTGTTAAATCAGTCGATGGGACCAATCGAATGAAAAAATTGACACAGTACGTTGGCCTCTTCATTAGTTCTTTTGAGTGAAACCGGTCAGTGGGAGCAACCGAATGAAACAGTCAGTCAGTCGTAGTTTTACTATGTTGGATTAATATTCGTTTATTTTATTCGAATGAAAGTAGTCTGTGGGAACAACTGAATGAAACCATGTGAAACTTTTGCAGTTTTGTACATTGACTGAATTACTCATACTTTCTTTTCAAGTGAAAACAGGCGGTGAGTTTTGTCATATGGCTGCAGCAGGCCTGCGATCACTTTCATTGCCCCCCTCCCCCCCCCCCCCCAGACTTCAAAAACGCCGATCATCTGGGCGCAATAAGATTACTTTCGCAGACACCCACAAACTGTATAAGATAAGTGGCCGATGACCAAGAAGTACCGTGGGGAGCGGGGACAGGAGAGGGGGTGCTCCCTCGCTTTTCGCTTGCGTTTTCACTGCTGACAGCGCCAGCAGGCGCGCGCCAAACTCCACACAACAGTGTCTGGCCAGGGGGGCGGGGCGTGCCATCGCCGATTGTTGTTAGTTTCTTACTGTCTCAATAAAGAAGCGTGGAAACTACAGGGTGTTTCAAAATGATCTCTACAAGTTTAATCTCGCATACTGTATCTCCGAAGTGGGAACAGGTAGAAACGTGCGGTTTGCGGCTTCTGTTCATACATATCTAAGGTTCTAGCAGGACAGAGTTAAGTACGTTAACTTTGAGCACATTTTCTAGATCCAAATTCGAAGATCACTAAAACATTAGGTATGGTAAAAAAAAAAACCTTCATTAAAGTATTTTTTATAAAAATATTTTTGTTAATTCCATCTAATTTGAAAGAGTACGAGAAGACATACAACATTTAACAGTGCTGTAAATTTTCTTCAGCGTGTCTGTATTCGTCAACAGTATATGAAAACATTCATCTCAAGTTTCATAATTATTCACTCTTGTGATGCCGCGGTGGAGTAGCCGAGCGGTCTAAGGCACCTCGCTGGGAGCGCGCGGTTGCTCGCCGTCGAAGGTTCGAGTCCTCCCTGGAGCATTGGTGTGTGTGTGTTGTCCTTAGGTTAGTTTACCCTAGTTTAAGTAGTTTGTAAGTTACGGACTGATGACCATGCAGTTTGGTCCGATAGATTTACAAACATCTGAACTCTTGTCACAGATATTTCTGTGGTTATCGGTGAAACCGTGTGGAGGTTTATTCCATCTCTCCACCATGTACCATACAAAATCTTAGATGAACAGTGAACTGCCACTTGTTTTGAAAGTCAAGTGTGCAAAATTTCATCAAGATCAGAATAAAACTCTATATTGGCATCAAAGTCTGGAATACATTCTATCATGCATCGAACTAAAGTAGATGTAGACGGTGACCATTCTCTTTCTTTGAAGGTGAAGAGCAAAATATAACATTAAGATACGAATACAAACGGAATTTGTCGAAGTTAGTAGGTAAAGTACCGTCCTCCATGCACCTACGAAATTTATTGTACACAATTACCTTCGTCTTGTTTTAAAGGTCAAGTGTGCAAAATTTCATCAAGATCGCAGCCAAATTGTGGTTTTTGTCGAAGTCAGTATGTAAAGTACCTTCCGCCATGCACGAATGAAATTTGATGTAGACAGTGACTTTCACCTTGCTTTGAAGGTCAAGTGTGCAAAATTTCAAGATTGGAACAAAACTGTAGTTTTGCATGCAATAGAAACACACACATGGACACAGTGCTATATTTATAAGATTTGTCTCTAAGAAAGTTTCATGCTGAATCACGGTTCATTGATAGAAACACACACATGGACACAGTGCTATATTTATAAGATTTGTCTCTAAGAAAGTTTCATGCTGAATCACGGTTCATTGTTAAAAACAGTCGGTTGTCCCATCACTAATTGGTATACAATCGCGACTCAAAATGTTCGACAATGTTTGTGAAGCTTAACGGACTTAACTGCAGGGTCATCAGTCCCTAAACTTACAAACTACTTATGAATTAGCTTATACGGCACAAACATCCATGCCCGAAGGGGAATTCGAACTCCCGATGGCGGACGCCCGCGTGCACCGCAACATAGCGCTCCAGTACACGTGGCTAATCCACCGCAGCACACTCGGGACTGGGAGATATAATTTTAAGCTATTAAAGTTGCTTTAAAACTTCACAAGTATCCACTTCTAAATTACACAGGTTGGCAGCTGTTTTTGATATGTGTTCTGTGGTGGTGGAATTTTGGAAAGCCGAGTTAAGCATAACTGTCATCAGTAGCGTCACCATTGCTATCGCGTAGTAAAGGTATTGTTTGTGTTTAGTATACTTTATATATGACCAGAATTTCTTAAGATTCTCTACCAAATTAGAGACAGGGTTTCGTTGTAGAAACTATATTAAGCCTCTCACATAAGTTCAAGCTAAATTTCGAGTTTCTTGTGAAATTTTGTGACCATTTAAATTTGGCATGCTTTTTTCTTTGCTTTTGCAAGAGTGATCGAACGTGTTTTGTGTATTACGGCGGGTCAGACCCGTCTTTTGTTAATTTGTTTGGTGTAAATCTGTCAATGGTCGTCAATATTATTTCTTTCAATGTAAGCCACATCTGATGTACATTCACATTGTTACTTTTGAAAGACTACAGATTATCACTCAGGAAAGTGTTAAATGAATTTTTATCTGCTTTTTTTGAATAGATACACTTTTCGTTATTATTGGTAGGTTTGGAAAATCCAATATTCATTCTTACGATGACAACTCTGTTTTCACTAATTCCTGTATTTGTTTTGATGCTTTTTATTAGCTCCGGATTATTTGTTGCTAAGAGCTCAACTACATTTTTACAACCCTTTACTATTTTAGTGAGTTCATGAAGTAACTGTTCGAGATAATTTTTGGAGTATGCATTCAGTACGACTTTGGGCCATGTTTAAAGCTTACCTCCAGTTTTAAATTTGTATTTTTGCTACCATTTTGAGGGTAAGTTAAAGTTGCCACCAATTAAAATTGTATGCTTTGAGAACATTTTAGAAAGATGATCCAAGCATTCTTTGAACATTTCTGCTATCGCATCATCTGAGTCAGGGAGTCGATAAGAAGAACCAATTATTAATTTATTCTGGTTGTCAGGTATAGGTTCTACCCACACCAAATCACAGGAACTATCTATTTCAAGGAGAGGAAAGACTTACCTTGGGGAAAGAAAAGGGAGGTGCACAAATACACACACACCCATACATTCACACAGACGCAAACACACCTAGGCAGACATACTATAGAAACCAAAGAAGTTAGACAGAGATGCCTCTAGAGGCAGAGGCTCTGTCCAGAGGACCAAGGCGAAGATGTTAAGATGTTAAAGATGGCGGGCGGGAATTCAAATTTAGCAGAGGTTAAGACCCGGTGGGCAACGAGAAGAGAGAATATGCTGAAGGGCTAGTTTCCATCTCCGGAGTTCTGAAGGATTGGTGTTGGTGGGAAATATCCAGATAACCCGGACGGTGTAGCACTGTGCCAAGATGTGCTGTCTGTGCACCAAGGCGTGTTTAGCCACAGGGTGATCCTCGTTACCAACAAACACTGTCTGCCTGTCTCCATTCATGCGGATGGACAGTTTGTTGCTGGTCATTCCCACATAGAACGCTTCACAGTGCAGGCATGTCAGTTGGTAGATCACGTGGGTACTATCACAAGTGGCTCTGCCTTTGATCGTGTACACCCTTCGGGTTATGGGACTGGAGTAAGTGGTGGTGGAAGGGTGCATAGGGCAGGTTTTACAACGGGGGCGGTTACAAGGGTAGGAGCCAGAAGGTAGGGAAGGTGGTTTGGGGATTTCATAGGAGTGGACTAGGAGGTTACGGAGGTTAGGTGGGCGGCGGAAAGACACTCTCTGTGGAGTAGGAAGGATTTAAGCTTTTTTGCTTTCTACAGTTCTACAGTATGTCTGCCTAAGTGTACTTGCGTCTGTGTAAATGTGTGGGTATTTGTTTACCCTCCTTTTTTCCCCCCAAGGTAAGTTTTCCTGTCCCGGGATTGGAATGACTCCTTATCCACTCCCTTAAAACCCTCATCATTTCCTTTTCCCTCTCCTTCCCTTCTACCTGACGAAGCAGCTAGGCTGCGAAAGCTTGTGTTTGTGTGTATTGTGTGTATGAGTGTGTGTTCTGTTCATTTGTGCTGCTGTCACACCTGTGCTCCTTCGCCTGGTGAGTAATCTTTGTCTATTTTGTACATATATTCTTTCCTGCTAGGAATTTTTCGTCTACATTGATGAAACGAAAATTATAGAGGGAAACTATCCCGGTGGGATAAACAAAAATAAAAATAGAAAAGAGATGACTTACCAAAAGGGCCGGCTCGTCGAGAGAAACAAATAAAATCACACACAAACACACATACAAGCTTTCGCCACCACTGGCAGCTTCTTCAGGAAAAAGAGGAAAAAAGGGAAGGAAAAGGGAAGGATATGGGTTTTAAGGAAGTGGAAAAGGAGTCATTCCAATCCCAGGAGTGGAAGGACTTACCTTAGGGGAAAAAAAGGAAGGTAAACAAATACACACACACTCAGACATATCGAAACGCAAACACACCTAGACAGACATTTGTGAAAAGCAAAGAAGTTGGACAGAGATACCAATTGAGGCAGAGGCTCTGTCCACAGAACCAAGGCAAAGATGCTAAAGATAGTGGGCGGGAATTTGAGTTAGCGGAGATTGAGACCAGGTGGGCAACGGGAGGAGAGAATAAGCTGAAGGGCAAGTTCCCATCTCCGGAGTTCTGAAAGGTTGGTGTCGGTGGGAAGTATCCAGATAACCCGGACGGTGTAACACTGCGCCAAGATGTGCTGGCCGTGCACTAAGGCATGTTTATCCACAGGGTGATCCTCATTACCAACAAACACTGTCTGCCTGTGACCGTTCATGCGAATGGACAGTTTGTTGCTGGTCATTCCCACATAGAACGCTTCACAGTGCAGGCATGTTAGTTGGTAAATCACGTGGGTGCTATCACAAGTGGCTCTGCCCTTAATCGTGTACACCTTCCGGGTTACTGGACTGGAGTAAGTGGTGGTGGAAGGATGCATAGGGCAGGTTTTACAACGGGGGCGGTTGCATGGGTAGGAGCCAGAGGGTAGGGAAGGTGGTTTGGGGGTTTCATAGGGATGGACTAGGAGGTTACGAAGGTTATCGTGGGCGTCGGAAAGACACTCTCGGAGGAGTGGGGAGGATGTCATTAAGGATGGATCTCATTTCGGGGCAGGATTTAAGGAAGTCGTATCCCTGCTGGAGAGCCACATTCAGAGTCCGCTCCAGTCCCAGAAAGTATCCGGTGACAAAAGGGGCACTTCTGGGATTCTTCGGTGGAAGGTTCTGGATTTGGAGGAATGAGGAGGTGGCTCTGGTAATTTGCTTCTGAACCAGATCAGGAGGATAGCTGCGGGATGTGAAAGCTGTTATAAGGTTATTGGTGTACTGGTTCAGGGATTCGGGACTGGAGCAGACTCATATATATATAATAGATTAAGTACACTTACCAGGCGAAGGGGCACAGGCAGTAATAGCAACAAATAAACACACAGACACACACACACACACACACACACACACACACACACACACACAAATGCTAGCTTTCGCAGCCTAGCTGCAATTCCTTTTAGGAATTTTTCCTCTATAATATATATATATATATATATATATATATATATATATATATATATATTAGAGAGGAAAAATTCCTAACAGGAAAAAAAATATACGTAAAAAATAGATGAACACTTACCAGGCGAAGGGGCACAGGCAGTAATAGCAACAAATAAACACACAGACACACACACACTCAAAATAGATTTGAGTGTGTGTGTGTCTGTGTGTTTATTTGTTGCTATTACTGCCTGTGCCCCTTCGCCTGGTAAGTGTTCATCTATTTTTTACGTATATATATATATATATATATATATATATATATATATATATATATATATATAGGAAACTTTCCTGGTGGGATAAACAAAAATAAAAAATAGAAAAGAGATGACTTACCAAAAGGACCGGCTCCTCGGTAAAAACGAATAAAATCACACACAAACACACATACAAGCTTTCGCCACCTCTAGCAGCTTCTTCAGGAAAAAAGGGGAGGAGAAAGGGAAGGATATGGGTTTTAAGGAAGTGGAAAAGAAGTCATTCCAATCCCAGGAGTGGAAGGGCTTACCTTAGGGGAAAAAGAGGAAGGTAAACAATAAGACATAAACAGTAAGACATTTGTAAAAAGCAAAGAAGTCTGTCTAGGTAAGTTTGTGTTTCGATATGTCTGAGTGTGTGTGTATTTGTTTACCTTCCTTTTTTTCCCCTAAGGTAAGTCCTTCCACTCCTGGGATTGGAATGACTCTTTTTCCACTTCCTCAAAACCCATATCCTTCCCTTTCTCCTCCCCTTTTTTCCTCTTTTTCCTGAAGAAGCTGCCAGAGGTGGCGAAAGCTTGTATGTGTGTTTGTGTGTGATTTTATTCGTTTCTATCGACGAGCCGGTCCTTTTGGTAAGTCATCTCTATATATATAGATGAAGATTACTCACCAGGCAAAGGAGCACATGTGTGACAGCATCACAAATAAATAAATGAATTTACACACACACACACACACACAAACGCAAGCTTTCGCAACCCAGTTGCTTCTTCAGGCAGAAGGGAAGGAGAGGGAAAAGGAAATGATGAGGGTTTTAAGGAAGGGGGTAAGGAGCCATTCCAATCCCGGGAGAGGAAAGACTTACCTTGGGGGAAGAAAAGGAAGGTGAACAAATACACACACACCCATACATTTACACAGATGCAAACACACCTAGGCAGACATACTATAGACACCAAAGCAGTTAAGAAGAACAAATACACACACACCCATACATTTACACAGACACAAACACACCTAGGCAGACATACTATAGACACCAAAGAAGTTAAGAACTTCTTATCTTCTTTGGTGTCTATAATATGTTTGCCTAGGTGTGTTTGCGTCTGTGTAAATGTATGGGTATGTGTGTATTTGTTCACCTTCCTTTTCTTCCCCCAAGGTAAGTCTTTCCTCTCCCGGGATTGGAATGGCTCCTTACCCCCTTCCTTAAAACCGTCATCATTTCCTTTTCCCTCTCCTTCCCTTCTGCCTGAAGAAGCAACTGGGTTGCAAAAGCTTGCGTTTGTGTGTGTGTGTGTGTGTGTGTGTGTGTGTGTGTGTGTGTGTGTGTGTTATTTATTTATTTATTTGTGATGCTGTCACACCTGTGCTCCTTCGCCTGGTGAGTAATCTTCGTCTATTTTTTATATATAATTTTTCCTGCTAGAAATTTTTCATCTTATATTTATATTAACTGGACAGACATAATATCTGAAGCCACTTGCTGCTGCCACCACCTCCAGAATCTGAAACAAATAGATTCTCGCAGCAGCTGCTGTTCCTATCATGCCTAATCAATTCACTAAAATAAACTGATAACTATTTGGGTATGTCAAGGTATTGGAGAAGTGGGGGAAGTGGCTTGTAACACTACAACCTGTGCTACGGAGAATACTCACAATAATGTGGCAAAAAAGAATAGTCACATAAATGCAAATTTAAACACACACACACACACACACACACACACACACACAGTCTGTTTGCATACTAAATTAATCATTAGAGGAATATGAGTCATCGTCTGTTAATTCCTTGTAACTGCCTTCGTGGATAGCATCGTCTTCTGTACCATCAAGTGCATTTGATATGCAGCACTTTTTGAAACAAGTGCTGGACAGTTTCACTCGGGATGAATTTTCATGATTGATCAATCCCGTCACAGACTTGTGACAAACTTGCATGCTTACAGGTTCGGTAGGCGTTAATTGCCTTTACTTTTTTGTCAACCATTGTGTGTACACATTTTTGACAGTATGATATAGAAATTGGTATCGGCAACTGGAATTAACCTATAGTTTAATTCTACTTATTGATGCCATCTAAATATGTACCATTCCTCTTCCAGTGACTGTAAATCATTACATTCAACTAACTGGTACCTTTCCGAGATCATTGTTATATATTTGTGTCTAATTTCCTTGTCTTATCCTTCTACACATGGACCTGGCCTTCTGCTCTTTTGGCCTCACATAACCAATTTCACTAGAGATTAAATAATGATCAGTATCATCAAAGAACCCCCTGCAAACACGTGTGTCCTGGACTGTCTTCCTGAATTCCTGGTCTGTTATTATATAGTCAATGACAGATCTGCTTTCCCTTCCTTCCCAAGTATAGCAGTGAATGTCCTTATGCTTAAAGAAGGAGTTTGTGATAACTAAGCCCATACTGGAAGATAAATCAAAGAGCTGCTTTCCATTCCTGTTGGCGTCCATATCCTTTCCAAACTTACCCATAACCTTTTCATAACCTTCAGTTCAATTTCCTATCCTGGCTTTGAAATCAGCCATGAGTAAAACACTATCCTTAACCTTCACTCTAACAACTACATCACTAAGTGTGTTATAAAATCTGTCCATCTCATCTTGATCTGTCCCTTCACAGGGTGAATACACTGCCACACTCCTAATTTTCTTGCTGAAGATGGCCAAATCTATCCACATCAGTTGTTCCTTTACATACCTTATTGCAATTATGCTGGGTTCGATTGCTTTCCTGATGCAAAACCCTACACCCCACAGTGTTCTTCCTACTTTGACTCCTGACAGGTAGACCTTGTATTCTCCAACTTCGTCCTCTTTCTCTCCCCTTACTCTAACGTCACTAACAGCTAAAAGATCTAACCCGATGTTACTTGAAGCCTCCGCCAGCTCTACCTTCTTCCCAGTGTAATCTCCATTGATATTAATAGCTCTCCATCTCATTACAGATTGTTTGCCAAGTCATATCAGAGGAGTCCCTGTCTGCCCCTGGTGGGACTCACATCACCTCCAAAGGTCCCAGGCATTTTGCTCTGATTGTTGCCAGCATGATATTGTAGTACCTGGCAAGCAGGTTGCTAGCCTTACTTGCCCAGGGCGCCACTGGGTTTTACCCCAAATGGTTGAGGGACTAACCGGTGGATTTGGTAGTCTTTGCTGTCTGAGCACAAAGGTGGCCATGACTCAGAATATGTCCGAGATGGCCAACCTTATTCCAAAGTAACTGGTATCCCAACTGTCACGACCACTTATTTGGCCACTCATACATTGCCCGTGGTTCATGAGCTAGGACATTACTACAGGAACCCACACCATGAAACATATTTCATATTCTTTATTTTAGTATTTCCTGAAAATCCCCATTTTCCTGTGCTAGTCCCATTGAATTTGACGAATATTTCGATTTTTTGATGCACCATGTGTTTACAGTCAGAGTGGTATGACTTGCATAGCAATCTAAGATGAGCAGGTTTGGCAAACACAGCAAGGCACCAGGATACGCTACCAAACAAGTCGAATTCACTCCAACACCATGTCCTCACTGAACCAGCCACTTTCATTCGCACATACAATAATGCCTTCTGGGAAGACCTCTGACTTCGGTAGGTCTTACACTTTAAAATTAGAAACAAAGACAGTTTATGACCATCGGCCGTACAAGCAAGCATGACAGACATGCACTGCTTTTCAGTATCTGCAGACAGTACTTTTGACACTTTTCATCCTTTTTATTCTACTGAGTAATTTTCAGGCATATCAAAATACACTGGCGCCTGATCAGCATTGCCTACCTGACCCAGAATATAATTGTTTTCAGTGCACAGTTGGATTAAGAAGGGCTGAAATTCGAGCAGCTTGTCCTCAAAAATTTCTGGCAGCTTCCATGCAATTGAAGTATGCCTTCACAGGGAAAATCCCCAATGCTTCATAAAGCGAACAACCCAATTGTTTCGCTTTAAAATTTGTGATATTTTGCTCTCTTGCAATTTCATGTGCTTTAACTTGTATTAATTCTGCAGTCATGGGTAAGCATTTGTGTCACTGTTCCTTAACAAAGTCATTCAGAACACTTTCCAACATGTAATGGTGCCTCTCAAAGTTTTTCTGTTGCTAAAACAAGCTGAAAGTTGGTCCTTTTGCTGTCTTCAATGTGTCATGTTGCTTTTGTTGATTCCATACTGCTGAACTGCAACTCTTCTCAGCGAGCAAAATTACTTCTCTCTTCTGTTTCGCAGTATAGTGAACATGTTTCATCATAATCGACTACAACCTGGCACATCACTGTTCAAATAAAGTCTGAAACAATTCCAATGCGACACAACCATTTTTCGAGCATTGCCATTATTGGCTGAACCATGCTCACCAGTGAGATTTATTTTTACTATTGTCATTATTTGAAAAATTATTGAATTCCAAGTTGAACAAATTAAATTTGAATTTACCAACAACAAAAAATTATCATTTATTACTCAAAACAAGAAAAGGACACTAATACAATGGCTACTGGGGCAAAATAATGTTTCTGGCAGGATCTAGTGGCATTTTTCAGAACTTCTGTAGGTGTTGTACCTGAATATAAGCCACAGGCACATTTTTGGAGTGCAAAAATCGTAATATAACCACAGCTTACATTTGTGTAAATACGGTAGTCATGGAATCATGAATTTCACTTATATTTAGTAGCATGTTAGAAAGGTTAGAAAAATCGTTAGAACACACACACAATGTGATTATAATTTGTTATTTTTTATTACTCCTATTTCACTGTGCATACCTTCAATTTCTTCACCTTTGTGTTTATGGCAGGTTAGTAAACTTTGATTGTGGATACATCGTCTGAAAAAGCCTTTAGCTTTAAAATATGTAGACAACCATAACTTGTTAAACGTTAATCACATCGTTGTTCCATCCCCCCCCTCCTCAGGGTAATTGTTATGTCACTTGATCATGACTTTTATATAAAGAATAAATAAATAAATGAACTGTCATTTCCTGATCAAAGTCTTACATGCTTTTCCTTATACACCTAACACATTTATTATTGAGTGACATGATTATAACAACATCTTAAATTTACTGTGTATGGTGTGACATTACTTAGCACTACAAACAGCTTACCACTACTATCACAGATAAAGGAATTTACTAAATCCACAGAGGGAAATGTTAATCAATCTGCCATTTGAAAAAAGAGATATTTCTGGTACACTATAAATTGTATGCGGTTTGCATGTTCGGGTGGTGAAAAAATGTACCACAAGATGAGTAACGAACCATCATAAATAACTGTCATGAAAACAATATATATACTGTGAACAATTTCTAAGATTAAAAGTAAAGGCTAACCACCATGCTACAATGAAACAGGCCGTCATTAAAATAAATCAGAGTGAATTCAGACTTCTGCCCAGCAATTCCTCCTGCTCGTGGGAGGTGCTAAAGCACAAAAACTGATGTCTGTAGTCATGCAGTTCATTTTCACTGAATGAAATTACTTTGTAATAAGAAATGAAATGAAAGGATCGTAGGACAAATATTCAGGGACTATGGAGGACTGAACCCACAAATAAACTTAACATAGACACATCAAGCAGGACAAGAGAAACTTTTATGGGCTCAAGAAAAAGATTGCTCAAATGTTCAGATTTTAGCAAGGACCACACACACACACACACACACACACAAAAGCAGAAATATCAAACAATACCACTGCCTCCAGCTGCTGTGGTCAGACTCTTACATCATATCATAATCAGTGGTTGGAAGATACTATACTGTAGACAGATAGCTATAAAGCACACTGAAAGAGCACTGCCAGTGTCTCGTAAGTATTCATCTTCAGATCTTGCTCCAACACACACTTTTGTCACATACATTACGCACAGTGGCTCACAATAAGAAATATACAATTGTTAGTTATTAGAAAAAATATTTATTTTCATTCCAACATATAATATCATATAAGTTACATATTTCTGAAGAGAACACTGCTCAAATGAATTCTTTTTTTAAAAAAATCACACTACAAAATTCACACATTTAAATAAAGGTTCTATTAGTGCGTTTTTCCGCGCTCGTCAACAACATTCTGAGCAAAATTCAAAGAATCACAGAGTTATATTTAGCTTCTTGAATTTACACAAATTTTAATACACTAACGAAATATTTACAATACATACTTTTAACTTATCTGTTTTATCTTTACATATTGCTTTATACAAATGTATAATTCCATTCACATGTAAACATTCATAAAATCTGGAAGATTTTTTATTTCCTACTCTAAAATTATAAAAAAAAAAAAAAACTAAAAATATAAAAATCAATGACACTGTCATTGAGTTATGGACGGTATGTGAGAGACTAAGTTAGAGCTACATATGCTCTATAAGTGAGAGGTTAAGAGGAACTACCATGACCTTACATTTGATTTAAATAATGCAAGAAAAATTTGTTCTGATTTGGTCCCTACATTACCTCCCACCTTGTACCACATTCAGTTGTTTTAACATTTAAAGCAGCTTTTTTACACTGTTAATTGTTTCAATGGAATATATAATTCGTCCAAATACATATCAAACTGTGTGTGTGTGTGTGTGTGTGTGTGTGTGTGTGTGTGTGTGAAGGGTAGAGGTGCGGAGGGTTGGGGGGGGGGGCATTTATGCATTTGCAAGAGACGGGGTGGGTGGGGGTTCCTTATTACCTTCATGTTGTGAAACTATTAAAGGAAAAGACATATGTATCACAGTTTGTTTTAACAATGTACAGGGGATAGGTTGCAACACACTGTGAAGACAATCACTGAGTGCCAAAGGGATGTATCACACTCAAACAATTTAATTTTTACGTCAAGGAGAGCACATACCTATTCTGATGAAGGCTGTGACCAAAAATTTAAGTTGTTGGAGTGCAATACAAGCCAATTTGTGACTCAGTAATTGTTTTCATGTTGAGTTGCAACCTGCCCTTATTGTATTGTTGACACTTCAACCTCAGCTTTATGTTGTTAGATTTTCACACAAATGTTTTGTCTTATAACTCTCCCTAATTTTAAAAACTACAGGCTAGTTCTGTTACATACTTTTGAAATATTAATGGAAATTCTGTGATGAAAAAGTTATATTAAAATGTGGACAGGCAGACAAGTGTGTATGGATGAAATTTGGATATTATTTTACTCAAGAACAAAAGTTCAAAAGCAGCTAATAATGTATGTTAATGTGTGTAAATGGATCACAAATTATTACTCTGTATGCAATTGTTTGCAAGCCCAGCTCTCCTGCCCTTCACCTCTTAATTATGTATAAAAACATACATGAAGCCTCCTGACTTTTTATGTCAGTCAAAGTACATGCTGCCAGAGCACAACATTTTATTCATGACAGAGAACACAATTGTCAAAAAAAAGTATGCTTGTAATGCAACTCTTTCTTGGGCAATATAATTCTTTATGTCCTGTATGTAGTATATTTTTAAAAGAAAGAAAACAATATCTATTTACGAGTTTTGGAGAGACAGGCACACACATATATGACACACACACACACACACATGCTAATAATTCTTGGCATGTAATACTCAGAAATACTGATATTGAGTTACAGAATCAAAATATATTATCACTGTGGTTAACATTTCACTTTTCTGGTATTTCATTCCTTATTTTTTTGAAGATGTACATATCGAACCAGAAAATTACTCTATCAAAAAAATAAAATTCTCACTGCTGTGCCAACTGGTGATATACTATGAGATATAAAACAACTGTCACAGATAACTTGCATAGTTCATCCTGCTGAAACACTGACTATCTTTACAGAAGCCATGACTATAATGATTTATAAATATGGATCAAACAGTTGAAACTGTGCACCAAATTATTGCATAACAGAATAAGAAAATATTCTGGACCTGAAATTTCCATATGTAGTTGAAACAGACCTTTAAATAATAATATGCTGAATCTCAACATTAATCACTACTTTTGTGAGAAGAAAAAGTGTTAAAGCTTCTCATATAGACCTTCCACAATGCTTTCATACTGTGTTTTCAAACCAAAGAAATATGAATTTGATCCTGTTAATTTGTTTTGAAAAATGTATCCCCTTCACACTCATAACCCCTTTTTGTTCTTCAGTAATGTGCACATACTTTTCTTTTTTAGCTATACTTGTACCAGCAGCAAGATTTACATCACAATTATTCACCAGTCACATTATGACAGATATTTTCAAAAGTGTGCTAAACATATTAAATTTTGAAACTTAAATACTTTCATTGTAAAGTTCAAACTATATATATATATTTATTTATAAAAAGTAATTTATCAAATAATCTAATACTCATTTGTACCCATACTATCATAAATAAAATTTGGATCACAAGTTACATACAGGAGGAAATAAACTCCACTTTAGACATCACAACTCAAGTTTTACGAGACAAAAGAGCACTTAGATGAAACAACTTCAGGTAAGTGTATCTAATACACTGCTTATGCTGAAATTTTCTAATACTTTTAAAATCTCTTGATGGCCAACTGTGACTCCAAACAATTAACAGCATGTTACACCAAAGCCACCATCACCACATTGTCTTACATGTACATAACCTGAGAAATAGATCAGTCCAACCACTTTGGTCTCCAATACAAAATTTTCTTCATTAGCTAGCTGTTCTTGCACCCAATGGAAGATATCTGTTTTAAAAAAACTGCCACTCCTCCATCACTGTAACATCTCATCATTCTTAAATGAGAATTTTAAACTTTCCTGCATCCTGCTGTTTTTCTTTTTGCCTTTACAGGCTATATTTTTGTTACAGATGAGAAAATGAATATATGTGCCTCAGGAGAATAATGCTGCTTGTAAAGATGAGCACTGTGAACGATACTGATATAGTAGTTGCTAGATTGTAGATAGGGCAGTAAGGGCATTGACTGCTTCCACAAACTTCACAAATGTTTAGCAGATATGTCTGTAGTGAGTCAAATACCGTTTCATTAAAGCGTTCTGCAACAAAGAATTGTATTAGGTCAACTACTGCAAGAAAACAATGTCACATTAGGAACACTATTCATGAAACTTCCACCTAAATCCCAAGTCTCAAACATTTATCAATTGGAAGGACTGAAAAGCATAATAAATTGTAGATAACTTGCATCTATGGTATACTCAAAGGCTTAAATGAAGATAATATTGACTGTACCCTTACCTGGAGCGTAGTAATCATAAACCCTTATTGGAAGGTAACGAGACATATTTGCCACAGGATACCATCGTTCTATGGTAAAATTGATGCAGGTATCAGTGTGATCCAACTGAAGAAAATATATTTTGTATGAGATTAAACATAAGAACACAATTTATGGACATAAATAGAAAACATTACTGTTATGTAAGACATATTTAATGGTTATCTTCCGACAAGCAAGAATAAAGTAAAATAATCTCAAGCATGGGAAAAGAAAATTGATCTTTAAATTTTCTGTAAAAAAGATTAGTACACTTCTTTTATGGGTTGTTTATCAAGTTTACCATATGTTCCAATAAAATGACTAATTCATTTTTTTTTATTACACTATACATTCTGTTTTGAATTTAGTGCTGTATAGTGTTCTGACCAAGGTGCAAGGGTATATTATTTGAGAATCATTTATTGGAAATCACTGATAAAAATTTAACATTCTGTTAGGATAAAAAAACCATTAATGAAACTGGACTCACATAACTTATTTTCAATTGTTGATCCTCACAACACTATGTGTTTTCTACATAAGAGCATGTTACATGGCAACTAATTTGATTATTTCTTAATCTTCTCTATAAGAGGAAACATAAATATAAAATGCATAGAACAATTTTCTCATGCTGACTGGAATTACAGTCATAATAATTACTTATGGTTTTTCATTTGTAAACACATTAATACCCCTATTATCCATTACTACAATAAGATCAATCATGGAATACTGTATTGCACTCTTTTGACATGCTAGATGGTGTTTTCTTTGTTTAATAACTTAATGCATTAACTTTTTCTTAAAATATATTTTCTACTAACTGAACAGCTGATGCATGTTGGCTGGATGTGTGTAGGATACAAAGCATTCCTTCAATTTTTCCCCATCCAAGAACTCAAACATTACACAGCAACACACTTATCTATTAAGTGCATAAATGCTGGAAATTTAATTGTTTATAACCCCTCTCCTTCTTTCTTATTTTTATAGGTACTTTTGTTCATATACTGAACCTTTAAGAGTTTTCCGAGGCTTGTAAGTTATTTGTATTTTTCTTAAACTTTTGTGGTTTTAAAATGTTATGTGAACATTATTTGATTCTTTTTAAATTTCTACACTTACTGCCTTTTATTACTTATATGGCAGTATTTCTGTAAGTATGTGTATTCATGCACCGCCTATTGCCACTTTGCCTTTCCTTGTGAGTGAGCACACAAAGCCTTTTAGTCTAAATACATGTTTGAATGAACAACATACCAAATGTTGTTGTCAAATTACTGCTGCAGCAAGACTGTATAAAAACAATGTGTATCAATATGGGCTTGTAAAAAGAGTTTGTATTGCATATTATACCCAACTTATTCATGTTCATTTTATTGAAGTTTTAATTAATTTTTTACAGTGCTCCTACCTTAAAACAATTTTCTGTTATTTCATATCTGCTAATAGCTGGATACTTCAGTTGAAAGTAATCATCAATTAATATTACCTAATACAGAATCTGGACAGTTAAAACATTTTGTTATATTTGCATATACATCGAAATGAAACTTTGGCAGGCTAACAGTACTGCATTATTCCTAAAATTTCCAGAGTCAGAAGAACTTCCTTCATATCAGTAGCTTAGTAGCATAAAATGTCGCACCTGTGTTTCCAGGTAGTAGACAGTTTCATTATCCAGGTTACCAAAGATAGAGACCTTTGATTTCTATCCAATACAGTGTCATGTTTACCCACAGAAACCACCAGCACACATCCAAAATAAACATTCTTGGAAAACAACTGATTATCATAGTGATCATTCACAGACATTCACAAACTTGACAATAAACTTTGATTTCTCAACCTGCACAGACTGCCAGTTTCAGCACTGTAGTCAATGGTATTCTATAGATGGGGTTCTCCAGAATGAAATCTTACGTTGCCAGTGGTCTAGTATTAACTGTGAGACTCCAATGTTTAAAACAACTCGTCCTTCAACAGTTTTCAAAATACAATTCTTCTGTTTGGCTACAGGAAGTATATGCAATCAAAATGAAGTTCCAATTTATTCCATTGTGTGTTATATCAACAAAGTAGCTGCTTCTAAAAGCATTGTTGTAACAGACATCTGGCTGAGCATTTCTGAATACCACATGTTGCACAGATTTCTGTGCCAAGTGCCGATGTCAGTGGCTTCAAATTGTATTTTATTTCCAATGCTTCACAGTACAATGTGGTTTTTTAGTGTGTAATTTTCCACATGAAATGTCTGCTATAAATAGATTGCTCAGAGTGCACAACATTTTTGTTAGAAACACAGTGACTCCCATATCCCTGCTCCCCACCCCACCCACTGTTGTCATCACACATAATTCACATCTGAGATAAACGACACTGCAGGAATAACTTGCATTTAACAAAAGTAGTTGCATAGGTATTTAAAATTTGTTGAAATTTCTGCACTATGAATCAGAAAATAATTTTATTACAGAAGTCAAGCATAATTAGAGTTATTGTTCACATCAACACCGAGTAGAGTATGGCATTCATCATATCAATAAATGAGCTTTCCAGTACCCTCTTCAGGAATGGTTGCTGCCAGCATATGAAGACAGGTCTTTGCAGCATTTTGAAGTTCTTCATTGGTGCATGAGTGCTGCCCTCCCAGACTTACACAAGGTCAAAATATTGCAATCATTGCTTGGTAGTATTCATACCTGTCAGTACTTGCCTTCTTTAGAACTGAAATCATTACATTCTTCTTGACCTCTTGAGAGTATTTTGCATGTCTCATAAATCCTGCACACCAGATGGAAAAGTTGTGTCACAGCTGATTCCCCGAGAATTTCCATAATTCTGATGAAAGAAACTTCTATACACTGCAGACTTTTTTCTAATTCAGTCTCTTCAGTCAGTGAAATTGTTTTATTCTTGTAAGGTGAGTAAGGGAAACGGGGAAAGGGGTGCTCCAACAAGGTTCCAATATGACAGATCAGATCATGAAACAATGGTGTTGGGTGACAAAGTTTAAGATAAAATTAAATAAATCAAAGAGAACCATTAATACTTACATAATCAAAGTAAAATACAACTTTTTGTTCTAAGAAACGTGCTCTCAGCAAATTCCGGACTTGTCTTGAAAGAATATATGCATCAAGTTTCTGTTGTTGAATTATGTAACCAGTTGGTATAGTTACATCTAGCACAGCCATGCCAGACCTAACAGACTCATTAAGATTTGTCCACCTGAAATAGTGATTAAATATATTAGTCTCATAAAAGAAAATCCATGCAGTGTGACAGTAAAGTATAATTTATCTTATGATCACCACAGTACCTCTGGCAACTGGTGTAAGTAATATGTGACTGGTTTCGGCCATGGAAATCAGCTCTTGTTCTCAATGAAAATGCTTTCACTGGTGGCTGTATTTGGAACTTGGGATTATCCACATTATACTGCACAGACATTTGAAGTATAGCATAACCAGCTCCCTTAGCCTGAACTTTAACAGTTCCCCAAGCATGCGGAATCTAGAAAAAGGTGACAGACAAAAAATAATATCTGTGTGGCAAATTTTTCATCATTCAACACTAGCAGACAACTGCTGGGATTTACTTACTTCTATTCTCTGTAGATTTGCTATATTGGTCTCATGAACATACAATGTCTTACGTTCTCCTTGAAGTGCTGTAGCTTCAACTGTTACTGTCAGTGAAGATACATCACGCAACCTTGATCTAGTAGTATATTCAATCAGAGCCTTCAATGCAATCACAGTATCCTGGAACCAATCAAAATGTTGTATCACTGTACCCTTTACAGATATGTTGTCTGACATATCAAGTACATGTACACAAAGGGGAAAAGGCTTCCATTTGTTTCGTACAACAATCTAATAAGTTACTATAGTAAAATGCTATACAATAATATGACTGATTACAAGTCTTGGTAAATCAATGAGACAGCTAAAACTTTCAACTTATCTTTGAATTATCACACATAGAAGCTTAATAGTGTAGCAAGTTTCTTCCACAAAAGCTGCACATCTTCCTTGACTTGGGGTTATAAGAGGTTATTAAACCACAGATGCACTCAGCATAAATGTTTCAATTGACTAATGATATTTTTTTTAATTTCATTAATAGAATCATAATATCTACTTAAATAAGCTAGTTGTAACATTTCACTGAGGTTTTGCAAATCTGTAACTAAAAATAATTGATCAGTTATTTTTATCCACAATTACTCTCCGTTTGACTAGTTACTTGCAAGTACTAATTACGTGAATGTGACTGTAGATATAGTCTAAGTAGAAAACTTAACTTTTTCAATGTCAATTTTGTATTCCTACTTTGTCCTTGCAGTTTCATTTCCCCAATACCTTTCCTCTACCTTCATAATATTGCAGAATTTCTCCTGCAAATCTTACCGGGCTGGCAATTTTCACTCTGCAGGAGAGTGTGTGCAAACTCCCAAGAGCAGCTCATTGCATTTGTTAAAACACTGAACAGAGAAATTACTCGTACTCTGAGACAAAAGCATCGGCTGCCATACAAGGTGGCCGGAAGTTTCATGTTTATCTCTACATCTACATCTACAACTACACTCTGCAAGCCACCTGATCACTGATCAGAAGTCCCTTAATTTGCTCTTCTGACTTCATTTGAAAGTTCCACATAAATTGATGCAGTGGTTGTATAGTCCATGTGATTCATAAGTTACTATTTATCAGCACATCACACAGCACTCCAATATCAACACACATTCCCATTATATGTGCAGCCAAGTTTCAGGTTTTCACAGGCATGAATCATTAGTTGCAAATTACTAATACACCCCCAATGAAGTCCTAATTATAAGGCAGCAGAAATACACTATGATCCGTTTCTTCAAAAAGAGTTTGCTGATATTGCAATCTTGGCTGTGCATGTACGTGTGTGTGTGTGTTGACGACATCAAAATGAACTGATGCAACTTATTTTCCTTACTGCAATGGTATAACATAACTGAGGGAAGTCATTTTGCTCACTGCAGACAATTCTGAATGACAGATGCTAGTTGAACCCTCTGTATCATACCAGCTACAATTGTGAGCGAACAAACTGAAGACAATAGCATGGCATCAAATATACTGATATGGAATTTTCACAAACACTGAACACAGTGAGAATCTATTGCAGGTGCCTTTCACACAATTCTCCATCTTCCTTCCTTCAGGAAGTCGACACAGGCTGGAATATTTACGGCCCTACATTAATACTAATATCCTATGGTGATTTGGATACCCCACCTAGCCCAAGTATTGACAAGGAGAACACATGGGAGATATTCAGGCTCTGTACAACCAGCGCAGCTCACAGGTGCAAGAAGTACAACTGGAATTTCCACCCCCTGACACGTCAGAACAACTAATTACAACAGCTCGGCTTGCGCCAATCAGTCTCTCACTAACATCGGCTGCCTTTAGTTTTGACACACTGAATTGCATGGCAGAGCACTGACCTCACTTCTTAAACTGTTGTATACATGTAAGATGACAATGCCAGGCTCCAGAATTGTACAGGTTATCTGTTCACTTTAAAAACTCTGCACTCATTGATGTCAGGAACCACTCGTTTCAGTCTGGTAGTCTCAACATTCATACTGGTGGGAGTAAACTGTGTTCTATCTACACAAAAAGGATGGAAAAAATATTCAGAGAATGAACATGTGACACCAAACTGTCGAGACACGGCTTGCCACCCATCCTTAGACCCATATTTCTATCAATACCTCTTCCTTACCTTTAAAACCTATGTAATCTGCCCTACACATATTGCTTGACTAGCACTCTCCACTATGCAGCAGAGTGTGTGCAAACTCTACCATAAAAATTATAAACGCAATTTAAAAATTGGGGAAGAACGTAATAGAAAAAGATATGAGATAAATTGATACACAGAATTTAAAAATGAAATGTCAGATATAACTAATATTCTTATAGGAAGATAAGTATGAAAAATTAATTGAGTTTCATATTTGGGTTACTGAACATTAAACATGAAAAGTACCTGTGTTGAAGCCCATCCACCATCTGTTAGCCGTTGAGAATTTAGCCATTTCACAATATAGTCAAGATTCACCTCCTGGCGTGCCACATACGTCAATAAGGCATACGCTGTAGTCTCTACATTTGTAGAATCATAAATGTATGGCAGCCTTGGCAAGAAGAATGGCTTTTGATTTTCTAACTTGTAAGGAGGCTGTGGTACCTTAATCTTGCCCCAGTATGTTAGACCACCTGAAATTAAATTTCGCTAGTTTATTAAATACTTCAGTTAGCAAGTATATACAAATAGTAATAAGATCACACTGTACCTTCTGTCCTTGCATGTCTTGCTAGGATACTGAATGCAGCCTCAGCTGTTGAGGCTTTACTTAACATTAAGGCATATGTGACAATTGCCACTTCATAAGGGTCACCTCGTTCATCTATTAACTTCAGATTTCGCTCAAGCCACTGTATAGCTTTACCTTGTGCAAATGCAACTTGAGATCCTAGACCCTAGAAAAATAATATAATAGCTACAAATCTTATTAACTATACTCTTTAGTAAAATATGCAACTTTCAATGGTAGGTAATAAGTAAAAAACATAAATTTCAATTTCCTTCAATGAATACTATAGGGCCATCAGTTTACAAAAACTGTAATTTAAATTTATATCAGTGTTTTTCTTCAGTTCATAATGCAATATCTCACTATATCAATTTCCAAAAAGATAACTAAAGAAATCCAGAAATTTTTCGAATTTTCATTTAAATTTTTTGTGTCTGTTATAACATTCCAATCACTGTAGCAACAACATAGAAAGGTTAGATTGTTACTCACCAAAGACTGTAAATAGTGAGTTACAGAAAGGCAGAATGAAAATTGTTGCTAAAATATTTCTGCTCTCTGACAAAACCATTCTTCCAAAACAGAAAAGACATACATTTACACTACAACTCATACACAGTTGTTATTGTCCCCAGGAACAGGGGGACCAAAACAGGAAAAATGATCACAGGTGTAACTAGTTGTGTCAGCAGGCAGTGGTCATTTGTTTATTATTTGAGCCTATGTGGATGTGTGTGTCTTTTTTATTTCAGGAAGAAAGACTTTACCCAAAAGATTAAGTATTTTGGAAGCCTTTTTCACTATGCCTATCTATTACTGCCCCGTCTATGCAGTGCACAGCAATCTAGTCTTTCCATATTGCTGTTGATCACCATTCACTCTTCATGTTTCATTCTACCCACTGTAAGTTATATGATTCACTTGTTGCGGAGTGGGGGGTTGCACACAGTATTTTCTCTTATTTTCTTCGCTAGTTGAAATGGTTGTTATATTATACTGTCCAATTAGCAATAATATGATTAAAGATTAGGAACTAGTTGAACTGGAAAAGACTGAGAGGACAGTATTTGAAGGGCTCATACAGTAAATTCACCTGAAATGATTTAAGCCTTATCATTCATGATCATGACTCTAATGCTGATCAGTTTCATCTTCTCAGGATTAACCTCCAAATTTGTTAAGTTTCCAATTTTTTCTGCACAAACTTGTAGACCATTTTAATTTCATAATTAGAATAGTTATAAGAACAGAATTAAAGAAATGAAACACGGAGTCAAAACCAGGCTTTAGGAAATAGTTATAATTGTTATTTAATGTAACTAATGCAGGAAAATGCAAAAATCACATGCTGCATTATAAAAACAGAAGAAAACACAAGAACAAATTTTGAATGTAGTGGAACTTGAAGTTCTTACAAGTGGTTAAAGAACTGCTGGTGAACGCGAAAATGTGTCAAACACTCCAGCCCCAATGTCCCAGAGGAACAACAAATAAGATTTGATCTGAAAACAGCAACTTCCAATGTTCCAGAACAACTAATAAAGATTCGACTCAAAACGGATACTGTCAAAATATTCAGAAAGAGTTGAACAAATTAGTTCGCATCACCTGCTGCTGAAGGGTTAAGAACGTGTTCTAAAATGGTTGGGGAACAAGGGGAAAGAGCAAGACAAAAAAGAAGAGGAGAAAGAGGAGGAGGAGAATCTCTTACCCCTGAAAGATCTTTTACAGTCTCCAGTGTTATTAGCACATGTGCTGTGAGTGATATGTTTCGAAATTTCACAGCATCATGGTCGTAGTTTAGTGAACTATTCATCTTTCTATCGGGCAACCAAGTAACTTCGTAGAAGGCACCTTCTCTCGTCTGGTGCTGGAGAATCCATGCTATCGATTTGGATATGACCTGCAAAGATAGAGTACTGTCATTAGCAATCCAAGTGGTATCTGAAATTTTGTTAGCATGAAGACAACTTTTTTTTTTCTAACTTACCTGTGGATCAATATAAATGTAATTTTCCCATTCATAGAAACTAGCTTCTTGAAACATACGAGCACAAAATGCTGTCAACCATACACTTGGTGAAGAATGATTCCTATAACACATCACAAAGTCAAAAATTTAATAATTTAGTTTCAATAATATTCTGCAACAACATAAACTTTTAATTCAGATATTACCACATGGAGTGAAGCATTTATGGAAATACTCTCAGCACAGAAGTTCACTTTAAATTTTAAACAGTAATACTATTCATAAATTGAAACTGACAGCTGGACCAGACCAAGGCAAACTACTCCAACGATATATTTATATTTATTTTCCCGAAGATAGAAAGCAATCTTTGTTTGAGTCTTGGGGCAGAACAGAATACTCTACCACAAACTTTATTACAGTACACATTTCACAGGTAAATGAAAGTTTCTTCATGTTCCTCTTATTCAGAATTACCTTAAAATATCCCCAGTTATATATCATAATGATGTCTCCATTGACAAAAGATTCTGGAATACTTGCCACTTGGATCACTGCAAGACGAATTTCAAGGTGGCCATGAAAAATAAGACTGAATAACTGGCAAAGTGAGAACATTCTGTAAGTCAAGGCATGAAAAGTCAGTAGTTTGAAATAATAGTGAAGCTATTAAATGTGAAGGGAAATGAAAAGGCTCTAAGTCAAAAGAGGATTTCTGGTCTGATGAAAATAGGATAAGATCAACAGTAGAGGAAAACGATATAATGGGATTAGGATTAGCTATGAATAGGAAAATAGAATAGAGAGTGAGCCACTCTATGCACAGTTCTGTAATAAGGTTGTTCCACAGCAAACCAACACCAACAGTTCACAAATACACACGAACATTAAACAATAAGATGAAGAGATAAAAACAGTATATGAGGATGTAAAATGGTAATTTGGTATGTAAAGGGAGATGAAAATCAAATGCTCATGTGGGATTTCAACGTGGCTGTAGGTGAAGGAATGAAATGAAAGGTTGTAAGAGAGTACAGGTTTTACATTAGGAATGAGGGAGAGGAACAATTAATCCAGTAGTGTAATAAATTTCAGATAATCACGATTTAAAAATGATAAAGGGAAGAATGGAGTTTAAGAGAATCATCTGGAAGAAACAAGAGTGGAAGGAAATAGGTTTACATACTAATGAGGAATAATGAGATGCATTTGAAGTCCACTGAGAATCCCAGATACTGTGATAAGGAATACCAGAATAAGCATTTCAGTGGAAGGGTAGTGGACATGCAATTGCAAATGTTGGAATGTCAAACACAAGCACAGGGGAGTTAAGAAACCACAGGTAACAGTCCAAACCTGTTCAGAAGACTAGTTATTTCAGAATAAATAAACAGGAAATGTATAGAAGCCAAGAGAAAATGTGTGAAGACAAATGAAAAGGAAATGACTGGTAAGCCTAATTCGGCATACAAAAAAATCAAAACAAACTTTGATGAAATTAAAAGCTAGGGTGGTAACATTAAGAATTCGATTGGAATTGTACTGTTAAACACAGAGGAGAGACGGGATAGGTGGAAAAGTACACTTGAAGGCCTCTATGAGGGGAAAGACATGCGACAACAAAAAATTGTTAATGAGATGGAAGGCACCGGAACTCCAGAATTAGAGTCAGAATTTAAAAGACCCCTGCAAGACTGGACAGCTAAATGACACATGCATCAAAGACACTTATGAGACTAAAGAAGAATAGAAAAGAAAATTGAGGATCTGTTATATCTGCTTTAGGAAACGTAAAGATGCCAAAAAGGCTGTCCAGACACCATACCTGAGAGTGGAAGCAAAACAGGGGAAATGGAGAAACATGTTCGTAGGATTTGTCAACCTAGAAAAAGTGTCTGACAACAAAGCAGTGGAAAATGTTCAACATTCTGGAAAGAAGAAAAACAACAACTCAGGAGTGAGCTACAGGTAAATGTGGGTGATATATGTAAAAGAACAAAGAGGGAATAATAATAATGAAGGTCCAAGAACAAAGTGCTCTGATTAAAAACACAATGTAAGACAGGAATGCAGTGTTTCATCCCTACTGTTTAATATATATATCCTGACAGTGTCCTACTGTTGCAGTGCCAGCTGTGTACATTTCAGGATGCTGTTCAGTAATCAGTGTGTTCACAGAATATGAAGAAAAACATTATAGTTCTGCTTTCTGCCACCGAATGGAAATATGGTGCTGAAAGCAGTCAGAATGTGAAAGGTATCCTGGTTTCTCATCAGTAAGCTGTTGGTTGTTTGGAGACATTTGTTGATGTCATTTGTAAAGTGACTATTGGTCAAAAGGATAAGAAGGTTGAAGTTTTCCATACATACTGCAATGGCTATTGTGAAGAAAGACCGTGCACTGCTGGAAAAGTTGTTTTTATCAGAAAAGCAACACTGCATTGCAGGAATACTGCTGACAGAAACAGCTGCAAAGACGTCCAATATCAATAAATGAGCTACAGGATATGATCAAGGAAAAAAAAAAAAGGTGAATTATATTGTGAAGCAGGGAGAGGGAGGCAACTTATTACCATTGTGATTTTTCATGAAGTTGATGTAGCTGTAGCTGTAACTGACAATGCAGTACATTCCTCAAATTCTGCAGTCAGTGTTTGAGCTGTGGTGTGAAAATTCTCTTTCCTCTAGTCAAGAGTTCAAAAGATTTTGCAGTGAATTTTACACTGGTATTGCTACAAAATTCATAATGTACACTAAATGAAGCATCAGGTTACACTACAATAGTGTGACTGCTTTTCATTTTATGGCATGCATGGAATTGGATGACACATGACCAGGGAATATTCTTTAGACAGATGAGGCACATTTTACTGTGTACAGTGCCGTGAATGCACAAAACTGTCACGTTTGCATTCTATTCCCCCAAATGTTGTGCAGGAATATCCACTGCACTCTCTGATGTAGATTCACAAGCTCCTTCATTCTCAGTTAATTAAAAGCTGCAACACTGGTTCTTTGCAAGAACCGGACTGTGGTCACACCACTATTTCCATGTAAGGTGGGACACTACCACATGTCACTCACTAGGTGAAAGTCCTGCTTTGAGAAACCTTTGAAGACGACCACATCATCTCTAGACACTTTCAAGCTGTATGACCTTCCACATCCCCCCAATCTAAATGCATGTAACTATAGGTTGTGGGGATATTTGAAGGTGTGTGTCTATCAGGGACGTATCTAGACTCTTCCTAATTTGAAGGGTAACATACGTCATATCACCCACATTACACTGGATATGTTATGGGCAACTGTTGACCATGCCAAGATGTTGCTGATTTGGGATACAATATTGAAAAAGTGTTGTAATTTGTGAGCATATCCCAACAAATGTGCCAGAACCACCATTATCATGTGTTTGATCATTGTTTCCCTATTCTTACACTCACACTACATTCTGACTGCTTACAACACCCTAATTTTGCCTGGTAGCAAAAAAATGGGAGTATTCTTTTTTCTTTCTTTCTTCATCATACTCTGCAAGCACACCAATTACTGAACATACGCATGAAGTTTAAAAATCCCACAGCACATATAGTCCACACTACAGCACCCAGAACAATGGCAGTTTAATTACAATGACCCTGTATATCAAAGAAGCAAGAAGTGAAACTGAAGAAGAATTTCAGGATCTCTTGAAGGCAATGAACAGTCTAAAGGGAGTGAACTGTGAAAGGACCAAAGTAATGACAAGTAGTAGAAATGAAAGTAGCAAGAAGTTTACCTTCAAAATTGGTGATCATGATTTAGATGAACACAAGGAACTTTGCTAGCAAAAATAATCAACCAATGGCAAAGCACTGAAGACATAAAAACTAGACTTGAACAGAAAAACAGAGCATTCCTGGCAAAGAGAAGTCAACTGGTACTGAATACTGTTTTTAAAGTGAAGAAGAAATTTGAGGCAAGCTTTGTATGGAAGTGAAACAACGTCACTGGAAAAACTGAAACAAAAGGGATTCAAAGCATTCGAGATACGGTTACACTACATGTCCTACATGCAACACAAGATATCAAATTCATTTGTCTTGAGGCCTCAGGCCTCAACCTACGATAACTTCCCAATACTTTTTCTCCATACCTTACTGTTCCTACCTCTCTATCCCAAACCTCGCCTATTTTGAGTGGTGTGTGAATGTGCGATCGTGTGTGTGTGTTTATGCAGTCTTGTGTACTTGCAGTGTGCACTCATTTTCTATACATATTTATTTCAACATGATGTAACCTTCCTATCCCCTCTCCTCTCCCCTCCCCTCCCCGATTCGCTGCAGAGCATGATTCGAAGTGCGGCAGTCGGAGGTGATGGTTGTATGACTGTGTTGTGTGCCTGTGTGATTGGGTGAGTGTTCTATTTTCTAAAGAAGGCCATGACCGATAGCTGAATGTGTTGTATGTGTGTGTCTTTTGTATGTGCCTGTCGCAGCTCGTTGCCAAGTCTTTGCGGTGAGTTGTAAACTGTCCTCACTATATTATTATTTCCAACCTGGACTTTCCATTATTATATCATTTGTCTTGTAGAATTTATCAGTTTATGGAAGCAGTTACTGTACTGAGAACTCTGTACAGGTTCTGGACTACTCCAGCACAGTGGTTGACAGTCATGGACTGGTGTGAAAAGCTCCCATTGCGAGACGTACACCATTGAGGAGAATGGGGTCTAAGACTCGCAAGGCAGAAGGGGCTACCGAATCATATACCAAGCTCCCGTAGTCAATGTGTGACTCAATAAGAAACTTGTAAAGCCGAAGGAGGGTGAAATTCTCCTGCTTCCCAACCAGCGTGGCTGAGGCATTGAAGAATATTTAAACGGCACCAACATTTTTGCCTCCACTGACAAAGGTGTGGCACTCAAGTGAGCCGGGCATCAAAGGGCATACCTAGAAACCAATGTGTCTCCTCAGCACGAAGGGGTTGATAACCCAAGTATAGCTTCGGGCCCAGGTGAACTACCCTACGGTGACAGAAGTGTATTGTGTGGGTTTTCTGTGCAGAGAACTGAAATCTATGAACAGAGGCCAATGAACAGGCCTTTTGGATGGCACCCTGCAGCTGCTGTTTGGCTACTAAAGAGCTGAAATACAGGCAGAAATCATCGGCGAACAAAGAGCATCAGACCGATGACCCCACAGCCGCAGCAAGACCATTTGTTACCACTAAAAATAATGGTACACTGAGGACGGAGCCCTGTGGAACCCCATTCTCTTGGATATGGGAGAAGCTAAGGGAGGCTCCAACCCTCACCCAAAAATTCTGAATAAAAATTGGAAGGGGGCCCTATAAGCCACAGTCATGCAACGTAGCCAGTATTTGGTGGCACCTTGCAAAGATTGAAGAATACCACAGGCAGATGCTCATGCCTAATGAAGGCAGTGTGAATATGCAAATCCAGTGACACGAGGTTGTAAATGACAGTCCACAGTCTTCAAGGATCCACATAAGCCTCCGACTCGCCATACATTTGAAGAGCTTGCAGAGAAAGTTGGTGAGGCTGATCGGGTGGTAATTGTCAGCCACCAGAGAATCCACACCAGGTTTCAACACTGGGATGGTAGTGCTTTCCCTCAATTGTGATGGGAAAAGCTTTCCCTCCATTGTGATCGGAAAAGCCCATCTGCCCACAAACAGTTAAACAGGACGAAAATCCAGTGTTGAAACTCTGTTGAAAGGTGTCGGAGAAACCAACTGTGAGTCCTATCCGGCCCTGGACTGGTATCAGGGCATGTAGCAAGGGCAGTTTCAAACTCCCACTCACTATACGGGTTGTTGTAGAGTTCCCGGCGGCAGGTGCGGAATGATAACTGTTTCCGCTTGGCCCGCTCTTAGAGGGCACGGAAGTCATCACTATATGTTGCAGTCGTGAGCAATATGTATAGAGCTCTGCCATGTGTTCGGTGATAGCTGTGTGGATTGTGCACAGAATACCCTGGATGGTGAGGGATGGAATTACTGTCAGTGGATGGTATCCAAAGAGGAGCCGAACTTGTGTCCATACCCAAGAAGGGGCAGCACAGTAGCTGATAGTGGCTACATACCTCTCCCAGGAGTCCTGATTACTCTGCTACATCAGTAGATGAGCATGTGCATGGAGCCGTTTAAAGGCTATCAGGCTCTCCATGGAAGGAAGGGTTCGGTGGCTCTGGAGTGCTCACTGAGGTTTTCAGATAGCCTCAGCAATCTCTGGCGTCCACCAAGGCACAGACTTGCACCTAGGGGAGTTGCTGGTTTGCAGAACAGCTGCCTTGGCATCTAAGATAATAGTATCAGTCACCTGTTGGACTTCATTATCAATGTCGGCTGGTAGTGAAGCATCAATTACAGCAGCCGAGGCATAAGCCAGCCAGTCAGCTCTACAGAGGCACCATTGGGGCAAGCGGACTGCAGGTTGGTACTGCAGGAGTGACACAAAGATGGGGAAGTACACAAAGATGGGGAAGTGGTTGCTGCCACAAAGATCATTGTGCACCCACCAATTGAGGTGTGGTCGGAGACTTGGGCTACAGACAGAGAGGTTGATAGCTGAGTATGTGCCTCACATCACACAAAAATGCTTGGGGGGACCAGTGTTCAGATGCAGAGGTCTTGCTGTACCAAGAGTGTCTCAAGGTCCCTACCAAAATGGTGGGGGAAATTGGGCTACGAAGGCAGCAAGGTCTGCTGGAAGCACTATCTCATCTGGTGATAGGTAGATCGAACACAGTGTAAACTCTTGCACTGTCCGGATTCTAACAGTGACTGCCTTCAGAGTTATGTGGAGAGGCACAGCATCACTGGGCACCGAGGCAAGGACGTATACACATACACCTATGGATACTCTGTTGTAGATGGTATGGTTCTTGTAGTAGCCCCCATAGCCACAAAGGGCAGAGGTCCACTGGGCGGGAAACCAAGTTTCCTGCAGGACTAAGCAAAGTGTAGGTTCGTGGCGTAGTAGTTGTCAGAGCTCAGCTAGATTGTGAAAAAAGCCGCTGCAATTCCATTGTAGGATGATATTTCCTCCATGCTGTAAGGCCATGAGAGGAGAAAAAGGTTATTCCATAGCATCTCCTGCTGCTGAAGTTTCAGAAGCTATAGGATCTACAACCATAGGTTCTAGAGATCCTGTTAGTGTGTGATCCTCGGGTGAGGCAAGAATCTCAACCTCATTGTCTGAAGCAGAAGATGTAGGAGTCTATAGCTTTGGAGCCACCAAAGATTCCGTTTTCTTTTTCAGCTTAACCTCTCACTGGCCTTTGGCTTCAATGGATGGGACGGCTTCTCAATACTGGTGTCAGGGTCTGGCAAAGAGCAGGAAGCTCTTTGACCAGCAGCTTGGGGATCCTTCAGCATCTGGCTGGGATCCACTTTTTGCACTAGGAGAAGCCTCAGAATGCAGTGTCCCGAGGGACCCCTTCCAAGTGAGAGGTGCTGGAGAAGGCTGCTGCTTCTCCGGCCAGAGGGTGGGGATTGATGTCCCCGGTATTTGTGGGTTAGTTGCTCCCAAGATGGGGAGATTGGGAGCAATCAAAGAGGATGTGACACCAATTATCACGGAGGAAGGCGGAGTAGATCAGAACTGGCGGCAGCCCATTTGTATTAGTTGGACCAACTGAGGAATTGCCGCTGGGGATGGTGATGATGAAGCTGCTTTGGCATAAGACAAGAGGATGTTAATTGGATGAAGATTTAGATATTTCCACTTCGTTTCTGATTAGGTCAGCCTGTCCAGGGTTTTATATTCCATTATCTTTCGCTCCTTGTAGAAAACTGTGCAGTCTGGTGAGCATGGAGTGTGGGGCTGAGCGCAACTGACGCGGACTGGAGGAGGGGCACAATAGACATTAGGATGAGAAGCACATTCGCAATCCTGACAGTTGGGGTTAGCCTCACACCTGGAGGACATGTGCCCAAACCTCCAGCACTTGAAACAGCATAAAGGGAAAGGAACATAGGGCTTTATGTCACACCAGTAGATCATCACCTTCACCTTTTTAGGCAACGTATCACCCTAAAACGTCAAGACGAAGGCACCAGTGGCAATCCTGTTGTCCTTCAGACCCCTATGAATTCGCCTAATGAAATTAATGTCCCGCCAATTCCAAGTTTGCTTGTAGTTTGTAGTCAGACTGAAATAGTTGATCCTTACGGAAGATAATACCCTGGATCATATTTAGACTCTTATGAGGAGATATGGAAATGGGAACATCACCCAGCTTGTCACAGGCAAGCAAGGCCCATGACTGGGCTGACCCAGATCACATTTTGGACATTCCCTCCATCTCACCAAACTTGTCCTCTAGGTTCTCTACAAAAAAAAAAAAAAAAGATACCCCATCAGTTCAACTACACACCAAATACTTAGGGGCATAAGCCTCACCTTGCTGACGGGCCCTACCTTCCTTCCATTGCATGGCTAAGGATGGGAACAATTGGGGATCATACTGTGCAGCATTTTAGTCACCTCTTCCTCTCTTAAGAGATTGTGATCTTTTCATCATGGTCCCTCGAGCAGCTACGGAAATAAAAGTCCACCCAGGTAAGCCAAATACAACTGAGGTGTAGCAGGTTCCCCAGAGGTTGCTCACTAGCAACTGTTCAACTTCAACAGCCATGCACTTCCTCAGCATGTGTTTGTACCGTCCTCGCAACCCGGGCTCTGAGATGTACAACATTCCACCGTCGCACCGTACAGTGGTCGCTTAAGCATGCACAGAGCTTACAGGGTGCTATAAGGATACTGAATGTATACAAAAAAAGTTGGCACAAATAGTCATAGATTTATTTGATCAAGGGAAAGTGTCTCACAGATGCTGAGGAAACTAAATGAGCAGACTCATGAAGATAATCACAAATTATCTCAATAGAACCTACCCAAAAACTTTCATGAACCAATTTAAATGATACACACACACACACACACACACACACACAATCACACAAACAAACATTTGTTTCTATTGGAATCGTGAGGAGAAGATTAGATCAATTACAATATCCAGAGCCACTTAAAAATCTCTCTTCCTGTGTTCAATATGGGAATGGAATGGAATGGGTTGGAATGAGATGGGGAGTACCATGCAATTCACTCTGGCTTGCAAAAGTACAGTATTTATGCAAATGTTTTGGATTTTCGCAGTCCAAAAATGCACTTGCGGAAGTTTCAAAAAATGTAGCTAGATATCAGTGGAAAAGTTATTTTCCCACAGTAGCCAATGTTTTATTGTTTGTTGTTTGTATGAAGTATTAAATAACAATTCTTTATCTGCGGGGAAATTCAAATTTAATATTGGCTCAATTGGTTTATACTAGCATTTCACTAACCAAATTAAATATTGTGTTTGGATATGTGTGAGTGTGTGTGTATTTGTCTACCTTCCTTTTTGTCCCCTAAGGTAAGTCCTTCCACTCCTGGGATTGGAATGACTCCTTTTCCACTTCCTTAAAACCCATATCCTTCCCTTTCTCCTCCCCTTTTTTCCTCTTTTTCCTGAAGAAGCTGCCAGTGGTGGCGAAAGCTAGTAAGTGTGTTTTGAGTGTGATTTTTATTTTTATTTGTGTCTATCGACGAGCCGGTCCTTTTGGGTAAGTCATCCGTTTTCTATTATTTATATTTGTTCATCCCACCAGGATAATTTCCTTCTATACTTTTTGTTTCATAAATTTATAAATAAATAAATAATCCAAATTCATAACTTTCAATCATGTTTGCCTATTAAATGTGCAAACCCTCAACAATACATATCAAACAGACGATTGTAAATAGACTATACTCCTACTGCTTCACAAGTTATGAACATTGTTTACTATGTTGTGGGAAAGTATTACATATTTTTAACATGTGTGCAGTAATGAGTGACACTATTGATATTTGTGTCACTGATTCTTTGACATGAAGGAATTTAATTCCTCCATTTTATGCTTTTGAGAGTTCTGTCCAATTTTGTCACAAATTTTGGTAAGTTCCCGATGAGAAGAAAAGAAATTGTTTAGACTGTGCTGCAGTTGCTTCCATAAAACTTCACAAGAAATGTTTAAACCTGAGATTCCATAACAATTAATGTGCATAAATTGTGGGAAGAGGCTGACTGTTCGAAAACACACCTGGTTTCACTGCTCAAAATTGTTTATTGAGAAAACCATAATTTTACTTTTGTCTAGATCCTGGTTAGAGATGAAAAGAACTACTTCCGGTGGCATAAACTACAAGTTATCTAGCTCAAAACAACACTGCTGACTAATGAAGTAAGTACAGTGATTAATTTGATTTCCAATTACTTGTGTTATTAAGAGTTCTTCTGTCATTGCTTCAATGACCACTATAAACACCCTTCAAAGCTTGCACAACAGTCATTGATTTACAAGTGTATGTTCAATATATTGAGTCCCCCCATTCTAGCCTGTGACATCACTGCTTACAGTTAACTTGTGTGTATATCAGAAATATTTTGAAAGATATTGTGAATTCTCACTGCTATCAGTGTTTGCGATGTAATAGTAATTTTAAGTTGTTGTTGTTAGTTTTTGAGGGGACTAAACAGCTAGGTCATCAGTCCCCTGTAATTTTAAGGGTCCTGCAAATACGAGTCTCATTTCTGGGGTGCAGCTTGCATTCAGGGTCAGCTAACATTTGAGTAAATACAGTAGGTCATCTCAGAGTACATAGATGAGAAGTATCCCATTGTGTATATTGTTCTAGGTACAACAGTAACAATTCTATGGAAAAGACATATTTTATAATCAGAATTACTACTAACATTAACATTCAACAAAATGCATTTGTTTCTCTTTACTCTCACTCAGAAATGTAATATCATATTCAAACACTGGTAACAATTATGTTGTTATCATAAGAATACTAAATCTTTTTATTTATTTAAGCCATGTGATAGAGAAGCAAATGATTTTCAAATTCATTACAGGTAGGAAAACAGAATTTGTGTTAATGATTTTGTACAAGACATCATCAGATTCTTTTCCAGTTCCTCCTTACCAGTCACTTCTGAATAAGCTGAAAGATCCATCTTTGTTCATAAATGACAGCTGCCTTTGGTATCCGATGTTCATGTAATAGAAAGAGTGTTTTTCAAGTGTTCTATTCCTTTGGTTGATAAGTCTCATATACATTGTAGTGTACAAATTTGCAGCAAAGCTGAACATATTCTGCTCTGCACAGTCCTGGTAAAAATTATAGTCAGATTAAGAATAAAAATCCAAATTAAACATAGTGAGCAAAAATTTATAAACAATATACATGTAACAAAGATAAGCACTTAAAACATTGGAAACCCAATTGAGTAAACACTGCCAGCTGTTCAAAGCATACAGATCAGTGAAAAGAAATGAAGCATAAAATGCCTTGAATATAGCAGCACCAAAGAGCATAATGGTTCACTGCCATGCTGTTAGTAATAGGACATCAAAAGGAAATTCACGATTATGATACTAGGTTATTCTTCACTGGTTATCAACCTAGATCTTTTAAGAAAATTTGTCACTACATATGCAGCTGTTTCAAACCATTCTGAGCAACTACCCTGCAAAGCAGTATCGGATTTATAGGTATCCTGAAATATGCAATTATTTTGCCATACTTACAGTCCTCCTTTTCTGTGCTTGCACTTTTATGTTCTCTAATTTTTTTCCCCCTTTCCTTCTACAACCGACCAAGAGTTCAGAGTGTTTTTGTGCTTTCTTTAAACCAATTACTGGGGCATCTTCTCCACCCATTACTTTTTAATAATCCTCACCTGCCTCTTTCTCTTCTACAAGTAGTGCTTTTTTTTAACTATAAGCAATGGAAAATTCAAGTCCAGTTTGAAATAAGATTAAAAGGGATAGATTGCTACTTACCACTAATAGAAGGTATTGTGACACAGAAGTAACAAAAAGACTACTTGTCTCAACACAGATCAGGCTGAGTGTCTGAAGACATAAGCTGGGTGTTTATTCTTCTCACATATTATTGTTATTCCATTCTGAACTTCCAATTTTATTTATGTTTTTAGTCTGGCTAAAGTCCTACCTTCTATCTCACAACCTAGAACTGTTTATTCCTCTGTTAATATTAGCTAAAACATTTCTTTACTCAAGGTCTGTCCTTTTTTTCTTTTGATTTCTTCCTGCATTTTTTTGTCACTATCCACTCACAACCCCTATACTCTTTCGTTTATACGTGAATGATCATCAACTTTCACCATAAGTTTTCTGTATATGGATGATCTCACATTGACCATCCAGGAAAAGAACTTCCACAATTGAAAACAATCTGTCTGGAGCAATGGAAGAACTACGACAGTACTATAAAAGTTATAACTTAGCAAGCAGACTAGTAAGTCAGTGCTTCCCTCATTTAAATTTTGTTTCATATTTTTTCTCCCATAATACAGTAAAACTTCTGAATAACGGACACCCATGGAGAAAATAAAACTGTCTGCTTTTAAGAAGTGTCCACTGTTAAGAAAAGGATAAAATACAAAACAGTAAACTACCATTTATTTGAAATGATCGGGTTGGTGGCCAGTTCGGATAACGGAAATCTCGGATAAACCGAAGTCCCCTGCTTTCACGCGTGAAACACACCGAATTATGTCGAAACCACGAAGTGTGATAGTAAAACTTGTGAATGCCACAACGCTTCTTGAAGTGATTCAGCCAGCCATCATTTCAGAGGAATTCTTGCTCGTTTCCTGTAATCAGCTCATAAAAAAATCACAGCTATTTGACTAAGTAGAGGACCTGAAACTGGCTAGTTGTTGCTACGAGCACAGCAGAATCATTCAAACGTCAAACTGTCCACTGTTAAACCTGGTGTGTTTGGAAACATGAGTATACTTAAAGGTTATTATTTCCACGACTTTAGAATTCCTTTTTTGTTTCTTAACGTGGCACTGACCTGTGTTTTTCCGACAGCAAACTTCGTGGCCATATATCTAACATTGAGGTTTTCCTTGTCTTTTCTTTCAGTGTTAACCATACAGAGAAATTCTAATATGTCCACTTTTGAGAGGGGTCTGCTATTGGGTAGTGTCTGTTATGGGAAGTTTCACTGTACTGGTATTTTGAACACCCTATCAAATGATGAACTCATTATTTAGAATAATAATGTGCATAGTAACAGCAGTTTAGCTGTGTTAAACAATTTGAATACCACAAGAAACAACTAATAGTTAATGAGTTTTCTAGGTAAACTAGACATTCTGGACCCACCTATGCAGGACATATTTGCTGTAATCTGGCAAGAAGTGCAGGATATACTCATGAAATGCAAACAGTGCCTCACTGTTGGCAGAAGCAATATTTCATTCTAAGGTAGATACACTTCTGAACATCCAAAATCCAAAATCAAGAAGGACCAGAGATAGCCAAAAATCAATTTAGTGAATAAAAATGAACTAGCAGAAAATAAACAAAATTGTGCTCCTAATTCAATACACGATGATGGTAGAATCAGTGAAAAATCTTCAATAGTGCCTGCTTTAAGTTTGTTTAGGTTACATACTTACAGCTGTATCTCTGTATTCAACAAACATAGGACATATGTGATATCACATTTTTTATTCCAATCCATCTGAACTAACACCTCCTAAAATATGCTATTCCTCATTACACACATTATGTACTGTGTTTTATCAAAATTTTATCAGAGTCCATTAACTGAGATAAACTGAGGTAAACAGATACAGCAAAGGACAAGGAAGAGCAATTGAATGGAATGCAAAGTGTGTTGAAAGGAGCATATAAGATGAACATTAACAATAGTAAAACAATGGTACTGGAGAACAATCTGAGAAAATCGGGTGATGCTGAAGGCCATTAGATCAGGTAACAAAACAATAAAGATGATAGATGAGTTTTGTTACTTGGGCTGTAAAATAACATATAATGGTCGCAATATAGAGGATATAAGCAGAATGGCAATAGGAAGAAGACCATTTTTGAAACAGAGAAATTTGTTAACAATGAAAATTTATTTAAGTGTATGGAAGGCTTTTCTGAAGGCGTTTGTGTAGTGTGTTGCCTTGTACGGACGTGAAACATGGATGATAAATAGTTCAGACAGGAAGAGTATGGAAGCTTTTGAAATGTTGTACTACAGAAGAATGCTGAAGATTAGGTGGGTAGATCATGTAATTAATAAAGAGGCACTGAACAGAATTAAAGAGAAAAGGTGTTAGGAGTTTTTGGCATACCTTCACTAAATGAAGGGATCGATTGGTAGTACATTTTCTTAGACAAGAAGTAATCACACATTTAGCATTGGAGGGTAAGTGTGTGGGGAGAAGAATCGCAGAGGAAGACCAAGAGATGAATATAGTAAGCAGATTCAAATAGACGTTTGTTGCTGTTCTTATGAGGAGCTGAAGAGGCTTGCTCAGGATAGAGTAAGGGTGGAGAGATACATCAAACCAGTCTCTGGACTGAAGATAGCAGCAGCAACTCAATCTATGAATTAAGAGCATCTGTTTGGTCCTCCTCTCAAAAGTAGTTCCCTGGCAATATAATGCATCCATCACACAAGAAACAGGAAAGAAATAAGTTTTGTAACAAAACATAAAATTTTCAAAAACAACATCTAGTGACATCCTATCTACCAAACTGCACTCAGTTTCTTGTCAAGCAGTTCAAACTCGTTTGTGATGAAAACGAACACATGGGATCTCCATAAACAAACCATTTCATTCTTGAGTCAAAAATTATATCTTCCAGATTTTTCTTAAAATTCCCTAACATTTCCCTGGAGAAATGGTGGTGAACAATTCTCACATTCTTCCTCCCCTTTTGTACAATAAGCTAACAACTATGCAAAGAGAATAATATATTGACCAGATGAGATGCACAGCCAGCCCTAGGCAATGAATGAGACAAGGCTGAACCCTGTAAGAATACAAACTATCAGGCTTGAAAGAAGGCCATAAATTCAAACAATAGAGTTGCATCCACATGTAAACTGAAGCAGTGGCATGAATTTAGCAACAGTACAGTTATATGGGATATAGTACGGTTAACTTGAAATTATATACTCATAAAATGTGCTTCAAGTAACAAAAAGTTGTGGTGAGCAACAGAAAATTGCAAATAACTCTAAAAATATGAAATGTACGTAGAAATTAAGTGCAGGAAAAATTTAGCAAAATACAGGGCTATCCAAAATGAAGGAACAAATTCAAAAATTTATTGCTCTCAAACAATGAAAGATAGACACACAATTCCAGCATTCCTGGAAAGAGAAGAGGTCAAATTTTTATACATTCAATATGAGCACCATGTGTTACATGGCAAATATTGAAACAGTGGCTCATTTCTTGCTACACATAAAGCAGCTGGTTTCTTGTTATCAAATTCACAGCCTCAACCATTTGATGTAGCAGACTGTCAAAGGAGTCAGGTAACAGTGGGATTAGAAACACTGTCTTTTACATAACCCCACAGATAAAAGTCACCAGTACAAACTTTACACTGTTGTCTGTCCAAGAAAACTGAAATTATGGTTCTATCTTTTGCAGTTTGGAAGATATTAATCTTTGAAATGTGTTCCTTCTTTTTGAACAGCTCTGTATTAGAAGTGTGATATGCACTTTTACCATTAAAATTATGTATTTTTAGTAAGGAAATATTGATTCTACCTCAGTCCTACTCAGGACTTTGAGGCAGCAGGAATTGCTTCTGGGCAGTAGTATTTTCCACTTATAACAAGCAGTACCTATGTCCACGAGTGATGAGACACCATCGCATTATTTTTATTTTCGGGGCTAGGTTCATACTTTGGACTTAGAACATTTTCAGAGAATTGGTGCTTTTCATGAATGGGGGGGGGGGCTTAGTAATATTTCACACTGGGAAACCAAATGATACTTTTGATTTTGTACAAAAACTTAAAACTTATTGAATATTTAGCTACTTAGTGTAGTGGAACTTATAAAAGCTGTAGGCATCCTTAATTTGCTCGTGTATGCTGAATGGTAGTATTTTTTCATTTGGCATGCCAGTGAAATTATGTGCTAGTAAAAGACACAAAAGCCACTGTCCATGGTGACATCAAAAGTCTTCTATAAGACAATAAATTTGTTTTTGTAAAAGAACACACTAATATGAGTTTCTACCAAACCATTCATGACTGCATGCATTTACTTAAAATTGGGCTGAACATTTGTATTTATTTTTGGGACACTGCAAAAGGTGTGTCTGTGGGCCCCTAGAATTAAACATAGGAAAGTTGTTTTAAGGCCAACCACATCCTACAGAAACCATTATACTGATTTAGTGGCTGCATCTTTTTGAGGGTGACATATTGGTGCACTAGGACATAGACCTCCCAGTCGCTAAACCGAATAACAGATAAACAATGGCTAATTTTTATTTACAATAAACAACAAAATTTTGTCATGTGGCACAGTAACTAGCTTCTTTCACCATAGAAGGAAAGAAGAAAGTGCCCTTATAAGAGGTGTTGATAATGGGTAGAGACAGTCAGTTCAACCCCTCCCCTGGGCTACATTTTTAGTCACTCATAAGACAATCTACATTCCAGTTCTGAATGGTGAAACAACCTGCAGATATTTTTGAAACAGATTTCAATTAACATCTTTTAGTTGAAAACTGAGCCCTGCCCGATCTCCAAAAGACAATTGAATACCCCACAAGAATAGATTATCTACGCCCCTGCCCCATAAGCCTAGAACCACTGCAGCTAAGCTCTATTGAATGACAAGATGAAATCTCAACTGCCCAGACTAATTGGAGTCTGCAAACTTGAAATGAGAGACATCCTACCCAAGATGTTTCCAATAACTCCTAAAGCGGCCAGCACCCATACCATCCCAGTCCATCCCTATGAAACTCCCAACCCTAGAAGACTGTAATGCAAGACCTGCCCAATGCACACATCAAGCACTTTCTATTCTAACCCCATCAAAGAATTATCCTAGCCTATCAGAGGATGGGCCAAATATGAAATCAACCAAATTATTTACCAACTCTACTACAGTCATTGCACAGTTCTATCAAGTGGTCTGATTACCAACCAGATGTCCGGCAGATAAACAGTCACCACTAAACTATGTCCAAGAGCAGGGTGGACAAACCTATAGCATAGAATGCAATTAAGAATAGCATTGTCACTCCCACTGTGTGCCCCCCTTCACAGCATCTGACACTGATTCTTGCACTCCCACCTATTAGGACCTGTATGATCACCATCTCTGGTTGGTAATGTCTGACTGCACTTTAACAGTGACCGAGAAGGGAGGGGAGGGGGAGGTGGGAAGATGCAGGGCAAGGGTGGCTGACAGAGTGTAAAAGTAATAACAGGTGATAATGTGAGATGCAGCTTGGAATGCAATAAATGAAGTGTGTGTGCGTGTGTGTGTGTGTGTGTGGGGGGGGGGGGGGGGGGGGGGCAAAAAGGAAATGTGCAGAAAGGAGGGAAAAGGATGCAGGAACATGCTGTCGGCAATGTAGGTAACTTATCATCCTTACACCCCACACCCAACAGTCATACCCCACATATAATGCTCAATTCCTCTATTCAACATCTCATCTCTCTCTCCTTCCACCCTTTTTCCTCAGCTCTGTACATCTCCTTTTCACATCCCCCCACCCCTCTTTATGGCATTCCAAGCTTCATCTCACATTCCCACCTATCAGTACTTTGTTCCATCAGATAGTGCAGATCACCGTATCCCCAACTGCACTCCCCCCCCCCCCCCCCCCCCACACACACACAAAAATCATTGTCGCAGTCTGAATCACGTTGGCCCACTGCAGCTAAAGATTTTGGTCATATGTACATGAGATGTACCTGAGTGATTGCAGGAATGTGTGCATGCTCTATTTTTCTTATGAATGCTGTGACCAAAAATTTAAGGTCAGTGTGATTCTCTTTTCTAGATGCCTATCTGCAGCTCAATGATCCTTTTCACAGTGAGCTGTAACATATCCTCCTTGTATTATTGACATTCTAACCTGGACTTTCCATCATTAAGAGAGATATCTACTGGCATATAAAGATTCTGAGGCAGCTGGTGTCAAGGAAGCCAGGCATTCTCTAAAGATATATTACTAGTTTATTTGATATTTTCCACTTAAAAGCAAACATACATATATTCCTGTCATTTATATAAAAGTGGCATTGCTGTTAAGGTATTTGTAATTGTGACTGAGGCAATAACAGAAATACAACAATTAAGAGACTTACTGAGCTGCTGACGAGCACACCAAATAGACAATTACCTTTACAGAACTTAGATTTTCGGCCATGGCCTTCATCAGGAAAGAAACACATACATTCACACAATCACTCAAACAACTATACACACACAACCACCATGTCTGGCCACTCAAGCACTACAAGCATCTCGACTGTGAATGAGGTGGGGAGTGGAGGGACAATGATGCCGAGTAAGAGAGGGGATGGAAAGTTCTGCTTTGCTTGACGGAATGTAAAGGGTCTGATAGATGGGAATTTGAATTGTAGTATTGACTACAGTGAAGGAAAGGGGCAGGATAAAAGGGAGGTGTAGGTGATTGTGGGGAGGAAATGGGAGAGATCTGAAACAATAAAAATAATAAGGAAACAATAAAGTTAGGAAAAAAGGGAAAAAATTAATGGTAAAATAAGAAAAGTAATTAATTAAGGTATATTGTATGGGGCGACATGGAGTTGCAAGGAAGACATGAGATACAGGATAATAGTGGGGAAGGAGATTGAGGGGGGCGGAATATGTTAGGCATAGGGTGTAAGATTGGGAAGTTGTCTTAGGTTGAGGTCAGGATGGTTGCAGGACAGTAGAATGTGTTGAAGGGCAACTCCCATCTGAACGGTTCAGAAGAGCTGGCAGTGGAGGGGAGGATCCAGATGGCTTGGGTAGTGAAGCAGCCACTGAAATCCAGAGTGCTGTGTTCACCCACATGCTGTGTCACAGGGTGGTCAATCATGCTTTCGCCACAGTGTGGCAGAGGCATTCATCCTGATGGACAACTGGTTCATCGTCATACCAATACAAAACACTGTGCAATTATTGCAGCAGAGTTGGTAAATCACTTAGCTGCTTTCACAGGTGGCCTAAACACTAATGCGGTAGGATAAGCATTTGACCGGACTGGAATAGAAAGTGCTGGATGGGTGGATTTGTCAAAGATCTCCCCTCCTTCTGCCAATCCCTACCAACTCCGACACTGACTCTTGCCTCTCCCAATTCATACCACCATCCAACCATGACTCTCTCTCACTCCCACCTAACCACCCTCTCTCTGGTGACCTTCCATCAATTCCTCACATACAACTTGGCTTCACCATCCTTCCCCAAGCCACCTCCTAAGAATACCAACCTTTCAGCAGAAGAAATGACAGGCTTACACAACCTCAAAAAGGATCACAATGCCATCATCCCCCCTGCAGACAAATGTTCCACCACTGAATCACAGTGATTACATGACAGAAGGATCAATTGTTTGATTCCTCCACCTACAAGTTGAGCTGGGGCAACCCCATCCCAAAAGTCCAGAAAGACCTACAATTCTTTCTAAAATCTTATGGCCCTTCCCAGAACCTCACTCTACCCCCAACCCATCTCCCTCCTCACTCCAACAACACCCCGCACACCTACCTTTTACATGCTCCCAAAAATCCATAAACCTGACAATCCTGAACACCCAATTGTGGCTACCACTGAAAAAATTTCGTCCCTTGTTGACCATCATCTCCTACCAATTGTTCAAAACCTAGGCTCCCAAATCCAACATACCAACCACTTCCATCACAGACTCTCCACCAGCCCCACTCCTTTACCTCCTGGATCCTTACTTGTCACTGTTGAGGCCACTTTGCTTTACACCAATATCCCACATGCCCATGGTCTTTCAGCCCTCTAACACTACCTTTCTCAACATCCTTCAGACTCGAAGCGCAATACCTCAATCCTTACAACTCTTAACATTTACATCCAAACAACTACTTTTCCTTTCCTTTGAAGGAAAAGTATACAATCAAATGTGCGGCACAGCCAGGGGCACCCATATTGCACCCTCCTATGCCACCCTATTTATGGGCAATCAAGAGGAAACCTTCCAAGCCTCCCCAAACCCCTGGTCTGCTTCAGGTTCATTGATGATATTTTAATGAATTGGACTCTGGGCCAGTACACCCTACCCTTGTTCCTTCACAACTTCTACACCTTCTCCCCTGTCAGTTTCACCTCATCCTTCTCATCCCAGCAAGTCACCTTCCTGTATGTTAACCTACATCTCACTGACAGCTCCATCCACATCTCTGTTTACATCAAACCTACTAATTACCAACAGTACCTGCACTTTGACAGCTGCCATCCATTCCACATCAAAAATTGGCCCCCACACAACCTTGTCCCCCCATGGACAGCGAATTTGCAGTGATGAGAAGTCCCTTGCCCGATATGCAGAAGGCCTCACAAAGGCCTTCACAGATAGAAAGTTTCCTCCTGACCTAGTCTGCAATCAGATTTCCCATGCCATATCCCCAAACACCATCAATCCTCCCTCCAACTCCAATAACCAGTCACAAAGGAGTGTCCTTCTTGTTACCCGATACCACTCCCGACTGAAACAACTAAATAACATTCTTTGTCAGGGCTTTGATTACCTGTCATCATGTCCTGAAATGAGAGACATCCTAGCCAAGATCCTTCCGACCCCTCCTAAACTGGTGTTGCGTCACTCACCCAACCTACACAAATCCTAGTCCATCCTTATGCCAGTCCCAAACCCAATCCCTTACCACAGGGATTAAAATGCCAATGCAAAAGCTGCCCAATCCACCAAACCAGCACTTCCTATTCCAGTCCTGTCACAGGCTTATCCTACCCCATCATAGGTCGGGCCACTAGTGAAAGCAGCCATGTGATTTACCAACTCTGCTGCAATCAATGCTCAGTGTTTTATATTGGTATGAAGACAAACCAGCTGTCCATCAGGATGAATGGCCACCACTGTGGTGAAAAGCAAAATGGACCACCCTGTGGCACAGCAAGTGGCTAAACAGAGCACTCTGGATTTTAGTGGCTGCTTCACTACCGGAGCCATCCGGATCCTCCCCTCCATCACCAGCTCTTCTGAACTGTGCTGATGGCCAGTTACCCTCCAACATATTTTACAGTCCCCCAACCATCCTGTCCTCAACCTAAGATAACTTCCCATGAAAAAAGATTAGCTCAATAAGGACAGAGATTGAGTGCTGGATAAATAAAGAATCATACACACTTTACAGTTAAAATTAATTAAAATCAAAAAGAAATTGAAATAAAAAGGAGGAGCAGAATCAATGCTGCATAAATCAAAAAGTTGGCAGCTGTCAACTTACCATTGGTAGATGTAGAAGTGATGTTGCATTTACAGGCATTGTAGGAAATATTGGACCTACCACATCACCAACTACTGAGACAAATGCCTTATTGGAACCAAATACATAGTAACGACTCTCTTCATATGGTATAATTGGAGTTTCTGTAACATTTACATGCAGATACTGAAGTACATATGCACGATTACTGAGATCAAGCAATACGGACGTGTGCTTATGCTGTGGTAATCCATCTGCCTGTAACAGTGGAAATTATACATCAGTATTTTGAGAAATAGAATCTTATAGTGTTTTATCAAAAAAAAAAAAAAAAAAAAAAAAAAAAAAAAAAAAAAAAAAAAAAAAAAAAAAAAAGGCACAGCAATAACTATTCCACTAAAAAAAAGGTTATGAATAATAGGAATTCCAGAAGAAAGCAACACATAAATTAAGGGAAAGGTAACCACTCGTCAAAACCAGATTGACGTATGGGGCACAGCAACACATAACAGGAAACAAAATTCACATGAGCTTCCTGCTTTTTTTAGTAGCAGTACATGCATATATGTTCACACTCATGACTTGGCTAAGGGACTGTATGTTTGGCTATATAGATTGCTACATTGTCATATCCATGCAAAAAGCCAAGTCTTAATTAATTAATAAAAATGGGAAAACCAAGTATTGGGAAGTAGAAAAGTTCTGTAGCATGGCAGGAGACACCACGGGGCGGCTAGCAGGCCCAGCCAGATGCCAGCCCTAGGACAGACAAGATCAGGAGGCACAAAGGCAACTCTGTGTGCACTGGATAACAGGGTCAGCGATTACGATAGTAAGCATTTCTGGTCACACAGAGAGTGTGAGATGAAAAGAGGAAAGGGCTTCTGCTGGAGGCAGCATTCCATCCTATGGAGCCAATAAGAAGCTCAGGGCGCAGTGTGTGACCGTATTAGGGGAGGTGCCTCTGCTCTTCCACCCAGCCTCTGAAGAACGACTGAATGCTGGTGCACTATCACAGCCAATGAGAAGGCGAGTAGTCTTCAATGCAACTCCCGCAAGGCGCATGAGGGGTCGAAGGGGAAAATGTGTACAAAACTTAGGAGCAAGCCGCTCATCAGTCAGTTGTTGGGCGTAGTCACTTGGAAGCAGAATGTAGGAGCTGCAGGCAGGCAGCCGGGAGAGATAGGCAGCAGTAGCTGTGGAACCTGATGAGCTTTGGGCAGTAGCCAGGGGATGCTGTTCTTTAGTTGTGTGATTAATACTGATGGGTTCTTGTTAAGACAGACGGAACGGTGTTAGACAGACATCATCTCTGTATAAGACTTGGCCACTTAGTGGAAGATACCTCATCCAGACAGTTTGCTTCTTAACTTCTTATCAGACTAAACTAGCCATTGTTAAACTTTAAAAAGGAGGTTTATTTCAGTAGTATCCTAAATCCTTTATAGTCAATCCCAGGGATAATAACATCTATCCAGACAATAACCAAGTTTAGGACGCAACAATGTTATACCAATCAATTTGCTTTTGGCTAGTGGTTGGCTAATGAGAACGTTATGAAATAAAATTAGTGTATGGTGTAAGAACTGAGTACTAACCTCCACATGGAGTTTACGTGTCACAGAATCCTTTCCAATCAGAGCACTAGCCTGAATAGTTACATCTATGTCACCTAATCTGGTAGGCACTATAGGAACATAAACAACAGCTGCATCTTGAGCCTTGATGAAAATGAAGAATTGATGTTCATTGAAAGATGTCCTTGGATTGTAAGATCTTACCTGAAAATAAGAAAATTATGAAGATACATACAAATAATAACACTGAAATCCTCAGAGATTAAATGAGAACTGTAGAGAAAAGGTCAAGAGTTACTCACAATTCCATTCATTTCCACATGAACAAACTTATAGTCAGGTGACCCAGCCAAAACAACAACAGCTTCTAAAGCAGTTGTCATGTAGTTAAATACTGTTACTCTTACTCCAACTTGTTCTCCCTGGCGACATGTGTTGGGCATCTCAACATTTATGAAGAATGGCCGTATACCGACATACTGTAACACATAAAACATCACCTATATACCAAAATCAAAATAAGAGTCATGAACACAAAAAAGCTTTATATATCGCCAATAGACAAAAAAAAAAAAAAAAAAAAAAAAAAAAAAAAAAAAAAAAAAAAAAAAAACAACCATAAATAAAAACATTCAAACTTTCGCAACCGTTGGTCGCTTCTTCAGGAAAAGAGGAAGGAAGGAGGAGAAAAGGAAAGGATATGGGTTTTAAGGAAGTGGAAAAGGAGTCATTCCAATCCCAGGAGTGGAAGGACTTACCTTACGGGGGAAAAAAGAAAAGGTAAACAAGCGCACATACACTCACACACACATGCACACACAAACACAACAAGGTAGACATTTGTAGAAAAATTTTCTACAAATGTCTACATGTTGTGTTTGCGTGTGCATGTATGTGGATGTGGGTGCGCTTGTTTACCTTTCCTTTTTATCGGTGACCATGTGCTTTGGGCAAGTCAAACAATCTTTATTTTTATACATATTTTTCCCACCAAGGAAGTCTCCTTAAACAATCCTATTCGGAAAAATATTTATGAAACGTAAAGAAAGTTGGACTAACCAGATGAAAAGGCACTGATACACAAATAAAAATAAAACACACACACACACACACACACACACACACACACACACACACACAGACACAACACACAAAACTGAGCTTTCGCAACCTAAGGTTGCTTCATCAGAAAGAGCAGGGAAGGAGAGGGAAAAGGAAGGTTTTAAGGGAGTGCGTGAGGAGTCATTCCAATCCCGGGAGAGGAAAGACTTACCTTAGGGGAAAAAAAATAGGTAAACAAACACACACACCCACACACATATACACGCACACACATCAAGGCAGACACATGCAAACTGCAAAGAGGTTGGACAGAGATGCCAGTCGAGGCAGAGGCTCTGTCCAGAGATTGGAGGCAAAGATGTAGAATGTTGGGCGGGAATTTCAAACTAACGAAGGTTGAGACCTGGTGGGCAATGGAGAGAGAGAATATGTTGAAGGGCAAGTTCCCACCTCCGGAGTGGGAAGTATCCATACAACCCAGACAGTGTAACACTGTGCCAAGATGTGCTGGCCATGCACCAAGGCATGCTTAGCCACAGGGTGATCCTCATTACCAACAAACATTTTCTGTGTCCGTTCATGCGAAGGAACAGTTTGTTGCTGGTAATTCCCACATACAAGGCGTCATAGTGCAGGCATGCCAGGCTTCCCAAGATTCACAAACCCAAACATTCCGGCCGCCCCAATGTGGCCAGTTACCAAGCCCCTACAGAACGAATCTTGGCCTACATAGACCAACACCTTCAACACATTATGTGCAGCCTCCCATCCTTCATCAAAGACACCAACTACTTTCTCGATCACCTGAAATCCTTATCCAGCCTGTTACCTCCGGAAAACCATCCTTGTAACCATTGATGCCACTTCCCTATACACAAATATCCCGCATGACCAAGGCCTTGCTGCGAAGGAATATTTCCTTTCACGCCAACCACCTGCAACCCTACATAAAACCTCTTTCCTTATTACCCTAGCCAGCTTCAGCCTAACCCACAACATCTTCATTTTTGAGGGCTAGACATACCAATAACGAAAGGGAACAGCCACGGGAACCATGATGGCTCCCTCCTAAGCCAACGCTTTGAGGAAGCCTTCTTGAATACCCAAGTCTGTCAACCCAAAGTATGGTACAGATTTATTGATAATATCTTCATGATCTGGACACAAACTCCAAAATATCCTCTCCAACGTCAACTCATTTGCTTCCATCGGATTCACCTGGTCCTATTCCAAATCCCATGCCACTTTCCTCGATGTTGATGTCCATCTATCCAATGGGCCAGCTCCACAAATCCGTCCACATTAAACCCACCAACAAACAACAGTACCTCCATTATGAAAGCTGCCATCCATTCCATATCAAACGGTCCCTTCCATACAGCTTAAGTCTTCGTGGCAAATGAGTCTGCTCCAGTCCTGAACCCCTGAACCAATACACCAATAACCTGATGACAGCCTTCACATCCCGCAACTACCCTCCTGATCCGATACAGAAGCAAATAGCCAGGGCCACTTCCTCTTCCCCCCAAACCCAGAACCTCCCACAGAAGGACCATAAAAGTGCCCCTCTTGTCATAGGATACTTTCCAGGATTGGAGCAGACTCTAAATGTGGCTCTCCAGCAAGAATACGACTTCCTTAAATCCTGTCCCGAAATGAGATCCATCCTTCATGACATCAATCCTACTCCACTGAGAGTGTCTTTCTGCTGCCCACCTAACCTCCGTAACCTCCTAGTCCATCCCTATAAAATCCCAAAACCACCTTTCTTACACCCCGGCTCCTTCCCATGTAACCACCCCCGGTGTAAAACCTGCCCTGTGCCTCCTACCACAACCACTTACTCCAGTCCTGTAACCCGGAAGGTGTACGTAATTATGGGCAGAGCCACTTGTGACAGCACCCAGGTGATTTACCAGCTGATATGCCTGCACTGTGTTGCCTTTTATGTGAGAATGGCCAGGAACAAACTCTCCATTGGAAGGCACATAAAATATACACACACATAGAACAGTTCAGCTCTCGGCCATGTCCCTCTTCAGAAAATAGAGCATTCAAGCAATCACACCTAAGCAGAATGGAGTGCGGCAGCCAAAGATGATGGTTGTGTGACTGTGTTGTGTGCCTGTGTGATTGAGTGAATGCTCTTTTTTCTGAAGAAGGACATGGCCGAGACCTGAACTGTTGTATGTGTGTGCATTTTTTATGTGCCTGTTGCAGCTCATCATCACGTCTTTGCAGTGACTTGTAAACTGTCCTTATTACTATTTTCTTAGAAATCTGACATAAAAATCTTGCAATTGTGTACAACTGACATATCAAGAGAGCTATACAAACTATAACAGCAACTGACATTCATTAGTGGAACATGACAACTTACAATGTTATCAAATGGGAATAATCAAAAATGGTGTTTACAAAAACTACGATCACAAATAGCAGTTGTGCACTGAGGCTTATTATATCAGTGCAAAATTAGGTTCCTCATCCACCAGTATTACCAAAAGAAAATAAAGAGGGAGGAAGGGGGGAGGGGGAGGCTTTTGAGACATTTGGAGTTTTGGAGACCCCAAGAAGAGAGGTCCAGGGCGGTGTGGCCCACCCTCCCCCTACACCTCCTTAGTCCACCACAGGCTTATATACAAACTTATTTATGTATATAAATAGTTAACAAAAATAAAAATAGAAAAGAGATGACTTACCAAAAGGACCGGCTCGTCGAGAGAAACAAATAAAATCACACACAAACACACATACAAGCTTTCGCCACCACTGGCAGCTTCTTCAGGAAAAAAGAGGAAAAAAGTGGAGGAAAAGGGAAGGATATGGGTTTTAATAGTTATATCTATAATATATCTATAATATCTATAATATATCTATAATGTAGGATAGATTAAAAAATCAACGTAAAGAGGCCTGCTGAGCTGCTGACAGTTGCGTGAATACATTCACAAAACTTAAATTGGCCTTAGTCACAAAAAGTAACACATACATTTATGCAATAACTCAGACAACTACACACACAACCACCATGACTGGCCACTCTGGCACAATAAGCATCTAGACTGTGAGTGAGGTGGGGGATGGAGAGGGAAGGATGCCAGATGAGGGTGGGGATGAAAAGTTCCGTGTTGCATAATGGATTGTAAAGGCTCTGATAGGTGGTAATTTAAATTGCAGCAATGAATACAGTGAAGGGATGGAGCAGGAAAGGATAAAAGAGGTATAGAAGAGTGTGAGGAGGGGTAGGGGGCACTGTATTCAAGGCCGCAGTTCAAATTCCCGCCTATCAGAGCCTTTACAATCCATCAGACAAAGTGGAACTTTCCATCCCCACCCTTACCCAGCATCCTTCCTCCTCCACTGCCCACCTCAGTCACACTTTAGATGCTTGTAGCACTGGAGTGGCTGGACATAGTGGTTGTGTGCATAGTTGTCTGAGTGTGATTGTGTGAATATGTGTTTCTTTTTCTGACGAAGGCCATGACCGAAAATTTAAGTTGTGTGAATGTGATTTATCTATTATTGAACCTGTCAGCAGCTCAGCGAGCTGAATTGTTATCTATCCTCCATTATTGATATTACAATCAGATTTTCCATTGTTAAAATAGCTTAGAACTCAGGAATATTCACGATTTTATTAATTTTCGGGTTATTTTCTAATGTGATGCTAATTGCATGTGCAATGCTAATTAACTTGATGTGCCCTTGTCCCATTTGTAATACTGGATAAGATTTGATAGAATTCTCCATATAAGAAAACAGCTGGCCACATGGTTACTTTTGCTACAACAATGTCAAACTGTTCTGTGGAGGTAGCAATCTCTGAACAAGATGGATGTATTACTCAGGTCATTTAGTGTAGATCTGTTCCACACCTACATATTTGTGTGTCTTTCAATGGTGCACTATGTTTGAATTTGACAAATAAATTTCCATCAGTGAGTATGTGAAAAAGAATGTATTACTTACTTCGTGTTTTGATCTTTATGCCAATACGTCATGTAATAGGCTGGTATAGAAGTAGAATTGTAAAGTGTTCTTCTTCTCCTTCTCCCCCCCCCCCCCTCCCGCTCCTAGTAACAATTTGTAGCTGCCATGTAGGACTGGGAGAATTTGCCGTGATGAGAAGACCCTTATCCAATATGCTGAAGATCTCACAAATGTCTTAACAAACATAATTATCTTCCAGATGTAGTATGCAGATGGATTTCCAATGTGATACACCCACACATCACTAATCCCGATAATGAGCAGCAAAGAAGTCACCCACAATCATTCTGCACTCGAAAAAATAAACAACAATCTTGACCAGTGCTTTATCTGTCATCACGCCAAGAAATGAGGGACATCCTACTGAAGATCCTTTCAACCCTTCCTTAAATGTTGTACCATCACCCATCCAACCTCCATATCATCTTACTCCATCCCTATGCGACTCCCAATCCCAAAGCATGGGATCTGTAACATCTCTGGAAAGGTCGCAAACAGTGGTCGACGTGAGCGGTCGCGATATGGGCCGCCAGAGGGCACCCGCGAGTGTGAGTGCTCACGTGGGCTGATAAGGCGACAGCCTTTTTCTCAGTCACTCTCCGTCGTTCTCAGTTGCTGTCGAGATCTACTAGCAGTCGTTTTTACTTGGAATTAGAAATTGGATTGCTCTTAGTATAATTTTGTCTAAGTTGAACTTTTTTTTTATAGTTAGCAAATGATGAGCTGTAGTTTATGCCAGTTTTGTACGGACCGCACATGTTGGTTATTTGCTATTAAAATATTATGTTCTCCATTTCAGACAGTAACCAACTGTACTTAATACTCCCCTGTTCCAAAACGTGTTAGCCTGCCCCGAATCCATGGCATCGAATCTGGAATTTTATTAATCACCGTGCTAAATATGGGCTCCGGGGCATGGAATTGTAAAGAAATGGCATTGTTGCCTTCCACAAGTAACTAATAAGGTAATTATGCATTTTTACGGAAAAAGGGATCGTAGACCCTCATGCAAGATCCGCTCAATCTGCCACCTAGCACTTCTTATTTCAATCCTTCACAAGCTTATCCTACCCAACAGAGACCGGGCTTCCTGTGAAAGCATCAATGTGATTTACCAACTCAGCAAAAGAACACGGACCACCCTGTGGTGCAGCATGCAGCTGTGCACAAGAGGCCCAATATGAATGACTTCTTTACAACCTGGTTCATCTGGTGTTCCATCACCCACGCAACTGCCACAAAATCCTAGTCGAAGTCCCCAATGCAAAACCTGCCCAATCCACCCACCCAGCACTTCCTATTCCAGTCCCATCACAGGCTTATCCTTCCGCATCAGAGGTCAGGCTACCTGTGAAAGCAGCCGCGTGTGTGTTTATGTGAGTGAGTTTATCTCTCTGACCACTGAACGTCTTAACTGCCGATTGCTAACAAGTTCATTTACGCCTGTTATTCGTGCCTTCCGCGACTCATCAGACATCTCTGTGGTGAGTAATTTCCTTATACAGTACAGTGTCTATTAACTACCAAACGGACAAAATGGTTCAAAATTCGCCTCTCAAATCTTTAGCGAGTTTTGTACCCGGCAGGGTATTCGGCATGTACCAGCTCCCCCCCCCCCCCCCCCAAAAAATCAAATGATGAGGTGGAAAACTTGTTAGAACATTCAAAGTCCATGAGAAAAACATATGACTCACTCATCTACAGATAAGAACCTCACTTAATTTCTCAGTTCCTATTGCTTCATACTAATTGGGGACCACAGTCTCATAGAAATGCTCCATGGCCGTCAACCATGAATGTTTTTACATCTGCTCATGCCACCAGTCTCATGTACTGGTTCCGCCTTCTCAGAGTTTTGTTCCTGGAGCTACGGTGTGGGCGTGAGCGAACAGCCAATACACAAAATGGGTTCTGGGTACATTAATCACAGTCACCGTCTCTACATGGTGCACACGAGTCTTGGTCCAACCCCCTTGTTTTCCAACTAAATTCACCCTCTTTCAAGTTTTGAAGGATAAATGTTCACCGAACCACCTGTCTCTATGGCTATCACACCATCTGCACAGCCTATGGCTTCTGGTACTCCTACGACCACCACAGAGTGTCCATCTGAAGTGTTGCCACCTGTGGCTTTATCACCAGCCGACTTGGTATCTGCCTCTAGATCACTGGCTGACATAGCTGATGGGTCACTAGACATATCCTCACCAGTGATCTCAAAGGCATCCCAGCAGCCATTTGTGTGTATATCTGTGGCACTTCCGATCCTATTCAACAGTAGCGCCAACAGAAATCCTTGCTCCATTGGAGGGGCCTATAGATGTGTCAATGTTTTCACAGTTTATCTCAAGGGGGGGGGGGGGGGGGGGTAGTGTTATAGTGGGTCGTGTCGTAACTTCAAGCAAGGCACTAAGTGTAGTTCATGCCAGTGTTCGTAGAGCAGTTATCAGTGAGCTCAGTGTTGCCATAGTAGCGTGGCATGCCACGTCACGGCAAACAGTGACAAGTGAATGGCCCAGCAATAATGAGCTCAAGTTTGACTGTGAATAGGAAAGTTACAACAACAACTGAAAAAGGTTCACAACAGCCACAGCAACAGTCAGTAAGAGTGCTTATGCAGAGCAATTATCATCTCATGAATGGCGGCGATGTTGGGTTCTTTAGGAACAGCTATGCTATTTGATGGCCATATAGGAGAATGATGAGAACTACAATATAAGAGCACACACGCACCAGGAAATGAGGATTCTGCAAACTCCTCCTTTACAATAAATATCTCAAAGTTGTGTACAATTTATTTACACACACACATAAACACATAATAATTTTGAACAGCAGAATTTTTAGCTATACTCAGGGTGTAGTTTACAACAGGAGTATCCCTGACAGAGTTTGTTTTTAGAACTATACAGCAAGTAATTTCTTTATATTGCCATATCTCAATAATCTTGTCAGTAATAACAATAGCAGAAGTATCTTAGAACAGACAATTACATTGCTTAGTAGCCTCATATCAACATCTTACAGTAGTTTATAAGTCTTTGTCAAACAGTAGTTTTGAAGATCGAACACATATATGCCGACATATTTGTAGCATACAATGTACATACCTCGAGGGACCTGTGAAGCATACCAAATCCATTAGTTGGACTCATTCCAAATGCAGAAACCATCCAGTGAGCAGGACGCTCAGGAACACGTAAATTGAAGATATATCTTCCATGAGGACCAATGTTAATATCTTTCCACATCCATACATTGTCATACTGACGCTGTATTCTGCTAAATCTGAACTTCCGGAAAAGTGCCAAGTCATTCTGATTGACCCTTGTACCTGTCAAGCAACATTAAAAGCTCCATTAAATGTAAAAATGCACATGAAAAGGAGAGAGAGAGAGAGAGAGAGAGAGAGAGAGAGAGAGAGAGAAAGGTCTTGGAAGAGAGCAATTCTGTATGAACAAAACTTACACCCTGCCTCATCTGTACCATCCTCACAATCGAATCTGCCATCACACCTTTTCTCAACCCGATAGCAACGGCCATTTAGGCATTCTGCATACCCAGCAGTGAGGTTACAGTTATCAGGACGACGAGGTATAATGACATCACTGAAAACTACCAGCCCCGCATATCTGAAACACAATAATACAGCTGCTACAAACAAAAGCTAGGGTCTAGAATTACGTGGCAATAGTCAAAAAATGCACTCACTCTTTAACATATATTAGTGTCACATGGTTAATAATTAGGAACAATGTAACTGAACAATAACAAAGAATGGAAGCCTGAAAATATTTCACTTGTAGCCAACTACTCTTACATATGATAAATGATAAATATAAGAAAAAGATATTGTCATTTACCTCCAATTTGCAAAATATACTATTGCATCATAAAAATAAAATTCTCTAAGGATTAAATCTAACTATGTTGAAAGGTGATGGGGTTGGGGGGATACAAGGAAAATATCTCATTAAACAGAAAAATGTGAAATGTTAGTAAATTTAAAAAATAATCCAGGGTTCATTGTAAGCAATCATTACCAAACAAGTTATAAAATACATTGAACTAAACTTTAATTAATAATGTTCCTGATAACAAAACTGCTGGAAGCACATAAGAAAACTAATTTTTCTTTGATCTATGAAGCCTTTACAAAAAGATTTTATGCTACACTATTATTTAATATACTGAATTTCATCAAATAGACATGAGTGGTATACATATGATTCCAACGAGTAAGTAACTCTGTTAATGAATATTACAAGTAATGATTTTAGGTGACTTTAAGAAGATAGTCACAATTAAGTTAAAGCTACAGTCTGTCCAAAATTACTTTAGAATTGACAGTTCTTTGTGGCCACGTGGAGGCCAGGATCAGAGTTGCCACGTCCCACACAGAACTTGGGAGTCATCTCACATTTCATTCAATCCAGTCAAACACGCAAACTATTTACTGTAAAAATATGGAACTCACGCCACAGTATTCTGGAAAAACTGCACTATGTTTTTGTTTAAGTTTTATTTGCAGCAGTTAATTATTAAGACGATATACTGACTCTGTACGAAAATGCGTTTTCTGACAACGTTACCGAATTTTCGACTTGTGAGAAACTTGTTTTGTTATTGAAGTTAGGTGGGTACATTATGTGAGTGAAAACGTAAGAATACATAAATTTTCATCTCCTGCAAATCCGAACTCTATCAGAATATTTTAACACCAGATACTTTCAGTTAAAGACAATGCATCATGGTCTGCTGGTGCATGACGTACCAAGTGGCCACCCTATGGTTATGATAACCTATTCATTAACTTTATAATTTACCTATTGGTAATACATTTGTAATGAATCTAATGTTCACTGTTATGATCCTTCAACATATATCGAAAACAAACAAAAAGCAAGAGCATGAGCATTTTTCACAGTGGGAGGATGTATCTTATGTAGGTCAAACTCCATTGTGAGAAAGAAGAAAATAGCAATAGGTATTTCCAGTATAGAGAAGCAGCTGAGAGACCTAGATACGAAAAAGTCTGCTGGACCGGATGGAATACCAGCTCGGTTTCACAAAGACTATTCTACGGCGTTGGCCCCTACTTAGCTTGCATTTATCACGAATCTTTAATTCAGCGCAAACTTCCTAGTGATTGGAAAAAGCACAGGTGACTCCCATGTATTAGAAAGGAAAGAGAACTGACCCATACAATTACAGGCCAATATCGTTGACATCAGTTTCATCTAGAATTTTGGAGCATATTCTCAGTTCAAATATAGTAAATTTCCTTGAAACAGAAAAGCTTCTTTCCATGAATCAGCACGGGTTTAGGAAACATCGTTCATGTGAAACTCAGCTTGCCCTTTTCTCACATGACATCTTGCGAGCCATGGTCGAAGGGCAACAGGCGGATTGTGTTTTTCTCGACTTCAAAAAGGCATTCGACGTGGTGCCTCACTGCAGACTGCTAACGAAGATATGAGCTTATGGAATAGGTTCACAGATTTGTGACTGGCTGGAAGACTTCCTACGTGATAGAACGCAGTACGTTGTTCTCGATGGCGAGTGTTCATCAGAGACGAGTGTATTGTCAGGCGTGCCCCAGGCGAGTGTGATAGGACTGCTATTATTTTCTATCTATATAAATGATCTGATGGACAGAGTAAATTGCAATTTGCGGCTGTCTGCTGACGATGCTGTGGTGTATGGGAGGGTGTCGTCTGTAACTGACTGTAATAGCATACAGGATGACTTAGACAAAATTTCTAGTTGGTGCGAAGATTGGCAGCTAGCTCTCAATGTAGAAAATTGTAAGGCGATGCTCATGAGTAGAAAAAACAATCCCATAATGTTTGAATACAGCATTAGTAGTGAGCTTCTTGATGCTGTCGTGTCATTCAAGTATCTAGGCGTAACATTGCAGAGCGATATGAAATGGAACGAGCATGTAAGGACAGTTGTGAGTAAGGCGGACAGCTGACTTCGGTTTATTGGGAGAATTTTGGGAAGATGTACTTCACCTGTAAAGAAGACCGAGTATAAAATGCTTGTACGACCACATCTCGAGTATTGCTCAAGTGTTTGGGACCCGCAGCAGATCAGTTTAAAGGAAGATATAGAGGTGGTTCAGAGACGAGCAGCTAGATTTGTTACCAGTAGGTTCGACCAATGAGCGAGTGTCACGGAAATGCTCCGGCAACTCAATTGGGGATCGCTGGAAGAAAGACGATGTTCTTTTCATGAATGTCTGTTAAGTAAATTTAGAGGGCCGGAATTTGAAGCTGAGTGTACTACAATCTTGCTACCGCCTAATTACATTTTGCGTAAAGATCACAAAGACAAAATAAGAGAAATTAGGGCTCGTACGGAGGCATATAGGCATTCTTTTTTTCCTCATTCAACTTGGGAATGGAATAGGAAAGGAAATGCCTACTAGTGGTACAGTGTACCCTCCACCACGCACCTTACGGTGAATTGCGGAGTATGTATGTAGACGTAGACATAGAAGCCATAAAAATAACAAGGCTTCTACATTGCAACAATTATAGTGTAAACAGTAATATTTAAAATTTCAAAACTTATGATAGTATAATGTTGTTATACACGTACCATATATTTCCGCAGATAAAGCCCCCTTTACACTGAATCGAACACATGTTGTTGTTGTTATGGTCTTCAGTCCGGAGACTGGTTTGATGCAGCTCTCCACCCTACTCTATCCTAAGCCTTTTCATCTCCTTATAAGAACGGCAACCCACATCCACTTGAATCTGCTTACTATACGCGTCTCTTGGTCTACCTCTGCGATTTTTACCCCACACACTTCCATCCAATGCTAAATTTACGATTCCTCAATGTCTAAGAATGTGTCCTACCAAGTGATCCCTTCTTTTAGTCAGGTTATGCCAAAAATTCCTTTTCTCACCAATTCTGTTCAGTACCTCTTCATTAGTTACGCGATCTACCCACCTAATCTTCAGCATTCTTCTGTAGCACCACATTTCAAAAGCCTCTATTCTCTTCCTGTCCACACCGCTTATCGTCCATGTTTCACTCCCGTACAAGGCAACACTCCACACAAATGCCTTCAGAAAAGACTTCCTTACCCTTAAATTAATATTCGATGTTAGCAAATTTCTCTTTTTCAAAAATGCTTTTCTTCCCATTGCCATTCTGCATTTTATATCCTCTGTATTGCGACCATTGAATGTTATTTTACTACCCAAGTAACAGAACTCATCTACCACCTTCATTATTTCGTTACCTAATCTAATTCCTTCAGCATCGCCTGATTTTCTAAGACTGCATTCCATTATTTTTGTTTTGCTCTTGTTAATGTTCATTTTATACGCTCTCTTCAACACACTATCCATGCCATTCAACTGCTCTTCCAGGTCCTTTACTGTCTCTGACAGAATTACAATGTCATCAGCAAAACGCAATGTTTTTATTTCTTCCCCCTGAAGTTTAATCCCTATTCAAAATTTTTCCTTGCTTTCCTTCACCGCCTGCTCGATGTACAAATTGAATAACATCGGAGAAAGGCTACAACCCTGTCTTACTCCCTTTCCAACTGATGCTTCCCTTTCATGCCCTTCGAGTCTAATAACTGTGGTCTGGCTTTTGTACAAGTTGTAAATAATTCTCCTTTCCCTGTATTTTACCCCTGCTGACTTCAGAATTTGAAATAGTGTATTCCAGTCAACATTGTCAAATGCTTTCTCCAAATCTACAAAATCTAAAAATGTAGGTTTGCCTTTCCTTAATCTATCTTCTAAGATAAGACGTGAAGTGAGTATTGCCTCCCGGGTTCCTACATTCCTCCTGAATCCAAACTGATCTTCCCCTAGGTCAGCTTCTACCAGCTTTTCCATTCTCCTGTAGATAATTTGTGTTAAAATTTTGCAGCAATGACTTATCAAACTGATGGTTCTGTAATTTTCACACCGGTCTGGGCCTGATTTCTTTGAAATGGTGATTATTACATTTTTCTTAAAGTCTGAGGGTATTTCGCCTGTCTCATACATCCTACACCCCAGTTCAAAGAATTTTGTCATGGCTGGCTCCCCCAGAGACTTTAGTAGCTCTGAGGGTATGTCATCTACTCATGGGGCCTTGTTCCGGCCTAGGTCTTTCAAGGCTCTGTCAAATTCATCTCTCAGTATAGTATCTCCTATTTCATCTTGATCTACTTCCCCTTCGCTTCCTACAACATCGTCTCCAAGTTCATTTCCTTAGTAGAGCTACTCTATGTACTCTTTCCACCTTTCAGCTTTCCCTTCTTTGCTGAGAACTGGTTTCCCATCCGAGTTCTTGATATTCGTAGAGTTGCTTTTCTTATCTCCAAATGTCTCTTTTATTTTTCTGTAGGCGGTATCTACTTTTCCCCTTCTTATACATTCTTCTACAGATTTGCATTTGGTTTCTAGCCACTCCTGCTTAGCCATTTTGCACTTCCTGTCAATCTCGTTTTTTTAGTCGTCTGTACTCCATTTTGCCTGTTTCATTTACTGCATTTTTATATTTTCTTATTTCATCTATTAAATTTAATATTTCCTGTGATACCCAAGATTTTTTGGAGGTCTTGCCTTTCTACCTATTTTTTCCTCTGCTGCCTCCACTATTTCATCTCTCAATGCTACCCATTCCTCTTTTACAGTTTTATTTCCCCCTGTTTCTGTCAATTGTTGCCTAAATCTCCCTCTGAAATTCTCCAGAACTTCAGTTTCCTTCAATTTATCTAAGTCCCATCTCATTATTTTCCTACCTTTCTGCAGTTTTTTTAGCTTCAGCCTACAGTTCATGACTAACAAGTTATGGTCAGAGTCTATATCTGCCCCTGGGAATGTCTTTCAGTTTATAACCTGGTTCCAGAATCTATGCCTTACCATTATAAAATCTATCTGATACCGTCTGGTGACTCCTGGTCTCTTCCACGTATACAACCTTCTTTTGTGATTCTTAAACCACGTGTTTGTTACGATTAAATCATGTTCCGTGCAAAATTCTACCAGGCGACTTCCTCTTTCATTCCTCCTGCCCAGTCCATATTCACCTACTATTTTTCCTTCTCTTCCTTTTCCTACTACCGAATTCCAGTCTCCCATCACAATTAAGTTTTCCTCTCCCTTAACTGTCTGTATAATTTCCTTTAGCTCCTCATACATTTCTTCGATCTCCTCATCATCGGCAGAGCTAGTTGGCATATAAACCTGTACTACTGTTGTCGGTGTTGGCTTCGTATCTATCTTGACAATGATAATGCGATCACTGTGCTGCTCATAGTAATTTACCCGCATTCCTATTTTCTTATTCATTATCAGTCCTACTCCTGTGATACCCCCAACTGATTTTGTATTTATGATCCTGTACTCACCTGACCAGAAATCCTGTTCATCCTGCCATTGAACTTCACTAATCCCCACTATATCTAACTTCAACCTATCTATTTCCCTTTTTAAATTTTCTAATTTTCCTACTCGATTAAGGGATCTAACATTCCACGCTCCGATCCGTAGAGTGCCAGTATTGTCTTTCCTGGTGACAACATCCTCCTGAGTAGTCCCCGCCCGGAGATCCGAATGGGGGACTATTTTACCTCCGGAATATTTTACCCGAGAGGATGCCATCAACATTTTTCCATACAATAGAGCTGCATGTCCTCGGGAAAAGTAACGGCTGTAGTTTCCCCTTGCTTTTAGCCGTTCGCAGTAGCTGTGTGGCAAAGCCAAGGCCAGCTCAGTCAATCATCCAGACTGTTGCCCCTGTAACTACTGAAAAGGCTGCTGCCCCTCTTCAGGAACCACACGTTTGTCTGGCCTCTCCACAGATGCCCCTCCGCTGTGGTTGCACTTACGTAACGGCTATCTGCATCGTTGAGGCACGTAAGTCACTCCACCTCGGCAATGTCTGTGGTTCATGGGGGTGGCACACAACACAACACAAGCGAACGAGAATTCGCTCTGGTGTGAATGCTATGCGCGGTGTTCAGTCATGCGTGCCTCGCATTCACAAGTGCTTGCTTGTGATGTGCTGGGTGTCAGTTTCAAGACAAACCATCAAAGGAAGTTCGGGTCCTCTCCACTTTAGTGCTAGCTACGGTGACAAATTTAGTGCGCTCGCCTTGCGGTAGTGTGCTTTTTCTCTTCCGTTCGCTGCAGTGTAAATGCTTATTCGCAATACAGTAAACCCCATTTTTATGTTCCCGGATTTTATGTTTTCCCACCATTTACACCTTTTTTTTGTCAGTCCCATCAAATTTCCTATGTGCTCAATGTTAATTCGCCCCCATTTTTGTGTTAACGTATTTACACTTTTCTCATATTTTATGCTTTTTGAAAGCATGTCCATGAAGAAAAAATGACGTAACTGACATAAATTTCACTGAAGTCCCTTGAAAAGTGTAAAAACAGGGTTCTACTGTAAAAGCCAACGCATGCACTCGCAGACGAATTCCTAGCGAATGCTCATTCACCTGTGTTTACTCATGTTCGCTTTGGTGTAAATGGAACTTATGACGATGGCTGAATCATAAAAAAAAGGCCCCAAAATCTGATGTCGTCTTATACAACAGTACAAAAAAAATTACATTGAAATTTTGCATCCATAATCTCAAGTTTAATAAGCCTGCCCTCTATCCCTAACATCAAGGATTACCCAACAAAGGATCAAATGAATTATTATTATTATTATTATTATTACTTGACTCGGTTTGGAAGAATATAAACCTCAGTGGCTCTCGAAATGGTACACATTCAGAAAAAACAGCCAAACATTTTGTCGGGTAACAATACAAGTCTTTGCTAGTTCCAGAATATGTTATAAACGAGAAGGTGAGGGGGAAAAATTTAGATTGTAGCCAGACACAGACCATGTTCCTTCTACTCTAAAACATGCAGTCTTCTACCAAATGGCCATTTTCACAGTAAGTAACTCATAACATTATTATTATTTTATCCCAGATTCCTCTGAAGGCATTGACAGCTAATGCATCATTGTGATTTTGTTATAAGAAATTTTATCAAATATGTCATGTCTCTGATAAATCTTTTTAGGCCCCATCACTCAGCCATAAATGAAGCAATTCTGGAGCACGTGATCACTGATGGCGGTGTCAGGTCGTTAAGTAGAGTCAAATTAATGTGATAAATTGAACAGAAAAGACTCTATCTGTGTTTAAAAATATTGTAAGTGATGCAAGAGCTGACAATAGACTTCATTAGTGCTGTCCTGACAAAAATTGACATTAAGAAATTTCCTGAGAGGACTGGAACTAACTTAGAATATCTGTATTTAAAGAGAAATAAAAACTTCATCAATTAAAATCTACTTGTGAACAGGACTATCAAATTATATACGTAAAAAATAGATGAAGAACACTTACCAGGCGAAGGGGCACAGGCAGTAATAGCAACAAATAAACACACAGACACACACACACTCAAAAATGCTAGCTTTCGCAGCCTAGCTGCTTCATCAGGCAGAAGGGAAGGAGAGGGAAAAGGAAATGATGAGGGATTTAAGGAAGGGGGTAAGGAGCCATTCCAATCCCGGGACAGGAAAGACTTACCTTGGGGGAAAAAATGGAAGCTAAATAAATGCACATACACCCACACATTTACACAGACACAAGTACACTTAGGCAGACATACTGTAGAACTGTAGAATATGTCTGCCTAAGTGTACTTGTGTCTGTGTAAATGTGTGGGTGTATGTGCATTTATTTAGCTTCCATTTTTTCCCCCAAGGTAAGTCTTTCCTGTCCCGGGATTGGAATGGCTCCTTACCCCCTTCCTTAAATCCCTCATCATTTCCTTTTCCCTCTCCTTCCCTTCTGCCTGATGAAGCAGCTAGGCTGCGAAAGCTAGCATTTTTGAGTGTGTGTGTGTCTGTGTGTTTATTTGTTGCTATTACTGCCTGTGCCCCTTCGCCTGGTAAGTGTTCTTCATCTATTTTTTACGTATATTTTTTTCCTGTTAGGAATTTTTCCCCATAATATTCGGACTATCAAATTATATAGGCTGTTTTGAATTGTAATACTCCCAGTAACATCAAGGTTTTTCTAGTTAAATATGTAAATATGTGTGGAGAACTAATTGTTCATTTTTCATGTTTAGACATTTGATAACTTCATACTAGAAGACCAACATCATAAAATCTTACCAGTATTTTTACAATACTTATGTCAATGTTAGTAAAATTGTGCATTCAATATTTAACTGATAAATCACAAATCAAAGACAAGTACTGCTCGTAAACATGATTTCTTCAAAGAAACGTCCAAAGAAATCCTAAGTTTTTAATGTATCATATTCTTTGTTACTGCTATCTTCCTACTTATCGAAAGTCTTGTCATTGGAAGTCAATATTCAAATTGTTAAAACAATTGTGTTGTACAGCAATAATTGTTAACATAAAATAAATAGAAGCTTGCTGCTGAGGCTGGTAACTGCGAGTTTGGGCAAGTCTAAATCTGTAACATTTGGTACTGTGATTTCTCAAGAAGTTTTGGCGTCTCAAGTTTGTATCACTTATCTACTGCTGAAAGGATGCACATGTTGTTTTGTATAAAAAAAAAGTCGTGTACAAGAAGCTGTAAATGAACTGCTGTACAACTTCCACGAATAAAATGATGAAAGGAATCAAGCTGAGAAATATTTAAAGTAATGCAAGAAACCTTCCACATCATATTGTTTTCCAGGCAACAAAAGGTGTGTATTTTCGAAATTAATATAGGTCCTCGATAACAAATTTATGAACAGAATGTTAACATTATTTTTAAATGTAAATTCTGAAGATAACTTAATCATGCAATAGTTAGGAGTGACATTATAAGCTGATGCTTTCAAGCATTTTAAATGACATTTTCCCTCATCTCTTTCTGCTAAAAGAGTGCCCAAAGCCCTTTCAGACCAGATTATTTTTCTGTAGGAAGGAAATTATTTTTTATTCTGTAATCCTCTTAAGTTATATTTTAATGAGTTTATTAGAAGCAAGATTTATGCAATTGTATGCACCCATTTTCATACTACAAAATTGCATATACTGAAAACCTGCTGTTCTAAATATACATCATTCAATAATTACCATGCAAAATAACTATTTCTATCAGTTATACAGTGGAATACAAGTAACCCACAACTTCTGTGTTCTCTGTCGTTCAAAAACTGCTGCACAGCACAACACTCTGGTGATGTTTTAGTGATCTTCCACAGATGGCAGTAAACATGCATAATGGAAAGATTCAACTCACAGTCACATACATGTTTTTTCCATTGACAAAAAATGTTTCTGATCCATCTTAGATGCCATATAAGTTATGTACAAAATTGTGGCCAGTGGGCACGAAAGGGATGGGGTGACTCAGGAGGTTAACAACACTATGGCACTTATGTGAGTTATAAGCACAACTTAAAAGTTTCTCGTATGATAAAAATACTTTGAAAATACAGATAAAATGATATGATATGAGAATTAAACAAATAATGATAGTTAGTAAAACTTACTCAAATGTCCGATTTGCATCAATTCCAAATGTGGATGAAGGGAAATATGCAATTTCATCTGGGTCACCAGCATGAGAAGTCCACATCTGTATTAAAGTGCCATTTGTTTCTTCATCAAATGTAGCCATTTTTGTCAGCACCTATTAACACCCAATTTCAGGGTATAAGAATTGTAATAGTGGAAAATCCAGATTGTAACAGTGAAATAAGTAACCTATTAAATAAAATGAATAACTAAAAACAAGGTACACAACATAATAAGACTTACATTTGCATATGTTAACTCATTACCAGCCTGCATGGAATAGAATGCTCTATCAATGCCTGATAATCCTACATAAGCCCCAGGTTCTCCATAAATAGCAACTTCAACTTTCTCTCCAGTTCTTGCTTTCCTGTTGTTGATGAATACTGTAAACTAATGAGAAACATTTTGTTACACTAAATAAAAATCCTCCATACTGATATAAATTATGCAGCACATAAGCAAGATCATGTAACTAGAAACATAACATTAGAAAACAACTTAATCTGCACATACAAGGCATCAGAGTTACAGTACATTTTTTGCCACCACAATTTTGATTAATAAAGAAATATCATTTTTGTGAATGGTTTGTGCAGAGACTGTCATTATGAAAATCAAACTATAGTTTTACACTCAGGCATACCACAAGTTTACCACATCCAAAGTTGTGGCTGAAGGCAATGAATGCATGCTTGATGCTGACGGATGTGCTTATCTTCTATGTCTTTCTTTTCATTTTCATACTTGTGGTTGGTAGATGTTTATGTTCATCTTCCACCCCTTCCACCACTGATTCCCCTCTCCCCAAATAAAAATTATAAACATTTTATGTAATACACCTACTAGTGTTCTAAAGACAAACAAATAATTGGCACCAACCACATATGATAAGTTATGACACATACAGTAGTTATTAAGAGAACTGTCTGTCAAAAGGTTTAACAGATCAGAAATGACAAGTTATAACTTCAAGTAATGAAAATACTATTTCAAGTTGAAAACAAACAATCTGTGTTTGTTCTACTAATTTCAAACAATGTTTATTTGTACCACTAATTTAAATTAGTAGAACAAAAAACCTTGTTTTCAACTAATTTAAATTAGTACAACAAAAACAGATAGTTTTCAACCTAAAATATAGAACTGTTCTAACAAGAAGTGGTAGAAGAATCCACTTATAAGAAAATACCATTGTTCAAAAGAAAAGTAGTTTTACTCAACAAAGATGATGACTTATTTTAGGTAATTCGCAATCAACGATGTTCTCTCTCTCTAAAGGCTGTTCAAATGTGTTACAAAAGTGGTTAAAAGAGAAAGTATTGACTTATCTTCATATCCACAGATAAAAGAAGCACAAAAAAACAAAGGATTTGTGACACAAAGTCTTTATTTGATGACTTGTTATTCAAGAAAGAAAAATCTTTGTGGTCTGGATTCATGGTGAAGAAACCCTTCTGAACTTCCTTCAAGACCTTAACTCCTTGTCCAACCTAAAATTCACCTGGTCCTCCTCTAAAACTCAAGCCACCTTCCTAGATATTGACTTTCATTCACACCTCAGTCCATATTAAACCCACAAACAAGCAACAGTACCTCCAATTTGACAGCTGCCATTCCTTCCATATTAACCCCCGAGCACTCACGCTGTGAGCATTTTGCTTACAGCCATTTTAAAACAATCGGCATTTTACCAATTTTAAATAGTAAAAAATGTGTTAAAAGGAACAAGGAATACTTTAAAAATGTTTGTTAAGCTTAAGGGACTTAACTGCAGGGTCATCAGTTCCTAAACTTACAAACTACTTATGAACTACATTATACTAAAGACGACACAAACATCCATGCCCGATCGGGGATTCAAGCCCCCGACTGTTGCAGCCATGCAGACTGTGATTGACGTACCGCATACCGCTCAGCCACTGCGGCCAGCAGAAATACTTATTTAGGCATATTAAGTACATTACAAACTATTCTTTGACTGCCACATAAATGCTATACATATGATCGATCACCTAACTATTAAAAGTGTGAGTTCTCGTAGGTTAAACGATCCCTTCCCAACAGACTAGGCATCTGTGGGAAACGTATCTGCTCCAGTAACGAATCCCTCAATGCTTTCCTCTCCCGCAACTACCCTACAGACCTTGTCCGCAAGCAGATCTCCCAAGCTGTCCATTCCTCCCCGCTGTCCATTCCTCCCCTTCCAGCAATATTCCTCCCCTTCCAGGCCAGTCAGAAGCATCCTCTTAGTCACCCAGTACATTCCTGGCCAGGAATGCCTCAACAAATTGCACTGTCAGGGCTATGACTTTCTCAAGTCATGCCCTGAGATGAGATCATCACTCCAAAGTGTTCTTCCCACAGTAGCTTTCCACCGTCCTCCCAATCTCCGCAACATCCTCGTCCAACCTTACACCATTCCAAAACCACCCTCTCTACCTAATGGTTCCTATGCCTGCAACCGATCCCGCTGCAAAACCTGTCCAAAGCATCCTTCTACTACCACATAATTCAGCCCCACCACAGGAAAAACCTACCCTATTTAAGGCAGGGCCACATGCGAGACAACATGTGTCATATATCAACTGACATGTGTCCACTGTGCAGCCTTTTAGGTTCGTATAACTACCAACAAATTGGCCAAGCAAAAAAAATTGGTCACAGACTGACTGTTTGCCTCGGGGACACCCATTATCCTGTGGAAGAGCATGCCCACCAGCATGACTCTAGGGACCTTGGCATGTGTTACAACACACGTGCCATTTGGATCCTACCAACTAACATCAATCCCTCAGAGCTACAGAGATAGGAACTTGCCCCCCTCCAACGTATCCTCTCCTCCCGCCACCCTCCTGACCTAAATCTACGCTAACCCCTCCCCCTCCCTCCATCACCAACTCACCTATCCATTATCCCTTCCTTACCTTCCTCTCTCTCCTTGTATGTGTATGTATCTTTCCAACTTTCCCTGTCAATCAAAAATGCTTTAGACAACATCTCTCCTATCTGGTTAATTGGAAACGTCCCTAACAGGAAAATATATATAAAAAATAGATGAAGTTTACTTACCAAGCGAAGGAGCACCAGTAGTAACAGAAAACATAAATACAGCAAACACAAACACACACAAAAGCAAGCTTTCGCAACCCAGTTGCTTCTTCAGGCAGAGTAGGGAAGGAGAGGGAAAAGGAAAGGATGAGGGTTTCAAGTGGGTGAGGACTCATTCCAATCCCGGGAGAGGAAAGACTTACCTTGGAGGAAAAAAAGGAAGGTAAATAAATACACCCACACCTATACACATGCAAACACACCTAGGCAGACATATTGTAGAAAGTAATGAAGTTGGACAGAGATACCACTTGAGGCAGAGGCTCTGCCCAGAGAACCAAGACAAATATGTTAAAGATCGTGGTCGGGAATTCGAATTTAGCGGAGGTTGAGACCAAGTGGACAATGGGAAGAAAAAATATGCTGAAGGGCAAGTTCCCATCTCCGGATTTCTGAAAGATTGTTGTCAGTGGGAAGTATCCAGATAACCCGGACAGTGTAACACTGTGCCAAGATGTGCTGGCCATGCACCAAGGCATGCTTAGCCAAAGGGTGATCCTCATTACCAACAAACACTGTCTGTCTGTGTCGCTTCACAGTGCAGGCATGTCAGTTGTTAAATCATTTAGGTGCTATCGCAAGTGGCTCTGCTCTTGATCGTTTACACCTTCCAGGTTACGGGACTGGAGTAAGTGGTGGTGGAAGGGTGCTTAGGGCAGGTTTTACAATGGGGGCGGTTACAAGGGTAGGAGCCAGAAGGGAAGGTGGTTTGGGGATTTCATAGGGATGGACTAGGAGGTTACGGAGGTTAGGTGGGTGGCGGAAAAACACTCTCGGTGGAGTGGGATCCATCCTTCATGATATCCTTCCCACTCCATCGAGAGTGTCTTTCTGCCACCCACCTAACCTCTGTAACCTACTAGTCCATCACTATGAAATCCCCAAAACCACCTTCCCTTCTGGCTCCTACCCTTGTAACTACTCCCATCGGTGGGAAGTATCCAGATAACCCGGACGGTGTAACACTGCGCCAAGATGTGCTGGCCATGCACCAAAGCATGTGTGGCCACAGGATGATCGTCTTTACCAACAAACACTGTCTGCCTGTGACCATTCATGTGAAAGGACAGTTTGTTGCTTGTCATTCCCGCATAGAACACTTCAAAGTTTAGGCATGTCAGTTGGTAAATCACATGGGTGCTATCGCAAGTGGCTCTGCCCTTGATCATGTACACCTTCGGGTTACTGGACTGGAGTAAGTGGTGCTGGAAGGATGCATAGGGCAGGTTTTACAACAGAGGCGGTTGCATGGGTAGGAGCCAGAGGTTAGGGAAGTGGTTTGGGGATTTCACAGGGATGGACTAGGAGGTTACGAAGGTTAGGTGGGCGGCGAAAAGACACTCTTGGTGGAGTGGTAAGGATGTCATTAAGGATGGATCTCATTTCGCGGTAGGATTTAAGGAAGTCGTTTCCTTGCTGGAGAGCCACATTCAGAGTCCGCTCCAGTCCCGGAAAGTATCCGGTGACAAAAGAGGCACTTCTGGGATTCTTCGCTGGAAGGTTCTGGATTTGGGGGGTTGAGGAGGTGGCTCTGGTAATTTGCTTCTGAACCAGATCAGGAGGATAGCTGCGGGATGTGAAAGGTGTTACTAGGTTATTGGTGTACTGGTTCAGGGATTTGGGACGGGAGCAGCCTCTTTTGCCACGAAGACCTAAGCTGCAGGGAAGGGAACGTTTGATGTGGAATGGATGGCAGCTGTCATAATGGAGATACTGTTATTTGTTGGTTAGTTTGATGTGGATGGATGTGTGAAGTTGGCCGTTGGACAGATGGAGGTCGACATCGAGGAACGTGGCATGGGATTTGGAATAGGACCAGGTGAATTTGATGGGACCAAAGGAGTTGAGGTTGGAGAGGAAATTCTGGAGTTTTTCTTCACTGTTAGTCGAGATCATGAAGATGTCATCAATGAATGTGTACCAAACATTGGGTTGACAGGCTTGGGTATCCAGGAAGGCTTCCTCTAAGTGTCCCATAAATAAGTTTGCGTACGAGGGGGCCATCCTGGTTTCCATGGGGAAAAAAAGGGAAGGTACACAAATACACACACACTCATACATATCCAAACGCAAACACACCTAGAGAGAGAGAGAGAGAGAGAGAGAGAGAGGAGGGGGGGAATATCCTTTTTGGAAAAATATTTATAAAAAGTTAAGAAAGTTGGACTTACCAGGCAAAAAGGCACCAGTTCATTGATACGCACATACAAGTAAAAACATACACATACACGAAACTGAGCTTTCACAACCTACGGTTACTTCTTCAGAATGAGCAGGGAAGGAGAGGGGAAAGGAAAGGATGAGGGTTTTAAGGGAGTGGATAAGGAGTCATTCCAATCCCAGGAGAGGAAAGACTTACCATAAGGGGGGTGGGGGGGAGGAGGAGGACAGGTAAACACACACACACACACACACACACCAAGGCAGACATATGCAAAATGCATATGCAAAAGGGTAATGAAAATCTACAATGTTGAATGTAATAAAAGCGTTCAATGGTATCACAGTATGATTTATAATGACAAAACATATACCTATAGTATTCCAATTTATTTGGTCTTAAGAATTCTGCATTGCAATGCAGAAAAAAAGATAGCTATACTCGGTGCAGGAAAAGTACTCCATGACAGGTTGAAGAAATTAATAAAAAGGAAACTGAAGAATTGAGTGCCTCTTTATAGGAATATATTTTGAAAATAATTGACACACACTAGCAACATAGCCAGAACACCTAGAGACAGCAGTCATATTTCTGTGTGTGTGTGTGTGTGTGTGTGTGCGCGCGTGCGCGCACACGCGCGCACTTACCCTTCCCTCTTCTCTCTCGTGATCGCCAAAAGCTTTTAGTAAACTTGTAATCTGTTATGTGTGCTTTTCTTAGGGTGACCAGATGTCCTCCATTTCACAGGATACTCCTCTTTTGAAGCCTTATCCTGCAGTTTCAAAATCTTAAAAATATCCTGAAATTCAATATTATTCTGCAAATCGTCCTGCAAAATTCGATTATTGCCTTCTTCAAGTGAAATCAGTGAAGTTAGTAAAAAATAAAACTTATATACAAAGGACTGTTTTAGCGGAAGAAGTTACTTTGATGATGTAGCGACTGTCATGCATGTCGCCTACCTTGACGGTAGACATAAAACTAGTTCATGCTACAGATGCAAACTATCTGACAATAGCAATACAGCAATTAAAGTGACAGATTATGCAACCGATTCTCTAGCCCTGAGTGTGGTACGAAAAGTTGATGCAAGTAATTAGTGTGTGAGCTATGGAACGATGTTTGAGCTGTTATCATGTCGAAAATGAAATAAACATGTTTTGAATGCAGAATTTCAGTCTCTGTATCCATATACTGTAGACGTTAGAGGATTTGTATTTTTCTGAACTAGAAGTAATGTGTTGGGCTTTTCTGAATCCTGTGTTGAGTATTTTTATGTTATAAGATCTTTGTGTTTTGTACTTAAATACTGGGAAAATAATAAATAACACTCAAATTTTGAATGGAATTTCAAATGTTAGAGAGTGATTACTAAAACTACAGTAAAGGACTGGAATTACAAGTCTCAAATCAATTCATTTAACATGGGTTTGAAATACCAGCAAAATTTTATGAGGTAAATATTGATTATTGTAATGTTGGTAACATTGTAGAGTTTGTTCTTTGCCAGTCTGTTACAAGTGTGCCAAAAGAACAGAACAGAGTATTTCCTGTAATTACCTATCTATGAACCTGGGATAAGTCCACACTTACTCCAGAAATATTGGAACATTTTGCTTATTGCAAAATGTAATTTTAATGGAAACTGTATAGAATTCTATTATACCTTTCTGAGAAATTCTCAGTTTTCTGTTACCAACTACAAAAAGTAGATAAAACAGGTGAGGTAAATTTGGTATTGTTGACACACACTTGTGTTAGTAATGTAATTCAATAAGAACATCATGAACATAACATTTACGATACTTACATTATTTCGAGAAATTCCATTGACGGGGAATGTGAGACTGTCTGTCACGATATCTCCATAGCGACCAACATAGTAAACAAGAATGGTGGCAGCAGGAGCCATTTCAGCACTGAGTGTTATAGCAAAGCTACAAATATTGTCCTGCATTCTCTCCTGACCAGTATGTAGAATTATACCTTTTGACAGTAGAACATAGTTAAAGAACTCCAAGTAGAAATTACTCTGAACGTGGAAAATAGCATATTCTCCAACCTGCCAATAGAAACATCAACAGTTTTATCAACAGTCCATAGTATGAACAGCAATACAGTAACATTATTATCAGACTACTTAATTTATGCCATTAGCCAAAGTACCACCAACTATGATGGCGCAGAACGTACCTGTTAAACACAATATTTATAGCAAACAAAGAGACTTAGATATTTTTAAATCGTTAATTATTAAAGGCTTTTAGCTCCTAAACAATGCATCAAGGATCTGATACCCACAACATGCATATATGAGACTAATAAGAGTACAGAGAGAATTTAGTTTCTTCCAAAAGCCTTCCTTCAGTGATTAGGCACAATATGATCCAATATGATCACATACTCCTGCATTTAAGACATTACATGTTCCTTAACACTCCTTTGTCAGAAAAATTAAGTACGGCTGTAGCAGCTGAGTCCATACTTCCCTACATGGGTGTCAGTTTCTATACATGCATGTCTACAGCTCAGCTATTACCTTAACAGTGAGTTCACCCCATCTTAGCAGTGAGTTCCCTCAACATCATTACATTGAAAGTGTTGAATCCAATACCAATTGAGCAGAACTGGCTGACATGCAAATTAAACGAAGTCACCCGTGAATAAAATAAACATTCCCTGAATAATTCAATATTACAAAGATTTATGTGAGTTTATATACAACAAAATAAAAGTATAACATAACACTTCTGTTTCTCTCTCTTAGATATATTGAACTAAACAGCTTACAGTAAAATGTTTCACCTTGGCATCACTTGTAGATGTTGACACTTTGATCTGATGGTTCATTGGTGAAAAATGTGAGAGCAAAAGTAGGCTTGCATGTGCTCTCTGTCCATTAACATCATCAAAGTATGCTGTAATCTCCATTGAATGTATTTCATTTAGAAGCTGTCGCGATCTTGCATTATCTTCGTAACCTAAAATATTTTACACATCAGTGAGGTTTGAGGCAGGATAGCACCTTATGCCAATACTGATTTACTGTAATTTAAAAGACACTAGATGCTATGAAAGTATAGTTTACACCCTATAACATTATTAAGTAATTACCTAATAATGGTGAGTCCAGTTTAGAATATCAACAATATAATGAGGATAGACTGCATTTCACATTAAAGACAATTGCTAAGCTGCTGGGAGGCACACAATAAGAAAAGATAATCACAACTAAACAACATGTGATTGTCTTTTCTAAATGCCTGACTACATCTCAAAGACTATCTTCATTGTGAGTTGCAACCTATCTTCATGATTTCTTAACTACATAATTTATCAAAATGCTATTTCACAATCATATGACTAAGTTTTCAGTCCTACATCTGAGATTTCATTAATAGTCCTTCTATCACATAACAATGGTTCTCCTATGCCCACATGAAGATACTCAGCATGAAAACACACTGAACATTATGCTATCATAATGTGTCACTTTCTCTTTGGCTCAATTCTTAGAAAATAATGTGATTTGTTTACGGCTACTCACCTAATTCTTCTTTCAGGTCCACTTTCAGTTCCCAAATACCATCCTTTTCAGCAGACATCTTCAAAAATTTCAAATCCATTGAACCACCTCCTGATCCTTGTTTGTTTACTTTTGAACTTACACTCATTCTGCCAGAAAGAAGTCTCTCGCGAGACATAAGTGAACCATCATGAAAAGAAACTGAAATCTGCAAAAGAAAGAATTGAGAGCATGAATATATGTCACAAGCACCAAAAAAGGCTAAAAATAATCCAATCCAAACAAATATCATGTGGGGAAAATTTACTTCAAAGGAATCAATAAACACAGGACCCAAATAAATTTCCATCAACAGAAACTTGTTAGTGGTTCATTTACAAGGAAGAGAACATAAGAGGGTGTGAGGATGGAAGAATTTAGATAAGTAATGATTAATTTTGATGTTGAAATTAGGAGAAAGTGACAGTTTGTACTCAATAAGCAACATAAAAAATAATATTTGCATAACTTGTACATTCACTCATTCTACATTAAAATATGAGAAATATTACAAGGTACAAAAGTTGAAAATAGGAACTTAGAACTTTAGAAGTAACAGACTACAGCTTGGAACAAAAATGAACAGAAATGTAGAAGGAAAGCATCAAGAAATTACTGAGAATGCCCAAAGCACAAAACTAATGTAGTATATGATTGCAGTAGGAGTAATGAACTTCATTTCATATCAGAAAACATTATAAAACAAGATAACAGCTCTGAATGTCCATATTATTGGATTGAAAAGAACAAATCCAAACTGTATTCATACAGAAATAAAAAGGAAAGTTAACATTGTGTTGCAAGACATACTCTATGGTGTAGTAAAATAAGAAAGAAATACAATACAGTATGTAAATTGGTTCAGAAGAGCACATACAGTACTTAAAATTCTACAATTAGATCAATCCTTGTCTTGCAAGGAAAATAGTAGCACCTTGGGCACCAATATGTGGTATGTTTTTATACGTGACCTAAAGTAAAGTGATGCCCATGCCTATGCTATTGACCAGTCTGCAGCTTACCTCTGTTATGGAACTAGTAGAGAGCAGTGGAATGGTTACAATGACTAATATATGTTGTCTGTTTAGTATGTACTGAAAGCCCTATGGCCCTTGAAAATGAAATTAGGCTTACAAGGTATCAGCTGCACAATTTCAAATGAAAACCCTAAAAATGTTTATGTATGTTGAGAGCAAGAATGGTCCTCAGACACATAACACCAGCTGAAATTGAAGAAGGTTGAAGTAAATCAAGCGTACACTGTTCAAAGGAAATAAACAGGTATTTTCCTTAAGCAATTTAGGCAAATCATGGAAAACCTAAATCTGTATGGTTTAACAGGAATTTGAAACATAATGCTACTGAATGTGGATGCTGGACTGCATGACTGCATGACTGCATCACTTCATTCAGATATTGCATGATGAATCTTTATGAAATGTATGAAGAGAAACTTACAGCTGAAAATGGTACATTGCAGGAATCAGAGAGAGAGCGATTATTTAGTGATAATAAAATAAAGACTTGGATATTTATTTATTTTGTACTTACATAACATGTAAATGGCATTGATGGTTTAAAGACTTGTGGTGAGCCTCCAAGAAACCCTACTTTAATTGAAGAATTGTATATCCTCGCAATTGAGTAGCCATCTATAATTTCATTGAGAAAATGTTCACCGACAGTAGCAGTTACTACTATTTCCACACCATCCAGCTGAGGAACATACTGTGCCAGATCCATCATGTCATATCGGAAGTCATAAACACCGTCAAACTGTAAATAACAAAAGAATTACAATGCTCTAGTAGTTCATCTGAATTTTATTGATTATTATGGTTATTCAAATAAATGAAATTATTAACTGCAGAACTCTTGATTATTGATTAAAATTTAAAGGCAGTTAAAATATGGTCTCAGTTAATACACAGCTCACTCAACAAACATTAATTTGTTGCACATATGAAAAAAGTTTCACAAAAATATTTCTGGAAATGATAAAGTATCATACAAAATCACTAGGAAAAGACAACTACCAAACAACACCTCATATATATATACAGATATATTGTTTATTTGTATACTTTGTACACAATATTAAATCCATCACTGTCTTACAATACAGTGGTTGAAAGCAGGCTGTTATTCAAAATATGTGTTATGTACTTGTTTAGTGAAATTGCCAGCTTTATAATCTCAGGCTTTTGACAATTGAGTGACATGTTGTTTGTTAGTTCCTAGGAGAGTACATGCAAATTTTGGAGGTAAGCTCTTAAGATTGCACATCATCAGAGCAAATTGTTTTCCCTTAACACTATTAACATCATACTTATAACAGCACAAAAGTCAGATGTCATTCATCCTTACAGTATCAGTAATTCACTCTTGTATTTACATGTGTAATAATCAGAAAATAAATTACACACACACAAGAGAGTGTTGGGAAGGGGGGGGGGGGAGAACATTCAAACAAGAACTGATTGTGACAAATGAAAAATTTTACATAATGCAAGGCATATTAAAGCTTGTAACATCTTTCTCCTCTGGAGAATAGGACTAAACAGAAGAAAGAACAATATCCAGAGAATATTAAAAAACAAGAAAGATACTTTTATCCTTTCAAGCACAAACTTCATTTGGTACAATCATAAAACAATTTTCTACAGGTAAAGAACCTGTACCAAGCTACATGGTCAGGGACCAGTTATTAAAATTCCTATATGTGTACAGATATTGAAATTTTTCTGAACCTTAGCAAGCCTTGTACAACAGATGTTATTATGTACATGGACAATAATTATGAAGATATTAAGCTGACAACATCACACAAAATGTATTCCAGTGCATGCTAGTATTTCTAACAAATCTAGATTAAGAGTTAAGTAATCTAAATACACTGATTATAGCAATTTATAGAATTCCTGGGTATACCACAACAAAAGTGTTTTTAACTAAACTCCAATGATTGCAGCAGATTTCAACATAGATGTGTTAGTAGAAAGCAGTGATGCCACAAAGTTTCGTGACATGATCCAAAAGTCTGGTTTCATATTAAACTTTCATGAAGGTGCCAGAATAACCAGTACATCTGTAACTTGTATTGATAACATAATTACAAATTATCAGTTTCAAAATGCAAATCAGTACTGCTTAGGCTTAGGAAATTCTTATCATTCTGCTCTTTTCATTGAGCTTCCAAAATCTGATAAACCTAACCCTCCAGAAATGTGTATAAAAAGAAATTTCAGCAAAAGTAACATAGATTATTTTCACAGTAAACGTAGTGCTATAAGTTGGCCTGTAAACAACTATAGTTCGTGCAACACAAACTATAATAATTTCTTAAGCTGTTTCCTAAATGTATTCGAGGAATTTTTCCACCCAGGAATTTTAAAAGAAGGGAAGTAGTAAACTTAAGTGGATCACAGCAGGAATAAAAATTTCGAGTGCTAAAAAACGACAGCTTGACAATGAACTAAAATCGAATAAAAATCCTGTAAAATATGTTAAAGTCTAGAAAGCTATATTCCAGAAAGTTGTACAGGCTGCTAAAAGAATGGCAAATAATACATTCATCTTCCAAAATAAAAATAAGACAAAAGCAGTGTGGTCAGTTGTCCAATCAGAATTAGGAACTAAAATCAATTGCCAAGAGATACAGAAAATTAGATCTGATAATGACATTGTAGTTAACCCTGTTCAAATTTCGAATTGTTTCAATGATTATTTTTTAAATGTTACTAGCTCGGATATAGATATGGCAGCTTATCAAAACAATACTAATCTCATAAATCTGGAAAACAATGAAAGAAAACTATTCAAACAATTTGAAAGAATCACCCGTAGAGACGTGGAAAAAGAAATTATGTCATTAAGAAACAAAAATTCATCTGGCTGGGATGAAATCCCACAACCTGTTATAAAGTGTGTATATGATCTTATTTCTCAACCACTGTCAATTATTATAAATTAATCCTTTGAGCAGGGATGTTTTCCAGATAAGTTGAAGTATGCCGAGATAAAGCCACTATTCAAAAAGGGGTCAACTGAAGATAAGGGAAATTACTGCCCTATCTCTCTTCTGCCGATATTTGCTAAATTGTTTGAGAAGGTTGGAGCAAAACAAGTTCAGAAATTTCTTACTCAAAATGACATAATTTTTAAAAACCAGTTTGGATTGCAACCAGAAAAAAGCACTGTAAATGCCATCAATGACTTTACCCGTAAGATATGCTCTGCATTAGATAAAGGCAGGAAAGTTACAGGGATTTTCTGTGATCTGACTAAAGGCTTCGATTCAGTGAACCACTCCTTACTTTTACACAAACTACGGATGTATGGAATTTGGGATACTGTTCTGAAATGGTTCAACTCTTACCTCATGGGTAGGAAACAAAGGGTAATTGTTACTTCAAACTCAATAAATTATTCCTCAAACTGTTTCTCAGGGAGCGCCACAAGGTTCCGTATTGGGTCCCTACCTTTTCCTTCTATATATAAACAACTTACGACTAGCTGTTGACGCAAACTTAGTTATATTTGCCAATGAGACATCAGTTCTAATTGAAAATGAGGTGCCTGAAACAATTCCAGAAAGTGTGCAAAAAAAACTCTAGAAAAACTGGAAACCTGGTTCCATCAAAATGGGCTAAAATTAAATGTAACTAAAACCAAAATGACTCAGTTTGAAGCCAAAACAGTGAAAAGGAGTGAAATGAAAATAACTTGCAATAATCAAGAAATGACAGTATCAAATGATGTAAAGTTCTTAGGCCTACATCTCGATAAAAATCTAAATTGGAAGGCACACATTGATTACCTAGCAAATAAATTAAATAGCTTGGCATTTGCAATGAATATTCTCTCAGGAACCATAAACCTAGAAACCAGAAAGACTGTCTACCACAGCTACTTTGAATCAGTTATCCATTATGGTATAATTTTTGGGGGAAATTCAACAAATGTTAAAAGAATCCTCATATTGCAAAAGAAAATAATTAGGAATATGTGTATGGCCAAACCAAGGGAGTCTTGTCGGCCACTATTAAAAAATTTAAAATTCTGTCTATTCCATCCCTCTATATATATGAGGTGTTGATTTTCTTGTATAAACACCAAAATACATTAGACATTTTCCGATTCGACCACAATTATAGCACTCGAAACAAAGAAAATTTTAAACTCCCAACAGACCGGCTAAAACTTTATGCACAAATGCCAGAGTACATGGGACTAAAAATAAACAACAAAATAAAGGGGAGCAAATTATTTAACATGGAGCTTGGTTCACTGAAGCAACTGCTTTTCAATATTCTGGTGGAAAAGTGCTATTACTCTGTCAAGGAATTTTTTGATGACAAATTCACTTTTTGAGACAGGGCATTACATATTTATAATATTTTTTTGCATTTAGAAGTATAATGAATACCTTTGTATAAAGAAGTATAATATCTTTGTATTGATATATATTTATGGATAATATCTATGTATTAAGAACTACAGTGAAACTGCAATTTATATGTATATAAAATGTAAACTAAGTGAATCATAAATCCCTCATATTGTAAATTTTGACATGTCTCTAGTACAACAAATCAAATGATTTGAAAACTGTATGTTACGAGATGAATAAATCACATTTCACATATGAATATCAAAGGATAGATAGTAACTCAATCACATTCATACAATTTAAATTTTTGGCTACTGCCTTCGTCAGGAAAAGAAACACATATGTTCCCACAATCACTCAGACATTGTGATTGTGTGAAAGTATGTGTTCATTTTCAGATGAAATGACCGAAAATTTAAGTTGTAAGACTGTGATTATCTATTTTACATGTCTTTCTGTGGCTCAGTGATCAGGTTTACACTGAGTTGCTACCTAACCTCTATTACTGATATTCCAACCTTGATTTTCTATTGTTAGATTAAGATAGGTATTTAAAATAGAAAAGATGTGGTGGCAGCAAAGGCAAGTCATACAAATGAACTGTTCCCAGAATACACCGCAATTATCAGATGATGGATAGCAAACTTCCAATGGGAATTATGTATTCTATGTGTTCATATCACTACTGGCAAGGAACACATTCAGATGTTTGGTAGTGCTCGAGAGATCATTATTTTCTAACCGATGCTGTAGTTGAGCCTAACTTCATCTCAGAAAATGTGTTACACTAGCACATGCAATTTAAAAGACCACTTGTATCCATAACGGGAAGCCACACCTATCCTGATGATTGCTGCAAGTGACTACAATTAGTGCCTGTAAACAATACAGCTCGCTGCATGGGCTCCACTTCAGGAGGCACACAGCAGCACTCGTACTTACTTTGTGCTTTTTTTCCCTATGTGTAATATTCCGTGAATTGTTGCTTTTAACTAATTTTGAATGTGCCTGTACCACTGGTATGCTAGTCACTCGAATGCTAGTAAGTCACTTCAACAACAAGTCTTCTAGTGCTGTGAATAGTTCTAAAGCAGTCAACGAGGCATCTCTTCTGCAGCCTGACACTGGGCTTATTTCTGAAGTAATGTTTAATACATGTAAGACGTCAGTTTCGAAATCCTGTTTAATACATTGGACCATTAACATCCCATTTGATTTTGTCAGATTGTAACGAGCTAGTTTATACGAGTTTCTAAGATTATTATTCAAGCATTACTAATGAGCAACTCACTAGATTCAGATGGAAAGTTTTTGAAACCTGTTATCAGTGACAATGAAGCATAGACTTTCTCCTGTGATACCCACATGAATCATCACTCTAATGAATGAAAAATAAAACATGTACAAAAATATTAAAAACTCAAGAGTTATTTTAAAGTGTATTTTTTCCAGTTATATAATAGTCATTCAGTATGAAGTGATTACTAAACTTTATTGGATGAGATTTTACAACTACCTAAACAAACAAAAGCAAAATGGGTAGGCAATAATTAGGTCTTGCTTGACAACAGTGGTCCAGTTTCCCATTACAGACAAAAATCTTCAAGCTTAACACATTATAAAACATCCTGAATCTGTCTTGTCTTGATGTTATGTATTTGCAAAACTACAAATGAATAACATTTCTGAATACTGAGGAAATCATGTGTACCAGTAATTAAAACCAAACAATAGGGGCTACAGGCACTTTCTGATCAAAACTTTACAGATTTATTTTGGCCAATTCTACAGAAGTTACTGCAAGAGTTGAAGATGCAGGTACTACTACTACTACTACTACTACTACTATTATTCCCCTGGTAATTTTTTACCGTATCTTTTATGATAACTGTGACATCATTAAAACACATGTATCAGTGAAATGTTATTCATTTCAGAACTATACACTTAAGCAAGAGGAAACACTAATCAATGATTTAAAAAAATGAATTATTGCTTAATAAAAGTTGCAAATGTTTTCTGCAGTCCTTTTCAACATCTATAGATATTGTTCAGTAGTAAAATAAAGAAACCAAAACATTTAGCAAATACTACAAGAATTATTTCTGATCACTTGTAACTTACCAGGTTTTCATACATATCAATATGGCTTACATAAAATAAATTATGATCCATATATTTTTGTTGTACATCCAACACATCTATGAGGTGTAATCAAAACGTTATGGATTTTTTTTAATTGCACGGGGTTTATACTTTAACTTTCATTTTTGTATTGTTGGTTCACAAGTCTTTGATGTATTTTGCATTTACAGCTTTTTTAATCAGTCAAAAAAGATGAAACAAAGATTTTGAATTAAAATTTTCCGTGAAAAATGTAATGAAGTGCAGCACCATGTTCAAAATTTTGACTATGGCTTTTGGCAATCTGTTATAGGTAAGACAATAGTTTGCGAGTAGTACTAACATTTCAAAGAAGGTCGAGAAATATGAAGTTGAAAACGAAGTCCAATAGTCCAATGAAAACTACCTGAAGAGCCAAGGTCAGTATAAACTATAACCAGGCTTACATATGAAGTTTTCTTTCACTGTTTTCAATTATTACAGCGGTATAATTAGAGGTCTGGGTGGATGCAGATATCCGCAGTATTTCTTACTTTGCAGCTAAAAATGTGAGTAATGCAGATATCCGCGTGGTATGTGGGGATAAAGAGTGAGGTATCTGCTCAATATGTCTGTCGAAATGTTAGCTGAAACTTCAAGTTTGTGGATATTCTTGGAATCTTGAAGAGCCCAGGTAGAGCGGAAGTCTGTTTTCCTCATCCCCTGGCCACAACGGATGTAGCGATGCTCGAGGGACTGCGTCTAATCCGTTTATGCGACCATGTCTTATCTGCGGTTTGTCAAGTGCTTTCTGGGTGGCAAACTGGTCCACTGCTCACCAGAGAAGCCATGCCAAATTTCCACTGTCTTCAGTTAGCACTTGGTAGTGACTGAGTTAAAACGCATATTATAGTGAATACAGTGATAGTTCTTTTATAAAATGAGAATGACATCAATTGTTTATGATTTCATTCTCCTGAACTATGTGTCACCGTTTTTAACCCTATATGGACTGTTACCGCCAGGAAGGAATATGTGTGCCAAATTTGGTTAAAATCAGTCCAGTGGTTTAGCTGCAGATGTGCTACATTGTCGCATGATGCAGCAATTTACCATGTATTTCATTCTTTATTATGGCATATCTCCTGAACTACGTGTCTTACAGTCATTTAATTATGTCAATAAACATCGCAAAAGTGCAAGCAATATGTTGGCAAAGTTTCATTGCAACCAAATGAAAGGTACATCTGCATATAAAATACGAACAAATACACAAACATTCATATTTATCTATTAGATAAATGGTGACGGAAGTAATGAAGATTGACAATAGCATTTTATAGCAACTTTCATAATCAGATATGGTGTACAGTGAAAGTAACATAGTTAGGAACATTCATAATGTTAGATTGTATAGGCTGGCTGTAGCTGCAGCTGACATTGTCTCTTTTTCTCTTTTTGCTGACAGTTACCAATTAGGAGTAGATGGCAGTTTTAATACTTGAAATGACATGCTTTGCTTCATTTCACATAACCTCTTTTGCGTTAATATGGGGAAAATAAAGTATCCCTTTTGTAAAATCTACGCTGAACAGTTTTAGCCACTGAAATTTACTAAGATGCCTGTGTTAAACAGCTGATGTAGTGCTCCAATCACATGGGCTCCAAAACACTAGTGGGTATGTCCGGAGTGCCAATGTTTTCCTGTTTGGAATAGCCTGTTTTGGAGCAGGTATAGAATAGTTACCTTTAAATACTGCTATCTATTACTATTACCCATTCAAAACTATAATATCTGCAGAAGCGGATAATGAACTTGCAGATGCGGATAAAGTGCCACAGATGCAGTTGTGGATATGGTCCTTGTGGATGTGGTGCGGATGCGAATAACACTTTCCTTATCCGCACAGACCTATAGTGCATCATGAGTTTCTGCTTAAACAGTTGTATGGTCAATAAAAGATATTCCCCAGAACATATACACAGTTTGTATGAAGCAATCCATAAAAAACTACTTAAATTGTAGAAACTACTTGTGAAAATTGCATTGCAATAAAGCTTATTCATTTTTGCAAAATAAATATAATAAAAACAGGAATGTTCCCTTGGCCACCATATTCACTGGACCTGGACATGGCCTCCTGCAATTTCTTTCTATTCCCAGGCTGAAAAATAACAAGAAAGGACATTGTCTGATCACTATTCATGAGATAAAAACAGAATTGGTAAAGGGGCTGAACACAACAATGTAAAGTGAGTTGTAGAATTGCTTCCAAAATAAGACAAAGTGCTGGCACAAATTTGCTATAATTAAGGGGGATTACTTTGAAGTGGACGAAGTTGGTGATGATTTAAAAAAAAAAAAAAAAAAAAAAAAAAAAAAAAAAAATTGAATAAAAGCATTAATTTCCATTACGTTTTGATTGCACCTTCTATACGTAGTCCGAACGTAGTAATAAAAATGAAATTATTACCAAATAAAGACAAATAAAAAGCAGAGTCAGAATTTTAAAAAGGCATCAACAGCTTTGTAGACAATTATAAAAGGCAAATAAATAGCATAATAGTGCTACCATGAACCATTCAATTGAAAATAGGACGATAGGGATTGAGAACTGCTAGGTTTAACTTTTAATCTTATGACTGACTCTCTCTCTCTCTCCCTCAAAAAATGCTGAGTAAGGAATAAGAAAGCGAGACATAAAAGAATGAAAAGAAGGGCAGGAGGGAGAAGGAAGGATGACTGAAAATAACTCAGAGCAAAAAATGCAATTAGAACATAACATAGGTAGTTACTGTAATGAAGCCATTCCAATAATAGTAGGCTCGTGAATTTCAGTACAAGTAACTAACTTGAATGGGTTATAAGTTATTAGGATATATCATGGATTGAGAGACTTGTTAAGTGTTTCTGTGGGAGGTATGATAGATGAAGATACAAAATCTGAGAATTTGTTTCACTGTTAAAGAAACTGAACACCTGGTAAGGAATTTCACCCATTTATATCTGGGTATCAGAAGACCAACAGATTTGTGTTTCAGACACAACATATTACACAACAATTATGTGCATCTCAACATGGAATATTTTCAGACAGGATTCTCCCACTGAACTGCTTTTCCTCTCCTCAAGGAATCTGCAATAAGTCTCATATATAACTTAAACTAAACTTTCGTGATTGTTTGATTCAAATTGATGAAACGAAAATTATAGAGGGAAACTTTCCCGGTGGGATAAACAAAAATAAAAATAGAAAAGAGATGACTTACCAAAAGGACCGGCTCGTCGATAGAAACAAATAAAATAACACACAAACACACATACAAGCTTTCGCCACCACTGGCAGCTTCTTCAGGAAAAAGAGAAAAAAAGGGGAGGAAAAAGGGAAGGATATGGGTTTTAAGGATGTGGAAAAGAAGTCATTCCACTCCTGGGATTGGAATGACTCACCTTAGGGGAAAAAAGGGAGGTAAACAAATACACACACACTCAGACATATCGAAACGCAAACACACTTAAGACAGACATTTTCTGTCTGTCTAAGTGTGTTTGCGTTTCGATATGTCTGTGTGGGTGTGTATTTGTTTACCTCCCTTTTTTTCCCCTAAGGTAAGTCCTTTAGAACTTCTGCTTTAGAACTCAATATTTAAATTTGAGGACACGAGAATAACAAACAATATTTAAGAATTGGTAAAGTGCACAATTTGTGAGCAAACTCTTACATAAGTTAATTACATTTATTAAGAATTCCTTCAGTACATTTCAGTCATGGTCTGATTTTCCTATAATTAGTCGTACTTGTTGGTTTCACAAATCTGGTCAAAGAACACCTGATTACCGGTAAAAACTCAGTCACATATCAAAGATATAAAAACTACTCAACTTCAAAAAAGGACCACTGGTTCTGTAAAGCAAGAGATCAGACAACATATACTTAGGCATGCATTTTTATCTCACTAAGCAATCATTTTTTATTTGTCTTTACTTGGTTTGTTTTCTAGTTCTTCGAACTGTTTCTAAATAGCTGTAGATATAATATTATACACTTAATAACAGATGTGATGAACTATTGAGAGACTTACAAATTTGAGATGAGGTATGGAGTAATAATCTTTTTTTGTTGTAGGAAACCAAAATGGAAGCGTTTCATCCTGCAAGCAAATTTAATTTCATGCATTTATTTTCAGTAAAAACAACAATCATGCTAATTATATGCCATTTAAAAAAATTAAAAAAAAATAAATAAATAAACTCAAAACTAAAACTTTAGCAATAAAATCACATAAAAGGATTCTACTGTCATGAAAGTGAAAGTAATTATCATATCAACAAAAACACACACCATATATTTATGGCCAATCTTTCAACTCCTTGTGGTTAGTTTACTTTTATCTGCCCAATTTATTACAGTGGACAATTGCTACTGATATTATTATAGACACATATTTTAAACTACAGACATTTATGTAACTTTAAACATTATTTTCACATTTTTGTAAGTAAAAGAATGAAAAACATCATGCAAAATTAGAACACAATTAAATATGTTCTACAAAAGAATGTATTTAGCAAAATAAAACAGTATAGCCCATGTTTGACCAAAACTTTGCTTTGGGCCTTGGTGCCAACTCACGAAGGTAAAGTATTTCTCAACAGGTGGGAAATCTTTCAACCGTGTCCTTTGTTCTGTCCGTATTGGGCGAATAGTAGCTTTAATGGTGAGATTTCCATGCACTGGACCACCACTTGTATAATTTGCCATAACCCTGCCATAAATATAACGATCTGTTGTGAAGAAGAAGGCAGGCATTGTCACGTTAACCTAAAACAAAACACAGTAATATTATTAATTTTTTTATTTTATTTTTGGTCAAACTAACATAAAACTTGTGTATTTCTACCACCTTACCTCAAATCTTGTCTGGTAGTATTCTTCAACTAGGAAAGTTGCTTCTTCAACTTGACCTTGGGCAATCACTTGTATGGTCCAGTTACCAAATACAGGTTGGTCAGACAGCTGATATGATAAACTTACACTTCCCAAATTCGACTGCAATAACAGTTGTGATGTGTCAAAAATAGTACAGTGCATAATATTTAATCTGAAGAGAGGTCATGCATAGTATCTCTCATACAACACATACCTGCCGAGATAGCCATCTTCTCATTATTATTCTATTGGGGTCCAACATGTAGACATCAATAGCTCCATCAAATGCTTTGAGTGATGTACTGATGGGTATTGTACGGAATCTTACTGTAAAATAATAAAGTTTCTTATTGTTTGTATTGTTATTTTCATTGTATTAATTTTAAGCAACTCATTTACTACCATTAATTGTTCCCCTGGACATGTTTTACACTTCTAATGGCAGTGAAATCATCCCTCCCCAACCCAAAAAAGTCGATAGACAAAATAGTATAAATTCACTGCCCTCTTTTACCAATGATGCACATTCAGAGGCATACATTAACTAGACTGGTAAACTCAGAGCTACTATTGAAGCTTGACAGCAGAACCTACCATTGCAAATGTTAAGCAGTACGTTCAAAACATTACAACCAAATGAGATGCTTATATTGAACATTACATCAAAACTCGAAAGGTGGTGTAGTTAAGATGGGTTCCCATGGGTGTGACATGCTATCATGTGGCATACTATCGTGGACCACGGCTTATGTAAATAAAGGGGTGTGACTCTGATGTCACAGTCAGGTGTGTGAGCTGCTCCTCAAATCAAATGTGTTTTATATTTGGTCATTAGTTTGCCTTTTCTGTGGTTGCAACAATTACATCTAGTGTTATAAACAACACAATTCCAGCTAGGGCCATTACAAGTCATGATAAAGTTGCAAGACTACAATTTCTGGACCTTTAGACTGCTGAGCAAGTCTTGTATGATGTAAGCAGCAACTAGGATTACAGAGACTGAGATGCCAAAAAGTGTAAAATCACTTGAAGTTTAATTTTTGCTTTTATTGCTTGTCTCATATCCATAACTGATTTTGAAATCAATGGTGAAACATGTCCAAAAGGTAGACTACGTGAGCTTGAAACTAATAATAAATTTCCGAAGTCTTAAGGGTAATGATTTCTTAGATCTGCATCAACCGAACCATGTGCCTGATATTTTCTTTTAATTATCCAGTTCCTAAACAGTGTTTTTTTTCTTCCAATTTCGTGTAATTCCATCAACCCATTGATTCTTTGTGTTAAAACAAAGAAAAAACTGAACTTACCATAGCAAACTCTTGATAAGGAGTCACCCATGACCAGTTTCTCAAAATGAATTGAACCATGCTTTCTTTGGCACTTCAGTCCATGTAAACTGCCTACAACCCACGATGGGTTCACATCAGCCATATCATGACATCAAGTACGAAAGAAGTGTGGCACACATTAATCTTCACACCCCATGGGAACCCAGATATGCTTTGGTTTAATTTATGGCTCTTTGTCTGTAGACAAGTAGTTTGATTAAACACATTTTATAATGGTAACACAACAGCAAGCATCACATGCCAGCTTCTGAGACACCATTGATACTTCATATGGTATAACCAATCTAGTTAATTTAAGTCTGTGTTGACACCATATACATCTGACAATTTTAGCAAGGACAATGATATCCCCAGTGCTGATCACCAAACGTGAAAATACAGCCACAAAGAGAGAATAATGTTACATAAGATTTTACTTTTCCATGATAAACATGTACACAAATTAAACAGTATCAAAAGCTTTTTTATGTACCTGTCTGGCCTTGCATGTACACAGGTTTGTCCATCTGAATAAATATGGTCATGGACCTCTGGGAAAAAGTTAATCGTGTCTCATTCACAAAAGCAGAACCACCCAACAAATTATCATATGTGCCTTCCACTCGTAGCTTGTAAACACCAGGGACACTTGTAGATGGTATCTGGAATAGACAAACCCAATAGCAATATGTTAATAATACAACTCTTACAAATATTACTCAATTTGAAGATAAATAGTTAAGTACATAACTTTCAAGTAGACAACAGCAAGTAAAATCCAAATTCAAATAATCATGGTTAATTAATTTGTTTCTTTAGTGTGTAATTACAATGATTCTTTATTTGCATAATGTTGGACTCAAAACATTTCAATCAAAAATTTAATTATTAAAAGATGAAAAAATAAACAAAAAAGAAGGACCTGGGTGTAACGTCCAGTCCCCAATGAGGTCATTAGAGACAGAGCTCACAACTAAATGAAGGGGAAGGAAATTGGCCATGCTCTTTTCCAAGTAACCAACAGAGCAGATGCCAGAGATAAGTTAAGGAAATCATGGTGAATTACATCAATACAATCAGTTATATTTCAACAATCATCCTGTTTTATATCAATTTACACGTGAACGACGAGGGAACCATTACAGCAAAGAAGCACTACAATAAACAACTTTGAAAAGGCCGAGAGCAGAACTGCAACTTTTCTAATTGGGTCCTATTTGGCTAAGATAGTTGGGTGAAAATTTTGGTTTAGCTCGAACCAGCACACAAATTTTTAAGTCCATTTGAACACTATTCTCACTGTAGCTGGTGCCCAAGCAAACTGTGTGAATCAGCTAATTCCCTTTGAATAAGACGTCAACTGAGATGACACTATTTTATGTGCACCACTCTGAGTCCCCCACCCTCCCAGAAGAAATCCTGTTTATGTGGGAGGTATTTTGGAGTATGTTGCTTCCACACTTAAAACTTAAATGAATTGGTTCAAACTTAGCTTGAAGACAAATAAATCGAAGTCTGGTCTCCTGTGTGGCAAACCACCACGCCGTCCACTAGTCTACAGAGGCGGACAAATATCCTGAAGCTTCTACTCAAAATCGAAGGATTCTAATGTAAATCTGATTCATCAGAAACAAACAAAATGTTCTTTTTTTCACACAATAATTGTAAAACCTTTATATTATTTGTGTCGACAAATTCCATAAAAATTAAGGGTTCTGCTTTTGGATTGTTCTTAACATTACACTTCATCAAGAAACCATGTTGTTTATTCTTGTCAGCATTTCCCACTATTCCCAATCCATGTTACAAAACACAATGCAAACACCAGAATACAAACATACCCTTAACAGAAGAGCTTCTGGAATGCCCTCTTTGATATCTTTGCTGTCTGCACTCAATTCAACACCATCTCTCTGTATGGATGCACGGACAGTGAGGGGTTGCTGAGCCTGTAGCACATTGACTGCCACCTTATAAACCTGGCCTGGACGAACCATTCTGCTAGCTATCACGAAGTATGTCCTGAAAATAATTGTAAAACACAAACATGTCAGTATATCCTAACATTGAAGATTTAAAACAAAAAGTTTTAAAACTGACCAATTCTTACACCTATCTTAACACTAGAATGGCGGAGTTTCTAACATTCTTAAAACGGCAGAAATGGATCATTTTGACACCACATAAAATATTTTCATATTAGACTTAAATAAGTGTTTTTTATTAATCCACACCTTTTCTCTAGCAGGGACAATAATTATTAAACACCATAATTAATAATAATCAATAATTATTTATTTAAACAGCAAAATATCTTACAAATTTATTGCTGCTACTGCTAACAAGTTTCTTATTTGTATAAACTTGTAGACACATTTAGTATACTTGGTCCATATTACTCTCGTGTGTGGTCTACACACACACCTTTGTATCACTTTTCTCTCAAGTTACTGGAATCTGCTAAACGCACTTGCACATATGATTTCTGTCTTACGCGCACTTTTTCCGCACAGGGCTTTGTGACACTTTACACAGTTTTCGCTGGTCTTGTTGCCTTTGCACTTCCTCCGCTTTCTAGTTGATTTCGGTCCAGTATCCTCTTCCTTTGCCTGATGTTCTTGCTCTTTCATTCCCTTGAGTTCATTAGCCAGCTGAAGTATGAACTTCTTCCTTTCCATTTTCTTGTTTGTTACTATGTTGTAAATGACCCATGCATTTATTGCCACCATGTTCAAGATGTTGTAAAAGACATGCATTGGCCATTTCATACATGCAACATTTGTAGTACATTTACGAGTCACTTGATCTACCACGTCCACCCCATAATTTGTTGCATTGTAGAATGTTACTGTTTCAGGTTTCTTCTTTCTTTCCTTGCTTATTGCTACTTCACAATGTAGTGTAAACTCAGAAGAATGATGTTTTTATTCTTCTTTCCTTTGTATACAGTCATGGTGCATTCTGGGTTGCCGCTATGGTGCAGGATGCTGGTGGAGTGTATTTCAGCATTGGACTTCCTTACTGCATCAGGGATTTCACGACGGATCTTTTTCATTGTACCAACTAACGAAGTTGGTGATGAAGTCAGAGGTGATGGTTGTATGTCTGTGTTGTGTGCCTGTGTGATTGCGTGAGTGTTCTATTTTCTGAAGAAGGCCATGGCCGATAGCTGACTGTGTTGTATGTGTGTGTGTCTTTTGTATGTGCCTGTCGCAGCTCGTCACCACGTCTTTGCAGTGAGTTGTAAACTGTCCTCACTATATTATTAATTCCAACCTGGACTTTTCATTATTATAGATAACTTTATAATAAATAATAAATTAAACATATTCCAGTGCCTTCCACATTTTATAAAAGACATTTAACTTCAAACCAATGTTTCTGTTGTTGTCTTCAGTCCAAAGACTGGTTTGATGCAGCTCTCCACACTGCCCTGCCCTGTGCAAGGCTTTTCATCTTTGAATAAGAATGGCAACCTACATCCTTTTTTAACCGGCTTGCTGTATTTGTCTCTCTGTGTCCCTTGTGATTTTCAGCCCATGTGTGCACTTTCTTTTAATGCTAATTCGATGATTCCCTGATGTCTCGGAATATGTCTCACCAACCTATCTCTTACCTTAGTGAAGACATGTCAAAAATTTCTTCCCCTCCCCCCCTCCCAAAATCTGTTTAGCACCCCCTCATTAGTCATAATCTACCCACCTAACTTCAGCATTTGTCTGTAGCAACAAATTTCATTACCTTTGTTTTGCTCTTGTTAATGTTCATCTTAACTGCTTCTTTCAACACACTGTCCATTCCATTCAATTCAATTGCTCTTCCAGGTCCTTTACTGTCTCTGACAGAATTACAATGTCATCAACAAAATGCCTGTTTTTATTTCTGTATTAACTTTAATTCCTTCTCCAAATTTCTCCTTGGATTCTTTCACTGTTTGCTCAATGTACAGACTGAATAACATTGCGGGAAGGCTACATCCCTGTTTTACTCTCTTCCCAACCACTGCGTCCCTTTCATGCCTTTCTACTCTTAATATTGCTGTCTAGTTTTTGTACAAGTTAAATATAACTTTTCGTTTCCTACATTTTACCCCTGCTGCCTTCAGAATTTGAAAGAGCGTATTCCTGTCAACATTTTGTAAGGGCTCCTATACGTGTGCGAAGTTTTAGTTAATTTTATTTTGTAAGTTTATTGGCAGATTTTGTCCGCAAGTCGATGGCAGATACATTTTAGTTAGGAATGGCTAGGCAGCTTGCCGCACTAAAAACCTTTGTAGTTCCCAAGGCAGAGACAAACTATATGTGTCAGCAGAGGAGGTGCGGTAGCGAAAGCTCCTGAACGCTGTTTGTTACACCCGCCATGCCTCTATGCCAGTAAAGTACAAAGGATATGGCGCAAATTAACATCTATAATTTATTATTTTATTTCATTTAACAATGCTTCGGTAGCTTACAGACCTTAGTAACAGACTAGAAGTGAACAGAAGCAGGTGTTGATCATTTCGTTTTCTTTAATAATGTTTAAACAGAGAACTAAATGTATTATGATGGCTGTAACAAACATTTACAGATAGTTCTGACGATGTATGAAGTTTATTAGGAGGTCTCGACTGTGCGCCACTGTAGTCAGTCGGTGGTAGAACGTAGTCTGGACCTTTCCCATAGGAACCATGCTCTCAGTACCAGCAGTAAACTCATAATTGTTAGCCTCAAAATCTCTAAACAGTCTTCTATTATGATGTGGCCAGTAATAAAGCCCCATAATTGGCATTCTGGATTTTATTTAGACAAAATATCTACCCATAACAATTTCGTATTTCAGCTCTTTTAATAGCACTTCTGTCAGTTATCCACAGTGCTGTCTAGCTGTGAAGGGACTACAGCAGCGAGAGCATTTCCAACAAAACTGGTAGGAGGAACACCTGCACATCAGCTAACAAGTCTGACTCAATATGGATCAGCTTAATTTGAAGATCTCTGATGGACAAAGAGGGCCAGTAAATCCACACACCCCTTGCACCATTTTTTGCAGACTACTAACTACACCTATACTTTCAAGATAGATTTATTTACTAGGAGGGGGTTCTTGCAATTGTCAGAAGCTTTCTCCAAATCTATAAATGCTGAAAGAGTAGGTTTTCAGTTACTGATGGAAATTCTCCACATAGATGATAAATTTTACTTCAAAAGAGACAGACTGGCTGGCCAGTACTTACCTTACTACTGTATGGCTGACAGTCACACAAAGAAGAAAATAATGAAAAAAATAGCACTAGCTTTAGGAACACAGTTCCTACATCAGGTAGGAGAAAAGGGGAGAAAAAAAACCATTCCCTTGTGTTCTGTATTCCTGTTTCCTTCGCTTCTCTCCTACCTCATGAAGGAACTCTGTTCCTAAAGCTAGTGCTATTGTTTCATCATTTTTCTTCTTTGTGTGACTATTGGCGGTACAGCACTAAGGTAAGTACTGGCCAGCCAATCTATCTCTTTTGAAGTATAAAAGTGTAGGTTTGCCTTTCCTTAATCTATCTTCCAAGATAAGTCGTAATGTATTACCTTGCTTGTTCCTCCATTTCTCCTAAATCCAAACTGATTTTCCCCAAAGTTGATTCCACCAGTTTTTTCCATTCGTCTGCAAATAATTCATCTTAGTATTTTGCAACAATTACTCATTTGCATACAGTGGCCAACTCCTCCCATGTCCACACACAGCATACACACACCCTAACCATCCTTCAAAATGTTCAAATGTTTGTAAAGTTATGGGACCAAACTGCAATGCTCATCAGGGTCCCTAAACTTAGAAATTAATTAAAATAACTTATCCTAAGAACAACAAAGACACACACACACACACACACACACACACACACACACACATGCACCAATATGCAAGTGAGGACTCGAACCTCTGATGGCGGACAGCCACGCACACCGCTGCAACGCATACGGCTATTACGCTACGGCTATCCATTCTACCACTGCTTCTGAAATACCTAAAGAGTGAAAACAAATAGAGCTACTACATACTTCAATAAGCTGCTACACTAGTGCTTTACTGACCGCAGCTGATAGCTGACTCAGCTGTGAAAAATGGTCTCCCACTGCTCAAAACTCTTAAAACAGAAGCTTTAAGGAAATCTGCCAAATGCGTGACAATTAAGTTCTTAAAAACAAAGGCACTAACAGAATTTAAGAAATTGATTGGTAATAAAAATGCACACAAATCAAATTATGTTACTTAACAATGTGACATTGGTGGCAGGTGGCAGTAGGCAGTAACAAGAAGCAGCACTCACGAATTACTGTGACAATAGTTGTGTTCCATTAAGGAACTAGGTGGTGGCTAGGAGGGCCTGACGACTGAGGAACAGCAATGTAAGCAGCTCGAGTAATCGCATCAGACATTTCACAGATGACATTGTCAATACAGTCAGATGGGGATGATGTAAAAACAACTTGGGACGTATACACAGAGACCAATTAGCACAATGGAAAACCCAACAGAGTAGTCCATCCCTTGTCAAGTGGGAGGGGAGTGAAAGAATCAATGGGAAGTTGTCACTATCGCAGAGGTCATTGTGTACTGACCAGTGAAATTAAGGTAAAAGGGAAGAAGTTAGTGAAAAATCTATGGCGGAAAAAGTGCTGTGAGTGGTACTAAAATGTGTTGGGGAACCACCATGTTGAGAAGGCACAGGTTGTGGTCTGCAAGGAGGCCCTGACTAGATGCTTGAGTACTGGCCAATGAAGGATGATGAGCATTGAAGTCCCCAAGGATGAGAAAGGGAGGGGAGTTGCTGAAGGAGGCCTGTTCGGGCAGCAGATGTAGGAGGCCTGTCAAGTGGGAGGTAGAGATTGCAAATTGTTAATGGAGTGTGTAAGTGAAGCTGAATAGCAACCACTTCCAATGTAGTACTGAGAGGAATCCATGTACTAACAATGTCCATACGAACTAATGGTCAATCTCCACCAGATATTTGTCGGCGGCCAAATCGGTTCTGACAGAAAACACAGAACCCATGGAGGGTCGGTGATTGTCCATCAATAAAATGCTATTTCTGGAGAACAACACAAGCTGCGGAGGAAAAGGAAATAAGATGTTTTAACTCCAGGAGATGACGGTAATAGCCATTACAGTTCCATTGGATGAGAACAGAATGAGGATCCAGATGGAACGCAAACTGGTTGAAGCCTATCACACTGATGGATCAGCAACCGTCACTGATGAAGAAGTGGTGACAACAATGAATAGCAGGTCAGACACAAGTTCACTGGAATTAGTTAATTGTGAGGAGAAAGTTGGCACTTCAGGCAAAACTTTTGGGGCCTTGTCCTGTGACTTATGTTTCTTCTTCTTCTCCTCTTTTTCTCTCGCAGGACGGGGAGGGCTGCTCTCAGAAAGAACTGGCATCAGCAAGTTCTGGCACCGATGAAGATTGGGCGACCCTGGTACTCATAAACTGTGAGTACAGCAACTGACTTGAGCCAAAGACTTCCGAACTGTTGAACGCCAAGATGAGGAGCACTGAGAGAGGGCACCTTCATCGGCAAGTTCCAGAGAAAGGGAGCACTTCTCTGGCTAGGATAAAGGCAAAGATACTTCAGATTCATTGTGAAAGGACCAAGGGCATTGTGATCTGTAGTCACCTGGATAGCCTGACTACAGAGCGTGCGCTCAGTAAGCAGATCATGGAAATTGTAAGGAAGTTGTAACGGACGGTAGCGTTCCTAACACCTCCAGGAGCGAGTTCGTGACTATACAGCGCTATTTGACCAGCTGAACCACGACATTGATGCCACTCATGACCTCTTGGCAGATTCTGACTCAGTCATTGATGAGTCTGACTGCGTCAACCTCTGTGAACACCTCGCACCCCAAGACGTCGAGCAGGTCCTTAATCAGTGTCCAGCGGCGAAATCACCAGGTCCAGATGGGTTGCCATAAGTTTTACAGGGCTTTCTGGGATGTGTTTGAGAGGAAGCTGACGCAACTTGTTAAGTAAGTGCTCAGTGGATCCAACGTCCCTAACACCTTTCTTCAGGGCTGTGTTGCGCTCCTTCTGAAGGTTCAAAGCCAGTGTAACCTTTTGGACTCGTGAGCAATCACTCTGTTAAATACAGATTATGTACTGTTGGCGCGGTGTGTTGCAAAAAACTTTGAGTGGTAATGCATAAAATTGTGCCCCTGTTCTAAAAGTGTGTCATCTCACAAAAGAAAATCTTTCACGCAGCTGCTGCCTATAGGGATGTGGTGAGTTACATGAATGCTTATTACATGGAGGCCGGTATCCTGTCAGTTAACTTTGCCAGTGCATTTGATAGGATTAGCCACCCATATATGTGGTCTGTAATGAAATAGCTGGGGTTTGGGCAGAGGTTTCGGCGTATCATTTCCAACCTGTGAGTGAAGTTACATCAATCATCACTTAATGGTTGGGCAACGACACCAGTTCCCATACGGCATTCCATTCGTCAGAGCTGTCCAATGTCAATGTTCCTGTTTTCCATTGTGTGTGGATCCTATGCTGCAGTAGATGGGACAACCACTCCATGAAACAGAATCACACATAGCAACGCTCATTTGCGTTGCCTATGCCGATGACGTTTGTGTCTTTCTCTCCAGTCCAGCAGATATTGACGTTACCCACATGATTCTACAGATTTACGGAGCCACACTTAATAACAGAAAGACAGTCCTCCTCTCCATCAGAATACACGGCCTGACAAAGGGCGACCTTGATATAGGGTTGCCAAGAATCATAAAATACTCGGATTGATATTATCAAATGCTGGTATGCAGTCCAAGTTCTTCCTGTAACGAAGGGCAGTCTACTGGCTCCTGTGGCGTCAGGTGACGGGTGAGTGGAGTTATGTGCGTCTTGGAATGGTCAGATGGTGACCAGGGAGTGATTGATTTCCCGTGCAAATGTAGGGCATTGTTCCTCCACTGAACAGGCACCTTACGAGCTCAGACAGCACATGGTACAACGGCGGCGATTCTGACAATACCGGCCATGATTGGAGAGAGTTCCAATTGATGTCAGGGAATTTCCGTATAGGCTGCTCTTCGTGCGGCAATTCGTCTTCACCGGGGGATATGTGCTGTGGTCCGAAACAGGCACAGAACAGTCTTTCGGTTGTAGGACTCCTTTCTTGGATGACCCCATGTACACAAACTGTTAGAGCAGCAGCTCACAGTAAACTGACGCCAGGTGTGGGCCAATATCAACCACCCGGCCTGACGGCTCAGCAAATTGGTACGTCCTGGTGAATGATAAGCTGGCTACTCACCAGCGTCTGGCAGCCATCTGCCTCCACACGTCAACGGCTTATGAGAACTGTGCTGCACCGGACACTCGTGGACACTTTCCTGTGTCGGCATGTTTCACAGGTGAGGGATCTCTGTCGCTGCATGGTGGCGCTAATCAACAGGACAACAGCGGGGGTGGTCCCAGCCAGTTGGATCGTGGCCCTTGGCGTCAAACCCATCCCTCGGGCTAAACATAACGCCACCTTTTGGCTGCTGGGACACATGTTTCATGTCATCATTCACCTGAAAATTAACACTGTCATTCCGTATCTTGCGATGAACACACCCTGATATAGAGGACGTGCACATACTGTGAGATGTTTGCTGACTTCCTAGCTGCTGTCTTGATCCATGGCTATCAGAGGACAATCACACACTAACGTCAACCAGAGACTGACGTCGACAATATTTTCTCCAAATACATTCAGTTTCATTTCATTTTACATTCCCCCTCCCCTCATCCCCATGAAATGGATTTCGTTCCTGCTTGTCTCCTGGATGGATATATGTTTCTTTTTTAATCATCTTTCTTTTTACATTTACCATTCCACGAATTTAATTATTTTTCTGAATTTGACATAGGGAATACATGCTGCTACAAATTTCTAGTCTCCTACGGTGACTACCCTACGGTGAGGGTTATCACTTCCATTTGACATGAGTATTATGTCTTTTCATTGAGCTGCTTCTCTAGGAGACATAGGAGTGGCATGGTGCTTTTGGAGCACCCCTTTTTAGAGGACTGTTTTAGTTTATTTGCAGGAACTGAGCATATTCCCCTATTTGTCAACCCTCATGGGACTTGTTTCTTTTCGTTGTAGTAAGTGGAGGTCCTGCTATAGCTTTAAGTTTCGTTATATACGTTTTAAGGATCTCTCAATGTTCACCTGTTACTAGGATATTACTTATTTTCGTTGTTTGATTCTGGAGTTATTAAGTTACACAAGTTTGCTTTAGTTTAAGTCACAGAAGTTTGCTTTAGTTTTCTAATGGCGTGTGTTAGGGAGGGTTGATGGGGAGGAAGGTCACAATAAAAAATTGAAAAAAGGTAGTCACTAGGGATGCGAAGGTCCTCTATCCGAAGTAACCACATTAAAAGATCCATTCCTTTCCACGGGGATGGCCATACTATGGCCATTTTGTAGTTTCACACATTTCATGGTGCGAAACATATCCGCCGGTACCACCCACTCCAATCAGGGCCTCTCCCTATGGTTGCCACCTGGACAGAATGGCCATTACCAAGAGTCCTGATACCCCAGGGGGATGGGTATCGACTCCTTACCTGCATGGTGAGGTAACAGCACAGGTACAGGTAGTGTGATCCCTGTGTTGTCAAGGGGATCAGTCAGAAGCGTACATAACAGTTCTCCCTCCCCAAAACGGACTAGCTACATGTGTTTGGGACCTAGTGGGGGTAGAGGGCTACAGCAAGATGGAAAGGAGGAAAGAAAGGGATGGGGATCCACACCATAGAGGCAGGCTGTCAAACCTGAAGGGGAAGCAAACTTTGACAAAAACGGGGGAAGGGGGAACAGCAAACAGACCAAAATGGCTATAACTATCATTACAACCACAGTAATAGCCAGGCTGTTTTAAAGGCAAACAAATGGAGAGGGAAAATGAGCAGGTAGGAATTATGACGGAAGGATGGGAACTGAAAGAGATAATACAGCCTGGGAAAATAGGAGAAAGGCTGAAATGGCTTGGGAACCCGTACGCGCCACACACATATCCACAAAAGACCTGTGGACCCCTTGCCGGGTGCATGTCATGAGTATGGAGTGCAACATATTGTTTGGACTACTGCCGGCAGCAAGAGAGAAAGCAGTGGATGGATTGGGCTGTCTAGTCACGCAACGGAATGGGGTCTGACGACGTTCATAATGTTCAAATGTTTGTCAGGCTTATGGGACTTAACTGTGGTGTCATTAGTCCCTAAACTTACAAACTACTTATGAACTAACTTATACTAAAGACAGTACAAACATTCATGCTCAAGGCGGAATTAGAACCCCCGACGGGAAACGGCCCTGCACATCGGAGCACAATGCCTCAATCCACTCGGCCACTCCTCCACGGCGTCTGCTGAGGTCTAAATATGTGCCAGACCATCTCCTACAAGGCCCCATGGAAGCTTCTGTTGCCAGATAAAGTTTAAACTAGCTCAGAGGCGAGCAGCCGGCATGTAGAGTACTCACGCTTCGTGTATGATGACGTTGCTGCCGCTGTCCCAGGGCTGGTTGCCCCGTGACCAGTCGCCCCCTCCCCCGCCCTGTGGCTGCCAGGGCATGGCGGGAGTCGTCGACACATCCTGCTGGGCCAGTGCCGGTCCACATACCACTGCCACCACCACAGCCCACAAGCACACGCTGTCCATCCTGCAACAAGACCAGCACCTCATCAACATCGGCTTTTGGGGGATGCCGTCAATGATTTGACACATTTCAAATTTACAATTATGTCATTTATTCATTTCATTATATCTTTGGTTAGCTGGTTGCTGGTTGATTGGGGAAAGGTTAAAGGACAAAACAGCAAGGTCATCAGTCCTTCAATCCTAGAGTAGTGCATACAAAAGTAGACACACCAGTCAAGAATGTATTTTAATCTAGTCAGGAAATGCAGCCCTGTGGCAAGTGCCTTAACAGTTTCCTAACTCAGTTCTTCAGCTTCTCCATCTGTGTATTTCCTCTTTCCCTCGTCACAGCTATTCAAAATCAAGAAATTAATAAGTAAGAGAGTAATTAAAATCTTGTGGTAACACAAAAAGAGACAAAAAGTTTTTGCCACAAAAGAAAGAAAGAAAAAACTAAATATTACTGCGACAGTACCATCATGGCAGTCAGCTGCAACCGTAAACAAGTGAGAAAAACACTCTTCCTTTTATGTAAGAAAACAACAATTTCACAGAATGTAAGGCTTTCTTCCTCAGAGCTAAGGATTTACGGATGTGGTTTTATAGGTTGTAAAGTACAGCCGCATGGGAGTGGCCGTGAAATCTAAGGCTGTGTTTACAGCCCGCGGTTGCTCCGCGGTTTGGCAGCGCGCTGTTCCTCATGAGGCAGTGTGGGGCCTGTTTAGAGGCGCGGCTGCGGCAGCGGCCACTCCGTTCTTCCGCTGCGGAGTCAAAATACCAGCGGCTGCACTTCCAAATCGTTGCAGTCGTGCGAGCCGCAGCAGTAACTGCTTACAAGACGGCTTATGGGGCTGTTTGGTGCGCAAGGCATAACCACGTGCCGTATAGCAGTGCGCCCTTTGTCTGGCCGCCAGGTGGGACAGGGCGCTCAAAGTCACTGCGGCTGAAACATCTGCTGTGTAAGAGACGAGCGGATTCACCGCAGCGGAGCAACCACTGTGATTTTTACGGAGGCTCCACTCATCACTCAAGCACCAGGCGGTCTGGCTGCAGCGACCAGACAAAGGGCGCACTGCCACATGGCGTGCGGTTCCGCCGCATGCACCAAACAGCCCCATAAGCTGTCGTGTAAGAAGACGCTGCTGCGGCTCGCACAACTGTGGCGGTTTGGAAGTGCAGCCGCTGGTGTTTTGAGGCTGCAGTGGAAGCGCAGAGGGGCCGACGCCGCACCTGTAAACAGGTTCCACACTGTCTTATGAGAAACAGTGCACTGCCAAACCGCTGTGACTCGTCCGCCAAGGAGTAACTGCAGGCTATAAACACAGCCTAAGGCACCTTGCTGCAGCTTGCGCGTCTGCTCCCTTTCATAGGTTCGATTCCTTCACCTGGTATAGGAAAAAATGTTCAAATGTTTGTAAAGTCTATGGAACTTAACTACGGGGTCATCAGTCCCTAAACTTACAAACTACTTATGAACTACTTACGAACTAGGACGGCACAAATATCCATGCCCGAGGGGGGATTCGAACCCCCGACCGTAGTGGCCGTGCAGACCGTGACTGAAGCGCCTTAGTCTCCTCGGCCACCGAGGCCGGCCCTGGTATAGGGTTGTTTGCGTTGTCCTTAGCATAATTTAGTTTGTAATCCTGGCCGGCCGCGGTGGCCGAGGTGACTGAGGCGCTCCAGTCACGGTCAGCACGGCCACTACGGTCGGGGGTTCGAATCCCCCCTCGGGCATGGATATTTGTGCCGTCCTAGTTCGTAAGTAGTTCATAAGTAGTTTGTAAGTTTAGGGACTGATGACCCCGTAGTTAAGTCCCATAAGCTTTACAAACATTTTTTTTGTAATCCTGCTGACTGATGACGACTGTAAATTGATCCCACAGCTTTACAAACGTTTCGACATTGTGCAATATAGTCCCTGAATAGTCCTTGTTCGTTGATGCTAGTGGCCGACTGCCACTGTCAGAGTAATAACGACATCAATTAACAAAGTTATTTACAGATTTCGTAACTATGTTTTGATTTCCGCTACTTACAACTTCATCGACCTAACACTGTAGCTGCTCGGTATGCACGTGTTATTGAAAACTAACCTTTTAAACCTGAATGGACATAGAATGCGGTTTCACATATTGTCGTTACTTTGAAGTGTCATTTCCACCCTATCACCTAATCAGTTCGAAAGGCAGATATAGTAGTACTTCAATTTTTCGAGAGACAGTTAATTTAATGCTTGATAGAGGACGCGTTGACAAGTGTGACCACAGCAGTTTGTTAATAACACGAATTATTACATACGAATGGAAAAACAGGTAGAATATGATCTCGGGGAATATCAGTTTGAATTTAGGAGAAATGTAAAAACATGTGAGGCAATACCCGCCTTAAAATATATGTTATACACCAGGTGAAGGAAAAGCAAACTTTGTTAGATTTGGAGATCGCCCATGACAATTTTGACTGGAATACAGTCTTCCAAACTCTAAAGGTAGCAGGGGTAAAACATAGAGAACATAAAGTTATATTCCACGTGTGCAAAAATCAGACAGCAGTATAAGAGTCCACAGGCATCAAAGAGATACAGTGGTTGAGAAGGGATCAAGACAGGTCTGTAGCCTTTCCCTACCGTCATTCAATCTGAACACTGAGCAAGCTGTGAAGGAATATAATGAGAAATTTGGAGTAAAAAATGAAGTTAAGGGAAAAGAAATAAAAACTTTGTGATTTACCGAAGACAAGGACCTTGAGAAGCAATTGAACGGAATGGACAATTTCTTGAAAGAATGTTATAAGAAGAACATTAACAACGGCAAAATAAGGGTAACTGAATGTAGTCTAAAAAAATCAGGCGATGCTGTAGGAATCATCTTTTGAAATGTGGTAGGGCAGACGAATGCTGAATATTACATGGGTGGTTTACCTAACTAACGAGGAGGAACTGCACACAATGGCCAGAAATTCGAGGCATATCTTGACTAGAAGAAGGCATCTATTGGTAGGACACATTCTGAGACATCAAGACAATTTAGCATTGAGGGGAACTGTGCTGCGTAAGAATCGCAGAGGGAAACCAACAGATGAATTCAGTAAGCAGGTTCAATAGTACGTAGGTTGACATTCTTATTCAGAGATGAAGAGGCCTACATAGGACAGGGTAGCATGGAGAACTGCATCAAACCAGTCTCCACACTGAAGAACACAACTAGAGGTACCTCCACCGTTGACCAATGACTCAACCCCCCCCTCCCACACACACACAACTTCGACCAATCCCCACCCACACCCTGTTTTGCCATTTAATATTGAAATTAAATATCTTCTCTCTTACGTTACGTAAATAGTTTTATAAAGCCCCCCCCCCCCCCGGCTGGCCAAAAGTACTAATTTTTCGCCCCCCCCCCCCAAATTTCAACGACGCTGTTTGCATCATGACCCCTCCCCCCCTCCCTCCACCCGTGGGCACCTCTGAACACAACAGAGGTGGTAAAATAACAGTTATAGATCTACTTCAGTTTACTGTTCTTAACTGCTACGTACACAAGATTTTTGTTTTGTGCACGTCTATGAGAGAGCACCTTTCGAATTAAATTTCATTGATGTACATGTGTAGTTAATATTAAAAATCGGTACTTAACTTTTCGTGTTAATTATTAATATCAGGAGTACTAGCTTTTGCAGCAGGGCGCGCACATCTTTCGTACTGGCTTCGCAAACATGCAGCCAGGACTGCCGTGAAACGCGATTCAGCGGCCATTTTTCTGCATCAGGGCACTAATTACGGAGGCTAAATTCTGAAGGCAAAGGCAACAGCCTGTTTGCTTGTCTCTGCGGATCTGCGCATCTCTGAAATGGCAGCGGAGAATTCTGACGCCTCGAATTGCCACGCCAAGCTCGCACCATCTGCCGCCTCCCCACTGAGTTTACGAAAGACGCAAAGGGCTTCACCTAATTAGAGCAGTCATAACAACCTCTGATTAATTAAGTCGCAGAAATGCTATGCACAAACCGAATTAACTAAAGAGGGAGGTTACTTCTCTGGTCTGTTTTTGAATAACAACTTCATTTTTGGTAAGCAATGGAATAATGAAAATAGTGGATGTATTTTTATTCCTTTTTTCTTATTTAACGAGGTAACCTGCAAATGCAGATCCGGAATGCAACAACCTAAGAATAAAAAGAGAAAAACGTAAAAAAAAGTGCATAGAAAGTAAGTTATCAGACCCGGAAAAAATCGAAATAAGTTTTATCTGTCTACAAGTCCGTTATGTAGATTAGAGATGTTTTGCCGACACTTACAGAACAATTTTAGATATGAAACACGAGTCGTTATCAAATTTACTTGTAGCTCTAAACAGACGACTTAAAGTTCTTCAATCTCTCTCCTCTCCAGTGGCTTATCCAGGGCAGGGGGGGGGGAGGTCTGTCCAATGCTGTAGCCCCCTCCAGACACTCCTAGACTTTTTTTTTTTTTTTTTTTTTTTTTTTTTTTTTTTTTTTTATCATGTCGTCTTGGAATGACCTCAGCCCCGACCAGACCACGATCCTGGATACGCTATTGCTCCTCTCAAATGAAAATGGCAATCCGTGAAATGCCACTGAGCAGCCATGTGCTTTACTACGTTACCAGTTACCGAATGTTTATTTTCTATTACTCTTTGTCGTAAGGTTCTAAAATCTCCTCAAAACTTAATTAGGGTTCTTGACGATCCGCGGTGGAGTAGCCGAGCGGTCTAAAGCGCACGGCTGCTCGCCGTCGGAGGTTCGAGTCCTCCCAGGGGCATGGGTGTGTTTGTGTGTGTGTGTGTGTGTGTGTGTGTGTGTGTGTGTGTGTGTGTTGTCCTTTAGGTTAGTTTACCTTACTTTAAGTAGTTTGTAAGCTACGGACTGATGACGACGCAGTTTTGTCCGCTAGATTTACAAACAAAATATCTTGTTCTTGACGAAGAAATATTAATATTTGGGTGAAAGTCAAGCTACGGAAAATGTGCGCCAGAGAGAACACAGTGTTCCTTTTACGCTGTCTCCACGTCTCAACAGAACGTCGCTGAGTAACATGGAAACTAGCATTCAATGCACAACTACATGCTGCCGCGGTGGAATGACCGAGCCTTGCTGCGAATCGCACGGTTGCGGAAGAATAGAACGTGAGTAACAACCGACATAAAAGATTGGGTTAACGGGTAGTAGTTCGCAATAAATAGCCAAAGTCAATCGTGCATATAACAACACAGTAATTGTGGTGTCGCACAAGTCCAAAGTGCGCGCCACCTACTTTCGCCGCGCGCCGCCATGCACGCACGGCGCGGCGTTCTTACGACGACAGCCACGAGCGCCCTCTGCGGCAACTCCGCTCGTGGTCACCATTGAACGACATCGTTCACTTGGGACTGAGTTAGGAACCAGTAAAGACGTCGGAATCCGATAGGCACCAGTGAAGACTTGGCTATCAGTTAGGCACTAGGCAGGACTCTAGCTCAACTATGTATCAGCCTTCTGCAGTACTATGTAAAAGTTAAGTATTGTATAAATTCCGTGCAATATATATCTCGTTCTAATTTACTCTAGTGTTTCTAGTTTCTGGCTGCTCCTCTCCGTACCTGCACCAGCGTGCTATCTTTATTCCTGTGTCGGTCTCATTCCACTCGGCCACCGACACCTACGACGGAAACGAGACACAAAAGCGGCGACGAGGCTGGGACACAAAAGTGGCGACGAGGATGGGATAGACGAACCTTGGACCAGCAGCCAGACAGCAGCAGTCGGAGCACGCAGAAATTGCTCCCGCCCACCCACCCTTATTATAAGATTTTTGGGGGAATATATTTAGTTACGTGTTTTGTGGACTTTTTTGTTGCAGAGCGTCCTCTTTCATATTGCATTTGTGTTTTGTTATAATTTACTTGTATGCGCGGCGCCTAATCGGTCAGCATGGCCACTACCCCGAACCCAAACTTAATGGAAATTATTCAGTTACAGACGGCGCAAATAACACAACTTCTCCAGGCAGTGGCGCAGTTGACGACATCTCAACAACAGCCGTCACATCAGCAGCCCACACCTGCCGCCCCAACGCTTCCTACGTTTCGCCAGTACAACGAACGTGAGGAAGAATGGAGCGACTATTTCGCACAGTTTCAAGAACTCGTCGCGGCTCATCAACTTACAGGTCAGACTGTTAAGCATCTTTTATTGTCCGTGTTTATTGCCCCAAAACTTTCGTGTTACTGCAAAAACTATTCCCGCACGCATCTCCTCGTGATGTAGACTTTGAACAAATAGTAGAGGCACTAAATGCTCATTATGAGAGAAAAGTTCTCGTAGCCTCGGCGCGGTACCGATTTTTCAGACTGAAAAAATCACCGGAACAGACCCATACGCAATGGATTACTGAGTTGAAGGGCTTAACCCGCAAATGTAAATTTACTTGCTCTTGTGGACTTTCTTATAGTGACGTGATGTTGAGAGACGCTATCACTCAGAACATTCAGGACCCCAGAATTAGAGCAGCAATTCTGAAACAGTCTGATCCTTCGTTAGACAGTGTACTGCAGCTTATTGAAGCGCATGATACTTTTGACTTAGCAGATGTAGAAATGCAAAGCCACAGTGTAAATTCAGTGCGCCGCAACGGACGCTTTCCTAGTCACGGTTCTCAGTATAGCACTAGTGATTCTTTAAATTCTACCGGCCGTGCTGAACATACAGTGGACAGTAGCCAGTGTAAAAGTGCGACGCAAAGGTCGCCCCGTCGTGTTAGAAATAGTAATTTGAATAACGGGCGCCAACGCCCATTTCAGAAAAATGTTCGCAAGTCTTGCCCTCAGTGCGTGTCTCGCCATAAGCGTGCACAGTGCCCAAGTCGCAACGCAACCTGTTATCAATGTGGCAAATCAGGGCACATACAGACAGTGTGTATGCAAAACAAAAATTCAAAGAACAGTAACGTTAGAAACAGTGCTTCGCAAATTGCGAGAGCAGTGCATGTCATACACGCTGTGGACTTGAGCAGTGCTTTAATTGGTTCTCAAATACAAAAGTTACTCTGCGCCTACGGCAAAACTATATAGTGCACCACGTAGCAAGCGCCGACGAGCGCGTAAAAATGTGCAAACGGAAAAGGGTTCGGGACATGCAAAGTGACAATGTACAGTGCAAACCTGTAGTGAACCTAGTGCCTTCTGCATCTTCTTATTGTAAAAGTGCCCAGTACTGTGTAGCTAGTAACAGTAGACTTGGTGTAGCTACTGAAAAGTGTAGTGCAGTAGTTAGTAAATCTGGAGTAGCTTCGCATGCTTGCGCGGACGCCGATCCGGCGGTAGTGCCATCTAGTGACAGTGATATTAATCTATTGTGCCGAGTCTGCGCCGCTTCCTTCACTACGCGGCCCGCGCATACGCAGCAAACAAACGGTAGCAGACGTTGCCCACATTCGCGCACCTGTCGTGCGCCAGAAGCACAAACTTTTTGTAAATCTCTCCATAGAAAATAAGACTGTGCAATTTCAGCTTGATACTGGTTCCGCTGTTACATTAATTAATAAAGACACTTATGAACTTCTGGGTTCGACAAAATTGTCGCCGTCACAGCAAGTGCTAACAGCGTACACAGGTCAAAATATTCCCGTGCTAGGAACGTGGAGCCTGCCCGCCTCTTTTCAAGGTGTAACAAAGACAGTTGCTTTTGTAGTTCTTCAGGCCAAATCTACACAGAACATTTTTGGACTAGATGCATTTGACTTGTTTGGTTTATCAATTCAAAGAGATGTGCTTCAAATTTCGTCAGTAGTGCCTCAGGACAAAATAAATGCATTGTGTGAGAAATATAGTGACTTGTTTTCGCCGGAACTAGGTTGTGCAAAAGACTTCGTGGCACAGGTAACTTTAAAAGAATCTGCAGTTCCAAAATTTCGTAAAGCTAGACCAGTGCCTATCGCAATGCGTGATACAGTTGCCGAAGAACTTAAACGTTGGCAAGATAGTGGTGTGATTTCTCCTGTTTCTGCGAGTCAGTGGGCCTCGCTTATAGTAGTTATACCCAAGCCGTCAGGAAAACTTCGTCTCTGTGCGGACTTCAAATCAACAGTGAACAGTCAAACAATTGTCGACACTTATCCCCTGCCAAGACCTGAGGAACTGATGGACAGATTAGGACAGACTCGCTTCTTTTCTAAGATTGATTTAGCAGAGGCATACTTGCAAATTCCACTTGATGACGAGTCGAAAAAGTTTAATACTCACATGGGCCTTTTTCAATTTCAACGCCTACCCTTTGGCAGTTCTTCCGCCCCCGCTATTTTTCAGCGCTTTTTGGAACAGCTGACAGTTTCTGTACCGTGTTGCTCGAACTACTTAGATGATATTTTGGTATCCGGACGTACAGTTGAAGAACATTTAGCAAACCTGGAGTGCCTTTTCAAAGTTTTAACTGCAGCAGGTCTACGTTGTAATAAAGCAAAGTGTTCGTTTTTTCAAACTGAAATAGAGTACCTAGGCCATGTGATTAATGCCCAAGGAATTCATCCCTCACAGTCACATCTTGGAGCAATCAAAGACTTGCCTCCTCCTAAGAATGTGCATGAATTGCAAGCAGTAATGGGAAAGCTGAACTATTATTTCAGATTTATTCCCAATGCCTCTCAGATGGCAGCTCCACTGCATCACTTACGTAGGAAGAATGTTCCGTTTGTATGGTCTAAAGATTGTCAGGTTACCTTTGACAAACTAAAGTCTGCACTACTCAGTGATGCATGTTTGATTCCCTTTGACCCCCAGAAGCCTGTAGTGCTAGCAGTTGACGCCTCGTCGTACGGTCTAGGTACAATTTTGTCGCATCGTATTGGTTCTCACGATCGTCCTATTGCCTTTGCATCCAAGCTACTGACGCCGACGCAACAGAATTACAGTCAGATAGAAAAGGAGGCCTTAGCAATCATTTACGGCGTCACAAAGTTTCATCATTATCTCTATGGCAGAAAATTCTATTTGTTGACAGACCACAAGCCTCTCACGTCGTTGTTCTCACCCACAAAGCCAATTCCGCCACGAACGGCACAAAAGCTTCAGAGATGATCCTTGATATTGTCAAATTATCAGTATGAGATTTTGTACCGACCTACCACTAAACACGCCAACGCGGACACACTTTCCCGACTTCCGGTTGGTCAGGATGTGTCATTTGATTCTTCAGAAATGGCATGTTGTCAGATAGACTCCAGAGATGCTTCCGCTGTCGCAGACTTTCCTTTAAACTCTCGTCGGGTTGCACAGGAAACAGCTGCGGATGCAGACCTCAGTGTGGTAGCACGTTTTGTTCGCTCAGGGTGGCCTGCCAGAGCCAAAGACATTGATCGGCCTCTGGTTCGACGTTATTTTGCACAACGTCATGCATTATCTTTAAGTCAGGGTGTTCTGTTGTTACATACCGACAACGACCAAGCAAGGGTGATTGTTCATCGTTCCCTGCATCGAGAAGTGTTACGCCTCCTGCATCAAGGACATTGGGGTATTGTTAGGACAAAGCAATTGGCCAGACGTCATTGTACTTGGTTTGGTATGGACGCTCAGATAGAGGACATGACGTCACAGTGTACTGTTTGTGCGGAGCATCAGGCGGCTCCCCCGCAACGTTTCTCGGACTGGCCACGCCCCAAGGGACCATGGCAACGTTTACACATTGACTTTGCCGGACCTTTCTGGAATACACGTTGGTTAATCGTTGTAGACGCTTTAAGCAAGTTTCCTTTCGTGATTGCCATGAACTCAACGACGGCGTCTAGTACAATCAGTGCCTTAACATCAGTGTTTTGCATCGAAGGTTTGCCTGAAACTATCGTCAGTGACAATCGACCTCAGTTTGTTAGTGCGGAATTTCAACAGTTTTGTCGTGTGAATGGCATTCAGCATATCACCACCGCACCTTTTCACCCTCAGTCCAATGGTGAAGCAGAACGTTTCGTTCGAACATTCAAGTCTCACATGGAAAAGATGAAAGGTCAGCACTCCAGGCAGCAAGCTCTAAAAATTTTCCTGTCTACGTATCGGTGCATGCCACGTGACGGCCCGTCTCCTGCCGAGCTGCTACACGGCCACCGTCACCGCACTCTCCTTCACCTGCTGCAGCCTCCCACGCACCGAGTCGGTTCGTATGGCGCTACGCGTTTTCAGGTTTCTACGCCGGTGCTGTACAGGGTGTTTGCTGGTATGAAGAAGACATGGTTGCCAGGCACCATTCAGCGCGTGCTCGGTCGCAATATGTATGTTGTACGTTCTTCCACAGGGTCGGAGCTGCGGCGCCACGCAAACCAATTGCGCTTGCACAAGCCGCGCGATCCTGTCTCGGGTTTCTTGATTCCAGACCCAGTTCACCGCCAGGGAGCACAGCCACATCGTTCGTCCCCAGACTACGAGATCCCTATGGACGTCGACGTACCCTCGACGCTGTCGCCGCCGCAGATGACAGCGTCACCGAGAGGGACTCCGGGACCGTGCGCCCCCCCCCCCCCCCCAGCTTGGGCCACGCACTTCAGAAGAAGATGACCTGCTCCCTCTGGGCGGGGGCGGGCGCCCTTCCGCTGGTTTTCTAGGGTTTTCCGGCGGATCGCAAGGTGTATACCGGGGCGCGGACGGCGTCTCGATCCTAGCCTCAGCTACGACGCCCCCCCCCACCAGTAACGCCCCCGCCCAGGCCCTCCTCCCAGTGCCGTCGCCGTGGCCCCCAGCCCTACGCCACGACGGCGCTGCGGTTTGGGGGGGGAGGGGTGTGGTGTCGCAAAGTGCGCGCCACCTACTTTCGCCGCGCGCCGCCATGCACGCACGGTGCGGCGTTCTTACGACGACAGCCACGAGCGCCCTCTGCGGCAACTCCGCTCGTGCCCACCAGTGAACGACATCGTTCACTTGGGACTGAGTTAGGAACCAGTAAAGACGTCGGAATCCGTCGGAAACCAGTGAAGACTTGGCTATCAGTTAGGCACTAGGCAGGACTCTAGCTCAACTATGTAAAAGTTTTGTATAAACTCCGTGCAATATATATCTCGTTCTAATTTACTCTAGTGTTTCTAGTTTCTGGCTGCTCCTCTCCGTACCTGCACCAGCGTGCTATCTTTATTCCTGTGTCGGTCTCATTCCACTCGGCCACCGACACCTACGACGGAAACGAGACACAAAAGCGGGGACGAGGCTGGGACACAAAAATAATGACACAGCTTTTGGTTCTCATTTTAAAAAATGCTAGTTTCAAGCAGGGCGTGCAGAGCCATACCTTGCTGTCTGTCATGGTTCCCTGCGGATTCCATGTGCATTAACTTGAGGAACGAACTTTAAATTTTAACCATTTCAAGCAGCATGCGTTAACTGAAAAAAGTGATTTGTGTAATAATGCATTTTTCGAAACGCTTTCTGATCTCCGCCTTTTGACGAGATTCCATTTTCTGGTAGTCAAATATTTGTTTTATTCTCTGTCCAGCGTATGTTTCCGACTACCAGCTAGCAGTTTGCTACTCGATCGGAAGAAGCTGTACTGTGAATACGGGTCGAGTTGCTATTCATACTGCAATCGTCACATGATTGAACACAATGGTTTATACTCCACAAGCTACTGTACGGTGCATGACGGAAAGTTCTTTGCAGTAGACGTCGACGCCGTTTGATCGATCACGTGACTGGTGAGAGAAGGAAGGAAGTTTGGTGTTTTAACGTTCCACCGACAGCGTGGTCAGAGACGGAGCTTACGCACGGAATATTTGGGTAAGGATGCGGAAGGAAATCGGCCGTGCCCTTTCCAAGGAACCATCACGGAATTTGCCTGGACAGATTTAGGTAAATCACGGAAAACCTAAATCTGGATGGCCGGAGATAGATTTGAACCACCATCCTTCTGAATGCGAGTCCAGTGTACTACCCACTGCGCCACCTCGCTCGGTATCTGGTATAAGTATTACGTAATTATTGTTTGATAGGGTCGAGGATGACATGGATTGAGAGAGGCGGAAGCGACGATCTACATCTACATACATACTCCGCAGTCCACCGTAAGGTGGCGGAGGGTACACTGTACCACTACTAGGCATTTCCTTTCCTATTCCACTCCCAATTAGAACGAGGAAAAAAAAGAATGCCTATATGCCTCCGTACGAGCCCTAATTTCTTTTATCTTGTCTTTGTGATCGCTACGCGAAATGTAAGTAGGCGGCAGCAAGATCGTTCTACACTCAGCTTCAAATTCCGCCCCTCAACAGAAATTCACGAAAAGATCGTCATCTTTCCTCCAGCGATCCCCAATTGAGTTGCCGGAGCATTTCCGTGACACTCGCACATTGGTCGAACCTACCAGGTAACAAACCTAGCTGCTCGCCTCTGAACTGCTTCCATGTCTTCCTTTAAACTGATCTGCTGCGGGTCCCAAACACTTGAGCAATACTCAAGACGTGGTCGTACAAGCGTTTTATAAGCGGTCTCTTTTACAGGTGATGTACATCTTCCCAAAATTCTCCCAATAAACCGAAGTCGGCTGTCCGCCTTACAACTGTCCTTACATGTTCGTTCCATTTCATATCGCTCTGCAATGTTACGCCTAGATATTTGAACGACGCGACTGCATCAAGAAGCTCACTAATAATGCTGTATTCGAACACTATGGAGTTGTTTTTCCTACTCATGCGCATCACCTTACATTTTTCTACGTTTAGACCTAACTGCCATTCTTCGCACCAACTAGAAATTTTGTCTAAGTCATCCTGTATGCTATTACAGTCAATTAAAGACGACACCCTCCCATACACCACAGCATCATCGGCAAACAACCGCAAATTACAAGTTACTCTATCCGTCAGATCATTTATATAGATAGAAAATAAAGCGGTCCTATCACACTCCCCTGGGGCACGCCTGACGGTACACTCGTCTCTGATGAACACTCGCCGTTGTGAACAACGCACTGCGTTCTATTACTTAGGAAGTCTTCCAACCAGTCACAAATCTGTGAACCTCTTCCATGAGCTCGTATCTTCGATAGCAGTCTGCATTGTGGCACCGCGTCAAACGCCTTTTTGAAGTCGAGAAAAACACAGTCCGCCTGTTGCCCTTCATCCATGGCTCGCAATGATGTCATGTGAGAAAAGGGCAAGTTGATTTTCACATGAGCGATGTTTCCTAAACCCGTGCTGATTCATAGAAATAAGCTTTTCCGTCTCGAGGAAATTTACTATATTCGAACTGAGGATATGCTCCAAAATTTTACAGGAAACTGGTGTCAACGATATTGGCCTGTAATTACGTGGGTCACTTCATTTACCTTTCTTATAAACGGAAGTCACCTGTGCTTTTTTCCAATCACTAGGAACTTTGCGCTGAATTAAAGATTCGCGATTAATGCAAGCTAAGTAAGGAGCCAATGCCGCAAAATACTCTTTGTAAAACCGAAATGGTATTCCATCCGGACCAGGAGACTTTTTCGTATTTAGCGGTCTCAGCTGCTTCTCTACACCGAAAATACATATTACCATATCCTCCATTTCTGAATTTGTACGTTGATCAAATTATGGTACATTTGTGCGGTCCTCCTGCGTGAAAGATTTCTTAAAGGTTAAATTTAGAACTTCAGCTTTCCGTTTGATTTCTTCTGTTACTGCTCCGGAATGGTCAACAAGTGACTGGATAGTGGGCTTTGACCCGCTTATCGATTTTACATAGCACCAGAATTGTCTAGAATTTCTGGAAAACTACTGTAAATCTTTTATTAGCCGTAAATAAACATTAGCGAAGCTATTTTTAGTTTTACTTGTAGAATAGCATATTAAACTATTTGCAATGTTCGTGAATCACCCTGTATATAGTACGCCAGCTGTATCCGTGGTATTCACGTCTGTCTTGTTGGCGATCTAAAACAGCACCAAGGTTATCTGTAGCCGGACAGCGTAGCTGGCGCAGTAGAAGTCGCCTTCCATTAATGGAAACGTATTCAAATCTCTGTAGCACCTCCTCACATTATCTTTCGCATATAGACAAACTCTGGGGGAGGGAGACTTTTCATTCACAACATTTACAGATAACTGACTACAGAATACTGAAGAACTAAGGTCACTGACAGAAAAGTAGATATGAGGCTTCATCTCCAGTGAGTTCAGAATTTTTTTAAAGTAGCCATACTGATAGTATTTTCCTTTCGTCTGCAAAGTACCTGTGACGTGCGATTGCTCACTGTCTCCTTTTGCTGGCTTATATGCTGCAGCACGAACGTGCCCAGTGTTTGCTAAAGGTGTCGCTCAACGTGACTGCAAATATAAAGTACAGTCTCGTGTTCCTCACTGCGCCAATTCATCATAAAACAGCGGTTCCCAACCTATGGGCCGCGAAGAGCAAGGGTCGAAAACAAAATAAAAACTATCGCAAGGTTCAGGGGTTTCAACGGCACTCATAGCTGTATCGCAAAAATTTTGTTCTGACTGTACGCTAAACACAAGAATGTTTGTTATACCCTCCCTATCCCTCCCTTCATTAGACGTTACTGACGTGGTGAGAGTGATTCATTTTGTTTTGTCGTTGGAGATATTTTGATCGGCATTCGTGGGTCGCCATTCGAAACTTTTCGTGCCGGTTTCCACCTGATGCCAACTTGTATTGGGCCCTGCAGTAATAATTATGCGGTGAACAGTTAATTGTTATTGCTAATATGTGAGATGTTACATTAAATTGTATTGTGATAACGAAGGAAGCTTTTTTGCAGAACCGTAGTGTGTGTATTTTTAATGACCTGGTTTTGACAGCTACGTGTAATAGTGATTTGAAATTTGTTTTGATTGTGTGACTTACATGATATTGTGTTTTCAGCTCTATATTATTTGCCACAGATAAGTACCACATAAAAACATAAACAATTCCGTAAAAAGGATGCTTGCTCAAACCTTACTAATCGTTTCCGTCATATTTCTACCACACATAGCAGCTTATGAGCTCGATGCATGTGTGTGTTAGCAGCTCTAACAAAATGACGAACGTAATTACTCCCCATACAGTAGCTCATTCGTACAGCACTCAACCAACCTTCCGCATCCTACCCTCCAAATGTTCAAATGTCTGTAAATCTATCGGACCAAACTGCGTGGTCATGAGTCCGTAGCTTACAAACTACTTAAACCTAGGTAAACTAACTTACGGACAATCACACACACCCATGCCCCAGGGAGGACTCGAACCTCCGCGGCGAGCAACCGCGCGCTCCGCAGCGAGGTGCTTTAGGCCGCTCGGCTACTCCACCGCGGCACCTACCCTCCCTTTGCAATTTCAGGGTTTGCCAAAAAGTGAACAAGCTTTAGGAGTAAACCGAAAAGACAAAAAATGTCAATAGTACACAGTGACAAGAACTTTGGGAACCCCTGCTCCAGCCACAGGCTGTTTATTTTCGTTAAAAGAAATGCAACGAGCTGCCTTTGTCGATGTTTTTTATTTACTCCAGAACTAGTTTTCGAGCCACTGCAGCCTCATCTTCAGTGAACACTTTACAGCTACATATATACATTCACAAAATATAAACATCAGTTACAACACATTGCACTCGCATTCGCATTCGGAAGGATGGTGGTTCAAATCCACTTCCGGCAATCCAGTTTTCCGTGATTTCTCTAAATCTCTCCAGTGTCGGGAAGGTTTCTTTCAAAGGGCACGGACGATTTCTTTCCCCAACCTTACCCAAATAACCCGAGCGTAAGCTCCGCCTCTGATGACCACGCTGTTGCTGGGGTGTTAAAAGACTAATCGTCCATACTTGTTTTAATTAAGTGACTACAATAAAAATCTTTTCTCTATATAGAAATATAAGCAGCTTCCTTCTTGTGCATTATTTAGTATATTGCACTAATGATGGATACTATGTGCGTGCTTGGGTGTACACACACACACCTTTTGTGTTTTGGTAATTTTTACTTTTTATTTAGTAGCTGGGCCCCCAGATGTTTTTATGCAATAGGTGGGCCGCAGAGTAGAAAGGGTTTGGAACCGCTGTCATAAAACACAAACGAATGCCTGAAGTCACAAACCGTGAGCTCTGAATTATACAACAGCAAAATCTGCCGCCGGATTACGGGCAGCGGGGCTTATTTCGAGAGCCATCGCTTACGAAAAGTGATCATTTCCTCGGCGCCTTTATCTTTCCGCTCACGGGGATTTTCCAACTTGACGTGGCGCTCCGATCTAAAGCCACTGCGCTCTGCAGCACTGGCTGAAACAGATCCGATCCGCTGAAAGGGACAGAAAAGAACAGCAAAGAGGATACAACAGAATCGCTGTATCCGGCCAGCTTACTCACTGCATGATGAAACAGCAATCCGCGGGGAAACTGCAGTGTCCTCGCGAAAGGTGATTCCGGGGACGGCACTAGGTAAAGCGTCATGCAAAATAACTGAGCTATTCGAGAGAGAGAAAAAGTAGAACTGAAAATAAGTATGAGAGGGCAGAAAGCAAGCGGCTGACTGAAGTGGCGTGGCCAGCGATGACAGATGACTGGCGACTCACGCCTGTGACTCGATGCGAATACAGCTGATGACTATGAAATACTGTATCGCCTTCGTGTCTGGTGTCTTGTCTGATTGGTGCTAAGACTGCAACTGATTTCAGACTAACTTCCCCATCAGCTAGAATCTTCAAAAACACGTGGGAGAATATGGTGACTGCCGTACTAACTGGCTTTCTGGTCTGGTGTGTAGCATAGAATATTTTTCTGTTTCTCCAATTACAAAAAGACATCAAACTTTCATCATAACTCAGAGCTGTGCATCAGTACCATATTAACTGGCGTTGTTATGTCGTTTTTATAATACTGTCATTATTTCTCACTTTCTTGGTTCGTTCACGAATGATTCCAGTTATCTCGAATATCTCTGATCTTAACTTCACGTCTTTTCACGAGATATATACTGGTTGACTCAGGTGGAGTGAAACTGAAACAAACCTGGAATTTATCACTTTGTCTCCGTTTGTAATCTCAAGTTTACTTCAATTACAGAACAATAAAATAGTAGTGTCTTAGGTGAATAACCTATTCATGTATAAATGACCTACAGAATACATCCCTGTGATTTTCCCGTCGACGTACAACCGTCCACTTGCTCATATTAGGCGGGAATGCATCGTTCATCTTCGGCATCTTCCGCCAGTTCTCGCGAAGTGTACAGTATTCGCGCTCTCACTCTCAAACCACGATCCCGAATAGTGTCGAAAAGACAAAAAGATACACTGAACACCTAAACCGATCCCGAATAGTGTCGAAAAGACAAAAGATACACTAAACACCTAAACCGGTCAAGAAAGAGAGGAACGAACAGCAGCGTTACGAATTTAAAAATGGATAAATTAAACAAAAACTCCTTTACTGTATTTTTCGGTTTCCATTATCAAATTAATAAAACTGCTAATAGAAATTAAGACTTCAATGAGGAAGGTTATTATCATAAAACAAATAGCAAAGGACCCTAATATTCGTGAATCTCCATGAAAGTGAAGATAAAATTGCTTTAACTATTTAATGAAGAGATCTCATAATTTGTTTTCAGACTTTTTTCGACACTAACATGTATTCTGTGGTATCCTGCATCAGTGTTGCAACAATATCTTTACGTAAGATATGATACTTCCACTGAACTGAAAGAAAGCTCAAGTAGCCATTTTTCTTAGAACACCTCCTGTATGGGATTATGTGAGCCACAAACTAGTTTCTTGTTTTAGATACCACTTTGTACCGTTGTCGATTCTTCTCACCTAGTTCGATTCCTCCATCGATTGCTTCCTTCTTCACGCGACAAATATTGGGATACTCGTCCTCCTAAGATCAGTAGTTTGCCTTTCAAATTTTTTCAGCAATATCTCTAGTTCTTGTCAACTCATTATTGTCCAGCAAATAACTGCAATCGAAATTATTGTTCAAATGTTTGTTAAGCTTAAGGGACTTAACTACGGGGTCATCAGTCCCTAAACTTACAAACTACTTATCGACTACCTACAACTAAGGAAGGCACAAATATCCATGCCCGAGGGGGGATTAGAACCTCCGACCGTAGTGGCCGTGCAGACCGTGACTGAAGCGCCTCAGTCCACTCGGCCACCGCGGCTGAAATTATTATTCATATTGTACAGATTGATAATAACAAAATCTAAAAATTCTGAAAGGGCATAGTGAACAATAAAAAGTAGATCTGCGATGAGCACAGTAATTGCAAGTGCAAAACACTGAAGAAACTTCCTGATATCTAAAAGGTAGATAAAAACAATCTGTTAATAAACCAAAAGCAGGCAACGGATCGTCGAATAGTGAGAAATTTTCCAATCACTGACTAGCGTACGGAAATAATGGGAGAATCTGACAGCTTGGTTCTGTCCAACTAAGCCACAGCTGTGTTGTCCGATCATTATTTCGAGAATTCCAACTTTGTACCGCTGTCAGACCAGACATTTAGAGCAAGTAATGTCAAAACAAAATGTGGACTGAGCAATAATGTGTTTAAAATATAATTTGAGTTTCCAGATTCACTGTCTGAGTCCATACTGGCTCGCTATTCCACCCTACAGTACCATATGTGTACCACAAGTGAAATGCAGCGTAGCGGACAACTTCGCTTACAACAATAGTTGACAGTTCCCTAGCGTCCTCCGCCGGCAAATTACTTGTAAATGTAATTTTGTCCTCCTTTTTCCCTGTCCTTCCGAAATAGCGAGGCACTGTGAAGTATGGGTAACTATGTTTCCCCGCCCTTTATTCTCTTAAACGAGCGAATAGAATAGCTAGCGGTTACTGCAGCGCTCTGGAGCACAGCTTTAATGAGATTTTTGCTTCATTTGGCCCCTTTTCCTCTTCTTGGCTGCATGGATTCCCTGAAAATCCAATAACTACGAGAGACTTGACGGAGCTATGGAAAGTAGTCCCTAGAGCAGTGGGTCCCAGCCTTTCTGAGAAGGTTACTTGAGAGTGTAAATAGGTGTTAGCTAGTTACCCCTCCCGGGTGGAATGGAACGAGCAAACACTTTCACACCTGCACAGACTTTAGGACACAGAGGAAGGCTCTGCGGTAGGCAACGTCTATATAAGACAACATGTGTTTGACACAGACGTTTCATCGGTTACTGCTGCTACAATGACAGATTATCACGATTTAACTGAATTTTAACGTGGTGGTATAGTCAACGGACGAGAGGTGGGTCACAGTATCTCCGAGATAACTACGAGGTGGGGATATTCCCGAAATTTCCGACATCGCTGCTGTCGGAGAAGAACCCTGCCAGAATGGGGCTAACGACGAATGACGAGAACTGTTCAACCTGAGAGAAAAGAAAACTTTCCGCAAATTGCTGCGGATTTCAATGCTGGGCCTTGCTACGGAGCTTGATTGCTCCCCGTCGGAGGTTCGAGCCCACCCTCAGGCTCATGTTTGTGTGTGTGTGTGTGTGTGTGTGAGAGAGAGAGAGAGAGAGAGAGAGAGAGAGAGAGAGAGAGAGAGTTTGTCCTTAGTTTAGTTTAAGTTGGTTTAAAAAGTCCATAAGCCTATGGACTGACAAGCACAGTATTTGAGTCCCACAGATTTGCAAGCTTGTGAAAATTCGGTGTACACACGAGTCACGTCAAGCACGTTTTACACGATCGACTTCCTGCTGAATGTTGACGACTCAAAGTGCGTGCACCTTTCGTGCCTGCGTCAAACCAGCACCGAACCCCATCGCGAGTGCGTTTAATGACGTCAATTGTCTATTGCTTGTGTTGAGTGTGGAGTTTTAATTTTGCGAGTGTGCTGCAGTATGCGCATGCCCAGAAACAAGAAACTAATGGTGTCTGCTAACATCGGAAGTTAGCCTATTCTGGTCGAGTTAATTTATGTTACAGAAATGCTTTCGCAGTTCTTTCACTAGATTCTGTTGTTTGCTTTGTGTTCTCATCACATCGAATTATTCCACCACAGACTAGTATTGGTTTTACTACTAGCGTCCTTTTACAAAAGAGACGCAATATCTACAAGCAGAAAGACTTTTTAAGTTTTACTGAGGAAGATTCTACATTGTACATAAAAACGACTGTAAATATACAGGGTGTTACAAAAAGGTACGGCCAAACTTTCAGGAAACATTCCTCACACACAAAGAAAGAAAATATGTTATGTGGACATGTGTCCGGAAACGCTTAATTTGCATGTTAGAGCTCATTTTAGTATTTCGCTCACTGGAGCACCTTATCATGATTTCATACGGGATACTGTACCCGTGCTGCTAGAACATGTGCCTTTACAAGTACGACACAACATGTGGTTCATGCACGATGGAGCTCCTGCACATTTCAGTCGACTTGTTCGTACGCTTCTCAACAGATTCGGTGACCGATGGATTGGTAGAGGCGGACCAATTCCATGGCCTCCACACTCTCCTGGCCTCAACCCTCTTGACTCATTTATGGGCGCATTTGAAAGCTCTTGTCTACGCAACCCCCGGTACCAAAAGTAAAGAGAGTGCTCGTATTGTGGACGGCTGTGATACAATACGCCATTCACCAGCGCTGCATCAGCGCATCAGGGATTCCATGCGACGGAGGGTGGATGCATGTATCCTCGCTAACGGAGGACATTTTGAACATTTCCTGTAACGAAGTGAAGTCACGCTGGTACGTTCTGTTGCTGTGTGTTTCCATTCCATGACTAATTTGATATGAAGAGAAGTAATAAAATGAGCTCTAACATGGAAATTAAGCGTTTCCGGACACATGTCCACATAACATAATTTCTTTTTTTGTGTATGAGGAATGATTCCTGAAAGTTTGGCCGTACCTTTTTGTAACATCCTGTATACATGTGTTTTAATGAAAATTATTACAACAGTAAAAGAGTTATAATTATGAGATGAGAAAATTATTTTCGACGATATTTGTCCGTTAGCAAGAACACGAGATATGGAAACTGACTTTAAAAAGACACTTTTAACGACATTTTCGACATTATGTATCACTTTTTCGTCTTTAAGGAACTCAGTCATCATATCTTGCTTCCACCAAGAAGTGCCCTCATAACCTCACTCCATCATTTGGATTGGACACTACACAGCAGACAGCTCTACAGGTTTGGTGATAAAGTCAAAACGGAAACGGCCGCTCTGAACAGGCGAGACGCAGTACGCCAGAGACGCTGCAGTGGACTCACTCGTCTCGAGTAGACAACTGAGACAGTTGATCGTGTAAAAGGGACTTTGCGTAACATTCGCCTCCGAACTGGCTAAATAGCTACAAGTGCGCTTTTGGTTCCGAAAAAAAAAATTTTATTGACGTAATATCGGAGACATTTCTGACCACTCTCTGCCGCACGGAATGGCCGCGTGGTTTAAGGCGTCATGCTACGTAACTGGGTGGCCGTTCCCGCCGGAGGTTCGAGACGCGCGTGCGTGCGTGTGTGTGTGTGTGTGTGTGTGTGTGTGAGTGAGTGTGTGTTTTGTCCTTTAGTTGCACTGATGATGATAATTTGGTTCAATAGGCTTAAAAACATTTCCACATTTCGATTTCTCTCAGCTTTCGGATACATCTGGAGCAAATAGTCCCTTATTTTCCATTAAGCGTTTACTTTCAGAAATCCAGTGGTTTCCTTTTCTTTCCTCCGACGATATCGACCAGCACTGCATAGTAAATGTTTCCATACTGCACTTGTGTGATGAACATTTATGCGTTTGCGGTTTCATCGTTTGGTGAAAACACAAGTGCACATCGTATTGAAGACTCCACGTGGTTGGGAAACAAGACTTGAAGAAAGGACTGCGTACGTCGAGCTACTGAGTTCGTGTGCCTGTGGCGCATCTCATCTGACTTTGCGCCATTGCGGTTCTTGTAACTTTGTGATTCAATAGTAAAGCCTTACACAGTATAAAGCACAAGAAAAACCGCTTCTAACGTAATCAGATAGTTACTACAATAGAATAGAAGGAGAGGCATTTAATTAAAATTTAGGCGCGTCCGGGATTCGAACCCGGGACCTCCGGCTTACTAGACAAGCATTATAAACACTAAGCCACCGCGAACGAATGGATACGTTGATTGCACGGATTGTCTTTAAGTACGTTTCCCTCCACGCCTAGTAAATAGGAGGTCCCGGGTTCTAATCCTGACTGCGGCACAATTTTAATTCAATGCCTCTCCTTCAATTCAATAGACAAAATATGTCTCTGCACAATGATTTATTATTTCATAATTATAATGTTGCTTAACTTTGACTGTTCAAATCATGGGCATAGCCAGAGGAGGGGGGGGGGCGGTTCAGGGATTCAAACCCCTCCCGAAATGGACCCTCTCGTCTCACACAGGGAGCAACCAGAATTTTACTTTTTCCCAACTGTATTGTTTTAATTTAACTGCTACTGGTATATGAATGTGAACTGCTGTTTACCAATCATTAGAAACAAATTCATTGATCAAGATAGCAGCGGTAAATTGTAATAACGAGGGGACAATGACCTCGTTGGGCTCCGGAGCTTCACTATGCTTTAGAGATCTGAGCTTTCACGGCAATATTTGTTGAACTGGAGAGGAATTCTGCCTTATGCAAGACACTTTTTTATAAACATAAAAGTTGCATTCCGTAACATGGAATTCCTCTCCAATTTATTATAGCAAGCCGGCCACAGAGGCCGAGCGGTCTGCGGCGCGCCATTCACGTACTGCACGGCCACTACGGTCGGGGGTTCGAATCCCCCACCCCTCAGGCACGGATATTTGTGCCGTCTTTAGTATTAGCTAGTTCATAAGTAGTTTGTAAGTTTAGGGACTGATGACCCCGTAGTCAAGTCCCATAAGCTCTACAAACATTTGAACATTTTATTATAGTAAGCACGGAAATAAGAAGATTTGCACAAGATGTTCTATATTTGTTGATACTCCTATGAAAAGGAGTCATGGTTCGTGCCTCGTCAAAGAATGTTTCTGCACTAATTTTTTTCCCTAATGACAGCCTGAATGTACGACGAAACCAAAATTTGAGTTAGGGAGTGTTTCTACGTATGTTGTGCTTCAGAACGTACTGTAAAGTTCACGTAGTGGCTTTCTGATCAGTACCACAGGTTCGATACGCATCTGCCTATCTACAGGATGTGATTTGTCTTGCCGTGGTGGAGTAGCCGAGCGGTCTAAGGAGCCTCGCTGCGGAGCATGCGGTTGCTCGCCGTCGGAGGTTAGAGTTCTCCCTAGGGCGTGTGTGTGTGCGTGCGTGTGTGTGTGTGTGTGTGTGTGTGTGTGTGTGTGTGTGTTGTCCTTGGGTTAGTTTACCTTAGTCTAAGTAGTGTGTAAGCTACGGGCTGATGACCACGCTGTTTGGTCCGATAGATTTACAAACATTTGATTTGTCTTACTCCTATTATGGTGTATATGCATATTTTTTAAGGTTACTTATTTTGTTCATATATCATGGTGGCTCTCTAACACACAGTCCTTTGGAGTGAAAATATTCGTTTCTGTTACAAGTAACCATTACACTGACCAACCGTTGAAAACCGCCCCAGCAGTCAAATCCCAGTTCAAATGACACTTTTAATTCAAGGGCGCACACACACACAAATTCTATAAAGTGGAAGCAGTGTCAGCTTAGAATGGGCACAGAAAAAGATGAACAGCTACAGCTAAATTCCTTCGGAGGAAAAATCCTGTTACACTATACTGCACAGCCGAATTTCGGGTGTAAGTATGGAGGAGCTAGATTCTCGTCTCCTACATCTACATGGGATACTCTTCAAATCCATTTAAGTGCCTGACAGAGGGTTCATCGAACTACCTTTATACTATTCATCTCCCATTCCATTCTCGAATAGAGCGCGGGAAGAAAGAACATCTGAATCTCTCCGTTCGAACTCTGATTTCTCGTATTTTATTCTGATGATCATTTCTACCTATGTAGGTGGGAGTCAACAATATATTTTCGCATTCGGAGAAGAATGTTGGTGAACGCAGTTTCGTAAAGAGACCACGCAACAGCGATAAGCGCCGTTGTTGTAATGATTCCCATCCCAGGTGCTGAATCATTTCCGTGACGCTGTCTCCTCTTATCGTGACGATACAAAACGAGTTGCCCTTCTCTGGACTCTTTCGATGACCTCCGTCAAACCCACCTGATAAGGATCCCACACTGGGCAGCAATACTCCAAAAAAGGTGGACGAGGCGCCTCCATTTGCTGTTTTGGCCCACTTTAGGTTACGGTAGTAACATTAAAAGTGGGCCTTTGCGATCGTCTTTTGACAGCTTGAAATTTAAATGAAAATAACGGCTTAACCATTCACCTGACACGAAAACTGAATAACCCACTTTGTAGAGGAGAAAATTCTCTACAACTTTGCTCTCTCATGGTTTTTTTTTTTTTTTTTTTTTTTTTTTTTTTTTTTTTTTTTTTTTTTCATATCTCGTATCGTTTCAGAGATATTTGCAAAAATAACGACGATTTTGTGATGTATGTAAGTGTTCCCACTTTTTAGGTCGAACCGTTCAACCGATCGGCACCAAATTTTACAAACCTAATTGTTGGCTACCAGAAACCAGAACCTCGCGTTTTGAAATATTTCGGACAAAAAAAAAAAAAAAAAAAAAAAAAAAAAAAAAAAAAAAAAAAAAAAAAAAAAAAAGCCGTTTGTAATGCAATTTTAATTGCAAATAAACCGTTTATCTGACGCGAAAATTGAATAATCGAATTTGTAGAGGAGAAAATTCTCTACAACTTTGTTCCCTTATGTTTTTTGATGTATCGTTTGAGAGATATTTGCAAAAATAAAGGAGTTTTGACACCCTCCACTGAATTAACGAAAATCAGCCGTTCGCTGATGTCACGTGACATTCCTCGCACAGAACTCTCTCTGGCATACGCCATCTTGCGTTGCGTATTTGACGATTTTCTTATTGTAACTTACACGTTGTCATTTCAAAGCAATGGTGCACTGAAGAATTAACAAAAACACGTCGTTCTTCGTACGATAAAAGATAATTTAGTGTCTACAAATGCCATATTAGCATCAGTTAACAACGGCCATCAGTAGTATGAAATTAAACAACGCAACTTCTAACTCTTATACGTAGCGTCGTAGGCAATGCGTGGGACTGTGGCACTGAAGGTCAGTGGTTCGAAACCCACCACTACCTAATTTTTTTTCCTAAAAGGGTTTCGGACACTCTTGTTAATTAATATTTTATTATTTAGATTATTATTTTGGTCCAAAATGTTTGCATAAACTTATAAAACTACAAATCTAAAGTGGGCCGTAAAACACGTCAGTGCTATTTTTTGTTTGTGGAAAGCTCCGACAGATGTAAACGGCTGATGTGACAGAACTGTGTTAACTTGAATGTACTAGGACTACATGAACTCATCAGGGGGTATGCACTATTTGCAGGCCCGACCCTCCTGCCACAGTGCGTTATGCTGTAGGTGTGGGGCCATCCTCGCTGGGGTGTCGGGCAGCGCGCATTCCTGCACGGGCAGTGAGTCAGCCACTACCTGCTAGCTGCCGCCGACAGCGATAACGCCTGCCGTCTGCCCTGGCGGCCATTACAGCGGGAGAGGTGGAGGGAGATAGTTCTCAGAATGGTCGGCGCGGCCTTTAAAACGCCGTGTCGCTGTGGACGAACTGTCGTGACTGGCCGTGCAGGCTTCCGCCACCGCAGACCACTCCCAGACAACCACAATACACCGCTCTCGACTGACGCCACACACGGACGGCGGTGAAATACAGGCACATATGCGGAATATGCGGACACCAGCCTTTACTGGAGGTTTACCGCACCACCTTTACCCGGTCGAGCACTTTTCACATTACTTTTTGCAGAAACTGACGTAATCGTGACTTAGTATCACTTTGAAGGCGACCTGAAACGAGACTATCTGTTTAAAGGTAAATCAGTTAACAATCCTAAGTTTTTTTGAATACCACAATGCCTTACTATGCATGGTCCTGTTTGGAGGTGATATGCTGTTGCCTTCCCTCCAATCTTCAAACTGACTGATCCAGCCAGTTATAAGGAGACCTATAGTGTAACGTTGGTTCCGAACCACGATGCTACTCGGTATTTTTCACATCAGCAACACTGCCATAGGTTAAAGAATTGGAAAGTGACAGATAAAACTCCTACGATCTGGTGTTTATCACTACAGAAACCAGCTGATGTTTATGAATCCTTTAATGACAGAAGACTCTAAACCAAATTCCAGAAAACCGTGACACATACTTAGAGAACAGCAAAATGTTTTTGACAAGCGAGAGTGTAAATACGATTATTGCTGATTTATTTCACATCATATATCGCTGTGCTGTAAGGTTCCTCCCCAGATATGTTTGGAAAATAACATATGCAGAAAATAGATTTATTTTTTTATTTTTTATTTTAATTATTTATTTTTGACAAGCAAGAGTGTAAATTTATTTGGTTGGTGAATAAACAATCGATCGAAATTTTGACGATCTAGCCACTGACAACATCGTGATTATAAATTTTCAAATTTAAAACGTAGAGAAAATGTTCAAATGTTTGTAGTCCTAACGGACCAAACTGCTGAGGTCATCAGTCCCTAGACTTACAAATTACTTAAACTTATGCTAAGAACAAGACACACGGTTGCCCGGCGGAGGACTTGAACCTCTGATGGTCAGCGGCAATCAATGGTAAAGCGACTTGAACCGCGCGGCCATTCCCTAGTGCCAAACACGGGGAGACTTTCAAAAAATCATTACACTATACTAAATCACAACTGTTTCTAAAATAACAGGAGTTAAAACTGAATGAAGACTATTTTAATAGAAGACTTTTCGTTTGAACAAAAAGTGTCCTAAGAGAACTAACTCCTAGATTTTCATTTATACGGTGAGGCTTTGAGACTAAGTTGTTTTTTAAGCCTGTTTCAAATGTGTCAGTCTTTCCGTATTTTTATTCTTATTGTTAGCCAGTTTTAAGGGATAATCAAGTTGAGCTTTCTCCATGACACACACACACACAGAGAGAGAGAGAGAGAGAGAGAGAGAGAGAGAGAGAGTGGGGGGGGGGGGCCGCGGTGGAGTAGCCGAGCGGTCTAAAGCGTCTCGCTGCGGAGCGCGCGGTTGCTCGTCGTGGAGGTTCGAGTCCTCCCTGGGGCATGGGTGTGTGTGTTTGTCCTTAGGTTAGTTTACCTAGGTTTAAGTAGTTTGTAAGCTACGGACTGATGACCACGCAGTTTGGTCCGATAGAATTACAAACATTTGAACATTTTTTAGAGAGAGAGAATCACACTGATATATCTGCATAAAAGCCATTATCGCATAATCACATTTCTTTTAGATGAAAGAGAAGTTCACAGAATGAATTATAAAATTAAAAAAAGGCCAGATACCCATTTGTTCCGTAACTTGATGCCTATACCCACAAGACTACACCGTCAAACGAGTTGGGGCTTTGAAACTGCCATGGTTATAATTTTATCCCCACATATGATTGACATTTTACTACATTAAATGGTACCTACAGTGACGTGTTAGTGTAAGGTTCATTTCGCTCTTACATTTAAATGACGTTCTTTCATAAATGAAAAGTTGTTATATGGAAAATAAGTCGAATATAGCATTCCCGAATGCATTTCACACAAGAGTTGAGTACACGCGCTCACAAAAGTCGATAGTCGAAACCGCAGTCGTGACGTCAGTGCAGAAAGTAATGTGAAGTGTGTTCCACAAACCTTTAATAGGTAAGTGGCGTGTAGTTTTAATCAGGACATTGTGTACGATGCATCCTCAATAACCAGAGGGATATAAAAGTCTTAAAAATACACAAATTTAGAGTTTGATTGGCAGGTTATCAAGATAGATGTCCAGGTCCTTAATTAGTCTGGTTATTTCTTGAGGCCGATGTGCACTTCTCGTACTGTGGGAGAGAAGAGGGGGGCGAGGATACTTACTGGTTGTGATGTCCTGCTGACGGTTCATAGTAGTGGGGGCAGATCTAGTTTTACAGAGACTGTCCGCCGGATACAAAAACTGATATCTCGTGAATTAAATGTGGTATCAGGACGACGAAGAAAGAAAACTAAACTATGCCTCTTATCGAATGAAAATGTCAACCTACACACTGAGGAAATCTCAACTTTCTTTTACGGAATACTTTTGTGATACTGTTGATGAGACCCTTGTGGAGTCACAAGGTGACCTCCGTGTAATGGCTGCAGCGGACGTCATTCGTAAACACTGTTCCCACGTACACTAAGGGCAACCAAACTGTTGGTCACCACCAGGAGTGTATGTTGCTGACACAAGTACGAGGTGATTGATAGACTGCAGCGTATACTTCGACGTTATTACAAAGTCGTTTATATTACAAACGGCACGGTTCCTCCAGGTCTATTCCAAATACTTGTGCCCTCCCAACATCACCTATAACTGTGTAGTAAGAATACTGAATCAGCCGGTATATTCATGGTCGATATTAACAAGTATGTCTTCGTACCAAAACATACACCCACTATACACTTTTACTGTCTCATTTTCCCTCAACATCGTCTGATTTAATGCGACGACACCTTCAGTACACTTTACCCAAGACACTGTCCATTCGATTGAACTACGGTTTCAAATCCTTAGCTGTCTGACAATGAGACAATTAGAGCCGTACTGTGAACTATGAACATTATGGTTTCCTTTTCTACTTGGTTAACTGGTCAACTGACAAACCGAAAATTTCGGAGAGAGGCTATAACCCTTATGTTACTCTCTTCACAACTACTGGTTCCCTTTCACGTCTGCAGTTTGGTTTCTGGGCAAGTTGTATGTAACTTTCCAGTGTTAAACCCATAAAATATATATAAAAAATAAACACGAAGTGGTGAAGTATTAGACTAGCTTCCCAAAGGTCATGGGTTCGAGCCCCAGTAAATCCAAGGATTTTTACCTCTTACTTATCACTTCTTTTCCCTCTGATGTGAAACATGCCCAGTTGCACCGTGGTTCGAAGTCGCCACTAATTTGCAGGTTCTCTATAACGGGCTGGGTAAGGCAATTCAAAGGTCGGAAAAAAGCAACGTCATACCACCTCCAACACGATCATGCATACTAAAGCACTTTGTTGTTCAAACCAATCTTCAAAATTTCAGAGAGTGAAAAAACAAGGAAACTCTTAACTTGGTTAGCAGTTCACATCTGACCGGTCATACACAGGTTCTCTGTTATTTCCCCGAATCTCATGTGCAGGACGCGGTGACAGTTTCTTTCAAAGAGTACACCCAACCCCCTAACTGAACCCGAGCCGGCCGCAGTGCCCTTAATGAAGTCGCAGAGGACCGCAACCGTGGCGCCTGGATTTTCTTTTAACTTGAGAGACCACTTAAACAGCCCGTTCACGACTGCGCGCCCATTGTCTTAAACACGGCGCCCTCGACTGTGAACGTAAATTGCTTAAGTTGCCGAAATTTCTGTAGTCGGTCGGCGCACGCGAGAAGTTTAAGCGTACCGTTGGACCCCTTCTTTTGTTAAGCGAACGCTATTAGACAAGAAAATTGGTCAATTACTTAATAAAACAGGGTGCTGAAAATAAAAGAGAAAAAAATCATTGTCCCGCGCAGATTAAAATGCTAATGAAGCCGGTCGCTACTAAGAAGCAGCTCTGAAGTTTCTCGCAAGAGTTCTACAGGTAGGCGCACTTGGGCCACATCTTGCAGTCTGTCCCTAAGAAGTTTATCTACTTCTGAGAAATTACAGCTCACAGTAGTATCAGCAAGTGCTTCTTCTCTGGGTGATTGTTTTCACCTCCTTTACTACAGTCATGCCCTCCAGGTGTCATTTACATGGAAAGAACTCAAAGTTTGTGTCGCGAGCTTCCTGTTGCCAATGTTGTACGGGGTTAGAACAGTGGCAACTGTTTATTCACAAGCGATGCAGAAGCGTTACATGTTTACAACTATTACTGTCCTTCAAAGTAGTGACCAGCGTTGCGTAGAACCCTTTGCCAGCGGTGCAAGGCGTAGTATACCGCTAGCAGAGCCTGTTCTGTTGATGGTGCTAATGGAGCGGTCCACTGCCAGTCGAATCTCTGGACACTTCTGAAGCGAATGCCACGAAGTGGTTCCTTCATCTTCGTAATCAAATCAAAGTCACACGCACGTAAGTCCGGGGAGTATGGTGGATGGTACAGCACTTCCCAGTCCCGTCAACCGAGCAGAGCAGCCACAGCTTGCGGTGTATGCGCCCACGCGTTGCCACCGTTCTGTACGGCAATGTCGATTCCCCAGACGCCTCTTGAAGACCTCGATGACACTCTCGTGCTGTACGACCTCTGGCAAATTCAATCTTGATCCAACTCCGTTGTTCCTGTTACGAAAACATAGTGACAATGTTTCGTTAAATCGCTCGCTCACAAGTGCCGGTGTTTTCATCGTTAAACGCCACGCCAGCGACGTGGGATGGGCGAGTCCATTTGCTCGGAGGTGAGGTAGGTATGACAACAACGTGTTCTATAAGCGACAATAGTAGATTCCATTGCATAGTGTGTCCACAATTGTGTTGCCACTATTTAAGTTTCAACCCTCATATATATATGAATGGCGATCTACAGTGGACATCCCGGAACAGAAAGGACGCGAAAGCATTCCTCTCTGCATCTTTAATTACGGCCGTTAAGGAAAAGGAATGGATCGTCTATGGCACCGATCCTCGTGATGGCTCTGTCATGGTTGAAGTTACTTCAGAGTGAGTTGTGGTATTACTCACCAAAACAGAAAAAAAGTCCAATAAACTTGGCCACAGAAATTCATACTTTTGAGATAAATAGGTGTTCCTGTACGTGGTATTCCACGTGGCGTCCATGTATGGCAGTACATTCCTCTGCCCACTGGCAGAGAGGACTTCCTGCCAATATTGTGGAGAGACTCACAGGTGTAGCTCTTGGCATTATGGCGTGGAGAGCCATAGGATATGCGTTAAGGTCACGTCTAGTCGTTCACAGTCGTAGGCCCTGGCATCAAGCTGTGGAGATCCATACAATATGCGTTTAGGTCACCTCTACTCGTGCTTCGGCACAGCAGTACGTCAGACATTCTGAGTCCGCACGCCCTCTCACTAATGGCACAGCACCACAGCACCCTATAACACTGTTCCAACTAGATAATGTTTTCCCACATAAAGCGCGTGTGTCTATGGACTGCCTACAGTTCCTTCCCGTCCTCCCATCGCCAGTAAGATCTCCAGACCTTTCCATCCCTGATCACCTGTGGGATGACATTGGAAGGAGCTTCCATCCCAGAACCAGTGCGCGGGATCTGGAAGGGCAGCTGTGGCTCAGGGGAGTACCCAAAGGATGTTTGACACCAATACGAAGGACATGCTGTATAGCCAGTGGGTTACGAGACCCTACTGACCTGGCGCAAACGGAAAAATAAATAAATGAAGGGTCAAATGTTTGTAATTCTATGGGACAAAACTACGTTGGCCATCAGTCCCTAATCTTACAAACTACTTAAACTAAGTTAAACTAACCTACGGAGAACACATACATACATGCCCGAGGGAGGATTCGAACCTCCGAAGCTATCCGCAACAAGGGCGCTCCAGACCGCTCGGCTACTCCCGCACGGTTGGCGGACAACGATCAGCCTGTAACTGCCAACGGCCTCGTCTCTTTCAGCCCACAGCGTAATGCGTTAAATGAAGTCACACGATCTTTCATCACATGACGTTTCATTCACTTTTAACTAATCTTTCTGGCTGTGTCACTTTTTTGTCAGTTACAAAAGCCATGATATACTCAATAGAAATAGCCACTGAGAAATAATTGTAACAAATATTTAACAATTTTATCATATGCTTAATTTTGGTGACATATTGGTATGGCGGTGTACGTGTTCCTCCGGAAAAGGGGACCGTATGTCTGAACGTAATAATGGTCTTAAAGGAAGACAATAGAATGAACATAACAGCAACACAAAATACTAAACAGTTGATATTAAAAACATTTTAACAGCTCAGACATTTAACTGTATTTCAGGAGCAACCCGTATTTTAAAGCGTTATTTCGTTCTAAGAGACGAAAGACTTCAGACAAAAGACAGTAATATAACACTTTGTTTGTTAGTGTGGTCATCTTCCGCAGCAAGTGGCGAATTATTCGTTTTGGAGTATGGGCTTATGGGAATAATCGCAAAATCCAAATCCAAAAGATGATAAGCTGTAAATATGTTCAAACGTTTGTAAATCTATCCGACTTAACTACTGCAATTATCACTCCCCAGGTACAAACTACTTAACCTAATAACAACAAACACAAACACACACACACACACACACACACACACGCCCGACGGAGGACTCCAACCTCCGACGGGGAGCAACCAAGCACTCCTTAGATCGCTCGGTCATTCCACCGCGAAGATAAACTGTAAGTAACCACTTATTTACATTAGAAAAAAGATGAGAACTGCTTATATAATCTATAACTACTACATCTGGAAACAAAACTGTAATTTCTAGATACCACTGAGGAGCCGGCCGCGGTGGCCGAGAGGACTGAGGCGCTCCAGTCACGGTCTGCACGGCCACTACGGTCGGGGGTTCGAATCCCCCTCGGGCATGGATATTTGTGCCGTCCTAGTTCGTAAGTAGTTCATAAGTAGTTTGTAAGTTTAGGGACTGATGACCCCGTAGTTAAGTCCCATAAGCTATACAACATTTGCAACATTTTGAAACCGCTGAGGACGCCTTTGAAGTAGAAAGGAAAAAACATCTGGGAAAGATAAATACATTGCAGCAAGAAAACGGCGTATTGCAATTTTCAAAACGATTAATACAGCGGATTTTGCGCGCAATGCGATCACTTGCGAAATGCGTTTATTTTGCCTTACGTGTGAAAACGTCGATCATGCACTCAAAAGCGGATTACTGTAAAATCTGCAGCGCACTTGGCAGAGAAGATTAAATGAAGGAACCGTTCAATGATGGCTCATAACGTAGATCCGAGGGCGAGTCATTACCAATGCACTGTCAGGGCTTGCATTAACGGTCCAGCATTAACGGTGGGTGGGTTTAAATGACGTCCCGTTACCAACGCCCAGCCTGGGCTCGTTATCGGACAAACTTTAATGCTGGCTGGTTAAATTATCTTGGTGATTTTATTCAACATTCTTTCATAAAAGTCATGCTTATTCTTCAGAGCACTGTGTGTTCAGAGACACTAATACTGAAGTCTGATGATGTTAGTTCCGCCGCATGTCCTGTTTTGCAAGTCTACCCAGCCTAATATGTAATGAGAGCCGACTGCCCAACCCGTCGATATTTGGCTGGGATTTCACCTTGGTTTCCCCACTTCTTGAAGACTATCACAGCAGTGTTCGAAACACCCGCCATGTCGCAAAGTTTCCAAAATGCTCGTATCGAGCCCATGGGCCTTCGCAATACGTTCTCTGTCTAAACTCAGGGAGATTGTGCGCCTTCCTCGTTCCACACAGGTCCACTGAACTGCAGATGAGCGCTATCTATTTAAACGAGAGTAAAGGGGGACGGCGGCGGATTAGCCGTGAGTACTGGGGCGCCGTGTTGCCGTGTGCGCGGCAGTTCGCCGTCGGAGGTTCGAGTCCCCACTCGGGCGTGGGTGTCTGTGGTGACCTTAGGTTAGTTTAACTCAGTTTAGGTAGTTTGTAAGCTACGGACTAATAACCCAGCAGTTGAGTCCGATAGATTTACAAACATTTGAACAATTTTGAGTTAAGAAGGGGAGGGGGGGGGGGTTCTGCGTCTGCAAGCTTTTTGCGTAAACAGGCGTCGATACGCGGTTATGTCATATGGCGTCAAGTTGTATGTAAGATGTTTAGCCGCGCGATTAGAAATAGAACGGCAGATTACCGTACACGCACACAAAGTAACACTATTATAGACGAAGCAAAGGAGTCGCTAAGAATATATATATATATATATATATATATATATATATATATATATATATATATATTGGGGGGGGGGGGGGAAGCGGGGCGGTAGAAAGAGTGATGCCGGTTGGAAGTTTCTCGATGCACCGTGCAGGAGGAGAATCTTGCAGATATGACGAGGTGACGGGGCCTCTAAACGGAACCGAAGGACGGTGGGGCATGAGCAGACCGAACAGTCACTGTAGCTGGGGGTCATCGTCAGCCGTCAACACCGCCATTCGCTTGAGTCGATTACTCCGACACGATGAGAAGCATCGAGATCCAAGTTCGTGGATTAAATCTGAAGATGGTCAGATGTTTGTAAATCTATGGGACTCAACTACTTGGTTGTTGTTACTAAAATGTTTGTTATGCTTATAGGACTGAACTGGGGGTCATCAGTCCCTGAACTTAGAAACTACTTATCAATTAAATTATTCTAAAGACAACACAAACAACCTTGCCCAAGAGAGGGTTCGAACCTCCGACTGGGAACGGCCTCGCGCATCGGAGCATAACGCCTCAATGCGCTCGGCCACTCCGGCGCGGCTGGTTATTAGTCCCTAGCTTAATTACTTAGACTAAGGTAAACTGAACTTAGGACAACACATACACATATGTCCGAGGGAGGACTCGAGCCCCCGACGGCGAAAGGCTGCGCGCAACGCGGAGCGAGAATCAAGAGAGCATCGTGATGAACAGAGGGTCTGGACGAATAAATGAGGAAAAGAAGATGATGAGCTTAATGACATCAATTCAGTTTAGACTTTTAGACTGGCGTCAAACAACAAAGATGTATGCACGTGGGATGGCAATGCTTTAGAAATAAGATGCGTCAATTTAGAAAACGAGAAAGCGTTACTTTACAGCCTGTTTGCCGCGCGAGTTGTACGTGATACGAGCTTTGCTTCGTCTATAATAGTGTTACTGCGACAAGGAGACAGATGCTTTGTAAGCGGAGGACCAAGCGTAGAGCGTTCGCTCGTAAAACGGCATGACGCGCCCTTCATAATGAACAGCCGCCTGTCGAGAGACACGCAGTAACTAGCACTCTCTTCCCGCTCGCTACGCTACGTTTGCAAATTAACACCAGGAGGGAGCTGCCAAACAAGAATACTAAACACCGAGTCATTCTAGGAACAGAAATCAACTCTCTCGTGATTCTTCAGTTTCTCCCTGCGTATTTGATAATCAAAATATCCACGGGTGTACTGCCGGTCTATAGTGTCAAACGGGCACAATATTTCGGCGATCATACACGTCGCCATCATCAGGTGAACTGACGGACTGAGCTCCTGGAAACGCGCCGGCACGGAGATCCGCACGCTACGGCTGCTCGAAGTTCGGCATGTATGATCGCCGAAATATTGTGCCCGTTGGACACTATAGACCGGCAGTACACCCGTGTATATTTTGATTATCAACTCTCTCATTTCTCCATTTTGAAGCAATTTGTTCCAAAACAAAACGAATTGTCGTTGTTGGGCCATCATTTCTGAGGCTAAAGCTCAGCGTCCACTCGAACCATATTCGACTGACTAGAAGGTATGTTTGTTTGTAAATCTATCGGACCAAAGTGCGTGGTCATCAGTCCGTAGCTTACAAACTACTTAATCCTAGGTAAACTAACCTAAGGACAACACACACATCCATGCCCCAGGGAGGACACGAACCTCCACGGCGAGCAACCGCGCGCTCCGCAGCGAGGCGCTTTAGACCGCTCGGCTACTCCACCGCGGCTGACTTGCAGGTCAGCCGCATATTTCCGCGTACGTAAGGCTGACGGACGGATCCCAGTGGGACGGGATTGGTCGGACGTAGTCGTTAGTAGGTCTGCAAATAAGTGTCGTTTAGTTCTTGTTTCTGGTAGTTTTTCGCCCTAGTTAACAACAACGAAATGTAGAGAAGCATTATTAGTCTTACGACTAGTCTTATTCACTCGTACGTGACACTAATGACAGAGTAAAAACTAATAAACCTTATTATTGAATAGGCACAGGAACAATGAATGCAGAATGCGATTATAGACACTAAGACTTAGTATTCAGCAAGTGGTCTATTAAAATTAAGTTTACAGTCAGCTTCTAATATGACCGCTATATAACACACACAACGACCTTACTCCTAAAACTGAGTGAGCGCTCCGGTTTTGCCCAACCCCGGTCACGCGCTTCGACGTGTTTACAGTCTTTCAATTCCCTACGAGCGGCCATAACACAGATCATAAAAGGAAAGCGAAAAAACGTGAGGAAATTCGATGCTCCTGGTCAACTACATCGCTGCGTAGGGAACTTCAGATTAACGCCACAAAGAAAAGATCAGCAAATTCGCCTTTTAGGCGCAACGGTCTTTCTACAGAACGTACTAGCACGAATCAGGTGTGCGTCGCTTCTGTATTTGGTTCTGCGAGATGGCCACATTTTTACGTTTGGATTTGCTCGTGTTATTTGCAGACGTTGCCGAAAATTACTCGAGGTGAGCATTCCAAAATTTTAAAACGAATTTCCACTGTGACCATTGAAACACAGAGGATAGCTATTCAGATTAACTGTAAACTTACTGAACCAAACTTCTGAGGTCATCGGTCCCTGAACTCGAAAATGTTCAAATGTTTGTTAAGCTTATGGGACTTAACTACGGGGTCATCAGTCCCTAAACTTACAAACTACTTATGAACTACCTTATACTGAAGACGCCACAAATATCCATGCCCGAGGGGGGATTCGAACCCCCGACCGTAGTGGCCGTGCAGACCGTGACTGGAGCGCCTCAGTCTCCTCGGCCACCGCGGCTGGCCCCTGAACTCGCACAATGGTTAAACTATTGTATGATGCGTTTCATAAGGGGGCAATGAAAATCGTTGCACGGGTACTATCACTCGCGTACAAAAAGGAATTATTATGAGATAATGAATAGATATGATATCTCGCAATAATTGCGTCCACGAAGATCCCTCTACGGAGAATAGCAGTAGTTCGGTGCCAAAATAATCTCCTCGAACGAAGAATGAATTCAGTGTGACCGTTCGAAACGTTACAGGATACGAATCCTAATTGGCCATCACTGAACGCTGTAAGCCACCAAGTTATTGAAGGCTTGTGTGGCCATTTACGTCACACGTTACGCAGAAATACGGAAGCGCTAAGGCATAAAGCAAACACGTTCAGCGCTACAATCGGCCAATTCCCGCGGCTCCTGCTGTAGACAATCTGTGTGCACAATTACTTTTCTTCGCCTTCTTTTTGTTTTGCAAATGCATGTGAAATCGCGAATGCGTTATTAAAAATAACTGGCAGCGGATTCCGCCGCAGCCAACCTCTTCCGGCGTTACAAAAGCCGTTCTGCATAAACCAGGAAGTCTGCCCGGAAGGCAGACCCGTCGCGTCCGCGTTCGACAATGCAACTCTTACTTCCAATTTGATGACTGGTGTTCCGATATGCACGACGTAATCTTTGCGCGAACCCCGAAATTAGCTTCCGCAGAAAGGGCTCGTATTATTACCTGCGTCCAATTCCGGGACCCCAAAAAAAATGAGCGCGAGCTGGCGGAAAAGAGGTCGCCGGTGCCGGCTGCGTTCAATTAACACAGCGGCCTCTGGGCCACGAGCGTGCGGCGCAGCCTCCACACAAAAAAAGGCGACACCGCCGCGAGAGCCAGAGGGCGGCAGCGCCGGGCGTCCACTAGCACAGCCAACTCTGTGCCACTATAGTCGAGCCGCCGAAAGAACGACTCTGACAGCTAGCGGCTATGTTGCCATTACTGCTACGCGGCTGTTTGTTGTTACGCCGTGTCGGTCGCCGGCATACGAATATCACGTCCGAAAATTTTGGGACGGTTCCTATGTACTAATAAAGCGTGAACGAACGATATCAATCACGAAGTAATGAAAAACACTCTTGTTCACTTAAAAAGAAAAGGTTTAGAAATATATGTCGAGTTAAAGCTTCATATGTTCCAGTATTCCATTAAATATAATGTATCATTTAGTCTTTAGCCAAAGTTCGCTAGTTGAAGAATTTTTTTAATATATTTCATCTTCTATAACTATTTTCCACAGACTCGCTGCTATTACTCGGACACTGTATTGTGGCAGTCTGCCGAGAGGGTAAACAAATAAGGACTGCCACTTTACAAGTAGTAAAACCGCCTCTTCCAAATGATTTGTCTTCTTACATAAAGAGTTTTTGTCTCATTCGTTTATGGTCGCTGTTGACTGCAATAGTATAGTGTCTGAGTAATATTATCAGATCAGTTTCGACAGCTAGTCTATTGGTCACATAATTAGTAATAAAATAACGTAATTTTTCAGTAAATGATCTTTGGTTCCGAAACAGCTTCATGTACAATGCACCGCTGCTACTGCTACTATCGTCCCCTAATCTTATTATTAATTCTTCTACCCGTTCTTCTAGTGTACCTTCTCGTTCCCATGCCTCTTCTAAGATGTGCCACGTATGTGTGACAACATTGTTCCATTTTGTGGGTGTAATACTGCCCAATGCTTCACAAACTAAGAATTCTACTTTTGTTAATGAAAAACGTTTATTATTTCTGCAACGTACGATTTCACCTGAGCCCATACGAGTTCTATTGCATTGAAATGGCAATGATATGATGGAAGGCGCAACCTCTATGACCACTTTCTTCAGGAATTGTATCAATTTCATAAATGATTTTTCGGCTTTCGTTTTTGTAACACAACGAGACAAACGATGAACACGCGACAGATGCTTCGCAGCGACTGAAGCACGCCACGCCGCGCGACCTTGAGTGGCAGGGTGGCAACGCGGCACCGTTACCCTGGCAACGTTTACGAATTCCAGAGCTCGGGTTGGTGCTCGGGTGTCCCCCCCCCCCCACCCTCCGCGGCCCACGTGCGCGAACTGTCAGGGTCGTTCTTTCGGCGGCCCGACTATAGTCCACATGTACAGGCAACCCCTGCAACCAACTGCCACCGTCCGCTAATGCAATCTCGCCGACAATAAGGCACAAGTGACAACTACAACCGGGGAGCCTCACACCTGAACGAAAGACACGATGGCGCGTTTAGTTCCTCAACTAACAACTGCAAACTGAAAATGAAGAGCAGTCCATTGGGCGTAGCCACAGGGCTGGGAGAGGGGGAACTTGTTTAGTCATTTTCAGCCAGGTGTCCGGACACATTTGATCAAACACTCGTATATATTGTTCAAATTACGCTTCCACAGTAGCCAAAGTTTCCGACATTTTCCCGAGGTCAGGGGTCATAACCTAGCTTTATGTTTCCTGTGTATTGTCATTGCTATTTTTCGGGCTGCACTTATTTTGATTTCATGTTTTTGGATGTTCAAATGTATAGTTTATGGGACTTAACTACGGGGTCTTCAGTCCCTAAACTTACAAACTACTTATGAAATAGCTAACACTCAAATTCAAAATGTTTGTAAATCTATCGGACCAAACTGTGTGGTCATCAGTCCGTAGCTTACAAACTACTTAAACCTAGGTAAACTAACCTAAGGACAAACACACACACACACCCATGCCCCAGGTAGGACTCGAACCTCCACGGCGAGCAACCGCGCGCTCCGCAGCGAGACGCTTTAGACCGCTCGGCTACTCCACCGCGGCTAGCTAACACTAAGGACGGCACAAATATCCATGCCCGAGGGGGGGATTCGAACCCCCCCCCCCCCCCCCCCCGACCGTAGTGACCGTGCAGACCGCGACTGGAACGCCTCAGTCTCCTCGGCCACCGCAGCCGGCTCCCGGAATTCTGAGAAAGTTAATGAAAATGGGACAGGAAAGATATTAAAACAGATTTCAGTGCAATCTTTACATCAAATTAGCGCGTGTTAAGAGTGGAAGGAGCGCCTGGCTTTCACGGGACATAGCATATACAGCCGCAGGGATGTCAGAGATTTCATGATTTACCGTATTCCCAGTATAGGCCAGTAAAATTAGGATTGAGTCATTAAAACAGTTTCCAGAATTCCACTAATTTTTGGAAGGCAACCCTCCCTTTTTGGAGCTAATTTTACTGGCCTAGTATTCACGGCGCACTCGTGAAATAGTCGTAAGAGAAAATCCCTCTTTTCCACCGCTAGTGCGCCGACTAGTACACCAAGTTCGAACTCACTTAAATCGTTCTAACCTGCCATTGTAGCAGCAGTAACTAATCTAACTCTTCCGCCAAAAACTTGTTATCTTATAAATGTTTGTATAGTCTATGGGACTTAACTACGGGGTCATCAGTCCCTAAACTTACAAACTACTTATGAACTACTTACAAACTAGGACGGCACAAATATCCATGCCCGAGGGGGGATTCGAACCCCCGACCGTAGTGGCCGTGCAGACCGTGACTGGAGCGCCTCAGTCTCCTCGGCCACCGCGGCCGGCTGTTATATAGGCGTCCCGACCATAACGCCTTCTTTCGAGTGTTTACATATCTCTGTTTGCATACTAAGCCAATGGGGTTCGTATTCCGTTAATTTACTATTTTCTAATAGGCTACTTTTTAATCATAATATTGGATTTATAAATAAAGTACACACTCAGAAGTGAAACTTTAGCAGCCTTCGCTTCACCACAGTAAAGTGTTTAAATATGAAAGATTCAGATGTTCAGATGTTTGTTAAGCTTATGGGACTTAACTGCGGGGTCATCAGTCCCTAAACTTATAAACTACTTTATACTAAAGACAACACAAACATCCACGCCCGAGGGGGGATTCGAACCCCCGACGGGGAGCGGCCTCGCGCATCGGAGCATACAGCCTCAATGCGCTCGGCCACTCCCCCGCGGCTATGAAAGATTCTGGCACGATTATATTTAGACGAAGCACTTACAGAATATACAGTGTGCGGCCGACGTATGATGATTCGGATTGAATACAAATAAGGGATTGGACATCGAAAGGTAATTATCGATCACTGTAAAAAATATCGATATAAACAAATGACCATTTGTCGTTTAGTGGTGCCAAAAATTTAATTTTAAGATTTGATTTATAGCTTACCATTGCATATGTCATCTAAAACTTGAAAAAAAAAACCGGGTTTATTAATCAGTTACAGGTAATTCATGGTAACATGGAGAGGGAAAAAGGGGAATAAAGGAGAGTATCAGTTATTATGGACTTGGATTGACTCGCTTTGCGTCTGATATTTTGCTCTGATAACGGCTGAACTGCCTTTATAGTCAACCTTCGCCCACTTTTGAATTTGTTTTAATCAACAGCAGAGCCCTTTGCCCTCCTTTGCCGCGGCAGTTTCCAAAAGTTGTTTCGGGCACTGCGTCAAATCTCGCGGCAGCAGTGTGGATGGGATTCCATTTCGCTAAGCCCACTTCCACACTCCTCGGAAATCCAGAACTGGGCCTCCTGCATTTCCCTAAACTGCTCAAAGTGCATCAATATACGCACTGCGTGAACTCACGATTCACACTGCGGTATATTTCGGCCACGGAAGCCTTTGAAATAAATATCTATCAAATGTTATGAAAAATATATACTCGTTGGTTAGGTAGGTGTGGAAGGTCTACATTGCTCTTTGAATGTCGCGAGTCTGAACACTGCTGGCACAAGCGGGTATTATTGTTATTATTATTGTAGTTAAGTCTTACGTGATCGCGGAAAGTTGTGATGAGCTATGGTCTCCGACAAGGTGACTTAAGTGTGGGTTCCATAAATGTGGAACAAAAAATGATCAGTTGATTTTCCTTGCTTAGCCGAGGTAAAGCAACCTGGTGCTGTGTAATACTTCTCAGACAGACATGGTCTGTCATTATTGTTTCTGACTGTAAATAATGAGACATACTTTTTTTAAAAATATACAACACATTAAACTGATTGCTTTTTGTGAAACTGATAGGATTTTCTTTTTTTGATGGAGTAACTGATGAAATTAAGGCTTAAAATTTAATACAAAAATCTAACATTCCCCTCCCCTTTGATATTCTTTTTGATGATTTAATGGATCATGATTTTTTTTTAAATGCTTGCGGTCCAATATTGCACACGAGTAAGCATAGTAGTTGCATTTCGCTTGCAAAATTTTTCATTTCACGTAACTAAAAGAGTACTCATCGTTATACTTATGTTTTCTATAAAATATTCGTGTGACTAATTAAAGAAAGTTAAAAGTGCAAAGCTGTAAAAATTAGACCTGAAATGCGTGTGGATTTGTTCCAAATGCAAAATAAGAAGACAAATTTTTTGGAGCTTGTCACTGAACTCATAATAATACTGTAAAAAAATTCATTTGGGAAAGGGCCGTTCGTATATTATTATCCCTTACTTAGTATCATATAAAATTATTAGATCTTTTATAATATTACTAGCTTAAGCCAGCGGCTCCGCTCGCGTGTTGGTAGATCAATCGCACGTAAAAATGGGCTCGTTTCGAAGAATCCAATCACGAAACGATAATGATTGTAATAACATCACAGATCAATTACTTGATGTAATGCGCAAAACGTAAAATCGATTTTTTAAAAGAGATGTATTAAAAGAAATTTATTTTTACCGCTTTATTTATTCTTATATTTCCTTATTCGTATGCTTATCCTTACAGAGAAAGAACTGAAGACATTGTAGCACGCATAGACCAAAGATATGGTCTGTGGCATCACGTTTCGCTATATGTAACGAAGGAGGTTAGAATACAGGGAGACGCCCTTGGGCTCAAAAAGTGAAGCCTGCCTCCGCCATATTACTAAGTTTTGGAGAAGTGTTTGTATTGTAGAGCTAATGTTATTTTCACTTAAATTTTCACTAATGTTATGTTCGACGGTTTTGCGTTGGTGTAAAACGTGTTAAAAGAATGCAAATTAGCCGTTAAAAATCAAGTTGTCAACTCTAATATGCTGAGCATTTATTACTATGTATTCAAGAAAGTATATTGTTTGAAAGTACATACTTCGCAGTGACTGTCAGCCCAGTGCATTAAGAGTATGAGGGTCAACTTAACGGAGAAATACCAATCCAGCACTGACCAAGATGGCGGACAGGCTTCAACTGACGTATGTGCTCTGCATAGGTAATGCCACTTCCCTTTATTCTAACTTCCTTGTATGTAACCTCCTTACTATAGAGTCGCAAACGTCATCGATAGCCTTCAGTCCGATTTTTTTTTTTTTTTTTTTTTTTTTTTTAATAATTTGACGACTTTCAACCACCATGTCTTCCACCCCCTTATAGCTATCGGCACCATCATATCTTCCACGCCCTTATAGTTATCGGCAAGAAACTGCTATGGTGTACAACGGGAGACTTCGGACAACAATTACACAAAGACCATTCGTTTGCGTTCTGTAGTTTTCGCTGCAGAGCGAAATGTTAACACACACACACACGTAGAATTTTATATACACTGATAACTTTCCATCCCAATATACTCCACTCTTTTGTCATTATCAACCCTCGAGCAACAATGCAACCAATAAAACAATTTTCAAAGAGTAATTATTGTTCCACATTTCGCAAATTACTAAATATCTATCAGATCGCTATAAAACCATGCCTAAAACCTCCCTCAGGTATAAATTAGTAACTGTACAAATATTTAAGTCTCTGCGTCATGTCGTTCGGACGTGATAAGAGTACACCGAACAGACATTCACATTAATATAAATAGCTATCCAATCGCAATAAAACCGTGCCTAAAGCTCTCCCCGGGAGACATTAGTAACTGTACAATTTTTTAGCTCTTTACGTCTTGTGATTCAGACGTGATAAACGTACACCGAACAGACATTCACATTTATACAAATAGATTTGTTACTCTGCAATATATTTCGCAAATATTAGTGAAGGTGTCGCGTTGTAGGAAAGTTCGTGAAACTCTCGACTAGGTATACAGAACGGTTGCGGGGAATTACTTGGACGGTATAGCAAGTGAAACTTTTAACAAGTGACAGGAAGAGAAAAACAGACGCCGTCCGCTGTCCGTTGCAGTGAAACAAGGGTCCGCCCTCATTTTGTATGCCGGCGATGGCCGCCTCGTTGTTAGGTTTGGGAGACGAGCAGCGAGCGACATCAAAGCAAGGCGCGGACTGACGGCAGGACGCCAACGCAGCGAGCGCCGCCAAGGGCTGTTTCCGTTGAGGTACACCCGACGTCGCGGGTGGCCACTTCCAAGTGCAAAACAATGATGGAGACATGCAAAAGTCCTGTCGGTGAGCGCCTGAAAATGTTCAGGAGTGTAGGAAATTCATACCGCAACAGTTAGCCACGGACACAGCCATTTCCGTTCTGTATACGTACAATATTTGCGCCACTTCCGAAGGAACGCGTTGTGCCAGCACCCCCTTTAGAAGAATGCCTGCGCACGACGTCACAACATGGCGGCGGTGACAGGCTTAGAGTGCTCTGAAAGATTGTAAACATTAGCAGTGCACGCTGTTTATAATGCATTCTTTCGCTCAGGAGTGTATTTATTATGTAAATTGGAGTTGTGTACGGTTTGATCGCTACGCTGGACGATTTTCGTGTGTGAGAAAAACGTGTAATCTCTTTTTTACTGACCAAATTCCGTTTCGCTGTTCTGTGCCGAAATGTAGAGGAAATTACGACTGTGGCCCAAAAGTTACCGTCTTTAAACGTCCGGAGAAGAAGAAATCGATATCAAGAATTCCCAGAATAACTTGGCTCCTTCTTCAAGTTAATGAGGTTTTTTTTTTTTTTTTTTTTTTTTCCAACCTTATAAAAGAGTTATAAGTCATGACTGTTTACCGTTGGATATTGCGATTCATTTTATTTACGTAACCACCCCCATTAGCTTATTCTTCTCCGGACGTTTAAAGATGGTAACTTTTAGGCCACATTCGTAATTTCCTCTACGTTTCGGCACAGAACAGCGAAACGGCATTTTGTCAGTAAAAAAAGAGATCAAACGTTGTTCTCACACACGCAAATCGCCCAGCTTAGCGATGACACTGTACACAACACCAATTTACGTAATAAATACACTCCTGAACGAAAGAATACACTATAAAAAGCGTGCACTGCTAATGTTTACAATCTTTCAGAGGACTCTAAGCCTCTCACCGCCGCCGTGTTGTGACGTCGTGCGCAGGCTTTCTTCTGGTGCTGGTTGTGTTGGCGGTCCCCGGTTAATTTCTTTGTATTTCCTATTTCTAGAATATTCTAGGTGTTTCTTATAACCGATCTACTTGTAAGTTCCAGAAAATACTTTCTACACTTCTGGAAAATGAGAAAAGAACAACATGAGTTCGTCGACTCAGTAGAAGGAAATTTTACTGACGCATGCTTGAGGATGTATTCAATACTCGATCACACAGACAAGAGCCATACGCACATGATTACAGCCACCAGTGCGGGAGCAATGTCGACGCTAGTACCGTGTATGTTTCACTTTTGCATTAAAACAAGCTGTAATTCTCCCATGGAGATGATCGTAGAGGTGCTGAATGTACTCGTGCGGAATGGCTTGCAAGTAGTTTCCACCTGGTGCCTCAGTTGGACCAGATTTCGTGTCGCTCATGCAGATCGCCCAACATGACGCTTCATGCAGTTCCAAACATGCTCGGTGGGAGGCAGATCTGGGAATAATGATATACAGGGTAGCTAGAACAGTACGTTGGATTGTACGGGATACGTGCGGACGTGCATTGTCCTGTTGGAAAAGCATACGCCTTGTTGGTTTCACTGAACCGTGCACTGTTCAATTTTCCCTCGAAGGTCAGCAGAGGAGAACAGCTAGTGTACGATAAGGCTCCCCACACCATAATGCCAGGTGTCGAGCAATTTTATCACGAACAGGTGGTACGCTTACCACTCAGTCTGTAATGAGGTAAGCTTGGCCGTTTGACCCCTGCTCTTGTTACAGTGTTACGAATTTCGTGGCTAACAACATTCTCTCTGGCCCAACAACTCTCTGCTTTCTCTCTAGGTGCTGCAAATGTATCTTTTTAAAGTGTGTTCTTTTACTGACTATTGTTAGTAATTCCTTTTCATACAGCAATGTGGTTTCGTGCCAAAATAATCTTATTTGTGAAATAATATTAAACATGCAACAGGCCTACCTAACGTTCTTCATATCTTAATGAATACAGATTTCGCCACACTTCTGCCTATTTGATCTGTAACTTTCCTACTGTCCCCTTTTCAATCAATGAATCTTCAATAAGGCGATGAAACACCTGCCAAGAGAAGTCCAACGGCTTTACGGTCCTAGGACAGCAGATGAGGCAGGTGAGTTTAAATATCCCTGTCTGAAAGGAAAGTCGATATGCAGCAACCCTCCTTGCTTCATCTTCGTTACAAAAACTTCACCATTTACAACCTCTTAGAGGCAAGGCCTCACAACAACTTCGTGCCACGTGACACCGAGAATCCGCGATCGCTAGCTGAATGGCTGGCCGCTACGAGGCAGTAGGCTGTGCCTCAGCGGCCAGCCACTCAACGATCGCGGCCTCTCGGTGTCACGTGGCACGAAGTTGTTGTGAGGCCTTGCCTCTAAGGCCGGTAACGCACTAGGCAGCCAGGCTGCGGCAGCCAATCAAACAATGGTGGTATACGGCACTTGACCAAGCAGCCACACCTTGTTTCCAAGTTGTCATGACGTTCGACGCAGAGAAATTTATTCATGAAATTCAAAGACGAAGAAAAATCTGGGATGTGTCTTGTGAGCAATATAGTGATCGTGATGTGAAGAGAAGGAGGTGGGAGGAAATCGCAAATGTAATGTGTGAGGAGAACATGTCTGAAAATGAAAAGAATGAATTCGGTAAGTTATTTATTATTTATCACATAGAAAAAAGAATTAACTTACGTAAATTTTGAATTGCCATATTACCCCCTGGCCAATTATTTTCAAATATTATTAACAAAGAATTATCATATTTGTTTCCGACTCACCTGAGAGTAATCAACAGTTTCTCTTCCGGCATTATACAAACTCGAATACGACTATCAGTAACCGTAATGGAATTTCTTATATTTTCCAGAAGGTTATCAAAAGATTCGACTGACATCCTTGTATAGTTAAAAAAGCGATCTGGATAGTATCGAAGATCCTTGAAGTAATTTTTAAATAAACCCTTCGAGTGCCGCTCCGCAAGCAGAGGACGAATCCAATATCTGTTTTTTGCTTTGCGTTTCCTTTGAGACAACAGGTGGACGATTATCGCACCTTCCACGTCCATGTCGCTCTGTCTATTGGGCACAACTGGCCGTCAACTGGCTGCCACCAACTGGCTGCTCAATATTTTGGCTGCCGCAGCCTGAATGCCTAGTGCGTTACCGGCCTAAGAGGTGTTGCCTGGACTCGCCGCTGCTGCAAGTACAATGGGCCCAGCTTTCAGCCAGGGAGTTGCAGGAGTGCAAACCCCTTGAGCTCGCCTCGACACCGGCAGCGTTTTTCGGCACGTTACGGGGCAATAGCGAACTAAAAAAATTTCAAATGTTTGTACAGCTTAAGGGTCTTAACTACGGGGTCATCAGTCCCTAATTTACAACTACTTATGAACTACTTACGAACTAGGACAGCACAAATATCCATGCCCGAGGGGGATTCGAACCCCCGACCGTAGTGGCCGTGCAGACCGTGACTGGAGCGCCTCAGTCCCCTCGGCCACCGCGGCCGGCGCAATAGCGAACTGTACGACCAAAAGTAGTTGATAACATATATACAGGTTAGGCTAAAAAAAAAAACATACAAGGAAAGCGGACATAAGGTAGTTTAAAAGTTCGGCGTTGTGCAACACTGCAACAGCACTACACAACGCCACTGATATTTACGCCGTGGGCTGTGAATGTCGCGTTATGCTCGAGTAAACGCAGTTTCCGCTTGAGAGCCATCGGTGCCGAGAACGAGCCGCGCTTGCACGGCCTGCGATGCCGCCGACTCACAATGGCTAGCGATTTCGCCGTCGTTCGGCACCACACTCTGAAATTTCTTTCGCCACCTTTCCCCTCTGAATCTTAACATATTTTGTTAGCATCCACTTACGTATGAAGACGTGAACATCATAATAGGGGAAATAAGGTCGGAAACGGAAAGATTTAAGTGTTCCTCTTTCCCTCGCGCTATTAGAGACTGGAACGGCAGGGAAATAATATTGAAAGAGGTTCGATAAGCCTTCTGGCAGGCACAAAAAAGTGATTTGCAGCGTAAATATACAGATGTAGATCAGGTACCGAAAACTGGGCCAACTGAAGGGGAATTTGCCACTTCTTGCGGTGTACTGATGGACGATGGAGCAAAGATTTATGTACAGGATGTTCAAAAAGTCAGTATAAATTTGAAAACTTAATAAATCACGGAATAATGTAGATAGAGAGGCAGAAATTGATATACATGCTTTGAATGACATGGGGTTTTATTAGGAAAAAAAAATATTCAAAAATGTCCGACAAATGGCGCTTCATCTGATCGGAAAAGCAATAATTAGCATAACAAATTAAGACAAAGCAAAGAAGATGTTCTTTACAGGAAATGCTCAATATGTTCACCATCATTCCTCAACAATAGCTGTAGTCGAGGAATAATGTTGTGAACAGCACTGTAAAGCATGTACGGAGTTTCATGGTGAGGCATTGGCGTCGGATGTTGTCTTCCAGCATCCCTAGAGATGTCGGTCGATCACGATACAATTGCGAATTCAGGTAACCCCAAAGCCAATAATCGCACGGACTGAGGTATGGGGACCTGGAAAGCCAAGCATGACGAAAGTGGCGGCTGAGCGATAAAACCCCCATATCATTCCAAGCATGTGTCCATCTTTACCTCGCTATCTACATTATTCCGTGATTTATTAAGTTTTCAAATTTATACTGACTTTTTGATCACCCGGTATATTTCAGAAATCTGGCTGCGTGTGCTCGGAATTCAAGAAAACATATTCAGTATCCCATAAAGCACATTCTACTTACTATTCAACAAATACGACACAGGCTGGTCAAAAGCCATCACACTTAGAGAACCTCTAGGTTGCGTGAGAATACCTATTATATATTATAATCAACACACACTGACAGTTTACTCGTGATCAAACATACGAAATCGACATTCATCATTATTCGCTTCTGTTGGATAACCTCAAGTGTTTCCTTGTATTTCGCACGATACCGAATAATTACCGGAAAAGACCAGTTCCACCTTGTTTCAAATATTTGCCTACAGGAGATGCGGTAAACTTATTTCATTTAGTGATACAACTTCATTCGAAATGCTACTAAACTCCTACAAAAGAAATCTGCAAGAACAACGCAAGGGCTTTTTTTTTATGAAATTCGGAATTTTTACACTACGTGGGACCTCTTTATGGTAAACAGGTTACTGTTAAGCATCCTTCGGTTCACTATTCTTCAATTACACAAAGACACCCCCATTAAGTTTGTATTGCTCTTGTAGACCGCTTTACGAAACTAAACTGCTATTGAAATCGTGGCATGTGCAAAGAAAATGTTGCAGCCACAGCCAATCCTGCCAAATTATAAGATATTACTTACTAGTCGGTTGTTTCCATTGATGTAGCATCAGAAATATACACCTGCGTACTCAATTTCCAGTACTTTGTATTTCTGTTCGTATTTTATTACAGAGAGTACACTTCAGCTAATTATGTCCACATATTAAGGACAGAAGAAGCCACACAACACAGGATAACTGCGCATTAGTAATTCATGAAGTTATTCGTCACACATTTCATATTGTGAACACAGCCTCTTCTTCACGCCAGCCTTTTCCCACATCACATGGGTCGGCGTTGCTTTACTGCATTCTTCTCTCCCATAAATGTTTATCCAATGCTTCTTCTCTAGTACATGGTTTTTCTTTCAGATTCCCTGCTACCTTCTATTTCCATCTCAGTTCTCTCTTCTCCTTTGCCCTTAGATTTTCAGATTTTTAACTCTTCTCTCACGTAATTCTCACCTCTGCACATGCCCATACTATCTTGGCCTGCTGATTCCAATCTTCTTTCCTATGGGTCCACTTTCATACCTCCCATTACATACTCTTTCCACCATTTCTATTTTTTTCTCTAAGGAATTTGTTTCTGGCCAAGTTTTCTGATATATAGAGCATCTCAGGCCTCACCACGTACTTATGTAGCTTTCCTTTGATTCTGCAGCTAATCTTATTATCACTCAGTACTTCACTCCATTTCCTCCAGCTCATCCACCGACTACAGTACTATTCTGTATTTCAGCCTTCCGTCCTCCATCACTATGCACTCATTATTCTCATTCCTCTCTTGTTTAGGACTTTACTCCACTCTGTAAACTTGTCTTGAAGTTCCTCTTTCGTGGGTTCACAGATTGCAATATCGTCGGCAAGCGCCAAATCTTCGCGTTGCCTCTTTTTTCACATCTTTGAGTAACTCATCAACCAATAGACCAAACAGACATGGACTGAGATCAAATCCTTGAAGCCAATCCCATCACTCCCACTCTCGCTGGAAATGCTTCCGTTGTGATGAGTGTTATCTACAAAGAATCTCAAACTGGTTCCCATTTCTACATTTTAGAACTCCTTTGACACCGCACCTCACAATCGACTTTTACCAAAACTGCGTGGTTATGGAATATCGTCTTAGATTTGTGACTGTATTGGAGATTTCCTATATAACGAGACACAATTCGTAGTAAATGATGGAAAAGTATCGACAAAAAAAAAAAAAAAAAAAAAAAAAAAAAAGTGATATCAGGCATTTCTGTTGGTAGTGTCATTGGTCCTTTGCAGTTCGTTGTATACATAAATGATATTAACAGATTATACTACCGTTATTCGTCAAAATCATCTGAACATCAACACCAACTGTAGAACGATCTAAACAATATGTATATGATGCGAAAATTGGAAAATGGCCCCAAATAATGAAAAGCGTGAAGTCGCTCACATGAATACTAAAACGCACCCATTGAACTTCGTTTACAAGATAAATCAATCAAATCTGAAGGTAGTAAATTCAGTTAAATTCCTAGGAATTACTAATACGACAGCTTTAAATTGGAATATTCGAGGTTTAATCGGGTCTGTGAATGTTATGGTTCTACAGTATTTTGAGGGGGACTAATTGAGTCCTGTGCACTGAACTGTGAAGTGTTTAATTGCAACATGTGGTATTTATAGTGTGTGTGTGTGTGTATGTATGTGTTAGAGAGAGAGGGGGGAGAGTGCCGAGGGCTAAGCTTCCGATCGACAATACTGAGAACAGTAATAAACAGACGGCTCGCCTATCTCTAACGGACAGTGTAGCACTTGTCCCGTATTAACTATGGACATTCCGTGTTCATTGTATTAATGCAACACAAGCCGTCCCGCTTCGTCGCAGTGTGTTCGTGTGTCAGAGTCACGGGAACGATTAATTTTCAGTTTTCGGGAATATTTAAAAATCACTTGACCATCATTTCATCTTGCAGTAGCTCAGGGGCTCCACAGATCATGCAGCATTACCTCATGTAGAAAGCTGCAGAACACCTCTGCAACTGCGCTGACAACTGTCAAAGGAATTTTCATTACTGTGGTACTTTAATAAGAACTCCCGCAGACAAATATTACCAGTTGAAAAATGATTCTCTGGAGCACAAAATTGGCAAATATGTTCTTGTTTCGAGGACTGACAGAAAACCGGAGTACCAGTTTGCTGATATGACAATATATTCGCGCTCTTTAATAAGAGAATATGCTTATTCCTTTTACAAAGTCTGTTCTCGTGGTAAAATTTCATACAGCGCATCCTCCACTCTCTACATTATGTCTCTTTCTAACACTGTCTCCTTTTTCTTCAACTACCACTTTCTCCTGTCTGTCTCTCCCACTGGAATTGCATACGGAAGAAAGCCATCCATATTTAGGTTTTCCTCTTCCTTAACAAACAACAACCCGAGCTTGTGCTCCCTCTCTAATGACCACGTTGTCGATGGGACGTAAAACCCTAATCTTTCTTCTTCCTTACCATTGTCACCTTCTCTGCCACTTTCACTGTCTCTCTGTCACAAGTCTTTGTCCCTTTATTTTTCTCTCACATTGGCACTGCACTGCATTTCTCTCTTATAGCCCCTAGAATAGATCGTGAGTTTTTAACATGAACATATTTGCCTTTATGTACTCTGACAGAAGCATTTTCAGTTGGTTCCCATCTTCTCCTTGTTACCGTAAGGTGTGCTGCTTATACAAGACAATTTATTTATATGCGTCGATACGTTTATATACACGGTATAATAAATAATAGAATGAAATTGAGTCATTTATCGAAAGAAGTAATCAGACAGTACGTTGTGCAAAATACAATTTATTAACAGAATAGTTTTCTTAAAAGGAAATAAGTTTCTCATAACGGTCTCTACGTCAGCTTAGACAACAAGTTCGCACAGTGTGCCGGACTCCTCAGCCGGATATGAAACCAATATCGCGAGAACGCATTGAGATTTATTGTGCACACAATTTTAAATAAAGTTTCGATATTTCATCAGAATTTTACACACAGCTATGTTTGAATTAAACCATATATAACAGCGACTACGTAATGAGTTACTCTGAATACTTATAAAAGTATGTTGCAAAACTTAATTTGATGCCACAGAGTAACTATGACGAGTAACGAAAATGAAATCAAGGCATCATTGAGCGAAGATATGTGGATGTCGATATAACAACCATGTATACTTTACTAGGTATGGTCGTGTTGGAGCTGGTATACCTTTACCTTCCTCCAACCTTCCTGACATATAAATACCTACAGTTCAAATGTTTGTAGAGCTTATGGTACGTAATACGGGGTCATCAGCCCCTAAACTTACAAACTACTTATGAACTAGCTTATAGTAAAGACGGCACAAACATATATGCCCGAGGGGAGATTCGAACCCCCGACGGGGAACGGCCTCGCGCATCGTAGCATAGCGCCTCAATACGCTCGGCCGCTCCGCCGCGGCACCTACAGTTTAACGTAGTGCAACCAGGTCTTTTTCAGAGCAAACAATGACAGCGGAGAAAGAAGATTAAATAACAGACAAAAAGAATGGCACAGGTTCTTCAAATTTACTCAAAAGGTCTCGTGAAACAAGTAAGCAAAGACGCAATTCCACGTACGTAACAGCAAACCATGTTATCGTCGAGTATTGCGTCAAGAGCATTGTATTTCAAGGCAATGCAAAATTGAGCTAAAATGATCGAAGACAGCACTGCAGGATGAGCCACAGCGCCGTTCCTGATAACGTCTACAGATAATGGTATGCTCTCGGAATAGAGTTAATGCTTTGACATTACCTGCACAGACTGTCTCTTTCCACCACGGATGCGTCCCGGTTACGTAAGCGACTTACCCTCCCCGTCCGCCCTCCCTCCATCCATCTCTCTCTCTCTCTCTCTCTCTCTCTCTCTCTCTCTCTCTAAACTTCGTCCTTTGACAACACCTCTGCAGATTAAACTTCGCCTCGTCAACGGACGGATGTTTGCCGGTTATGAAAGTGCTTAGTAAGCAGATGAAATGCAAATTTCCTCGCTCATCGCAACACACATCATGAGCTGCAGATAGCGTCGGATACAGGCAGGGAATTTAAGCGCCGCGTGACAGTGATGTCATGTGTAGCGTGTGATACGCACTCGGACGTGAAATGTCAGCACTTAGAAAACGTACACTTTTTTTTCTGATAATTATATTTCCATAAGAAATTATTAGTGGGAAGATGGAACTTGTTCAAGTAGACCAGAGTATCCGAGTCGTGTCCGAGATGTGTTTTACAATAAAAACCTGCTCTATAGAATTATTACTTCACGGGAATTGGTAAATATCTTGAACTACACTTTTTACTTACTATGAAGAAAAGTGATGACATAAGTGATATAACTATTACATAGAAAAATAAGATAAACTTTTAAAGTTACTAAAAATTTCAAATCTTGCCTTTAAAACTTTACGTGGTTCTCTCTTTCAACTTAATGTCATGGGCTCCTCTCTTCAAACCAATAACCGAATGAAAATTTCGCACAACGTATCCCTGGAAAAATGTTCAGGAATAAGCGTAACATTTCCGATGATACTTCAGTCCTACACATTGGGGCTATCTGCGAAATGAAGGGAAGACTATGGGGTTTAACGGCCGTCGACATTAAGGAAGTTACAGAAGAAATATAAGCTCTTATTTCTTGCAAGAATTAGGTAGTAAATGGAGCGTGTCCTTTCAGAGCTACCATCTGGACGTTTGTCTACCTTCCGTACAGTTTCATACATTCTGTACAGTTTCATAACCGGCACTCGTCAATCCGGAGTAAGACAAAGATTACTGTGCATAGCTACTGCCAAAGGAATATCTTACTGTGCGTAACTTTTGCTCAGGGACTAAATTTACTGTGCGTAGCTACTGCCCAAGGACCAACTTCCTAGTGCATAGCTGCTGCCTAAAAACTAAGTTCCAAAGGGCGCTGTCGGCTGAATCGGAAGATGGCCGAAAGATGTACCGCTGACATATCAGGTGAAGAAATAGGGGTGTGAACATCATGACGTAACTTTTTGTACAGGTAGTTATTTGATGACCACTGTTAGTGATTGTTATATCCTACGTAGGCTACCTGGAGTTTAGCGATTTTATTAACTGCTCGCCGGCTGAGTAAGACTTCCGTTGTCACGCTGATTTGACAAAACTGTACTATTTGTAGAGGACATTCCAGAGTCCGGTGAACAAGCTGGCCATTCAGTTCGTTCAATTCCGTCAGCTTCAACCATGTTGTCCACCATGTAGCTCTGTAGGGACGAGCGTTAATCGCCTACCGAAAGGAACCCATCTTCTATGGCACCAGCGAGGGGCACAACAAAATGCCGATGGATCTAGTCTATGTGTGTCTGATCAGTCAAAGCACCATTCTGAACAACGTGGAGATCCGTACACCCGCCAATACGCTCCTGCCCACACCATTAGTGCACCACATGACATGCACATAAGCAGGATGGTTCCGAGATGAAGGAACGACGATTATCTGACTGAACACATAATCTTGACTCGTATGTGAACAGAAACCGGCGTCATTCGTTACGTCTCCAATCCTGATGTTCCTCCACCAAGTTTATGCGGGCTAAACGGTGTCGTGGTTTTAATAGAACACACACACACAAACACACACACACACACACCATAGAGGCCTGATGCTGCCAGAAGTGTGTGCTACAGCTGAGTTGCATTCGGCCTTCGTCTCGACGTGCTTTTAACCGGAGATGACGGTCGTCTATTACTGATGTTACCCATGGACGACCTTGGCCTTCCCTTCTTTTAACGGTTCCTGTTGTCTGAAATCGCGTCCAGGTCCTGGAAATTACACTTTGGGACACTCCAATCGTAGCAGATACCTCCCTCTGTATCAGTCCCCCTTCCAACCTTCCTAGGGCTCTCCATGCCATATCTTCGGGTTAAGTCACGTTGTAGCTGCATTGCACCACCTGCTCACTATACTGTCTGAACCTAACTGCTTGTTTAATTCGTTTGGTAAACACAAAAGCAACCCCCTCTGCAACAACTTTCCGTTATTACCAATATCTCGTCGGTTGCCGTAATGTTGTTTTCTGCACTCCGTGGAAGAGACAGAAATACGTCGAACAATTTTAGTTCATTCTGCCGATGACAATACTACAGACCTAGATATCTCAACTGATCCTCTTAATTATTTTGACCTGTGTACTTTGCGCTGCTGCGAGTGTCAGACAGTGTTTTCTCGTCGCCGACCCGTACTCGTTCAGCCAATGACAGGACCCACTTAAGCCGTTGGCACACGGAGCGTGTGTCTGAACGTGTGTGGTCAACGTGCCGAATGCAACGTGCGGCTGACCGCTCGGAGACGGCGCGACTTGTGCATACGAGACGTGTGCCTCAACGAGCTACACGCGACCGCAGCGCGCTCCAGCGACAGTTGACGGCGACATCAGGTCCTGGAATCACACTGTTTACCAAATCAACAGAGTGGAATTCCTGCTTTACCTCTATTGAACCGCTTATTTCCGCGCTTGTGTTTATGTTCCTTATGTTCTGTGATATAGGCCTAAATAAGTAACAACAAAATACCTATGAACATAAGACTCTTATAAAAATAGCATTTTATGGCAATAAGTGCAGCGAATTATAAAAGTTTCATGACAAACAGTGCGATATAAAATTAGAATAGGCGTTCATAACACAAAGATTATTGCAAGGGTCTCGCTTTTTAGTAAATCTTAAAAGATCATGTTTCCACGGTCAATGTTACTATTCAGTAGAAGAATGTTAAGAACGTGTAAAATGCAATACGTGAAACAATAAGTACGTATTTTACTCTAAGTAAGGTGCAAACTGTCTTGTTCATAAAACGAATCTAACAAACTCACTCCTCAGAGGGCGCGCACTTATTTTTACATAGCATCGAATATTATGCAATATACTTCTAAGAAATTTATAGGAAAGTCTTTGAGTCTATCAGAAAACCGAATAAACGAAGAAAAATTTTTGCTTATTTGGAACCTTAAACCAACATCGCGACCTCTTTTAACTTCATAACCTACGCTACGGCCAGTAGCATTACTAATGCATCCTCATGGGAGGTATTAGACGTGTCATATATGCTACTGGGCACTATGTCGGGTGCTGACATGTATTTACAACAAGTGATACAAATAACGATTCGTGTTGATAGATCTTCAGTCAGCCTCGCCTTGAAATGGCAGATTACTGTAATACGGAAATTTTTGAACCACATATAAGACGTTTCCAGTCATTTATTCCAACAAATAGTACCTTAATGGCCGATTTCCGATAGATTCCCAATTTACTCAGTTAGTTTTAGTTGCTTTGAAATGTCATAATTCATAAGACCTAAGTTATATACATAAAAACCACGAAATACGACGGCCAACATAGCGTCTTCGTCTCTACCGGAAAGTGCTGCCCCCCTCCCCGGATAGCCACGTGGTGTGACGTCGGGGGCGTTGTCCCACCTTATTGGTGATCGTTCAGACACACGTCGAAAATCACTACGTTTACATGTAACACATGATACGGAAGACGAAAACCGATTTTCGTAAACCGTTTTTCGTTGTCATGTTTACATGGCACAGCCTGAATCGGATTTCCTAATCCACTTAAGATGGCGGCTTAAAAACAGCTGATTCAGTCCCCGATTCAGTCAGCATAATCGCTATTTTTCTTTACTTAAATACACAGAGTCATGCTCACTCTAATATTAATACCTTTATTTCACATTAGAAAATATCACTGCCCATATGTGCGAAAAAAAAACAATCTGACAATCTGACAAAAACGGTTGCGTTTACATGGGCACGAAAATCAATTGTGGAACTGAAAACCCGCTTTAGAGAAGTGGATTTCCAGAATCGATTTTGGAGTGTTTACATGACCAACCAAAAGCGGAATTGAGGAATCGGTTTACGAAATCCGGTTTTGGGAGCCAAATGTTCAAATGTTTGTTAAGCTTATGGGACTTAACTACGGGGTCATCAGTCCCTAAACTTACAAACTACTTATGAACTACTTACGAACTAGGACGGCACAAATATCCATGCCCGAGGGGGGATTCGAACCCCCGACCGTAATGGCCGTGCTGACCGTGACTGGAGCGCCTCAGTCCCCTCGGCCACCGCGGCCGGCTTTTGGGAGCCCATGTAAACGAGGTGCATATCTGACATGCTTGATACTGCCCGAAACTTTGGGAAAGCCTCGCCAACGTTCGGTTCGCACGTTGTGACGTCAGAAACTCGCCACGTTCGCCACACTCGTTCAGATACACGCTCCGTGTGCTTTAGACTGTCTACGCGAGTTTTCCCGAAGACGCCGAAAGTCGCTCTACCGACAAGCTCCGCACCAATGTTCAAATGTTTGTAAAGCTTATGGGACTTAACTACGGGGTCATCAGTCCCTAAACTTACAAACTACTTATGAACTAACTAATACTAAAGACGGTACAAATATCCATGCCCGAGAGGGGGGGGGGGTTCGAACCCCCGACTGTAGTGGCCGTGCAGACCGTGACTGAAGCGCCTCAGTCTCCTCGGCCACCGCGGCCGGCAAGCTCCGCAACATCTGCAATAAATGTCACAAACGTGGAATGATTGTATAGGGAATACGGGCAATGTAACACCTGTGCACTTGACAGGGCCTACCGCACGGTGTTTTGACAGCAGGAGAGCAGTGGCCCTACGGCCACACTGCTGCAACTGCCGTGCTTTGCTTCAGGGTCCTTCCCTCGGCTGGCGGCCAAGAGCTTGCCAGAGATAAAAGGGGCAATAAAACTCGACGCTAACTCCATCACCGCACGCACACCATGCACATTTAGGCGCTCGTTTCGCCAACATCTATCTTTCAGGCGGCCGGAAACGGAAACTTCATTCAAAGGCCGTTACCATCTACTGCCAATTTATAACTGACTATCTTTGCACACGAGAGGGGCAAAGTTAACAAACCACAGAAGAGCAGTAAGCAAAGAAGCAGGCGCATACATCCATTTCACATTCACCCCGACTGTGACTAGCACGTGAGAGATCACTCGAGGAGTTGCTAAATGCTTTCTTAATTTCTACGTACGCGGATATTCAATACTGATGTGTTGCACAGTACAGAATAAAAGTGGCACTATTTTCCGAAATTTCTGCCACGCGACGCTATAAATACTGGCATTTTTTCGCATCAGAGAACTCGTTTATTTTGTTTTGTCCTCAGAACACTAACAATACAAGCCAACCATAGTTACAATGCAAGCAATTAAAGTAAAACGACGAAATAACCTTCGTTGTTTGAACAGTAGAACAATTTTTCTGTTATTTCTTACTCTATCTATTCAGCACGTATGCCCTTGCTCTCAAATCTACTGAACACTTCTCGCATAACATTAGTCTTATTTTCTTCACACTTTCTTCGGTATTTGTTTGCCAAGAAAGGTTCAGTTCGTCTTTGTTTTCGAAATAGCTTTTTTAATTTGCCATTAAAAGATCGATTTTTCGGAGCCTTAACCATATTTGAAGTTACGAATTTACATAATATATTTTCGCCAGAGGTCATTCACATCTCCTCCATACAGTTCAATGTTCGTCGCTGACTGATTTTGCTTTGGAAATTATTAAGAACAGTAAAGAATTCTGCTTTCATCTTACAGAGATCCACGACAGTGACTCGAGTAGAAACAACTCATTTGAAGCACAACAGAAAGGGAAGGCCAGTGACTGGTGTATACTGAAAACGTGAAATGTCACAGCTGCCAACAGTCAGTCATCATTTCGTGTGTTCCAAACACGAAGGTTTTTCGTGGTGGATTCCTTTCATGATGGAAAAGAGATCCCTAACTTAAGTGTAATTTCTATTTACATACAAAAAGTTATGCAATGAAAAGATATATTTTGAATTATATGGGCGTTAATAATATTTCGAAAAATATTTCATCGACGGCGACATTAGTTAAGTAGTTGATACGAGCAGTTATCAGTGAAACAAAGCTTCCATGCGGCGCAATTCTTTACCATAAACATGAATTCATACATTTCCACAAATTAATTTAGAGAAAGTGCTAATTCGATTTCAACCTGCACACTTCCCGCACAGCTCTTACGATATTTCAGTCCCAGTATTTATCAATTTTGTGCTAATCTTTTCATCTGTATCTCACTACTATACCTGTACTCCATTCTTTGCAATATACTTTGGTAGTAAGCATCTTTTTAGTTTGTGCTTAATTTTACATAACCTTCGCTTTAACATTTGTGTTGTTATTTATGTTGTGAATAGTTTTCATGCTAACAACATGTTTGTACTTTCTCTGTGTATGTGAACCACGAGTAGTAGTTTGAAATTCGTCTGTGCTCTACCTTTTGTAATTTGTGATAACATTATCAGTCTCCAACAGATCAATATGTAAATAGCAGACTAAGTTTTCGCAACCGTAACTACGACTCAAAGTGAGGAAACAAGACTGACAGAGAACAGAGACGTAAGCTGCCTTCTGCCGCTCACTTCTGTTCCAGTCATAGCCACCAAATACGCGAATGAAGAGCTACTCTAGTGCTAAAGCGACCGCTGAAGTTGCATTAGAGCGACCCCAGCACATTTGTCCTTTGTTCTTCCATCCACTGTGCACAGAAGAGGCTACAGCTCTGGCCGTTCCGCGCACCGCCCACTGATGCATTTTTCATCCGCTCTGAGTGCAGCGGCTTTGTCTTTTCCACTCTGAAGCACAGCACAGTAGCGACGTAAACTGTTTCGTATGGCTATATACCCATTCATCGCCACTCCGTACTAAATACGGACACTTACGCACTCTAAACTCGTACTTGGCAAAGGAAAGGTGCTGAAGCACACAAACAAAAGAAATCTTCCTATTTGTATAATGGACCCTCAGACGCTAAATACGTACTTATTCGGCAATCGTATTGAGCATGTAGGAGGAGCATTAAAAGTTTGCGCAATATGCTGAACGAGATTTAAAAGCTTTAACATTGTTCAATATACGGTATATTCCATAATACAGAGAAGACTACGTAATTGTGGTATCAATATATACCATAAAAATGTGTGTGCGTGTTTCATAGTGGGAAGTTTCAATGAAGGTATACAATCACTAGCGATGATGCACCTTCACTAACCTCTTTAGTGAATGTGGATTACTGATTACGGGTTTGCCCAAAAGATACCTATGATTTTGAAAATGTGCACCATTGCTAATGAAGATATACTTTCACTGCCAATGAGGACCATGGTTGCAATACCGAAACGAAGTGAATTTAGAAAGTTGTATTTTATAAGCTGCATTTTGAAAACAGTCATATTTAATAAAATTGAGTTATTGCATCAAGGACGTGCACTAAGGCACTTAAAGAGTTGCACAATACACAAGGTTCACATAAGCTAAGATAAAGATGAACATCTCTGTCTCTTATGTTACTGTACGGTAAGCATTTTATCATTCGGTCGCGTCCACCGTGATCAGTCTTTACGTGAGCACCATTCAAAAAATTATACAGTTCTTCACTAACATATTATATTAATTTCGTTATTCCGTTCACCTCGAGCACTTCAAACCTCTTTAAAAACTTGTAGTCATTTCCGTACCTCTTTTGTCCAGATTTTAGTGATTTAACGTTGCTATAAGTGACTCGTACTTTTCTCTGTTTATGGACATAAAATTGTAATTGTGATTTCCCCGTTCCACTCTAAGATGTTAGCAGAACTTCACTCTGCTACACTGTAGCGAAACAGCACAGCGACGCGAGCACTGCTGGAATACAACAGTGGCGTGACCCACCCCCGTACTTCCCCATCTCTTCGCCCCGTGACGTATTCGCACCTGTGCCCCCATCTTGACCCAGACACAGTTACACAACAAACGTATTGTAAAAAGTAGGCAAATAATGCACTCAAACATTGTAAATTGTTGTGGAACCATAGGTTGCACATAATAGAATGGCATGTTATTATGATTCAAATTTTTTAAAAATTCACACACATAAATATCGTACATATTTCCTTCCTACCCTCGCACAATAGCTGCACTGCTGTATAACGACAACAATCAGATTCATGGTGATACCTGGTAACACTGTCCGCCACCGAAGATTTAAACTCATACCGTTATTGAACTGCTACTGAACACATCCACTAACGGGGGCCAGCGATGGCACACCTTCACTAGTGGATGTCTTCTTTTCAGTTCATGATACGCTTTACTGATCATGTCAGGAACTATCAACTTCCACTATAACCTCTATACTCCGCGTCTTCTCCTAAACTAATCGCTCGATCACAACCACATTTCTTAGTATCCGACAACAAACGCTGTGGTATTAAGAAGCACCTACAACACACAGTTCAATGTTCCACATTTCCTCAAACTAATAACCCGATTTCAACAAAATTTAGTACACATACGGCATACAGTACAGCAAACTGCCAGACATGTGACGCATAAATAACGAGATTTTGTTTATCCACAATGATAGCACTTACCGACTAGCAATAAACTCTATATATAACTTAAAAGCTTTACGTAATTTTTGTCGCTGACAACCCAAAGTAAATTCTTCGAGGAAACCGGTTTATAGCTTTACTGCTTTTTCGCTGCCATGCAGTATGCCACAAAATATTACTTGTGCACTACTGATTCTATTCGCGAGATATTTTAAAGATAGTGCACACACGTATGTAGGCCTGCCTCCAAAATTAAATCATAGTACGATTAATATTTGATGACATGAGGCCATACAACATTTAGGTCAAGAAAGGCTGCCCCATTCCGCATAAGTTTTCCATTTACTACGCCATCTCTACTAATTCTATTCACGACATACAACCTCTGACAAAGTTCCGTGAATAGTTCCGTAACATTAACGTAGAAGAACTATGAACTACAATTACCTTACTGTCCCTCGAAATAATCACCTGTCATAACTATGAACTGCTGAGGTCTGCGATACAGGTCCCGGAAAGTCTGCACGGTCTTCCTTTGGAATGCTGTTCAAAAGACTCGACAGGTTTCACTGGACGTCAGGTATATCCTTTCAAAGCGAATTTGAGTCGAGGGAATAGGAAGAACTCAGGAGAATCGAGATCCGGCGAATACGGTAGATGTTCAAATTGCATAACCCCCCCTTTTTGCCATGAACTATTTGACGATATTATCTGTGTGTGGGCAGGCGTTGAGTGAACAAAAACCCAGGTACCTTTTTGTGCATACTGAGGTCGTACTTCACTTGGACGTTGCATGACACGGGGCAAAATTTCAATTTACCTTATAGGTTAGGGGTATATTAATGATAGTAATAATAATAACCTTGCAGCATTCAACGTCGTTCCCACACGTAGAAATTCCTTTACTATCGAAGGCGAAGAGCATCGTTTTTTATGAAAGATTTTTCGGCTGTGACCTTTTTCCAACGAACTGATGTCGGAGAATGCCAATCCATGCTCTGCCATTTCATTGCAGAATAGTACCCGAGACACCAGATTTCTTCCTCGTTGAAAATACGGTTCAAGAAATTGGGTGTCGCATCCGCCGTTTAAACAAAGACCTGTGAAGCCTCTAAACTTACCTGCTTCTGATCGACAGTCAAGTGATGCGGCGCAAGGTGACAACACGTCTTTCTCTTCCCTAACTTCTGGGTAAGGATTTGTCGCGCGGGTTCACGATTAATCTGCAGTTCATCCGTTATCATGCGCACAGTTCACTGACGATCGTTCGTGATCATTGTCCTCACTTTCTCAATGTTTTCGTCACTGACAGCGATCGCCGGTCGTCTGCGAAGAACGACAAACACTTTACCGCTTCCTCGAAAACGGGCAAACCCACTCGTACACCATACACACTTCTTGGACAATGATGAGCCCCAGGGACCAGTACGCATGCTTCTCTTTAGGTGTCTTGCCAAGCTTAAAACAAAACATTAAATTGATAATTTGCTCGTTCATTGCCTTCTCCTTAGTTGAGAACCAACGCACCAAACAAGCACTTCGTTTAACAGGTCTAACAAGGAACGCACACGATGCTCAACTGGACTGCGGTGGAGGCAGGTTGCCGGTAACTACTATTCAAATCAAATGTTTGTAAATCTATGCGACTTCTTTTGTTACAAATTACTTAAACTAAGTTACACTAACCTAAGGACAAAACACACACACACACACACACACACACACACACACACACACACACACACACACATCCATGCCCCAAGGAGGACTCGAACCTCCGACGGCGAACAACCGCGCGTTCCGCAGCAAGACGCTTTAGACCGCTCGGCCACAACACATCGGAAGAAACTACTGTGATCGGTAACCAGTACCAATAATTTTATGCAGTTTGCAAGCGTTGTTACGAGTGACAAATGCTTAGGAAAACAGCACGTCTCCATGATAAATTAAGAGTTCACTTGTTTAACTTATAATTAGTTGTTACGGTCAACTAATCTAAACCACCATGACTTTTTTCTTGGTAGCTTTTCAGGCCTTTGTCACCCGTTCTTTGCAATTTCTGTTTTGTGAGACAACAAAACTCCGCTGCAATATACGGTATACCCACATCACCGATCGTTGACACGTTGGTACAAAGGCAGAGTTCAAACTGACGCGTCTAAGCATCAATATTTACGAAATAAAGACTGTGCCTCGCACTTTCACGCAATATCGTTCAACAAATACTGAGTGTCTGTGGGCCCCAAATGTGAATTACTGTTTTGACTTTCTCTGACACACATACTACACTGCACACAACAATGAAAGGATCTAGTGAGATACAGCTACATACGATGCATATCGATGGTGTTGAACTGCAACCTCGTACGTCAGTTTGTTCTTTTAAGAACATCGCTGACAATTTTTATTTAATTTATGGCTTGAAAATTATTTTACAGTGTTTTAATGGAATATTTTATACTGATAATAACTGGTTCTTAATTTCTATCGAAATAACTGTAAAAATAATAATGCTTATTTCACTCTCCTCCAAAAATGATTTTTTTCCATACTAGGCTGCTGTTCAACACCATCGATATGGTAACGTATTTTATTCAGATATTGGTTGCAATTTTTATTTGTGTGTAATACAGTACGATAGTTTGCTGTGACAACTGTTTACTTGAGGTTCACTTGGCGTTTACTTAGAGCGAGGCACCATGGGGCTACAATAGTAGTGAAAAAGTCATTCTCGTTACCCTCTAATATGGTGGTCGATCACCTCGGATGGCCAGGACTGTTGCACACCAGTGAGGCATTGACAGTAACAGGTTATGAATCAGTGCATCCCAGACATGCTCAATCAGGTTTAAATCCGGTGAACAAGATGGCCACTCCCTTCATTCAATTCCCACAGCTTCAAACATGTTGTCCACCAGTGCAGCTCTATGAAGATGAGCGTTATCGTTCACCATAAGGAAACCCTTTCCTATGGTACAAGCGCGGGCACAACGAAAAGGTAGAAGGATCTCGTGTCTATACCTTTGAACAGTCAAAGCGCCATTTTCAACGACGTACTGGTCCGTACGTCCACCAATACTGACTCCTGCCTACACCATTTGTCCACCATCATGATACAGTGATGTCTCCTGAACATCAGCCGTATTGTTCGAAGTTTCTCGAGATGAGGGAACTACGATTGTCCGAGTAAACACAAATTCTTGACTCCTCTGTGAACAGATCCCGGCACCATTCGTTACGTGTCAAACCCGAACCAGTGTAGTTGTAATGGGGCACATACCACTAGCCTCCGTGCGTAGAGGCCACATTTCCGAAAGCGATTTCGGACTGTTCGTGTTGACATCGTGCGTCCTGTTGCTACCCGGATGGTGCGTTGCAGCTGAGTTGCATTCAGCCTCTTGTCTCGACGGGCTGCTAACCGGAGATAGGCTAACCGTCATCTCTTGCTGCTGTTACCCGTGGACGACCTTGGCCTTGCCTTCTTTTAACGGTTCCGGTTGTATGAAATTGCATCCGGATCCTGCAAATTGCACTCTGGAACACGAGAATAGCTGTACCCACCTCCCTTTTTATGTGTCTCGCTTCCAATTTACCTATGGCTGTACATGCCACAGTTTCGGAAGTTACGATGGTGTTAGATTGCACTAACTGCTCAAAACACTTTCTGAACCCAAATGCTTGTGTAATTGGCTTGTAAGAGTAAACACAATCAACACCAACCCCTTCTGCAACAACTTTCAGTTATCACCACTAAATTGGTTCACGTAATGTTGTCTCCACTCCGTAGAACCGACAGAAAGACGTCTAACTATTTTAGTTCATTCTGCCGATGACAATACTTCAGAACCTAGATATCTCATCTGTCCCCTAATAATTGTTCTGACAATATCACTTCATTTCCAGCAATCAATATCTAAGTCACCAGCAACACATTTACTCAATATAAAATATTAAAAATGGGGTTGATACAGACTTCACAAAAGGACAGTGAAACCAGAATAGAGGGAAGACCGAAGGTACACTAACAAAGAAAGTTCTTGGGCTCGAACAAACATATCTGTATGAACGTTTGGTTATAGGATCTCTACGTACACCTCAATGTGCTGGTGGGTGTCGTTTTTATGCAAAACTTTGCAATCATGCTCTAGATAGCACTGTAGATGTAATTGTAGACGCCACACGTAATTCAGATATCTGAACTATATCTTATGTAATAATCGTCGTATATGTTCTCTAGCGTATTGTCATCAAAAGCCGTGATGATAGTTGCAACTTTAACCTCCTTCTCGGAGGACTGTTGGTATTCACTGCCACTGCTTCCATCGTGCCGGCCGCGGTGGCCGAGGGGACTGAGGCGCTCTAGTCACGGTCTGCACGGCCACCACGGTCGGGGGTTCGAATCCCCCCTCGGGCATGGATATTTGTGCCGTCCTTAGTTTTAGCTAGTTCATAAGTAGTTTGTAAGCTTAGGGACTGATGACCCCGTAGGTAAGTCCCATATGTTCTACAAACATTTGAACATTTTGCTTCTCTTCCCGCACATACCGTAGCACTACCGCTAACAATGAGTTCTCGTCATTATCATCCCTATTATCATAATTATGTGTTAGTGTTACAATAGTATGTAACTTATGCTCATATTTCTGTACCATAACGGATACGAGAAAGCATGCGAATGATTCATCTTCTACACTAATACCATATTCACGAAGAATGGTTCTTCGTAACTTCATCTCAACCAATCGTAATACTTTAGCAGGATTGATTACCAATCGCCGCCCCATCTGACGCTTCACCACACAAATATCACAAAACGCAACTTCGGAGGCACACTGCACCGTCCCTACTGGCGAACCGACAGGTCAAAGTGCAATGTGGCAAGGCACACGTAGAGGCCTCTAACGGAAGACTGCAGAGTTTTGCAGATGCGGGAGTGGCACTAGTGCAATAAGGGATCTTTACATTATCTCTCGTACGATTTTGATGTATATGTGTTTGTTCGAGCTTGTAAAAAATTAAATTACGATATTGAACAGTCGAAAAGAACAAATCAAAAAATAACCAGAAACAAGTCGTCATCGTTATTCCACATATTGAGGTGGTTCGACCGTTTTCAGAAAAAAATTCAATTCTGGACTGGCTGTATGTACTCAATGACGGTGATCTGCATGTTACATAGGTATCACCTCGACTTCAATGACAGAGAGAGATATTTTAAATTCCATAAATTGAGTAAATGTTAACCCAACCTTTAATTCGCCATTATTCACACCGTAAATGTTTTGCCCTATAAATTTCTTAACGGAAGCATGCGCAAAACACAAGTGGCTAGTTTACTGCCGGGTGGCGCGAGGGCTGGAGTGAGAAGGCACAATATCGCTAATCCCCTAGCCGATTATTAGCCTCATTTCTCAGCACTGCTTCTTGGTTCGAAGAAAGTTCAGGGCGATATCATTAATTTTCTCTTGTCTAAGATTAATGGCCAGCAAGGAGCAGAACTTCCCTACTCCGACTGCAGTAATCGCCAGAACTGCGAAAAATTCAATGCGTTATCCTTATTCGCTGTCACATCACTCTGGTAGTGAGACGGTTCCGATAACACACTCTTTGAAAAGGAGATTCAATATTTCCGCAAAGACAAATACTCGTACCCTACTAAATAAACACATAAAATATATCTAGTGTTGTCAACGTGAAGACACGGTTTTATACTGCTAACACATTCTTGCCGGCCGCGGTGGCCGAGGGGACTGAGGCGCTTCAGTCACGGTCAGCATGGCCACTACGGTCGGGGGTTCGAATCCCCCCTCGGGCATGGATATTTGTGCCGTCCTAGTTCGTAAGTAGTTCATAAGTAGTTTGTAAGTTTAGGGACTGATGACCCCGTAGTTAAGTCCCATAAGCTTAACAACTATGAGACTTAACTACGGGGTCATCAGTCCCTAAACTTACAAACTACTTATGAACTACTTACAAACTAGGACGGCACATATATCCATGTCCGAGGGGGGATCCGAACCCCCGACCGTAGTGGCCGCGCAGACCGTGACTGGAGCGCCTTAGTCTCCTCGGCCACCGCTCGAAGTGGTGGACAGCTTTCGAGACACAAGCAGTTTGGCGTAGGGCGGAACTGTGTTACATCGAAGGGGGGGGGGGGGGGGCGACGGCGGCGGCACATTGTGGAACAACCGAAGTCGCAAAATTATTGTCGCTAATCGTTCTGTATCCTCACTGGAATATACTGTTCAACATCAGTGAAATAGTGCAAAAGTTTACTGCAAAGTACCCTCTGTCGGTGGCTTGCGAATTACAAAATCCTTCTGCACGAAAATAGACATGCAAAGGGGAACTTAGATGGTGATTGGTAAAATGGTGCCAAAGTCGGTTGTCATAGATCTTCTGCTACGCACTGTATGAAAAATTATTTCGACGGTGTTCGTCCCCTTGTTTTGATCTTAAATGTGCAAAATTTCTTCAAGATCGGAATAAGACTATATATTTATCGAAGTCTTTTAAGAGTTCCTATTTGTATGCAAAAATTTTATTTCAATTATTTCGTATGTTTATTATCAGATTTTGTGAGACGGCGACAGATACATTTTAGTTAGGAACGGCTAGGCCGCTTGCGGACGTAAGAGCCGTTGTAGTTCCCACGGCAGAGACGCACCTTATGGATATGAAGTAGGTAGAGGAGGGGGGGGGGGGGTAGTGAAAGGTCCAGAACGCTGCCTCCATGGAAATGTCCGTTGCGGCCGCCGTGCTTCTACGCCGCGGAGTTCGGAGAATATGGCATGAATCGAAAGTCTTTAATTTATTAATGTTTTTATGTAACAATGCTTTGGTGGCATACAAGCCTTAGTATGCAGAGTTGGGGTCAAAAGAAGTGCTGATAATTTAGTTTCCTTTAAAAATGTTCAAATAGATAAACAAATGAATTACAATGCCTGTAACGAACGTTTACGAATACTTCCAAAGATGTTCGAGATCTCAGCAGCGCGCCACTGCAGTCAGTGGGCGTAAAGGCATAGTTTGGACCTGTCTCATGGGAACCATGCTCTCAGTACCAGTAGTAAACTCATAATAAAATGTTTTGGGCATAGCAGCAACTGTGTTTTATAGGCTAGAAAGGAAATAGCCACCAGTTGCATGGTTGCAAATTTATTCAAAACCGGTTTCGTTCAATTATTGCCCTTCTTCAGGTATATGTTCAAATGTTTGTTAAGCTTATGGGACTTAACTACGGGGTCATCAGTCCCTAAACTTACAAACTACTTACGAACTAGCTAACACTAAGGACGGCACAAATATCCATGCCCGATGGGGGATTCGAACCCCCGACCGTAGTGGCCGTGCAGACCGTGACTGGAGCGCCTCAGTCCCCTCGGTCACCGCGGCCAGCTCAGGTATATGTACAGGAAACAGTTATGTAATATTAGTATTTGTATGTTATTCTTAACTGTTTCCTGTATAGATACCTGAAGAAGGGCAGTAATTGCTCGAAAGCTGTTGTGAATAAATCTGCGTCCCTGCAACTGATGGCTGATTCATTTCTAACCTGAACTTATTATTGTTAGCCTCAGAATCTTCAAATAGTCTTGTATTGTGGCGTGCCTAGTAATAAAGCCCCGTAATTGACATCCTGGTTTTTATTTAGGTGAAATACCTACACGTAACGAGTATTTCAGCTCTTTTAACAGATCTTCCATCAGTAATCCATGGTGCTGTCTAGCTATGAAGGGAAAACGTCATCGAGAGCCTGCGTACAAAACAGGTAGGAGTAACACCTACACGTCGGCTCACAACTCAGACTCAAAACGGGCCAGCTTATATTGCAGATTCCGGATGGACAGTGAGGGCCGGTAAATCCGCACGCCCCCTTTTCCATCTTCTACGGACCCAAGATTATGCCGAGGGGATCTTGCAGTCTGTAAGTAAAATACCATCCGCCATACACCAGATGGCATTTTATGTATACTGTGCGTGACCTTCCTCTTGTTTTCAAGGTCAAGTAAGTTTCATCAAGGTCGGAATAAAATTGTAGGTTTGTAGGAAATACAACAAACGCAGAAAGAAATGGAAATTACTACTTTTAATTTCTTGTATGTAGAGAGTCCTTATGTTTGTTCCGAGCACAAGTTGTTGTTTTTCTTTTTTTTTTTTTTCTTCCAGAGTTTGAAAAAGTTTTGCACACTTTACCTTCAAAAGGAGAGTAAGGTCACTGTCTACACAGGATGTGCGCTACACGCTGAACGAAGCTTTACAACAGACTTAGTGTTTTATTCCCACCTTGGTGTAATTGTACACACTTGGCCTACAAACCGTGAGGAAGGTCGCTGTCCAACAGACATCATACGCTGCATAGTGGAGGGTACCTGATAACAATCGTCGACATCGTTTGACCAATTACCACGAAAGTTGACACCTAATGTCAAATCACCGTATTGTACTGGGTACCTCAGAATAAACCTCGACCCAGTTTCAACCTATCACCAACAGCGTTAGTTGATAATTTTTCACACGCAGAAGGAGGAGATGGAATGAGAAAGCGGAGGAAGAAATAGAGAGGAGAAAACGGGAGATAGGAGGAGATACATAGAGATAGGAAGAGGAGCTGGATTAACACAAAATTGGATTAATAAATATTTGGGCAACGCCGGGATTTCGGTTATAGCTGGTTCCGCGCACAGAAGCAGAGCGATAGGGGAAGCGAGGAGGGGAGGAGCTACGGTCGAGCGCCAACATTGGAGCCTGCGAGAAAAACATTGCGTAACTCGCGGCCAGCCACGCTCCTATAGAATAAATATTATTGCCTGCTAGTGCGGTAATGGAGGGGGGTGCGAAGAACGGCTGAAAACTGGTCCGCCTTCGTACGTGACGCCGACTATAGTTACATATAAGAAGACATACTTAACCTTAGTTGTTTAACAGATTGTAAATTCCAAATACCGGAATTTGGCCTCGAAAGATGAAACTGTACAAAGAATAGTCCGACATGAAATGACACGATGTGTCTGCAAGGGAACTGGGACGTGAGAAACGGGGTATAAACAAAGAAGTGAGAAGTGGATGACAACCAGGCGCAGGTATTCCTACACCATGCCTCTTGGACCGCTGGCACCAAGACGTCACTGTTTTCGTCCATGACCCAGCTTTTCGTATGACTTGCGAGGTTTGGCAGACGTCATTCGCACCACATTATATTCCTAGCCGGTCATCACGAAACCGAGCGCTTGGCCTCCTCATTAGTCATTAGCGCTAAGCAGTCGACCACGGCGGCGAGTGGCCGCAAGTCTCTACACACAGTTCCTTGCGGAGAGGACGGAACGGTTCCTCGTGGCGTCTGGAAAGACGTTCGCAGCGCGGTCACGGCCGGTGAGGTGATCTGGCACAGTGGTTGCCCGAGCTAGGTGCGGTGACGTCAGCTCGCCGAGGAGTCAGGTCGTGGCGCAACGCAAGGCAGCGCGCGCTTTCACTGCCAAACTGGGCGCCCGCGTGCTTCTGCTCCGCTGCCCTTTCACGCTCAATCGCACACGAGGCGCTGCCCATGTCCGTCCCGGCATTACTGCGCACTACAGACTGCCTACCACTCGTCGGTTACATACCAACCACACTCCACGCCTTTATTAACCCTCGCGATACCGACCGAGGGGAGTACCTTATGCTCCACCTTCTAAAGATGTTGAAATTCATTCACGTTTATTTTTATTGTAAAAAAATTATTATTTTTAATTAAGTCCACGAGATTCTATTTACAAGTCGTGCCTCTTTAAAAAAATACGTCCTTGACATTATTCTAAAACAATAAACAAATTTCTTTTTTTCTTCTTTTTCCATTACACGGTACAGAAACAACGACTGCTTGGCGATATGTAAATAGGGCACCAACTGTTGTACCGTGAATGTGATCTCGCAAGCCGCAAGAGCAATCTATTGGTTTATAACGAAATCCTGCGTGATTAGAAGAGCCAACAACGCTGGCAAAATACGTTTACGTGAAACTCTTTTTTAATTGTCTTTATGCATTACCGGTTACGACAGTTCTCTCTGATGCCAACTTTGGATCTTGAATAGCTTCAATATTACATGGTAATACAACATCAACATGGTAATACAACATCATTTGACAATTACTATTTGGACTTGTACAAAGGTACATAATATCTGAAGATGGCAACACAGACTCGTTGTTACCACTAAAGAATAACGGTAAATAATGAAAATTCCATGAAAACCTTTTTGACAGTAACTTCTTGTTCATCTGCTCACACACACACCTTTCAGGATAACGACCACATGTAGCCAAGGTTGTTTCGATGATGTATTTATGCAAACTGAAGCATGGGATAATCTAGTCCAGGTTGGAATTAATAATATAGTAATAAGGACAATTTACAAATCACCGCAAAGACATGGCGACGAGCTGCAAAAGGCACATACAAAAGACACACACATATAACACTATCAGCTATCGGCCATGGCCTTATTCAGAAAATAGAACATTCACGCATTCACACAGGCACACAACACAGTCATATAACCATCGCCTCCGGCTGCCGCACTTCGGATAAAAAATTATACCAAGACCGATATTCGAAACCGTATCTCCTGTTTAGCAAGGAATCCATTTTCTGTGTGACCTGCATTCAACTATCGGTAATGTCGACTCAAAGTTATTTCCTATATTATTCGCAGGGAGGAGTACACGGCATTAGGCTAAGAAAATCAATATAAATTGTTTATTAAAATACATATAGTTCTGAAGTGGCTGGTGGCAATCGTTTGTAAGTATGTTGCATCTAATGTTTGATAGACCAAAGTGAACAACAAAGCTGTTAACGTTAAAAACAATATTCTGATCAATCTATAGAAAATGGGTACACCAAAAAGACATTAAAAAGAATATGCATGAGAAAGAGAGAGAACGGAAGAAAAGTCCTTTTGACATTTGTTCAACATTACTTTGGACTATCTTCTAAGAGTTGTGAAAAAAAAAGTCAAAATAATTCAGTCGTTAAAGAGCTACTAAGAAGCTCTCTGTAGGTTAAGTGGAGGCCGCGGTGGAGTAGCCGAGCGCTCCAAGACGCCCTGCTGCGGATCGCCCGGTAGCTCGCCGTTTGAGTCCTCCGCGGGCATAGGTGTGTGTGATGTCCTTAGCATAAGTTAGTTTAAGTAGTTGGTAAGCCTAGGGACTGATGACCGCAGCAGTGACGTCCCTTGGATTTATAAACAATTGCATATTTTTTGGTTAAGTGGGTGGTGTAGTAACAGGATGAAGTATAACTCAATCATAATATGATAGGTGGCAACTCACGGTAAAGACGAAGAGTCACATTGACACACCTCTAATTTTTGGTCACGACCTTCATAAAAAAATAAAAATAAAAAAATAAAAAAAAATTAAAAAAATAAATAAATAAATAAAAAAACACCATACACACGTACATTCACACAAATTGACAATTCATGCACAGCTCAGCGTCATATATGGCCCTCATACGGAAAAACACTTAATCGTAAATTTTCCGCCGGACGGGAAAGTTAATGCGATCTGTCGTCTCCTGACAGGGCCACAACTACCTGCTATTTGAATTCACAACAAAAACGAGTGTAATGAAAGAAAGCGCCGCTGTTGTCGGCAGAGCGCGTGCAGACAAGTCTCGTTTGCGACTGCGATTTAAACTGGCCACCGCGTCGCGATGAGAAATCGATTTCCGAATGTCCAAATCCAGGTGGGAGGCAATAACGAACGTGCGCAGACAGGAGTGGGATGCGCAGCCACGCGCCCCGCTATAAATTGTATTCGGCGCGAGTCCGGCCGTCGCTTCGCGTCGCATGCGAGGCGGGCGCGCGCATACGAGATGGCACATCACGGCCAAACAAAACGGCGTCGCTCTGCTGCCCCACCGGCGTCGCGTTACCCGCCGTCATTACCGCGCCGCTGCTGTTTGTACCTGCCACCGATGACGTCATCATGTACCTGTCACCGATGACGTAAGCAAGTTACGGAGCCTGACAGCCTTGCGTTTTGTTCACGGTAATGTGATCTGAGGGAGGGGAGGGGGGGGGGGGAACATAACTGCAACCACACTAGGCGCTGGGCAAATGGATAAGCCATTTCCAAAACTGTCAATTCCACAAGAACATGCTCGAAGATGATAGCGATAACCACTTTATTATTGTCGATGACATCACACGATCGAAATCAAAAGGAAATGGGTTTCGCCGACGGAAAACAAATTACCGATTTGTTATTTAAACATGAAAATCAGAATTCCAACCACTCCAATCGTAAACTCGTACTTTTAAACAATTTCCGTAACAATTACGATTAAATCGTGATGGTTGAAACCTCTGCACCCCTGACTCCGGAAAAATGTCGGAAACTTTGGCTACCGTGAAAGCGTAATTTGCACAAGATATACTACGAGTATTTGATCAAATGTATCCGACACCTAGCTGAAAATGAATAACAAGTTCGTGGCGCCCTCCATGAGTAATGCTGGAATTCAATATGGTATTGGTCCACCCTTAGCCTTGATGACAGCTTACACTCTCGCAGGCATACGTTCAAACAGGTGTTGGAAGGTTTCTTGGGGAATGACAGCCCATTCTTCACGGAGTGCTGCACTGAGGAGAGGTATCGGTGTGAAGTCGGTGAGACTTCGCACGACGTTGGCGTTTCAAAAACATCCTAGATGTATTGTACAGGATGTAAGTCGGGACTTTTTGCGTGCAGGGATGTTAATGTCGTATAACCACTCCGCTTCAAAAAAATTCAAATGTTTGTAAAGCTTAAGGGACTTGAATGAAACTTTCACTCTGCAGCGGAGTGTGCGCTGATATGAAACTTCCTGGCAGATTAAAATTGTGTGTCGGAACCGGGACTCGAACCTGGGACCTTTGCCTTTCGCGGGCAAGCGCTCTACCGACTGAGCTATCCCGACACGAGTCACACTCCGCTGCAGAGAGAAAGTTTCATTCTGGAAACATCCCTTAGGCTGTGGCTAAATCATTTCTCCACCATATCCTTTCTTCCAGGAGTGCTAGTCTTGCATGTTTCGCAGGAGAACTTCTGTGGAGTTTGGAAAGTAGGAGGCGAAGTACTGTCGGAATAAAGTTGTGAGGCGGCATCTTGAGTCGTGTCGAGATAGCTCAGTCGGTAGAGCGCTTGCCAGCGAAAGGCAAAGGTCCCAGGTTCGAGTCCCGATTCCGGCACACAATTTTAATCTGCCAGAAAGTTTCTTAAGGGACTTAACTGCGGGGCATCACTCCCTAAACTTACAAACTACTTACGAACTACCTTATACTAAAGACGACACAAACATCCATGCCCGAGAGGGGATTCGAACCCCCGACGAGAAACGACCTCGCGCATCGGAACTCCGCTACAGGCCGTACATGTTGGACATCGTGTTGAAGATGCAATAGATATTCCCGAATTGCTCCTGATACAGCGGGAGGCAAGGAGGTACTTAACCCTTTAATGTATGACTCTTTATTTGAAGCTATAAAAATACCACGATTAATGTACAGTCCGTATATAATGAAAAAAAGATGGAAAACAAAATTCCTTAATATTATATGCACACTACTAGTAACAACAGGTCACATATATTCAGCTACATAGTGCTTCCATGATGTACCTGATGTAAATGTCACTATTATGCCTCTCATCTTTCCAAAAAGTGACGCATAATGCAACATTAGTACGTGATTGACTACTTTTAGTCGGCAAAGCAGGAATACTAATGTAAACAAACACACATGTTAGGAGAAACTCAATGTAATTAACTGTCTAAATGATTCAATGTTACTCTAAAATTTATATTTTCTAGGCGAAGCTACCACCATATGTATAACTATGTATACAAGTGAAGAAGCTGTCAGCACAATGCACCTAACACGAAAACCGTATGTTTTAGGGATGGCCAGCCGGATACTTTTGATCACATAGTATTCCATGAAGTCACCGTACAGTTGGAAATATAAAAGAACATAACCTCCACCAACATGTTAGCCCGGAACCCCGAGTACCAAGAAAAGCAAAATAAGAACTACCTTTAAAAAATCATAAGACATAATCATACCTGCCAACCTTCAAAATGTAAAAATCGGGAGATCCAGTTTAGAAAATCGGGAGATTCTTCAAAAAATCAGGAGATATGTTGTATCAACTGCGGCGCACTTTACTATAAACCTTAAGATAACTGATTTTCGTCTTTTCCTATAATCTCATAACGCTACATAATGGAAAAAAAAAAATAAATAAAAAAAATAAATATCTTGCGTTAACCCAATTGTTGATTACATCCTTATATTTTGTAGCCAGTCCAAGTAAAGCGTTGATTTTTTTGATCAAAACAAAAAACTTTTGAGTTGTATATTTGTGCTACACTCCTACCTGGAAAGACGTTATCATGTTATGGAACATCGTATTTAATTGGTAAACCGTACTCTCTAATAAGCAATGTAAATAAGCACTCTGCATGTATCAGATGATCAATTTCACTTTTTTCAGCAATTTCAGTCTTTTATTGTTACTCACACACTTTTAATTTTCTCTGCACGTATTTCGGTACACTGCTTTTCCCACCATGTGATGTGGAGATACGACATCGACAAAAAGGACAAAATATAAAAATGTTCCGGAAACTGCTTAAAAATTTATTATATTTCTTGCCATACTGGAACACATACCACCGAATTGAAATCTCATAATCATGGAAAATAGTTGCTTACACGAAAGTTGCCCTTCTGCAATTCGCGTATGGAAGTGCTGATACTTTAAACGAGGATAAGTAGTACTCTGGCAACCTTCCTATGTACGACACATTGTGTGCTTACCATTAAGTCTTGCAGTTTTCGCCTCCTTTCTTAAGATGTGGTTACAAATTGTTCTGTCACACGGCAGCGCTGAACAAAATACGAATGCCCAAGATTGGCAGAATAGAAAAATAATACCAAAGGACAAGCCAAAATTCACGTGTTCTGCAGCCATAGTGCTAACTGAATAAGAAGCCTTGTGTACAATGAATTTCAGGGGTTGCTCTAAACTCTGGCAACATGCGAGCTGATCGCGGACCCTCATCTACGCTAGAGTCTCTCAAATGTTATATTCGTGGTCTTTTCGCGAGATACACACGTGGGAGAAAAGAAGTTTCTTGACTGAATATTCTAGAAAGTCATTTTAACAAAAAACCTGACTGTGATAGCCGACCCAAATCTTACAAAAGTCTGTGAGCTCCATGCTGCTCTCGCGCTTGCTAAACTAAGCCGATAGGAGACGCGTAGCACTTCTCTGGACACTATACATTACTTCAAGCAATCCTCTCCGATACAAGTCTCACACCGACGGGCAGTACTCTAGATTAAGGTTTTGAAAGCTTTTTCCGTCGTGGTGGACCGCACGTCTTCAACAGCCTCCCAGTTCCTATCTGCCTGGCACTTGCTTTTCCGGTGATTAGATTTCTGCCAGCGCTGCACTTCACATCGTTCCGTGCGCACATTCCCAGGCACGCTTCCAGTACTTGCTTTGTAATTCTGCAGTCAAGTAGTATGCATCTTACCATCTATTTGTTATGCAGCGAAAGGTTATGATACCACGTCCTCAAGATACTTTAACACCAGAATATCTCATTCATTATTTCGTTTCTCAAAAACTCTATGATACAATCACAAAGCGGATCTCATATTCCGTAGTTTCGTGTTTTGCTCCGTAAGCGACGGTTCTGCACTCTATCAACGCCACGCCACCCCCAGAATAAAAGAATAAAACCTGGAAATTTGGTGGCTAGAGTGAGGTTTAACTCATTCTGGTGCTCTTCGTACCACGCAAGTACAATGTCAGGTTGTGTGACGCATTGCAGTTTTCTCCAGACAGGTGTCATCGTGCCGAGAAGAAACAAAGGGCTTGTAGTTGTGGAACCGAGTGAGGTAGCGCAGTGGTAATGCACTGGACTTGCTTTCGGGAGGACGGCGGTTCAATACTGCCTCCGTCCATTCTGATTTATATTTTCTGTGATTTCCCTGAGTCACTCTAAGCAAATGCCGGGCATGGTTCCTTTCAAATTGCACGACCGATTTCCTTCACAATCACACAACACACACACACAAACACACACACACAAACGCGCGCGCGCACACGAGTTCTTTATCTCTAATAACCTCGATATCGACTGGAGTTTTAACATCAACTTCCTTTCTTCTACCTTCAGTAGCTATGCGCATGGACAACAAGAAAAGATACATACTTCTGTTGATTCATTCTGAATTCAAAACAGACGAGATCACCCAGGACACGCCACGAAAACGTTCCCCAGAACATAATGCTACCTTCTCCCACGATTGTTGCACCGGGTGTTTGCTTTCAGACGTCATGTCTCTTATGGAGCATAAAAAGTTATTCGTCAGAAAAGGCCGCCTTTACTCACTCAGTGCACGTCCAGTTCACTTCAAATGTTTTTAAATCTAAGGGTCTTAGCTGCCGCATTTATCAGTTCCTAGGCTTACAAACAACTTTAATTATGCTAAGAGTAACACACACACACACACACGCACGCACACGCGCGCGCGCGCGCGCGCGCGCGCGTTCGATGGAGGACTAGGACCTCCGACGAAGAGCAACCGCGCGCTCCGAAGCAAGGCGCCTCAGAGTGCTCGGCCACTACACCGCGGCTCCCAGTTACGATATTATCGTGTAAATTCCAACCCTCGACACTCATGAACAGCAGTCAGCAAGAGTGCATGAACCAGGTGGTTGCTCGGAAGTCCCATGCACGTTCAACGTTCGCGAAAACTGTCGTTAGTAGTTCCTTGATTCACTTGTTGCTCAGCTGTACGTTTCTGCAGCCATCCTTCACCCCTGTCATCCATGGTCCGCAGTGCCATAGTTGCCTCGGTACCGGGTATGGGTAGCGCTATCTTGCGATGCACAGTATACTTCAACATGTTGACATTCACTCAACTTTGCTTGTACCCTAGCTACTCATAATTCCCTTTTCGACATAAGATGAACTGCTCCGTTTTCGCATTACGGAAACAACTGCTCTGCTTTCTGTGTCGCCCGACAAGTTGTAGAAGCCCTTCACACCTTCCGCCGCAGCGTGGTCATCACACGTAGATGCCGAACGTAGATGGTGGTGTCAACGGTGATTAGAAAGTGAGTCAGCGAGATGTCAAACGTGGCGAGATTTATTGAAGTGGGAGTAGACGATACTACTCGTAGGAGAAACTAGTGGTTTTTCGAATTTGAAGTTTTCAAACATAGGGCATTGAAGTAAATGCTACGGCCAAGTTGAAAATTCATGCTGGACCGGGATTCGAGCTGGGTTTCCCGCTTCGGGCCAGCGGTCGCCTTAACCAGTTACATGTTCGAAAGAGCAGGCACGATATCAAAACCGCCTTTTTGACGTTCAGATGCTTTCAGATCACGGAGACCACATGGGTATCGTATTTTAGAATTTATTTATAATTACGTTACGTGCAGTTCAGAACGTGCAGTTCAGCCAGTCATTCGACGCAACTCTTCAAAAATTCTCGATAAGATCGACTTTGAAGTTTTCCAAGTACACGTTAAATACCAATAATTAAAGACACCTGGAGCATCTGTCGGTGCAGCTGAGGTGGTAGCGTTCTGGCCTCACAAGCATAGAGTCAGTGATTCGAATCCCGCCATGACTTTTTTTTCCCCTCAGAATTCAGTTATATAAAACATTCTGGGATCTGTAGTTCCACGTGTGGTGTTAGTTTTTGTTTATGTGAATATAGGCTAGCCGAGGACCTTGTCATCACGTACAACGATGGTTGAGTAGGTTAGCTGGTTGGAAACCGTTAGTAGCTATGGAGATGACTTTCCAAAATCAGTGTCGTATCTCTTCGCAAACTTATCAAATACTACCGTCATCAACTAATAGTGAAGCAAATAATGCAAAAAAAAACTATTTTTTATTGGAAGCATCATTATTAAGAACCTTCAATAAAATATAGAAAATTACGAATAAACAAAAGTACTTTTACTTTAATGTACGTAAAAATTACAATTAGATATTAAAATTGTGTAAGTATTCCAACGCAACGAAGAAAAAATAAAAAATCGCGACAGGATTCGAACCACCGAGCCTACTGTTGTAAAGCCAGAACGGTGTCACCTGAGCTACATCAACAGATGCTGCAATTCATTTACTGATTGGTAGTTACGCTTACTTGCAAAACTTCGAAGTCGATTTTCTCGAGAATTTTAGAGAGTTGCTTAGTGGCTTTGGCTGATTGTTATTTAAGTCCTGAATTTCACGTACCATAAATATAAAGAAATGCTAGAATCAGATACCCATGTGGTCTAATAGTAGAAGTAGCCGAGCCGCGGCGGGGCGGCCGAGCGCATTGAGGCGCTATGCTGCGATGCCAGAGTCCGTTCCCCGTCGGGGGTTCGAATCCCCCTCGGGCATGGATGTTTGTGCTGTCATTAGTATAAGGTAGTTCATAAGTAGTTTGTAAGTTTAGAGACTGACGACCCCTCAGTTAAGTCCCATAAGCTTCACAAACATTTGAACATTTTGCCGAGGACAATGCAGAGATGCAGGCGGCAGTTGGTCGAAAGTTGTTAGCGTCGTGAATTTCCATGCAGCGGTGGGAACTAGGACCTTGTCTGATGACAAACGGAGTGCTAGAGATGGTCGATGACAGGCGACACACAGTGTTGGAGAACCTGTGTGACGGGACAGCGAGCATTAGCAAAACTCACTGCACTGCAGAAGTAGGGGAGAGAGTTGACGTGAGCGCAGTGGACAGCAGCTGCTTTGGCAACAGCGGTTCCATATCGGGATCGCGTGCGTCGCGTGAACACGTCGAGGCGCGAGTGCGATTGACCGTAATCACCGAGTAGCAGGGGCACCAACTCAACACTACTAAACTAACAAGGGTTTCAGTTGGACATCTGCAGAAGCGATAGACGTGGTCAGTGTGTCAATTACACACAATGCGCTTATGGAACAAGGGAACGTCTCTGGTCCCCTCATCTGACGGGTCTCTAACAAGTAAAGCTCTATACACAACCGCTAGGCTCGTCTGTCTTCTCAATAATTCTCTTTGCTGTTTGTTAAATACACGAAGAAGTGATAAAATAATGATTTGTGATGATTCTGGTAGTCTCTGATGCGGCGAACTACTTAACATCGAGTTGAACCGAATGAGGTGTCATGAAGAAAGATTACTAGATACACTTCATATAAAGCGAAACAAGGGTACTTAAATGTACTTTGATTAATGTACATGATTCTGATGCAAATAGATAAGTAGATGACAGACAAGGAGTCACTTTCTGCGGGAGACCCTGCCCCCTCCCACCCCCTTTCCTGGTACCAAAAAAATCAAATGTTCAAATGTTTGTAGAGCTTATGGGACTTAACTACGGGGTCATCAGTTCTTAAACTTATAAACTACTTATGAACTAGCTAATACTAATGACAGCACAAATATCCATGCCCGCGGGGGATTCGATCCCCCGATTGTAGTGGCCGTGCAGACCGTGACTGGCGCGCCGCAGACCGCTCGGCCACCGCGGCTGGTTCCTGGTGCCCCGGGCGATGGAATACCGCTATCAATAGAATATTCCCACTTCCTTGGCGTTTCTCGTGTGTGCTGTCAGTGAAAGTGCACTGTCAAACATCTTACACCTCCATCTTGAAGTAGATGGCACTTCCGTGAGATACATTTCCGGCTCTAAAAGCGGCCGCGGCAAACGGGAGACTTTTTGTCGGTGACGGACGACGCAACTGTCTCTGTCCGGTCTTCCCTTCCCGCAGTTATGTGTGTGCGATCGCGCACACGGACGACAAAGCCCCTGTCGTCTGTAGTTCACAACTTTTAAGTTTGTAAAATGGCTTGTAATGGATGAAGGTATCGACAGTGAATTGGAGCATAAATGAACTACAAAAGAGGCGGCATTGTCCAATAAAACATCATTCTGACGCTAATTTGAAAAGTAAACTATGGAAAGATGTGTGTATGTTTTAATGTGTGGAGTACAATCGAGTGACAACTTTTTGCAGCAAACAACAAGCAGGTAAGTTTTATTTTACAATTCTGCTTTTAACGATTTATTTTTAACATTGTTATTATATTACACTTTGTAATGTTTAGTGGGCGCGTCTCGGTTGCACAGTGGTAGAGTGCCAGACTACAAATCCAAAGGTCGCGTTCGATCCCCGCCAGCTCCTGGGATTTTTATCTGTCACTTTCCACTTCTTTCACCTCCGGCAGTACTGCTCATGAGAAAAATACCGAGTAGCACCGTGGTTCGGAACCCACGTTAAACTGTAGGTCCCCCTATAACGGGCTGGGTGAGTCAGTTCGAAGTCAGTTTAGCGGATGGAAAAAGTTTTTTAAATGTTGTTGCGTCGTAGTGAAATAAAAGACCATCTTATCGCCGCGAAACGGATCATCCGGGGGACATAAGATAGGTTGCAGAATATTTGCGTGTATTGACAGCAGATATAGTTCGACCCTTACGCTCACTGTCTATTCTCTGCAGTGGAAATTCGTAAGGTGCTTCTGTAAAGTTTATTTCATATTGTCTGCGCACGAAATTGTGGAGCACACAACATACTTTGATCATCGTATTGCAGAAATTGATGGTGACAAACAGGAGATCTATGGAAAATACGCTATTTGATCGCCAGTATGCCAAATATGCCTTCAACCATGCCTACGAAGCTGAATTTTCTTTATTGGCGTTAGCGTAAAATATGCTTTGGTAAACCAAAAGTTTCATCAGCAACCGAACAAAAAGGCAATGGTTTGGCTTCTGGTCGTTGGGGATTGTTCGGTCGTTCAGAAGGCTACGATGTAGCTTTTTGCCCACATTCGAATTATTACAAAATCAGGAATCACCTGTTGCTCCATTTGCACCAACATCTATGAAGACTACCTCTGTGCTCTACAAAACCCACTGAAAATGCGTTTGATGTCAGGCGACAGTTCCTTATCGTGTGCTAGCTCTCAAAAACCGAAGCAACAGGAAAGCAACAACGACTACATAGATGCGGACAAGAAGTCTTCCGTATGAGCACGCCCTATGCCCCATGATCCTTCTTGCTTCATATCATCTCAGGAAACGCTCCCTGCAGTTCGTACAGTTTTTTTTCCACTGTATCTTCTTGTATTTAAACGTCATGTTTGATTCGACATTCCGTTCGTGCATTCCTCACAGTGACTGCATATCACTGAACAGTATCACAAAACTTCTGTATCACCAATCATGAGCCATTTCGTCGCCTGTACAGGCTTGTGTTCTTACCGAAATAACGGCGGACATGAAAGTTTCATACCTGACTACATACCCGTAAGTTCTCTGAATAAGCCATACGCCGGAAGAAATTAAGCGATCACACCGAATACAAATGTTAAGACGTAGAACGGAACTCTTACCACCTTCCGTGTGTCGCCGCATGAGTGAGCTGGCTGGATCTGGGAGAGACCTCTACAGCCGTGTTAGGAGTGAAAACAAAGGGGTCTGCCTCACTGAGATAAGAGATAGCGCCCACGACACGGTTCCACGCCAACGGTCCGGTCGGAGGTGCGAGAAACAGGATCGCATCCAGACTTTCACTCGCATCCATTTTGCCGTCTCTACTCCCAGGACAATAATCTTTATCTTTACAGACCTTACCTATAACAACAACAATGATGATGATACGTAACCTACCTTTACCTGAAATGTCCTCTTTCGAACTAAAAACAAATTACTGCTAAATTAAGTTTTTATTTCTGCCAATGATGGTTGAGGATCAAACTCTAAGCGAAAAATACGGTTTCATGTCACATGCCGAGAAATTGGATTTTTTCTGAACAACGGTGCATCACTTACAACTTCAAAGTGTGTTATATGGTACTGCAGTACGCATTACAGGCTATGAGAATAAAGGACAAAAGATGCACAGATTACGGAAGCACAACACGAATTGCACTTGCAACGCAACTTCATCTTCGTATAGCTCCGTACCCTCAAAAGTCAAACATTCAGAACGTAACTGAATCAGTGTTCTCGGTGCACTTGCGTTAAAGCTCCCGGACAAAACGCACCATTCGACAAGTCATCGTGTCTTCTGTGGGAAAAGTTTCTGTCGAAAAATATCGTCACATACACACACACACACACACACACACACACACACATTCACCATGTTACGTACGATTAATATTTCAATTGCCTTAACACAGAAGTTAGTACCAGAAATTAATATCGGCCACAATTTAGTTCCCAAAAATATTTCGCAGTGTGATAAATTTCGCTAATTGCCTGTTTGCCGTACTAGGATATTTCCCAACGGCAGCACAGCGGAACATTGCGGTCGCTACCCCTACAATACTATAACAAAAATAGGAGGGGGTGCCAATCTGAATTGGTGTTCTGGACTCAAAAATATGATGGGTCATTTTGTTAATCTTTTCAAACTATTCAAGACGAGTTGGTTCCACCACATATCAGATCGATATTGTTAAGATACATATGAGACGGGTGTACGAAGTAGATGGTATTTTTTAACGGGAGTTGTCTGTATTCGATCTGTGTCGTTAGTGTATGTTGGTTCAAATAAAATAAAACCACACTTCTGCATGCTCAGCCCATATATACTTCTCCTCAAGAGATGAAAATATCCTTCGTAGCACCTTTGTTTCCATCATGACGTGTCATATGCCTGATACTGCAATGCAGTGTCGTAAAAAGTGCCACGTACTCCGTTGTCTCAACGCAGCACTACATAATGAGATTTATTCATTAACTCTTTCACAATCAGTTATTTCCACGGATATGACAGTGGTGTTATTACCGAAAGCTCTGGTAATTACAGAGAATTAACGTGGCAGGTTAACTGAGTCCAGTTCACACAACAAATCCAACGCGATGGATTTCGTTTTTCGATTTTTTGCCTGAAAGCCCCGTGTTAAACGAAGAGCGTGCCAAATTCCCTCCAGCAATTTGGCCGCTAGCAAACCTATCAGGAATACAATAACACTTGGGCGTTCACAGCGTTTTACGTCAGGGGTCGCGAAACTGAAGTGTGCCGTGATCCGCTGCGTTGAAATAAACGTTCTGAGCGGACAAAAAATGATCTTCACGACTGCCACAATGGCACTGCGGATCGATAGATTTGTGACGCAGTTACCTGAGGACACGACGGGGACTACTGGCTAAACAACAGGGCTTAGATGTAACGCTCTGAACACGTAAATCCGTTATGCTTTAAGGAAAATTAAAGTTTTTAATGTGATAGTAATTACGTGCCAAGCTCGTCAACCCAACAGGCAGATTAAAAACGTCTGAGCAATAATAGGACTGTAAGCTCGACCGGCTTATTTAAAAACTGCGTCAATTAAAAGTGTGGTGTGTCAAACGATAAAAAAAAGGTAAAGTAGTCAACAATCCGAAGATTGGTTTGAACACCACAATGCTTTACTAGGCATGGTCCTGTAAGGAGGTGGTATGCCGTTGCCTTCCTCCGACCTTCGATCTGACTTACCCAGCCAGTTATAGGGGGACCTACAGTTTAACGTGGGGTCCGAACCACGGTGCTACTCGGTATTTTTCACATGAGCAATACTGCCAGAGGTGAAAGAAGTGGAAAGTGACAGATAAAAATCGTAGGACCTGACGGGGATCGAACCCGCGACCTTTAGATTTGTAGTCTGGCACTCTACCACTGTGCAACCGAGGGGCACCAAGAGGTTGAAATTTATCATAGTTTTCCACAAAATCACAAAACCCGATTTTTAGCCGTTTTGGCACCGTGAATCGAAAATATCTAAATAACTAACCATACAAAATAGTTCAAATATTTACAATGCATCATGTAGACATTTATCTATAAACGGCATTTTTTAGTTTTCGTAAATCTTAGTTCGTTAGCAAGATGCGGCCGAAAAACCACGATTTTCTGCTAGAAAAAGTGAGTATTGTGCTGAAAGACGGCGTACGGACAGCTCTGAAACTTACCATGCGATTTGAAAGAAAGTACTTGGCGAAAAATTTTATTTTTGTACATCTTAAAAGATTGAAATCTTCGGTCGATGAAGGGATGATTTTTGTTTCCTTTTACAGTTAATATGCAGCATCCCGTTTAGTGAACTATTGCAACATATTTTAAAGACTTTGCAGAGCTAAAAACACATTGCGTAGACTTCTCGTATGGTTGATTTTAGGTTATGATATGTACACTAGATATCGAAATTTTATTTAAAGTTTAGAGAAGAATGATATCTTATGTGGTTCTTCCGTGAATGATAGCACGCGACAGTAATAGGGCCGGCCGCGGTGGCCGAGGGAACTGAGGCGCTCCAGTCACGGTCTGCACGGCCGCTACGGTCGGGGGTTCGAATCCCCCCTCGGGCATGGATATTTATGCCGTCCTAGTTCGTAAGTAGTTCATAAGTAGTTTGTAAGTTTAGGGACTGATGACCCCGTAGTTAAGTCCCATAGACTATACAAACATTTGAACATTTTTGAACAGTAATAGGTTCGAAAACGCTGATTGTGAGGTAAAGTATCTTGAGGAACAGGAAATGACTAAAATGTTATGTGTATGTTGTTTTTTGTAACAATTAAGTTCTTGTTTCGCGAAAGATACGTGTTTTAATAATAATTCTAAGATTTTTGTCTTTTGCGAAACATTTTACTACTACTACTAATAATAATAATAATAATTCAGCTTCTTCCTTGCACATACAGAAGACAACGATTACGACTGCAGTGTTGCAATGCTTCCTTGCAGAGTAGTTTCGCTCAGCTTCCAGAGAGCGCAGCACTGTCGACAACTTCTCGAGAGTACTCGAGAATTTCTCGAGATTTTGCCTTAGCGTCGCGCGTTTCTCGAGAGCGCTCCTAGCCCATCCCTAATTCGAACCTTCGACGCGGGAGGCCTCGCGATCCGCAAAGTGGCGGTTCAGACCGCTCGGGTACCCCTCGACTGCTCGACCGGCGACGGCGCTCGAAAAATCGTTTACGTTTAGGGGTACCCAAGCTACAGCAGGAGCAGACAAAAACGGAAATCACTCTAATGTCTTTAACTATTGACTCGGTATATATATTTTAATAAAAAAATCTGATCTTTAGACAATCTTTAGATGTACAGCATTGAAAAAGCTATTTTCCAGCATCAACGTTGTCTCCCCCCCCCCTTCACAGAAACTAATGTGTGCCTAACAAAAAGCGGGAACACGTGACTGTTTATATTGAATGTAGAACGTCCATACTAAATTTAACCCACATGTCAGACCCTCTCGGTGTTAGCATTGCCCAGGTCTGCGAGCGTGTCGGACGTAGCCGCGATGTAGCAACATTATAACTTGTGTCACGCGTCTTCACGTCTCCTTGGGTTATTCGTCAAGACGTAGTTTCCTTGTTTCTCGAGTTAGGAGTAGGCCTACTTTTATCTACAGCAATGAAGTGATCAACCCTCAAAAAAGTCTCTTTGGCTTCCAGAGTCTTTCAAAATTTCTCCCAGATTCCGCTAAATTCAATTTCCTGAGAATTAATCATCACATTTCACGTTTTCTTGACAATCTTCCACCACGCGACTGTTCCTTTCCGCAGTTTTTATTACAGTAATGTTGCGTCATGAGCCCAACCATGCAATGTCTCTGATTCATTATGAACTTATTAGTTGAATATTTTTTTTTTTTTTTTTTTTTTTTTTTTTTTTTTTTTTTTTTTTTTTTTTTTTTTTTTTATCGTACCCTGGTTGCACAGGGTTTACATTCCTTACTGGTTAAATTCATCTATATTCAGAAGACTTCTGTAATCGTGTCTGTGGAAGGTTTCAGTCTGTCTTCTCCACTCATATAGTTTCGCATTATTGCAGAACTATGCTCCTACCACAGCTTGTCATGACTCTACTAGGAAGCCCTCACCCCCTTCTTTTGTATTTCCCAAGCCAGTGTTTGCGAGTAATTATTCAGCGATCTGAAAGCGTACCCCGAGGACCTGAGGCCCGTGATTACCACTTGTGGGCAGACATCAACCCGTTGCTTTAGAACGGCGCACCCCTGGCGCAGCTTCCAAATGAATCCGCCCGCGGCAGTCGCAGGGTGTGTCCCACACGAGGGTTGTCTGCAGAGGGGGAGCGACGCGACATGTAGCGGCCTGTCAAGAGAACCGCCCCTGGTAAAAGAAGCGGATGAGGCCCGTCACACGGGGGTGGCACCGCCGCGGGCGCGCCTCAGTCCTGCACAACCGCCGCCGGGACGGGACGGGGCTGGACGATAGAAGCCGCCCTGGCCGCTTCCCTTTCGCACGCCACGTGTACGGCTGTGCGCACATCGACCGACCGGTGAGTCAGCCCGCCAGGGAGGCACGCGACTTCCAAACAGCGCCAGGTGCCTGCCACCTGTGTAGCTCAGGGCGACCGCGAAGCAAAGCGACACGCGCGCCACGAGGCGGCGAGCGCGCCGTACTACGGGTGCCACCGACGCTGGCTGCTCCTGTTGCGATAACGCTGAACGCGTAGCAAAGAGCAGCAAATAAAAAAATAAAGGAGCAGGTCATTTAGGTCCACCGCGTTGCTTTTGCAAAATGGCTAGTAATTCCAGACTGCCGTCAGCTACAAGTTTCACTGCATGAGGCGGCGGTCAGATACACAACTTCCTCTTCAGCCTCCTCCTCCAATCTCCCTCGTTTTTCAACAGCTTTTTCAAGTTACGAGTGGTCGACGATTAGCTGGTATCAACTGTTCCTCAATCTGGTAACGATATTTTTTTTCTTATGATGCAGTAATTTCCCATCCAGTGTCTTAATCGCTTTTTCACTTCGCAACTGTTTGCAGTATATCTTCCTCATTCGCTCTATGTAACAAAGGTCACTTATTACTTTCTCTTCCCATTGACATGTTCCGTTCGTCTCCAAATCTCAAACTATTCTCCAATAATCCTCCTCTCTCCGCTGTAGTGGCTATGCTTATGCACTACCAATAATTCAAAAAACACCTTTCAAATGTTTGTAGAACTTATGGGACTTAACTACGGGTTCATCAGTCCCTAAGCTTACAAACTACTTACGAACTAGCTAAGACTAAGGACGGCACAAATATCCATGCCCGAGGGGGGATTCGAACCCCCGACCGTACTGGCCGTGCAAACCGTGACTGGAGAGCCTCAGTCTCCTCGGCCACCGCGGCCGGCACCAATAATTAAATAACATATCCCATAACAGTTTATTTCGTGAATAAATATTTTTATTTTATTTATTATATTTTTGTTTCGTTTACAGTTATATTTCTACTTCCGTCACACAGCCTTGTCACCTGTAGGACAACGATCAATCTACTCACTTTTTGTATTTATTTTATTTTATCCCTTGCAATTCTTATTTCGACGTATCGTGTTAATACATGTCCATTATGTACTCACCAGCAGAGAGTTTCTTCGTTTTTCTGCAACCTATCCTTCTGCAGTTTCATTGGAAGCAACGGAAATGATGCTTTCTCCAGAGAGAGACTGCTTTATAATTTAATTCCAAAGAAGGAGGCATTTTTTAATTTCATTTTTGGTAATGGTTCAAATTTTCTGTTTCCAAAACGTTCCGTAAATGTCTACTACATTTACGAATGAAACGTGGTTTCTTTCAACTACAAACTACCATCATAACTATTAATACAACTAAAAACAACACAAGCAACTTTACAACTACAATTAACCGAAGCGCTAGGAACTAAGATACATCACATACCCTGCTTCTTCGTTTAAGGAAATGTATATTTCAAATAAGCCTCGAGGAATAGCAGCGTAGTTTAAGGCGTCATGCCACGGACGCATTCGAGATCAAGAAAAGTTCGTAAGCTGCGACATAATAGTGAATACAAAAAACAGTGATCCAGGGACAGTAGAATATCTTTCTTTTAGTCCATTGCAATAACAAAAATTTGTGCTGTGACTTCTGATAGCTGTATGTGATAATCTCTAGACGCAATAAAACAAACCCTAATATTACTTGGCTGAAAACCCGGCGTGGCCAGTCTTCTATGAATCCGTCTGCCTCCCTTCTCTCGTCCCTTTCTACCACTGGTGACACCTTCATCCCCCCCCCCCCTCTCTATCTCTATCCGTCTGCTACCCCTTCCTCTAGACATACTCTGCACCAGTGTTTTTAAACTTGTGGATCGCAACCCTCAAGGGATTGCAGACTCTTGCTCGAGTGGTCTACGTCACAGGAGCAAATAGTTACACCATTAAATAACCATAACAGTGTGTGTTTCAAGTTAATTCTGAACCGAATGGAACGTAAATTGTTTCAAATAAACACACTGTGTTAATGAATAAACGCGAAGCGTGAAAACTGTTTTCAGGGAACTAATCGGTAGCTAAATTAAGAACATCATATATGTTGAGTAATTTCAAGAAATGATTTACTTTTTTACAAATGGACTGCAGCGCGGGACATTGCTTGACGAACGTAATTCACGAATCTTGTCAGAAATGCAAAACACTCGTTATGCAAAGTATATTTTTCAGTCGGTAATGAAGTAACACAGAATGAGTTCCATTCCGATAAACACACTAAAAGTTCATCCAATAGTGTAAAATAGTGTACATTCTTTTTTTCGAGAAAGTTGTATTAAGAAAAGAAAATTAAATTCGCTACGTTTCAGAAACGAAACGATAATGGAGGACAATGTACGACATTTCAATCAGGTTCCGATATGAGAAAAGTCTCATTACAAACAACAAAAGCTCTAAGGCGCCTTGCTGCGTATTGCGCGTCTGCTCTCCGTCAGTGGTTCGAGTCCTCCCTCGGGCATGGGTGGAAGTGGGTGTGTTATCCTTAGCTCAAGTTAAAGTAGTTTGTAAGTTACGTCTAGGGACTAATGACCACTGCAGTTTCGTCCCACAGCTTTACAAACATTTGAACAAACAACAAAGTAGAGCCGCGGCGGATTAGCCGTGCGCACTGTGGCGCCGTGCTGCGGTGCGTGCGGCCGTTCCTAGTCGCGTGTTCGAGTTCCCCTCTCGGCCATGGGTGTTTGTGTTGTCCGTAGGTTAGTTTACCTCAGTTTATGTAGTCTGTAAGCTACGGACTAATAACCCACGCAGCTGAATCCGATACATTTCCAAACATTTGAACATTTTGAGCAAAGTAGACTGTGTTCGACACCTGTAAATAATACGAAACACGTCTGGGTGATAAATGAAAATATAATACTTCATCTGCAACATGAAATAAGATATTTTTCTTCCCGACTACTACAGTTTACGTATATTTAAACTTCGTCTTGTTGAATTTTAACTGTTGGTGTATGGTATTTCATGAAAATTAGAGACAGGCTCAGCATTTGCACAGTAGAGCTTCGGGAAGAGTCTTGGAAGGAAACTGAATGAGAAACGTGCACTTATTTCGTTTACAGTTGAAAAACAAATCTATCATTGTTAATCTGGAAAGTAATTATAAAAGCACTGGAGCCAACACTGAGAATAACCGATGCTATTAATAAATGGACTGTAGTTATATTGGTTACTAACTTTATCCGGAGTGCCACGATATTGCGGCATCTAATAATCATCTGCCACAAAATATAGCAGGGGAGAAATTAAACGCATCGCTAAGTCAAATAGAGTCAATATGAACTTCACTCTGAATCAACTCTCGTAAACATGTCTACGAGAACGTAAAATTTTAAGAACTTTGTTTGTTCCGTTGGTACACAAACCATGGCGGCAACCCTCTACGCAGGCATATTCCGGTTGACCCCCTCCTCTCGGTCGCGCATGCCATAAATATCTCCCAACCGCTGCGTCGACAGCATGGCGTCGTTCCGGAAATAGTGCAGCGGTACGTTTGTGGAGAAGGTTCCTCGAATGGAAAACGGCTCCGGTCTACACACCGCGAACCACTGGGAAGCGAGCGGCAGAGGGTAATTTTTATTTTGCCATCTACCTGGGTGCCCCCATTCTCTACATGGAAGAAACTTTGGAAGACTGCCTCCTTGTACACCTTGCGCGTTTGTGTGACTTGACTGGATACACGCATAATGGAACACAAACTATTCATTTATTCTGCCCTGAAACGCTTTCCTAGGTATTCTCCAGGACCGCGTTGGAGTGGCAGAGCGCTCTAACGAGCCTTGCTATGGAGCGCGCGGTTGCTCGCCGTCGGAGGTTCGAGTCTTCCCTTGGGCATGGGTGGGTGAGTCATTAGATTATTTTAAGTAGTTTGTAAGCTTAGGGACTGATAACCAAGCAGTTGAGTTCAATACTGGCATTTGACAGCAGCATTCGCGCAGAGTTGTCAGCACCAACATACATACAACACTGTGTGAAATAATTGCAAGGATTGATGTGAGAGGTACACCGAACGTATCGTTTAGAACAGCGCGGCCCACTTTGGCATTAATGGGCCATGGGAGCAGGCGAGACAGGAGTGTCTTTACTAATAGCACGAAATCATCTTAAGTGCCTCTCCTCAGCTTTATTTTATTTATTCATTCATTTCTTGTCTGCTACCACCCACACAACCCAGCCTATCACATATCACAACAAATTAACAAAACGAAACATTCTCAAAACAGAAAATCTGAACCCTTACCAAAAACGAAAATAAGAAAAGCTTCCTTCTTTGGAGCCGTCTCTTCCTGGAGGAAGCACCATTGCCGGCCGCGGTGGCCGAGGTGACTGAGGCGCTCCAGTCAAGGTCAGCACGGCCACTACGGTCGGGTATTCGAATCCCCCCTCGGGCATGGATATTTGTGCCGTCTTTAGTCTTAGCTAGATCATAAGTAGTTTGTACGCTTAGGGACTGATGACCCCGTAGTTAAGTCCCATAAGTTGTACAAACATTTGAACTTTGAACTTTTGAAGCACCATTTCCGTTGCTTCCAATGAATCTACAGACGGATAGTGTTGGAGCGCGCCACTGCAAGCCGCGTCCCGTCCGTCCGCGGCATCTGAAAGCCGCGGCACGGCCGAGTCCGCCGCACGATGGCGCCGCCTCTGAGGGCCTGCAGCGCCGCCACGACCGGGCGAGCACGCGGTGTGCGAGGCGTGCCTCAGTCATGTGTAGCTCTCGCCGGTCTCACATGTAAACATTAGCTGTGTCCGTGACTTGCCACCACAGTAGCGTGCATTTGTATATATGTTGTACTGTCCATGAGTATTCAATAAATTATACTGTTACTACAGATAGAGTGCAGAAAAACATAGTACTCCTCTGCTGGTGAGTACATAATGGGTGTATGTCAACACGAGACGTCGAAATAAGAATTGAAAGTGATAAAATAAGATAAAAATATAAAATAAAGAGTAGGATGATCATTCTCCTACAGGTAATAAGATTGAGTGACGAAAGTAGAAATAAAACCGTAAAAAATAATAATAAATAAAATATTCCAGGTACCCACTCCTGGAAGACAATATTGCAAAACTATAATGCAACTTCTACGCTACCTTAATAGCAGAATTCTCATGGGAGTGTTTAGGTTTAGCACCATACCCTGCGCGAAATGACGTGGTCAAACAAGCAATACTCCCGGTCGATGCACACGGGAACATCCGACATGAAAGATTACATATGGCATTTAACTGCCAACGACTGACTGGTAGCCATGGACTGGTGCCACCGACAAAAAATTGGCAAATTTCTCCCGTTACCTGTAATGTGATCGTATCTTTCGGTGGACATTCCATATCCTCGTATATGCCATGGATTACACTCCATTCGAGAAATGGAGCTCAATAATTGCTTATATCGTGTGCCCCACTATCCAGATGACGGAATTTGTTCTTGGATAATGTTTTAATTCAGAAATGGTGAACCATTCCACTGTCACATATTCCTGGGATTTGACTGATAAGGGCCAACATTCATCGGGCAAGCACTCACACGGAAGATTCCCGTCGACATTCGAACCGGTGTTTTCTGGTGCCAGCAACCTGCCACCGTGACAATATCCATTAGCTCCTAGATGACTGAAAAACAGTAGCTTGGTGAGATGAGTTCCGATTACATGTGCTAAGAGCTGATGATAAGAGTTCGAGTATGACGCACACTCCATGAAGCCACAGACCCCAGTTCTAAAGAAGGCGCTTGCAACGTGCTGATGGCTCCACAATCGTGTGGACAGATCTGACATGGACGGAGTCCTCTGGGGACTATCTGCAGCCATTCGGACAATGTTAGCATACAATTATGTAATTTGTTTGGATGAGAATTCGCATATCTCGAAGAGGCCACAGTTGTTCGCGATTGGTTCGAAGAACATTTGGGAAAATTCCAGAGAATGCTTTGACCACCAAATATACTGACATGAAACCCATAAAACATTTATTAAATATAACGAGCGGTCGGTTGATACACAAAATCCTGCACCAGCAACACTTTCACTACAAATTATGGACGGCTATATTGGCAGGAAGGCTTGGGTCCAATCCCCGTCAGGGTTTCGAATGCCCCCTCAGGCATGAATGTTTGTGTTATCTTTAGTATAATCTAGTTTATAAGTAGTCTCTAAGTTTAGGGACTGATGACCCGCATTTTGGTCCCATAAGCTGAATAAACATCTTATTATTTATTATTATAAAATATTTAAAATAAATGTTTGTAAAGCTTATGGGACTTAACTACGGGGTCATCAGTCCCTAAACTTACAAACTACTTATGAACTAGCTACAACTAAGGACGGCACAAATATCCATGCCCAAGGGGGGCATGTGTCCACGCCAAGCAGAGTTGCTGCACTACGCCAGAGAAAAGGTTGCCGACCCATTATTCGGAGATAACATTTCTCACTCTGTCTACATAATCTTACATAAGAACAACTACTACTCATCTTGTGTTTGATATACGCAAATGGCATCGTAACTAGTTCAGTACCTTAATTATAGAACTAGGTAAGAGTTAGGCAAAGAGGTAAAACAATTAGTAGTTTTTGTAAATAATTCACAGTGGTTTTTGTGATTCGCCAGTGCCTGTACAATTCTGCTACTCTCTGTACAGTTTTCAACCGCAACGAGACACTGGTGTTAGGGCGGTGCTAAAAAGTGTGCTGTAACTAACATGACTTATCTACGAACAATAATAGCGTAGTCTTGTGGGACTGCCATTATTCCGCGTTGATGCGTGAACATTATTACGGACGCCGAAATGCGGAAACGAAGCACGTCTTCGGCGCCCTGGAAAATTCTCGATAAGCAGGCCTGGAAACGTAAACGCCACGGCTGTCTCTACTCTCTTTGTCCGGGGGCGTCGAAGAGAGAAAAATCTTAACAGCGGCCTGAAAGCTATTGCGAGGGTGAGGCGGCTTGAGTGAGAACGGCTAAAAACGGCAGCCGAGACGCCGAGCAGAGGTCACGTCTCGGCGAAAGCACTCCGCCACAAGCCGATCTGCCGCCTGCTTCCTCCATTACCCAGAGAAAGCGCTGCGACGCCTCATAACTGGCGCAACGACGGCATTTCATTCTGGACTGATGTTGTCGTTCGCATCCTGGCGTGTTACACACCCAGTCGAATAATGTAGTTGCAGGTCCGTATTTGTTAACGTCTTCTGACTTTCACCATATGCACAACTCGAGTTCAGCATACTACAGTTTAACCCTTAATTACTATCTGCGGTCTCTCAGACCGCTACGACTTTTTGAGTCGAGATATTTCACGCACACCTGCCAAGCTAAAAGGATCTTCCGTGTACCTTCCTGGTGGCCGACAAGATCCACGCGCCAGCATTCTTGCAGTGTTGCTGCTACTTGTTCCGTATTTATGAGCCTTGCGCGGCCTCACTGATCGACCACAGTGTTTGCGAGCCGCTGGCGCAGGCTCTGCCTCGTAGCGCCTGGCCAGTCGGCTTCTAAGCGACAGAGCTGTGGCTGTGGCCTCTCAAAATGTTCAAATGTTTGTATAGCTTATGGGACTTAAAAACGGGGTCATCAGTCCCTAAACTTACAAACTACTTATCAATTAGCTTATCATAAGGACGGCACAAATATCCATGCCCGAGGGGGGATTCGAACCCCCGACCGTAGCGGCCGTGCAGACCGAGACTGGAGCGCCTCAGTCCCCTCGGCCACCGCGGCCGGCCTGTGGCCTCTCTCTCGCTGTTGTTGTTCCGTGTCGTGTTCCTCCATGGCAGGAAAAGCTGGAACGTTCTATGTAAAGCATTTCACGTGAAGCAGATGTGGATGATCAAGAACGTTTCGAGTTTGACGACAGCGATAATGGCCCTGATTTTGAGGTGTTTAGTGAACATGACACTAATTCAGAGCAGGAACCTGAAAGTGATGAAGATGTGGCACCTGACGATGACGAAGCAGCTTACTTATTCGGTAAGAACAGATGTCTTCAATGGCGAAAAAAGCAGCCACCAGCTAACGTAAGAACAACGCAACACAACTTCGTCTTGCAGCATCCTGGACTACGACAGAGGGCTCAAAGTCTTGGAGAAAACCCTTCTGCTTTGGAGGTATGGAATCTGTTCTTTACACAAGATATTCTAGACGAAATCATCTCTATGGACAAATGAATGCGAATGATTGCTTGTCCTATCTACAAGATGTTGATGTCATTGAATTGAAGGCACTAATTGGTCTGTTAGTGTATTCAGCGGTTTTCAAATCGGGGCACGAATCGGTTTACAGCCTGTTTGCAACCGATGGAACAAGCAGAGATATTTTCAGATGCACTGTTAGTAAGGAAAGATTTCTGTTTTTACTGTATTCATTACGATTTGACAACCCAGACGATCGGGAGAAAAGAAAGGAAATAGACGAGGCAGCAGCAGTTTCACAAATCTTTCTGCGTTTAATAGAAACCAGTCAACTTCGCTATTCTGTAGAGAGCGGTCTGCGAGACCCCTCCATAGTAGTTGCGTTCCTGTCAATGTCTGTAGTAGTTAAGGGTTAAGATGGCCTACAACACAGCTGTTTCTCAGTATAGGAGGTTGGAGTTCATTATGGGCAAGTGGCTGTGTGCAGCCTTACGTCGCACTACACTGGTGAAAACAATTAAGGGATCACTTGGGATATCTAGGTTCTGAAGTACTGTCATCGACAAAATGAACTAAAATGGTTCGACGTCTACCTGTCGGTTCTACAGAGTGGAAACAACAACATTACGGCAACCGAGGTAGTGGTAATAACGGGAAGTTGCTTGACAGGGGGTTGGTGTTGACTTGTGTTTACTCAACCAAATGAATTACACAAGCAGCTGGGTTGAAATAGTGCAGTGAGCAGGTAGTCGAATACAACAATAACGTGACTTATCCGAAGCTGTGGCATAGAGAGCCATATGAAGGTGGGAAGAGGGATAGCGGAAGGTGGCTGCAACTATTGGAGTGTCCCAAAGTGTAATTTCCACGAGCTGGACGAGATTTCAGACAACAGAATCATTGAAAGAGGGCAAGGCCAAGGTCGTCCACAGGTAAAATCAGCAAGAGGTGACCGTTATCTCCGGTTAAGAGTCCATCGAGACAGTAGGTTGAAGCAACTCAGTTGTAACGCACCCTCCAGGTGGCAACAGGACGCGAAATCACAAACAGACTAAAATGGCCTTCGGGAATGTCGTCTCTACGCACGGAGGCCTATGGTGTGTGTGTGTGTGTGTGTGTGTGTGGTGTGTGTGTGTGTGTGTGTGTGTGTGTGTGTGTGTTTCATTAAAACCACGACATTGTATAGCCCCCAGAAACTGGGCGGAGAAACGTCAGGTTTGGACCGCTTAAGCGATTGTGGGGGCGTGGATACAACCCCTTTCCACCCCTCCGGTTTGACTGTCCTTTGTGGACGTTTGTTCGTTTTGTTCTCTGCTGATGATTTCGTTGTTCACTAAGTTTTTTTTGTTTTCTTTTTATTTATTTAATTCTTTGTTCTAAGGGCTTCAGGCTCTCTGACCGAGCGCGCTGTGCTACCACGCCGGCAAACCTCTAAGCCACCGCGACCTAATAGAAACGGCGATTGCAAAGACTGTCTCCCTCCACAACACAACTTCAAATGTTTGTTCAAATGTTTGCATAGTTTATGGGCCTTAACTACGGAGTCATCAGTCCCTAAACTTACAAACTACTTATGAACTACTTACGAACTAGGACGGCACAAATATCCATGCCCGAGGGGGGATTCGAACCCCCGACCGTAGTGGCCGTGCAGACCGTGACTCGCGCGCCTCAGTCCCCTCGGCCACCGCGGCCGGCAACACACAACTTCAATTCTCTCCCAAGTTCTCCTATATAAATACGTATCAACGTTGCCAAAGCTTTCCAATGTAGGTGCTATTTCGCAATTGAAGAGTCTTGGAAATGTTGTTACGTATTTATATAGGGAAGCATGGGGCAAAACTGAAGTTTGTTTTGTAGAGTTTGTAGAGGAAGACGTGCTTTAAGACAGTCCGTGCAATCGCCATATCCGTTACTTCGCGGTGGTTTAGTGGTTATAGCACTTGCCAAGTAATCAGTAGGTCGCGGGTTCGAATGCCAGCCACAGCACAAATTTTAATTCAGTGCATCTCCTTCAATGCAGTCTCATTTAGAAAATGGTCGTTCATTTGCACATTCAAAATACTACACGCAGCTAGTTGGGGTACGCGCACTTCCTCCCTGGGGTAACGTGTTTGCGACATGAGGGGCACCCGACCACACCTTAACTAACGTGCCACATCCGAAGTAACCAGGTCGACTCTGCTAATGCGGGAGAACGACGAAGCAAAGGAAGTACTGGCTTCAACAAATAGTGACTAATAGTTGGTTAGCGTATACGTTGTACTAAAGCCATTCTTCCGCGTACAACAGAACTTCTAATTACGGAAAAACAGTTCGCTTCACTGTGGTAAATGGCACTGAATGAGAAATGCGGGCAGAGTTAGTTCCTTTGAAAATTACTGTAAATGTAATGGAAGGAACGCGACAATTAATATGGGCGGGCGTTGCTTTCTCAGGAACATGAAAGATGCCTGTAGCTTCTGTTTCGCTTGTGTGACGGTTATTAGTACTGGAAGACTGCCGGTTCCTTGTACGAGAGAGAGAGAGAGAGAGAGAGAGAGAGAGGACATATTTACAATGTTGAAATTTTTGTTAATTTATGGGACTAACTTACAACGGGGAAATTGTCTACAGGGGGTAAACCTACCCTACATCATTTTATTTTCTCCTCCATGTTGCCATGGATGACGCACAACAATTTGCGTTTATACCGCAATTACAGTGTACGCGAGGGTTGTAGTAAGTCCCCACTACACTGTGTGAAGAGTTCTGCAACCTGACGTCTTCTATAGATGCCCCCACGCAGATGATAGCACCCAGGTTGGAGTTCTTGAAGAGGCTGTAATTGTTAAACTATTGGCAGGAACTGGTCTAATTACGGAATAATACTGGAGTTCTTGGATGCCAGCTAATTTTATTTAAAGAATGCAGAAAACTTGCAAACCGCATAATAACATCCACTTGGCACACACTGTCTTAAACTGTAAGTTACATATAAAGTCATTTCGCATCGTTCTAAGGTGATTAAACTATGTCTTATGACCGTCTACGTATGCGACATGTTACTCCTCTGAGTGCGTGTTCTGTACTGAAGTGTGGCGGCCCGATGCAAGACTGCCTTCCTTACACAATTCGGCACGTAAACATGGCCGCCGTGCATCGTCCGTCTTACATTAATTGTTTTGTTTATGAATTTATCGATAGTTAATATGTTTTACGTACTCAGGGCATAGCTTAGCTTTGAGAGGTTTTTAGACTTGGATTTCACATGGAATAAATAAACATTTTACTAACAAGAATATGATCGCGTTTAATCGCATAACCGCCAGTACTACAGCCAATCGGCGTCCAGTGCCTGCCGCTCGGGACTTGATTAGAATTCGGGGAAACTTGCCAGTGCTCTTTCCCATGAGAATCCGACCTATTGTACCACCTGTCGTGGTTCTCACCAGTATTTACCATCTGTCGCCTACTGGTCCTAATCTGCTGCACTGAAGCAATAATCAGATTTTAATATGACGGCTTTAAGCCAGAAATATTACAAACTTCTAGACTTACAAACTACTGAAACTAACTAATGCTAAGAAAAACACGCACACACATGTCCGAGGGTGGACTCGGAACTCTGACGGGGAACGGCCGTGTACTCCACAGCAAGGCGCCTTAGAGCGCACGGCTATTCCCGCGCTGCTGAGAGAGATTTATTAGTGTCCGTAAGATCAGGCACAGGGTCCGGACTGTCGTGTGAGTCACGCATGCGCATCCCGTGGCGAGGAGACACTGGTGGAGGGAGTTGGCCGACTCTCAGCAGAAGGGGGTGGGGGGGTGGGAGGGAGGACTTCCGGTACAGAACAATAAACACCACGCAGGAGGAACCAGACGACGCACAAAAATACACAGACGCTTTTTTGTGTTCCTAGGCTGCGCTAATGCGAGGCGCCAGGCCACAATTATTAAACTTTACTCGCACGGGGAATTATGGGCGAGGCTGCGGTCGCTCTACTCCCCCCCCCCCAACCCTCCCTTCCCCCTCTCCGCCCTCCTTCTATATGCACAGGCGAAGAGAAGTGAGGACATAAATTCTGGATATCGCTTACGTTCTCTCGAATATACTGTAGTCACTGAACAGTGCAGGCGAAGCAAAGCTTGCGATTAATAGTCTTGGAAGTATCGCATATTACAGAATTATTTCTTGAAGGCTGTTAATAACAAGAGTTACGACAATTTTTTCCAAGTTTTGTCGCGAAGGAGTAAACACAATTTCTTTCAAGCAGGAATGTTAAACGCAATGTCTAGTTTCAATTTACACGACACCGTACAACTTACAGTTTGTCCTCACAATACGCGCAAATACTTCTCTAGGTAATGCCTAGAACAAAGTCTCACAAATTCACAACCATGCACATCCAACTGCCTTCCCGTAACAGTAACGATCTCATAGCAAAACTCCATTAAGGTAAAATCACAAAGTGTAGCAAGAATCCAGAAATACACAACATTTTAGTATGAAAGAACACAAACAGCTACAGCTATCAGTCGAGTTTCTTGTTATATCTAATAAAAACAATCTGCCCTAGAATATTGAAACTACATTATAAATTTTACACGAAAGGACTCACTATGAACATTCTCAGAAATTATATATATACCTAAAAAGTTATCTTGAAAACTTCACTGAAATAATGGAGCACGAAAATACTGTAATTGGGCAACATATCACACTTGGAGCAGAGATATAACTTACGGGAAAATCTTTAGACCATAGAGTAGAAATATCTTCAACATTAAGTTGGGATTGTCATGTGATTTAGGAACGACGCTGTTCAGTAATTCAAACTAAGTAGAGCTCCAAAGCCTTAACACTAGGCATTACGTCACGCCGAGGGCAAAGTTTTCAACAGCGTCGTCGTCTGGTAACATCAAAAGTTCATCTATTTTCGCCGCGCTCTATACATTGCTGGTAGTTGATTTCGCGCTTCCCCCTCCCCATTCATATTCAGTCTATGAGTAATTTATTACCGTGCTTATCGGCAAATGTACCATAACGAACTGATTTTGAGTGTTGTTCCAGAAGCGATGTCAGATATCAGAAAGTGAAAAACTTATTGAGGTGAACAAAGCTGAGTATTACTCCGTGTAAGAGCATTAATTAATGAATCATTTTTCATTAAACGTGATACCCTACTTGAGAAATGCTGAAGGCAACGAATCTGAATGTCGAATAAAGTTTATTGTAAGTGATTGATGTACAGTAGGCCTATAACAAAGCATAGGTATACGACAAATTCCAGTAGCGGTACTGACATTCACGGGTAAAGTTTGAACTGGGTGATTTCTTTCATTTAGGCTACATATCAGCAACACATAATCAATTCTTCATCTTTTTTCTTCGATTTAAAGGGCTCGCAGCGCAAAAAATTTCTCAGACACACATAAATACACCAATGTGCTGTTACTTTATAGATTTTTATTATAATGTGAATAATAATTCTTTATCAATAACGATAGAAAGCTGAGAAATACGGAATGGCATGAAGAACATAACAGAATTTCTTTTTCACTCGATATGCATTTCAAATTTATCGTACCTGTCAAATCGCTTAATGACTTTAACAATATACTGTTCAAATTTTCAATTTGCACACTTCGTAGGCGAGAACATATCACTTCCGTCAGAATGACACAGTTCACCTGGACAGAAACACAGTTAAATTATAATTACGGCTTTGGCCGCATACTTTGATAAGATACTATTGATAACTTAATGTTCACGAGGATAATTTACCGATCCGACATGAGTACTTACAAGAAACTGTCCAACATAGGGCAGAAATGGTATTAATTATTTCTCAGTCAACACGGAAAAATATTAGACCTCATTCTATGTGATTGAGTTTTCAAAGACCATTAAAAAGGTTGTTGTTATCATTAGCACACTACGCCGACGAGACTGTAAATAAAATTTTACCTATAACTGCCAGTTGCTACGTGTGAGTCACCTTAGAGTAGCGTAGAATTGGAGATTGGAGAAATCGCAATTGGTGAAGTTCAAAAAGGATAAGTTGTGAATTCGTATGCTACTGTTTTAAACTGTGAATAATCACAACTAAATGTCGCAGCTACCGAAAAGCCGAAAAGTAGCATTCACAGAAATCACTGTTATCGGAGGGTCAATGATTACGTCATTCCCAGTACAGACAAACCTTCGAAGTCCCGAGTTCGTATGATCATAACAGCAATATATGTTGAGAACACAAAATCTATTCTGCACACCTCAATGCTCACTCCAGAGATATTTCTACTCTATGCTTTAGACCACAGGAAAATCGACAGACATACATAAATCGGTGGACAAATCTAATCAGTGAAATACAAAGTTATTATTTCCCATCTCACTGTATTTAGTGAACAACGTGGTAAGTGAACTGCCGATCAAACGTCAAAACATACTTTTTAAGAAAAACTTTCAAATACCCGACAATGCGTGTTCCAAACGTTTCTCTATCCTGTGCAACACATTTGAAAGACTTACAACGGTCAGCACCGAAAACCAGCCTGAAGCAGTGCAAAGACATTAGTCGTGGGCGTTCTCTCTCTCTGTCTCTGTCTCTCTATTCTATTTGTACATCGCCACAACTCGGTAGAGATCCAAGTACTGGGCAGACGTAAGCTCCGCGCACCGGAGACGCAGCTCGGTATATAAATCACTCCCGGATTGTTTGGGTACTGATAGGAAAGCAAACACTTCCAAGTCACTTACCTCTCCACGACGCTCGACCGGTGACGTACAAATTCCTTCCGAACCAGCTTGTGGACCACAGCACCTGCCAACAGACAAAAAGAACAATTTTTATTCGGGGCGTGATTAAAATGCAACAGTTTCTCATATTAATTACTTCCGGATTAGGACTTTCCTTTTGTAGCTAAATAAATACAGTATCTGTTTTGCTTGACTTTTTCGTTTTTAATTTAATGAGGTATGCTTTATATCCCAGACAGTGCGGCAGTTTGTGGGGGCGGTCTAACTTTATTCACAATCGGAAAAATTATGCTGCCACAATACCACCACAGTCTGACCTGCGAAATCGTGAACTACTGTTAATATGTGCGCAATCTGATGGTGGAAATACAGATTTGAAAAAGATCGGTAATATATTTAGTTTTTGAAGCACTCTTGAACAAGCCTGAAATTTCAGAGTAGAATTTCAGATAGAATCGAAGCCTTGTGGACCATATGAGTTGCTATTTTGCCACACTGCTTTACATGACTAATCGAGTATTATGTAAGATATATGAGTTGCGCTTCCACTTTAAATAACCTTTTAGTCGAAATTTTCTACATTGTACGCTTTAAAACTTCAATGAGTGGACATCCTTGACGCATACCACTAACATGCGAAGTCTGATCCAAAACAATTTTCGAGGCGGGAAGATATCCTTGACAGACAGATCGCGCGCCAAATACGGACGGCACACTCACTGATCATGTACCGTGCGTGTGTCTTAACCCTTAACATACCCAGCCTGTGTCATCAATGTTGTTTACCAAGCTGGGGTCCTCAGAGGACCCCACGTTATTTTCTCAACATAGCAGTGTACAAGGCTACTCCGATCAGGTTCTTTCGATGTTAGGAACTGATTCGGAGAGCTCCAGCAATAAGTAGCACACCAAAAGACGCTCTCACTTCGACAGAATCTACGTCTGTCAAATTCTCATTCGGGTCACAGCAGCATTTGCTTTGTAACGCTGAACAACACGTGACGCTTCAGCGTTGGTGAAGGTGCATATAGTATTTACAGTTTTGTCATCAAACAACATATTGAAAACAACATACACTGTGGTTGCAAGATCACGTGCTCGCGTTGTCCGTGGAGATCCATTCACAACTTAAACTGAAGACGACGAGTCACTGGAGGCACAGAACGTGTCCATTTTCGTCCTGACTTTGCAATAAAGTCCTCTCAATCATCAAGACACCCCATCAGAACTTTCGCCGGTAATGTCACTTTCATCTGAATTCACTTCAATATTATGTTCTGATACATCTCTTTCAGGAATAAAATCCACATCAGATTCGCTCAAAACATATTCTGGGTTACATCTACATGGGATACTCTACAAATCACACTGAAGTGCCTGGCAGAAGGTTCATCTCCCATTCCATTCTCAAATAACGCGCGGAAAAAAAAGAAAAACAAAAAAAACCAGCTGAATGTCTACGTTCGAGCTCTGATTTCTCGCATTTTATTCTAATGATCATTTCTACCAATGTAGGTGCGAGTCAACAATATATTTTCGCATTCGGAGGAGAATGTTGGTGATCGGAGTTTCGTGAGTAGACCACGCCGTAGCGATAAGCGCCATTGTTGTAATGATTCCCATCCCAGGTCCTGTATCAATTCCGTGACGCTGTCTCCTCTGTATTGTGACAATACAAAACGAAATGCCCTTCTTTGAACTCTTTCGATGTCCTCCGTCAAACCCACCTGATAAGGATCCCACACTGGGCAGCAATACTCCAAAAAAGGACGGAGAAGCGTAGTGTATGCAGTCTCTTTAGTAGTTCTGTTGCATCTTTTGATGGTTCTGCCAATAAAACGCAGTCTCTGGTTCGCCTTTCCCACGACATTATCTACGTGTTCTTTTCAGTTTAAGTCTGAGATATTAGTAATTCCTAGGTATTTTGTGGAGTTTATGGCCTTCACGTTTGATTGATTTATCTTGTAAACAAAGTTTAACGGATTTGTTTTCGTATGCAAAGACGCATAAAAATCGAGATGAATTGGTTTTTATAATTGCAGAAGTATCACTGGTTTTATATATATATATATAACACTGTTTCAGGGGTCCTTAGTTTTCGTTTGATACGTTAAGGGTTAATAGTATCCTCTACTGTCGTTTGGATGGGTTTCATGTCATAATTCCGGATTATCACTGAATACTGTAGCGTGAATTATGTTACACTGTGGGGATGCCATAACCTTTCTTAGCATTTCAGTCCATACTTCGCAGGGAAAACGTTGCCCGATGCGGTGGGCCGCACTGGCATACCGATTTGAAAAGATACGCCGCTGTATTCGGCCGTGACGCAATGGAGCGATTCGCTAACACCGACCGCAGCCTCACACAGTCCAAGACATCCGCACAGAGGACAGCAAAGTGAATTTCAAGATGGCGGGGTAGATAGGTGACGGGCGCAGGCTATTCTAGTGGGCCGATAAGCGAGCAGCGCGTCACGCACATTTGCCTATGGAATTGGCTGTGGGGTGGGAGGGGGAGGGGGCTGGGGAACAGCCGGCTGTCGCAACAGAACAGCTGCAACTGCGGTCGCGGGGTGGGGGGCGGGCACGGCTGCTGCTGAAGGATGGATAGCCCGGGCGCTGCCGGACCGCACCGGGGGTCTGCGGATAGCGTCGCCAGCAGCCCAGAGCAGAGCAGAGATAGAGGAGCGAGCGCGCTAGACGCGGCCGGCCCTCCCTCATTCAGACGGCCTTATCTGGCCAGCGGGCAGCCCTAATGGCGGCCAGCTGTCGATAACCATTTATCCGAGCACTGGACGGATCTCTATAATAAAAGTGTCCGAGGGAGAGAGAGACCAAAAGAAATCTGTCTTTAGTGGCCGGTCGACGAAGAGGTCATTACAGGCACTGCCTTCTTTTTAGTTCAGTAAGAGCTGTTTCTACTAATAAACTAGCTTCATTCCCGCTGCTTCGCACGCGTAGACTTGAAAGTCTGATTTGGTTGTATTTCTAAATATAAATTTTCATAGATTTAGCTTTATGTTTTGCTAATCAAATATTTTGATACAACTTGCCACCCCTTAATGGTAAGGCGGCCAACCGTCCCGGATTCTGCGGGACAGATCCGCATTTGGACTCGTTATCCCGTATTGTGATGATTACTGAAAATGTCCCGCAAAATAGCGAAATCGTCCTGCATTCCAGTAATTTTACATTGATTGGTCTAAGAGCACAATAAGAAACTATTTGTATACGGCACGCTTTGTCATGCTGCTTTCAAGTTAACTTCACAATGCATCATCTACGAATAAATGACAGTTCTTATATGGAGGAAAAAAAAAAAAAAAAAAAAAGGGAAACGATGCACATCGTGTGACTATTTCAAAATGACAAATTCGCTAGCAGTGGGAGTTTTTGTATTTGTTTTAAGTTGGTACTGCGTTTGGTGTTAGAATGACTTATTACAAAATTCTATTTTTGGCACATTTTCTGTGCCTTCTTAAGTACGTTTCAAAAAATGTAATGGAATATTTTACGGTGCTCAAGGTGGCAAACATGATGTAATATTATCACTGTCCGTATAAACGTATTTAAAATATGACATGCAAATACAATATCAGCATTCATCCCAAGTTTTTTATTTCTTGCTTCAAAATTGCCTTAATAGCAACGTATTTTCAAAATACCCTTAGTCCCCTATTTCACGCTCTTAGGGATGGGAATATCGAAAAATCGCTGAGGCCTACAATGTAAGATAAACAACGTCTACAAATTTCAAGTTTCTATCGCCTGTAGATTGACTTTTGAACGCCGTTTTCTGTGTCTTAGAAACGGATCGAGAACGCGAAATTTCTTTCTTACGCTATGGCATCTTTCTCGGTAGTTTTACTTTTTAACTGCAATATGCACTTATTTTTCTTTATTCGTACGCTTGTTGCAGAAAAACAACTGAAGAATGTGCATCACCTTTCGCTGTATATAACCTCTTTGCTGTCGACTTTGATTATAGTGCCAAAAGTCATAGCTGGTCTTCAGTCCGAATTTGATATAAGCTGACGACTTTGAACCACTATATCTTCCACCCTCTTTATAGCTATCGACACAGAACTGTTATGGTGTACAACGGTAGATTTTGTACTACAACAAAACAGATAGTTCATTCGTCTCCATTGTGTAGTTTTTGCTGAAGAGCGAAATACTGACACCCAGACGTAGAATTTTATATTTCAACTCCCATAACTTCCACCCCCTTATCGTCATCAACCCTCTACCACCATAGTGGGAGGCTCATATCTACTACGAAATACAAACACTATTCATTTGTGATGTCTAGTTTTGGTTGCAGATAACTATAGGCGAAAACATTTCAATTTTTATATATATTAAGATACACTTTTTACAAAAATATAAATTTCACCAGACGCCTTTTAGATACCATGTTCCCACATATTTCACGTCATCAAAAGCCATCCCTGGTTATCTTTCGTTCCTCATTCATTGTAAGTAAATCTTTTACACGAACATACTTCCTTGCATCTTTCTGCACAAGGAACACAATATCATCAACGTGAACCCTTTCTGTTCTTCCAATTTCCATAGCTTTCTGTGATGAATTCAATTAGGTCTTCAAGAAAATAAACGCTTTCTGGGCCTTCGTGAAATCAAGACCGTACCATAGTATTGATGACGTCAAGCTTTGAGTCGGCGCTGAAGAAGCCGATTCGTGTGCAGACGTAAGTTTTGGCACCTTTCATTACATTAACAAGCCTGAAAAATAGGCAATGGAATGTAGTGAAATTAACTCAGATGATACTGAGAGAATTAGGCATAAAGGTCGTAGCTGACTTTCGTTACTTGAGCAGTAAAATTAAATTACTGCTCATCAGAGAAAATATAAAATGCAGAATGTAAATGGCAAAGAGAAATTTGTTAACATCGTAAATTAAGCGTTAGGAAGACTTTTCTGGTGGCATTTGTGCCGAAATTCATCTTGCACGTGAGTGAAACATGGACGATTATCTGTTCAAACAAGATGAGAATAGGAGCTCTTGAAATGCGTTGCTATAGACGAATGCTGAACATGAGATTGGATTAGTAGGACACATTCCGATACACCAAGCAAATGTTATTTTAGAATCAGAGGGACGTGTGGGGGGAAACTCGCAAAGAGCGACCGAGAGACGAACACAGCAAAGACGTTCAAATGGATGTTGGTTGCCGTTGTGATGAGAGATGAAGAGGCTTGCTCAAGATAGAGTAGCGTGGAGAGGCTGCATCAAACGAGTCTCCTGACTGAAGAACGCACCAGCAGAAACAACATCTAATGATAATAACCTGGGCTAGAGTAAACGTACGGCCTGGAATGTTCTGCGCTGATCACGTTCCCCTCCATAACGCATCCGATGATGCCTTTGGGCGGAGGATGACACGACGGCAGGTCGGTACCCGATGGGTAGAGGTCTGTGCGGATGCTGATATCCGTGGATATCCGCAGTATTTCTTACTTTGCGGATAAAATTGTGAGCCACGCTGAGATCCGCGTGTTATATGCGGATAAGCCGGCCGCGGTGGCCGAGGAGACTAAGACGCTCCAGTCACGGTCTGCACGGCCACTACGGTCGGGGGTTCGAATCCCCCCTCGGGCATGGATATTTGTGCCGTCCTTAGTATAATGTAGTTGATAAGTAGTTTGTAAGTTTAGGGACTGATGACCCCGTAGTTAAGTCCCATAGACTTTACAAACATTTGAACATTTTTTTATGCGGATAAAGAGCGAGGTATCTGCCCAGTACGTCTGTCGAAATGTTAGCTGAAAACTTCGAGCTTGTTGACATTCTTGGAATCCTTGCAGGGCCCAGGTAGAGCGTAAGTCTGTTGTCTTCATCCCCTTGCCACATCGGACGTAGCTGTACTGCGGGACCTGCGCCTAATCGTTTTCGCGACCGTGTCCTATCTGATGGCAAGGAAAAGATCAACGATATGGTAACCTCTTATGTGTGTAAAAAAAAAATTACACTCTTTCAACGCAACCGAATGAACAGTACAGCTGCGCATAAAACATGAACAAACATTCTTGTTTATGCATTACATAAATGGTGACGGAAGCTATAAAGATTGACAATAGCATTTTATAGCAACTTTCATAATCAGATACGGTGTATAGTGAAAGTAACGTACTTAGGAGAGTGCACAATATTAGACTGTATAGGGTGGCCGTAGCTGCAGCCGACAATGTCTCTTTTTGCTGACAGTTACCAATTAGAAGTAGACGGCAGTTTTAACACTTGAAATGACATGCTTTGCTTTGTGTCACATAACCTCTTGTGAGTTAAATATGGGAAAAATAGTGTCCCTTTTGTAAAACTCCAAAAGAACAGGTTTTTTTATGTAAACACAGTAAAAATCACCTCTATGCCGATCAGTTTTAACCACTAAAATTTAAGAAGATGCCTGTATTAAACAGCTCACGTAGTGCTTAGATTACACGGGCTCGGAAGCGCTACCGTGTTTGTCCGGAGCGCCAGTGTTTTCTTGGTTGGAAGAGTTTGTTTTGGTGTACGTATAGAACTGTACCATTATTCGACAAGTCAAAAGTAGTTAAGTTGTCGCAGAAATGTGAATCTAACAATGTTCAAATGTTTGTAATTGTTATGGGACCAAACTACATTTGTCATCAGTACCTAGAATTACAAACTACTTAAACTAAGTTAAACTAACCCAAGGACAACACACAGATCCATACCCGAGGGCGGATTCGAACCCCCGACGCGGAAGGTCGCGGCGATCCGTAACGTGGCGCTCCAGACCGCTCGGCTACTCCATCGCGGCCGAATCTAACAATAATTATATCATTACATACCATTATTTTAGATACTGCTATATATTACTATTACCAATTAGAAACTTTAATATCTGCGAATGCGGATAACGAACTTGCGGGTGCGGATAAAGTGCCTCGGATGCGGTTGCGTATATGGGCCTTACGGATGTGGTGCGGATGCGGATAACACTTTTATTATCCGCACAGACCTCTACCGGTGGGCCTTTCGATGTCTGTGTGGGACAGGGGGAATAGTCGTAATACGCCTCAAAACGTGATGCAAAGGAAAGCTGTCGCGTAGATGAGATAATCCTCCAATGGAAGCATATCCGAAAATTCCCGTTTCGAAATAATCTGGAATGCTGATGACAAAGGACGGTGAGCCGTCAGTTTCAGACGGTGTGTTGCATACAGTATGTGATGTGACGCGTTCGGACCGCTCGCCTGTCAGTCCAGTATTTTCTTGCGATCAGTGGCGGCGGCGGTGCAGGGCGAAGACCACCACCGCCCAGAGAGCAGGCCGCGGCATTCTCGTGTGACGTCAGGCGGAATAGGTTGCGCGCGCATAGCTGACTGGCTCGCTGCTTCGGCATAGTGGGCCGTGCCCCAGCCAGTCAGCTATGCGCGTGCAACCTACTCTGCCTGACGTCACACGAGAGCGCCGCGGCCTTCTCTCTAGGCGGAGTTGGCTAGACGCCACAGGCAGCATCTTATCCCACTGCCGGTGGCGGCCTCTGGCTCCGGCAATGGTAGCAGCGCGCTTTGCACCACTAATTTCCGCCTTTTCGTTGCACTCGCTGGAGTGAACTTCCGTTGAAACATTTCGCTGTCGTGTCCTTCTACAGAGCCAGTAAAATCGATTCGACGTACTACGGCGGGGCTTCTTTTTAAAAAACACAGGGAGGAAAGTGCATAGTTGACAAAGTTACTACAACACCTCCCCTCTTTCATGCCTTCCCTCGGCGATGTTACCAACGCACTTCGTGCCAGTGCCCTGGTTTGTAAACGGGGCAGCACTGCACGCGAGGTGCCGTGTCGATATGCAACTTCAGTGCATATCTAAAATCACTCTTTTACTAACCTTGAGCCTTCCGTCGTAGTTGATGTCGCATTGCGCAGGTGAAGCACATAGGTCGCGCATCTCACCTGAAGTGATGCTTAAAGAGGTGTTGAAATGTGGCTAGGAAGTACTGCACTACGAATAACTTTAGCTTTTGTAGGATGCCAGTGCTTGTTTTTATTGAAGAAATGCCAGTGTATATCCAAGCACAAATATACAGACTGAGTAATATTGAATATATAAGCGATACATTACGTATAAACTGTCCCTGGTCCGCACTGAACTAACATGAATGTGCAAGGTATCGCGGTCGGCGCTCGACTGACTGCCGCCGTCTCTCGCTGCGCGCCACAAGCAATTCAAATGTTTGTATAGCTCATGGGACTTAACTACGGTGTCATCAGTCCCTAAACTTACAAACTACTTATGAACTACTTACGAACTAGGACGGCACAAATATCCATTCCCGAGGGGGGATTCGAACCCCCGACCGTAGTGGCCGTGCAGACCGTGACTGGAGCGCCTCAGTCCCCTCGGCTACCGCAGCCGGCGCGCCACAAGCCACCTTTCTGGCGCCAAGCGAAACTTTTAGACTAACATTATTCAGCTTATTACAAAATATACAAAATAATTAAATCTTTGAATTAATCGAAATATAGCTTAGCACAAAAGCATTACAGAAAGTATACAGATAATTTTTAATAGACATAGGAAAGTTAAATATTAATAAAAGAAGCTTAAAGTTTTGGCAGACAACTAGTATAGACGGGGGCCAATCAGATCTCAACTTGCAATAGGGGCGGAGCATTCCCACGGGATACGAGCTCATCTACTGTCTCTCTCTCATACCCTCTCTATTCCACACAGTTCTCCAACCAAGGAAACTTCTCTAACACCTAATATTTTGATACGCGAAATAAACGGCTCCATATCAGCCCCCTCACAGTACGGCACTCCTGCAGTTTTATTTCTGCTCAGAGCTTTTAGGCCACAGGAAGGGTTGGAGTCGCCACAGGTAGAAGTTACCCTGTGTATGTTACAGCGCTGAGAGTCTCCTACCTGACGCGTGTGCAGTATACGGGAAAAGAGCCATCGCTGGACGATCGTAAGGAACTGCGTTCTCGTGGTTCAGCACGCAACAGATCTACGGCGCCCGTGGCACAGATGTCTGAAGTAGATTTAGATTAAAAACATGATTCAATAGGTTTTCCCGGCAAAAATTCTGCTTGAAAGTCCTGCGGACAATCAACCTGACTGACCGTAGTAAAAAGAATTTTTGGCGGCGTAACATGTCACCATATCCAGGTTACTCCCTGATAAGACTCCACGTACATAGCCACAAAAGATAGATGTTTTGCACAAAATTTATCTTCACGTTTTATTTTGTGGTTACTTTCACCAATCTTGATAGTCTACCCTGCTGGAAGACGGTGTAGCGATTTATGTTCAGTGTACCCTTCCGGCCGTAGTGATGTCAAAGATTTGACGTTTTACCGGATTCCCTATATTGACGGCGCACTCGTGAAATGGTCGTACGGGAAAATCCCCACGTCATCGCTACCTCGCAGGTACTGTGCCCCATCTCTCGAGCACTACTCTGAAACACTACGTTCCAGTTCACTTAAATCGTGATAATCTGCCATTGTAGCAGCAGTAACCGATGTAACGCCCGCGCCAGACGCCTATCGTTTAATATAGGCAGTGACAACCACAGCGCCGTCCTCCAACTTATCTGTCGGTGTTTGTATTCGCATGCTAAAAAAAAAAAAAAAAAAAATGTTCAAATGTTTGTAAATCTATCGGACCAAACTGCGTGGTCATCAGTCCGTAGCTTACAAACTACTTAAACCTAGGTAAACTAACCTAAGGACAACACACACAGCCATGCCCCAGGGAGGACTCGAAGCTCCACGGCGAGCAACCGCGCGCTCCGGAGCGAGGCGCCTTAGACCACTCGGCTACTCCACCGCGGCTATTCGCATGCCTATACACGTTCCTTGAGATGTTCAATGTATTTATAATCATTAAAAACTGCAAAACAGCAAAATACTAAAACAAAAACTTGATTCCTTCTATTATTTCAGAAGCATCACGCTGATTGATTCTTACATTAAGTAAAATAAATTTGTTAATGTACGACTGAGGTAGACATTATAGCTCTACTTTGTTGGGCAAAAACTTTCTATTCGACCAACATGCATTTGATTTCATCAAGTAATTAATTTGTAGGTTACTTCGTCATACCCTTGGTAATTTCGTGACATGACTTGGGTAATTTCGTGATAATGTATTAATTAAATATTTCTATAAAAGATTGTATTTTGACATTAAACGACATTGAGACATATTTATGATAAAGTACTGACAAAGAAATGAGCAAAAACACTAAAATGAATTTACTGATTAAATAAAAGCCCCAGTTTGGTCTTCATCAGAAAGTTTTCGACACTTGTTGCACATAAAAACGTCCTCACTCTTTTCAAAAGTATGCTGACACTTCGAATGGTACCACATTAAACAAAAACTACACTGAATACATACTGTATTTGAGAAGACTGTCTAGGGTGGCGCAAGACGGGAGTTAAAATGATAAGATTTTTACTGGCGAAGTTAAGGCTATTACGTCTAAACTAATGAACGCAAAAACACAAACCTTAATCAGAAAATTTATTTATATCGAAATGTTCAAATGTTTGTATAGTCTATGGGACTTAACTACGGGGTCATCAGTCCCTAAACTTACAAACTACTTATGAACTACTTACGAACTAGGACGGCACAAATATCCATGCCCGAGGGGGGATTCGAACCCCCGACCGTAGTGACCGTGCAGACCGTGACTGCAGCGCCTCAGTCCCCGCGGCCACCGCGGCCGGCTATTTATATCGGATAAAAAACAGAAGCAAGCAGGAGTAAAATATAGGGAGCGTAAGGTTATTTACAACTTGTACAAAAACCTGACAGCGGTTGTCAGAGTTGAAGGGCATGAAATGGATGCAGTGGTTGGGAAGGGAGTAAGGCAGGGTTGTAGCCTTTCTCCGATGTTATTCAATTTGTGCATTGAGCAAGCTATAAAGGAAAGCAAGGAGAAATTTGGAGAAGGAATTGAAGTTCAAGGTGAAGACTAAAAAACATTGCGTTTTTCCGACGAAATAGTAATTCTGTCAGAGACAGCAAAGGCATGACCTGGAAGAGCAGTTGAACGGAATGGACACTGTGCTGAAAGGTGCACATAAGATGAACATTATCAAGATCAAAACAAGAATAATGGAGTGCAGTCTAAGAAAATCAGGTGATGCTGAAGGACTTATGTGGAGTTGAAGAGGCTTGCTCCGGATAGGGTATTGTGGAGAGCTGCATCAAATGAGTCTCCGGACTGTAGACCACAACAACAACACACAACAGTGCAAAATAAAAAAAATGTTACCTTGTTAATATGAGGAGTAATTAGCACTTTGAAAACACGTGGGATACTGCAGCGCGAAATATACAAACAACTAAAATGTTCAAATGTTTGTAAATCTATCGGACCAAACTACGTGGTCATAAGTCCGTAGCTTACAAACTACTTAAACTAAGGTAAGCTAATCTAAGGACAAACACACACGCGCGCGCGCGCCCCGAGGGGACTCGAACCTCCGACCGCGCGCTCCGCAACGAGGCGCCTTAGACCGCTCGGCTACTCCACCGCGGCTACAGACAACTACTGCCAACGGAACAAAAGAAACTCACTGTGCTGCCAAGGCCGCTGGTATAGCGTAGGGGACATGTGCTGCAATCACTGAGTCAGCGACTGTCCTTCTATCTTGGTTGGTAAATCCGTGAAGAGGAATCCACAAAGTATCACGAAATAAGCAATGCCACGAACTTACCAAGGTTTACCCTATCAGTGGTTCGTTACTCTCATTGAAAGTAAGTAATAAGTCCATCTTTCTATTAGCTGATTTATGAGTGAAACTTTTCCCTAGTACCCCTGTACCGTAAGGCAGTGGATAAGTAATACGCATCGAGTCGGTGAAGATCAATATTGAGGCCTCGACCTTGCCCCCTCCTCTCCGTCCATGACAGCCTAGTAGTTAGTTCTACCGCACTACGAAACGCACGTTTCAATACGTTGTTGATACCTGAAGGTCTGGCAAATTTTGTCGGTGTTTTTTCTTGACTACAGCTAGCTAAGCTTTATCGATACTGCGGTACTTTAACAAAAAAATGTGACGTCAACTAATACACAGGGTGTTTCAAAAGGGACTTTACAACTTCGAAAATTAAAAAATATTTATTAAAAGGAGGTACAGAGATGGTCTTAATGTTGTTTCAAAGGAAAACACATCAAGTTTTGACTCGCGTAGTTCGTTAGTGTAGAATCGCGCCGCAACAAACGGTTAAAGATGGCTGCCTTCACTGGGCCCGAGCGTGCTAGCTGTGTGTTTTGGTTTGAAGAATCAAAGTCGGCGACAACAGTTCAGCGTAAATTTCGTACCAAGTATTCTATCGATCCTCCTAGTAGACCTACAAATTATGAGTGGCATAAATGTTTTGTAGAAACGGGGTGCTCGGTAAGACATAAGAAAGTACCTGGTCATTCAAGCACATCTGACAAAGTTGTTGAGCAAGTGAGACAGAGTTTTGGCAACAGCCCTACGAAATCGACCAGACGTGCATCTCGTGAACGGCAAGTCCCACATACAACAGTTTGGCGTGTGTTGAGAAAACGTTTGCATTACGAGGTGCATTCAAGTTCTAACGCTCCGATTTTTTTTTCTCCGGACTGGAAAGAGATAGAAACATGCGCATTGTTTTAAAATGAGGCCGCGTTCATTGTCAATACGTCCCAGAGATGGCAGCACCGTACGGCAGATGGAATTTTACCGCCAGCGGCGAGAATTAGAACTGTTTTAGATACTTAAAATGGCGACGTTTTCCTCACTTGAACAGCGTGCAATCATTCGTTTTCTGAATTTGCGTGGTGTGACGCCAATTGAAATTCATCGACAGTTGAAGGACACATGTGGTGATGGAGTTATGGATGTGTCGAAAATGCGTTCGTGGGTGCGACAGTTTAATGAAGGCAGAACATCGTGTGACAACAAACCGAAACAACCTCGGGCTCGCACAAACCGGTCTGACGACATGATCGAGATAGTGGATAGAATTGTTTTGGGGGATCGCCGAATGACTGTTGAACAGATCGCCTCCAGAGTTGGCATTTCTGTGGGTTCTGTGCACTCAATCCTGCATGACGACCTGAAAATGCGAAAAGTATCATCCAGGTGGATGCCACGAATGCTGACGGACGACCACAAGGCTGCCCGTGTGGCATGTTGCCATGCAATGTTGACGCGCAACGACAGCATGAATGGGACTTTCTTTTCGTCAGTTGTGACAATGGATGACACGTGGATGCCATTTTTCAATCCAGAAACAAAGCGCCAGTCAGCTCAATGGAAGCACACTGATTCACCGCCCCAAAAAAAAATTTTCGGGTAACCGCCAGTGCTGAAAAAATGATGGTGTCCATGTTCTGGGACAGCGAGGGCGTAATCCTTACCCATTGCGTTCCAAAGGGTACTACGGTAACAGGTGCATCCTACGAAAATGTTTTGAAGAACAAATTCCTTCCTGCACTGCAACAAAAACGTCCGGAAAGGGCTTCGTGTGTGCTGTTTCACCAAGACAACGCACCCGCACATCGAGCTAACGTTACGCAACAGTTTCTTCGTGATAACAACTTTGAAGTGATTCCTCATGCTCCCTACTCACCTGACCTGGCTCCTAGTGACTTTTGGCTTTTTTCATCAATGAAAAGACACTCTCCGTGGCCGCACATTCACCAGCCGTGCTGCTATCGCCTCAGCGATTTTCCAGTGGTCAAAACAGACTCCTAAAGAAGCCTTCGCCGTTGCCATGGAATCATGGCGTCAGCGTTGTGAAAAACGTGTACGTCTGCAGGGCGATTACGTCGAGACGTAACGCCAGTTTCATCGATTTCGGGTGAGTAGTTAATTAGAAAAAAAATCGGCGGCCTTAGAACTTGAATGCACCTCGTAGAAACCGTACAGATTGTCGCTTTTACAAGCAACTAAAGACACTGATAACATTACCCGGAAGAACCTCTGTGCGGATATGTTAGACCGTGTGGATGATTAACATTTCTTGGACAACATAATCTTTTCTGACGAGTCAACTTTTCACTTAAATGGCACGGTTAACAAACACAACTGTAGCATTTGGGGCAGTGAAAATCCACATGAAACACTGAAAAATGCTCGTGATAGCCCTAAGGTGAACGTTTATTGAGCCTTGAGCAAGAAGAAAATGTACGGCCTATATTTTATTTATTTATTTATTTTTTTCTCAAGAACGAATCTGTACCTGGATATGTTGTAACAATTATTGATACCACAGATTCGATGGCGACGGAGAACGAAATGTTTCATTCATGCAAGACCGCGCACCACAAAACTATCTGACTGACGACCGGAATTTTTTCAATGACCGTTTTCCAGGTAAATGTATTGGCCGTGCTGCGCCAATTGCATGGCCTGCCTGTTCCCCGGACCTGACACCGCTAGACTTTTCCTTCTGGGGCTTCATCAAAGATATGTTGCACGTACCTCCTTTGCCGGCCACTCTACCGGATCTTAGTGCAAGAATCTACGCCGCCGCTGAGCAAGTTACACCTGCAATGTTTATGCGAGTTTGGGAAGAAATCAGTTACTGAAGGGGTATCTGCAGGATAAGCCACATCGAACACTTTTAGTTTAAGGGAAAAACTTGATGTGTTTTCCTTTGAAACAACACTAAAACCAGCTCTGTACATGTTTTTAGTAAATTAATATGAATTTTCAAAGTTGTAAAGTCCCCTTTGAAACACCCTGTATTTCAATGACTACTAATTCGTACGGCACATACAATGGTTAATTATGATGGCGATGTGAAAGATAGAGCAGGCTTTCCAACCTGCTGAGGAGATTTACAACGTCTGGGAACAAAGAAATATGAGCGGTCGACACGCGCGTTCCCGCGGCTCAAGGAAAGCGACGCGACAGGCGTGCAGTGCGTGTCCTTCCATGACTCCTTCAACTAGACCGACCTCTACCTCGGCAATGAATTTTCAAACAACGGGAGTATTAGGCAGAAAATATCAATGCTCTAAAGCTGTCACAAGATGCGGGAATCGGGAGGAGGGGGGGGGGAGAGAGAGAATTGAACCGAGATTCCATTCCAGGCTTCTAATTAATTCGGCTCTCGCTAGAAACATACTAGCGAAATCCGAACTCAAAACGTTATGGAAGAAAAGATACAAAATGTATGTGAAATAAGTTCTGAGAAATTTGTGACGGACTATCGAAAGAAGATCTTTCTATAGTCCGGAAATAGAAGTTTAGGCCGAGAAAATCTTGGAAAACATTCGAAAACAAGGCAGCACACACATTATCATCTACATCTACATACATACTCCGCAATCCACCGTAAGGTGAGTGGCGGAGGGTAAACTGTACCACTACTAGGCATTTCCTTTCCTATTCCACTCCCAGATTGAACGAGGAAAAAAAGAATGCCTATATGCCTCCGTACGAGCCCTAATTTCTCTTATCTTGTCTTTGTGACCTTTACGCGAAATGTAAGTAGGCGGCAGTAAGATCGTACTACACTCAGCTTCAAATTCCGGCCCTCTAAATTTACTTAACAGAAATTCATGAAAAGAACATCGTCTTTCTTCCAGCGATCCCCAATTGAGTTGCCGGAGCATTTCCGTGACACTCGCTCATTGGTCGAACCTACTGGTAACAAATCTAGCTGCTCGTCTCTGAACCGCCTCTATGTCTTCCTTTAAACTGATCTGCTGCGGGTCCCAAACACATGAGCAATACTCAAGACGTGGTCGTACAAGCGTTTTATACGTGGTCTCCTTTACAGGTGAAGTACATCTTCCCAAAATTCTCCCAATAAACCGAAGTCGGCTGTCCGCCTTACTCACAACTGTCCTTACATGCTCGTTCCATTTCATATCGCTCTGCAATGTTACGCCTAGATACTTGAACAACGCGACAGCATCAAGAAGCTCACTACTAATGCTGTAGTCGAATATTATGGGATTGTTTTTTCTACTCATGCACATCACCTTACATTTTTCTACATTGAGAGCTAGCTGCCAATCTTCGCACTAACTAGAAATTTTGTCTAAGTCATCCTGTATGCTATTACAGTCAGTTACAGACGACACCCTCCCATACACCACAGCATCATCAGCAAACAGCCGCAAATTATAACTTACTCTGTCCATCAGATCATTTATATAGCTTGAAAATAATAGCGGTCCTATCACACTCCCCCATATTTGTGCATTAATTGAAAGTCTGTCAATACGTGTCTGTAAGCATCCAGGAGGAAGATTATTTGATTTTCACGCGTAATCATTGACAAATATTTTACTACAGTATCCTGGCGTTTCTACAGTTAACTTTCACTGTCTGTACAGTTATTATGCGGACAACACAAGTTTCTGCGGCCCACTCACGTGTCTTTAAAATATTGTAGTCCCACTTCCAGAATTACGTTTGAAGAAGTTGTAAGCGCGGTAAATAGCCCCCTCGTCTGCTTGTAAAGCATTTCACATTTTTGACATCGCCTGGTATGTATTTGTTAATGCCAGTGCAGCTGTCAGAGAGACACTTTTACACCTACATTCGTTTAGGAAAATCACGAGAGCTGGATGAGTAATCCGGTCGCTCTGTGAGTGACATTGCTTTACGTGGAAGCATTGCAACAGCGAAGCCTGCAGGAGGGAAATTATTGTCACTCAGTTTAGTCACTCGGGTAGAATGAATCTTATTGGCTGCCAACGGCACAATGGAATGGGATCAGATGCGCAAAACGGCTGAAAATTGGGCAGCCGTCCTATGTGAAGCGAGCTATAGTGACTTCCATCAAGCTTCAAAAACAATTTCAAACCATTTCTAAACTTCTGAATTAAATGCTTTAAGCAAAATATTTATCGCATCAACTCAATTGTTAGGTTTGACTACGTTTGAACCTCTTCATTTTTTATTCATCAGTCTTATGACTCGTTTAACGGCAACATCTTCAGAGAAACAATTGCAACCTACGTCTTCAAATATTGCACCCAATGTCTCCAAATATTTGAGTGATGTATTACAGTCTTTGTCTTCCCGTATAGTTCTTACGCTGTATAGGTCCTTCTAGTACCAGGGAAGTTACTCCTTAATGTCACACGCATCCAGCATCTTGCCACTTCTTCTCAGTGACTTCCATGCGGTTCTTTCTTCGTCGATTCTCCTCATTCGTTATGTTACCAGTAGACCTAATTTTCAAAATTCTTGTATACCACCAAGTCTCAAATACTTAGATTCTCTCCTGTTCCAGTTTTATCATTGTCCTTGTTTCACTTCTCTACAAAGCTGTGCCTCAAACGTACATTTTCATAAATTTCTTCCTCATAAGACTGATGTTTGATACCAGGATACTACTCGTGGATGTGAATGCTCTCTGTCTGTACCAGTCTATATTTTATGTCTTCTCTGCATTGTCCATCGTTGATTACTTTACTTCCAAGGCAGAATTTATGTTTTGATCACCAACTTTGATGTTAAGTTTCTCGCTACTTCCACTTCTACTACTTCACCTTACTTTTGACGTTTCACTCATTAACGTATTCATTAAGGAGAGTCTAAATTCTACATTGGTGTTCCAAATGCTTGGGCTTCATTAAACTCCAGTTAATAAAGCAATGGAAAAGAAACGTTGTGCGACCCTTCCTCCCCGCTTTATACTGAAATTTTATACATAAGTTACCATAGAAAGGAGGATATTTTCAGGGTGAACAAAATTGAAACTTCCTGGAATCCTGGCAGATTAAAACTGTTTGCCTGAATCAGAATTCTAACCTGGGAACTTTGCCTTTCGCGGGCAAGCACGCTACCGACTGAGCTATCCCGGGACGCTTCACGGACCGTCCTCACAACTTTACTTCTGCCAGTACTTCGCCTTCTACTTTCCAAACTTCACGGAAGTTCTGCGAACCATGCAGAACTAGCACTCCTGGAAGAAAGGATATGGTGGAAACGTTGCCACTGTTTAGGGCATGTATCCAGAATGGCATTTTCACTCTCAGCGCACATTCGCTGCAGAATGAAAATATCACTCTGATAATAACAATTGTTTTTCAATATGTTCATCATACATTTCTTGTGTTTTTTTTATCTCACCATCTTTTAACAGACTGGTAATATAGTAGAACTTTCTTGCTCCTTCATATGCATTTGCATATGATTTAATCCAAAACCAAACAGATACATACTTTCAAAACGATTGTCCCAAGGTTCATGTTTCCCGATGGGTCACGCAGAGAGACATTCAGTTGAATTCTATTGGCCTTTGTAAGCCATCTTGCAAGACGCATTTTCCCTGGTGATCTCTTATCCAAATGGTCTGAAACTTTGCCGCACATTTCTGGTATTTCTGATCTCCACTCAGGTGGTCAGTAACTTCTCCTCGGATTTCTTGAATATGGCTATTTATCATGCCAAAATTAACTATTTCCAACTTAGTCAGGTAATAGCTAATTCACTTTCCAATTTCGCCATTGAAAGTTTGTGGACCTTTGCTTTCCCCGTCTTTTTTTTTAAATAAAAATAAATATTTAAAAAATGCCTAATAGGAAGCTCAGTTGTGTTTAAAAGGCAAATGATCCATTTGAGTTGTCTGTTGAGAAGCAGTTCAATCAACTTAATGACTCCACCTGCATTTTGTTCTGTTTATAGGAGTACCATCAGCCTTCACTGTTTCTTAGCTATCAGAATCTCCTAGGAAAGTGATAATTTCGTCACAAACGCAACATCTATAGGTTCCCTGACCCTTTCACCCTGAATTTTGTGACCGCACTCGAACCTTTCTTTTATTTCTGTCATTCATTCTCGTTATTCATATTGAATAGTAGCGACGAAACAGTACATAATTTTTATAATCCGACCAACTTGTTCTTGGTCTTGCATTTTTATTAGTCATTCTTGGTTCTTGTACATTTTATACAGGGTGAAACACCCAAAACATGCACCGCAAATTTTGCAGAAATGGAAAGTGCTATTGATAAGGGCGGTTTGCATAAAATCGATTCGTAGTAACGGGATCATATTGTTAGCCAATAAACAGATTTTAATAATACATAAAGAAAATATTTTTTGTTGAAAAAGACACTTTTTAAATGGAACAATGCCAATTAACAAAATAAACTAAAAGTAGGATAAACACAGTGGTGTTTGTTGCAGGACTTTTAGCGCCATTCGTTGATGAGATATGGTATTGTGAAAAGTTTCCAACCAGAAACTCGCTTGCTCCGTGCAACCTGTGAAGTTGCTAGGTAATCTTATGCTTGCTTACATCGTGCTTATGTGTTCCTTGAGTGCAATGTAATTTGCTAGTCAGTTAGTGAGTGGACGTTGAGATTTAGCAATGCAGGAAAGGCGACATGTTCGTAGTATATGGAGAGTATAGGGAGACTGCAGTTCGTGTTTGGTCGGTGTATGCGGAAACATATTTTTTATAAATATCTTCAACCAGTTACGTAAATGTGATCGTGGAACACCTACACAACGTAACGGAAGGAAACAAGTGCCTTGCACTTGATTCTCACTTACATTCCTGCCCAATCGCACGAGGAAGTGGAATGAACCGGGCAAGTGGCCTAATCACTGTGCATCGACATTGGTTCCATCCGCCGCGGCGGAGCGCATTGAGGCGCTATGAACCTGTGCGCGAGGCAGTAGCGTAGCATGGGGGGGGGGGAGGGGAGGGGGGTGCCATGACCCCGAGCGGCAATACTTGGGGCGGCAGGGAGTGGCAGAACTGGTCTTAACAGGCGGTATCAATAAACCTTCTATAAATAAGACTTCAAAGACATTTACTGATTTTTCAAGAAATTGCAAAGTGAGTTTTTATGGTGCATTCACACATTTCTAGCTCCCCTAATATTTTTGAAGTGCTATGAAAAATACTTACTATTTCTAAATAAGTGAATCCAGTTGAAATAAGTTCGCTTTATTATTCATTTCTGGGTTAAAATAATCTGTAAATAGGAATGTATCTTCAGGGAGTCTTCACAGATGTCATATCAGTTATTTACTCAGTTTAGGTAAAAACAAGTAGAGGTTTCTAGAATTTTATTTCGCAAATACGGATTGGACATTTGATGTCGATTTTAAACGCAATATATCTTGTAAGGTAGCCTAGTTCGGAATAAAAGTATTCCAAGAAAATACATTCTTTCCATATTTTGCACGTATTAGTCAACATACGGAAATGAGTGCTTCTGAACATCGCAGTTCATGCCAGAATTTGGTGACACAAGAGATGTTCGGAATAATAGAATTGCTTTGTAAATCGCTCGTTGTGTGATGTGAACAAAGGATAGTGACCGGCTGCAGGCATGAGGCGATACTGGTGACGTGTCTGGGCGGCCGTAACAAATTGTATCTATGAAGCAAAGGTAAATTACAAATAATGAATGCTATTACATACTTACAGACCTACTATTCTTAAATTTTATATCAATAACGCAAGTTCGATTCGTTGATACTAGGACATTTGAGAGGAAGGAATCCAAAACGTAGTGACTGTCGTATATATGGTCATTGTGGTACACACAAATTTCAGTCGGTCCTGGAAAAGTGCTCGTATAACCGAAAGTTACAAGGCGACCGATCACGAAAACCGATTAATCCTAGTTTGAGTCGTAGCTAGACACAAACTTTCGAATGTCTCTAGTGGGTAGTACATCTATACCTAATACAGGAGCTGGAAATTCTATATTGCGAGTAAACTTCCTATCTAAATTAACCACTGTAACTAAAATGTTCAAATGTTTGTTAAGCTTATGGAACGTAACTGCGGGGTCATCAGTCCCTAAACTGAAAAATTACTTATAAACTAACTTATACTAAAAGACAGCACAAACATCTATGCCTGAGGGAGGATTCGAACCCCCGACGGGGAACGGCCTCGCGCATCAAAGCATAGCGCCTCAATACGCTCGGCCACTCCGCCGCAGCTCCATTTTAACTCGGCAACATCGAGGATTAGGACGTAGTGAAGTTGTGAAGGTCCTTCCCACGTTTCCGCCACATCCGCGAGACCTTCCGTTGTCGTTGTCCCTGTGCTCCAGGTGAAGTGAGACGTACTCTACTTGTTACGTAATCTTCGCTACATCACCATCGCTAATGAAGCAGTTAATTCAGTTTTCATTGATGGCTCCATAAATACTTAAAGGTTTGCCCTAATTCTGTAGACAAGGATATTTTGTCATAACTACTTTGCCTCTTTGCCCTAGTTACAGACCAATCTGTTCCTCTCAGTGGAAAGCCTTCAAAACCATTAACTCTAAAAACTAACATATGAACACCCACGAGAGATCTACCGTCAACCCAGGAAAATGAACTATGCCAGGTAAAATAAATGCACAAAGAAATAAATAAACTATGTGGCCAATTGATATATTGTTGAACTTAATGTAGTAGATTTGAAATTGTGCTAAAGATCTGTAACTTGCAGGCATAAAAAGTAGAGTGTGTCTGCCCACTCGCAGACTCAAGAAATGGGCAAATAATATTTTACGCGGGAAAATTTGCTTTAAGGCTCTGTTACATTTTCGTAGTTTATATGTGATATATGTACATAATATGCATCAAGATACCCGTCAGGAGCTTTATTAACTAGTAAAGGTTATTTGAATTTTGTACTGTTTTTAGTTTCAAGCGTAACTGAAACTGGTAACATAATAGAAAGTAGAAATTTTCGACGTAATTTCGTTCATCATAATCGATTTTTTCGACAATACTATAATGTTGTCGTTCATTATTTAAATAATGAAACACTGCTCACGTATTTGTTCATGTCTCGCCTGACGACATTTGAGAATTTATTCTCATTCTCAAGTGCAAATATGTTCACAATTATTTTTTGTGATGTTTCTGCAGCGTCTGCGTCTCACAGTCGTATTTTTTAGGTTATAACTTGCTATGCCGCACACAGTGCACCGACCAATACGCAGACGCAAACCATCCATCACCCTCAACAATTTATGGAACATCACAAAAATAAATATTTGCGCTTTACATTAAATGCTCTAAACGCGTCATTTTAAAAATGAAAATCCCCTACTCGTTGCACGAACGGTGTCTCACAATGGGAACACCAAGTACGGTACCAACGGAATTTGATGGGCCGTAGGTATGTTGTGAGGAAATTCCTCCAGACCATCAAGCTAAAAGGATTTGTTCCAATGGGGCTTGATTTCTAAGAAAATCGAAATTAAATTCGCAGCAAATTACCACGCGTAACGTGTCTACTTATACGCGGCGGTTACCGCTCAGCGAGACAGCGTGGTGTAATCGGCAAGGTGCTAAGCTCCCATGCTGGAGACCCGCGTTCGATACCTATCGGCAGCACAATTTTTAAAAATTGTAATTGCTACTTTTATATTTCAAAAAAATTAAAAAATAATTAAGCAAAGAAAAGGATATAAGGAAAGAAAAAAATAAGAATTATTAACAGCTAATCGCGAAATGGCTTCACGAGAAGACTCGCTTGGAATACATTTATTACTGTTGCATCAGTTCAGCGCACCAGTCTTCCTTTCCATGATTAAATATGCCTGGTTTGCGTCGCAATTAATTGACGACCGAACATTGTTTTTGAATGTGAACGACCAGTGTTTTCCAGTATCGCTGATGGAAACACCTTGCGCCAGTAAAGCGGTAGCATTTAGATGTGCGTGGTGCTACAGTGTTCTGTGTTTTCGGTGCTTCTATGAAAATTATCACCCAGAATTTTGTACAGGTGTTTATGATAGTGACGATGGCGACAGTGAGTAAATAACACTGCGCAATAAGTAAAATAATCAGTTGCTACTGTGTTATTTGCTATTATCCTGACTGTTTACTCAAGCTGTAACATAGGAGTGGGTATAAAGGCATATAATTATGCACAATAAAAGAAGGAAATAAAGAAAAGTGAAAAGTAAATGACCCGAAGGGCCGATTTAATTTTTTTTATTTTCTTGGTTATTTTTTTCGATCGTTTGACTTTTCATTATTTTTGTTTTTCTTTCTTGGTATCTTCTTTCTTTGCTTAATTATTTTTATTTTTTGAAATATAAAAAGTAGCAATTACAATTTTTAAAAATTGTTCTGCCGATAGGTATCGGAGCCGGATCGCCTGCATGAGAGCCTCGCACCTTGCCGATTACACCACGCTGCCTCGCTGAGCGGTATCCGCCAACCATAAATAGACACGTCACGCGTGGTAATTTGCTGCGAATTTAATTTCGATTTTCTTAGAAATCAAGGCCCATTGGAATAAATCCTTTTATGTTGCTGGTCGGGAGGAATTCCGTCACAACATACTTGCGACCCATCAAAATTCGTTGGTACCATAATTGGTGTTCCCCTTGTCAGTGTCTGGCGGGAGCAACCGGAAGCAGTGCCGCCTAGGTGGCAAATGTCGTAAGCCTTTACGTCAACCATCGCATCATAGTCGGAGCATACTATAAATAGGCGAAATATCCGCTTGGATAAGCGCAAATCGTCAAGAAACTTGCTGCGTAAAGTTTATGAACAATACTTGGAAGCATTGCATTAGATATTTGATGTACATGAACAAATGTATTATGATTATATTGCAACAGAAGTATTAAAGTGCGATTTTTTTCCCTAAAAAAAGGTCTTAAACGTGGGGTGCGTCTTATACGCCGGTACGTCTTATATGCTGGCAAATACGGTATTTATGGAATCGAGGGTTTTATTAGTACTACCATAGCGTCTAGAAGAAGTAGTGTAGGCACTCGACAACTTTACGTGGGCCTGACGCTAGGTGGCTCCACCGTCGCTAAGCGCTGGGAGAGGACCGTTTCCGTATATGCACTACTCGGATATTACACAATTTTAAGACGCTGTATTTGACCAGATTAAGACAAGATAAGGGAATTATGCCATCTGCATCGAAACTATAAAATGTTGACATCCTTTAAGGCAATTACGAATATCGGGTCATGTATAATAAGCAAATAAAATACATCGACGATGCTAAAAATAGGGCTATAGCTTAATATGCAGAAATATGATCTATGAAGGGACATACCAATCAATAATACCGACTAAAATATATGATGTAAAATATAATATAAACTCACCAATCTAATTTGTAGCTGTTAGTTGTCGGAAACTTTGGAAAGCTTGCGTGATGACTGCAGTCTTCGTCGACAAGAGCTCTCTGCTGGTTTCTTTCGTGCGAAAGAAAAAGCGGAACTTCATGAAATGGAAAATTAATTTACCGGCAAGATCAAGTTTATGTTCAACACAACATCCTACATCACTTGTTTCTAATACAATTTCGTCAGTGTTGTCCAAACACTTATAAAATATATCATTCCACAGATTTGAAACGGAAGAACTGCTTGAACCTGTAAAAGAATGTTGAAGACGCTTTCAGACGGATAAGTGAAATAAGAAAGGCCATTTATTGATCCAAAGTCTTTTATGGCAGGAAAGGTTGCAGCTATTTCGTTAGACGGCATTTCACTCAGAAGGGTTTGAGCACACTTGACACAGCTGCTCTGTTTATTAAGTTTTTTGACAATGTAACCTGCTATGTGATAAACATTGTTTTGGAAAGTTGTCTTTATACGGTATAGGAAGATCATTCTCCCCGCCTTCTATCTCCAATTTGTCCTTAATTTTTTCCTCGGCAGGTAAGTTAATGCATTTGTTTCGTACTTCCATTTCTTTATCGCACAAGCGCATCTGATTAACAAACGACGTAAGAGGTGGGTCTGAATTCGGTTCGTAATTTCCGGATGCAGATACAGCCATCTTAACAGGAACATATACGCATTGTAAAATGTGTAAGTGCAGAAAATCTACGGTCGATGGATGGTCGTCATAACTTATAGACCTCAAATTCCAAAATTATGTTCCAGAGGGTCTTTGTTGAAATTTCCTGTCAATACGTACTTAAATCCTTTGGACCATAAGTACTGCGAATCTTCCAATGTACGTATGTTAAACGAGGCGCACTTTTGGAAATCTACTTCAGCCAGCAACTAGCGATCGTTGCGGAATCTGTCGGAGAGCGCAGCAACTACAATTACAGAAGATAGGACGAAAACAGAAGTGACGGCACTTTACCTTCTAAGCGCTATGGGACTACCATAAAATGGAGAGCATTTCACTGGTGTCTAAGGCAATTTCATTTTTCACAATCACGGTACGACGTCGTTTCGAGTAGTCCCATTAACGGTGGAGCACCCATACTGCAGTGTAACGTGTGTTCCATTTCACGGTGCTGGCACATAGTGACTTCCGCGAACTCGGCGTCTCAGTTGTCTGCGCGCGCAGCCTGCCGAGTACAGAGAGGGGGACTGGGTAGCCTGGGCTGGGTACACAGCCGGCTGCTACGCCACGCAGCTGTGAGGTGCGGCTGCAGCCCTGCCGGTGGCGGTGGGACAATGTACTGCAATTAGCGGCGTTCACGCCGGATACCACCTCTGCCCCGCCCAACCCACCCACCTAGGAGAGGAGCGCAGCACAGCACACTCAATTAGCAAGCTTGAGGCGGCCGCACCGCAACCTTACTGTAGCCTATCAGAGGCCGGGCTCTGTCTCGGTTTGTGGCTTTCCTATTGTCACACGGCGCTGCGGAGGCCGCCATCGTCGTGCTTTGCTCTCTGTAACGCGCAGTAAATGATACCAATCAGGTAGGGCACCGCCTAGTCTCACTCAGCAGAGAGCCGCATCACCACAACACTATGTACAAAGCACCTGTCTTGCAGAGGACAGACTCCAACTAGTCTACAACAGAAACAGTCACGTTTAATATTCAGGTACTTAATTAAGCCCTATTCAAGACCGTAGAAGATGTGTAACTAGGGAAAAGATAGATACGGCCTACGGGAAAATAAAAGAGACATGCAGAGACAAGAAAAGAAGCGGTATGAATATCAAGAGCTCAGATGCAAAATCAGTACTCAGCAAAGAAGGAAAAGCTGAAAGCCGGCCGCGGTGGCCGAGGAGACTGAGGCGCTTCAGTCACGGTCTGCACGGCCACTACGGTTGGGGGTTCGAATCCCCCCTCGGGCATGGATATTTGTGCCGTCCTTAGTTGTAAGTAGTTCAATAAGTAGTTTGTAAGTTTAGGGACTGATGACCCCGTAGTTAAGTCCCATAGACTCTACAAACATTTGAAACATTTGAAAAGCTGAAAGGCGGAAGGATTATATAGCCGGCCGCGGTGGTCGAGCGGTCTACGGCGCGCCAGTCACGCTCTGTAAGGCCACTAGGTCGGGGGTTCGAATCCCCCCTCGGGCATGGATATTTGTGCCGTCCTTAGCTAGTTCATAAGTAGTTTGTAAGTTTAGGAACTGGTGACCCCATAGTTAAGTCCCATAAGCACTACAAACATTTGAATATTTTTTTTAAAAGGATTATATATAAGGCCTGTACAAAGTAAATAAACTTGAAGGCAGTATTCTAGAAATGGAAGAAGTAGTACAGGAAGATGAGATAGGAGATACGATATTGGTAGAAGAATCTGACAGAGCACTAAAAGATTTAAGTTGAAACAAGGACCCTGGAGTAGATGATGTTCCGTCAGAACAGCTATTATTCTTAGGAGAGCCAGTCATGAAGAAATTCTTCCACCTGGTATGCAAGATGTATGACACAGGAGAAATACCCTCAGACTTCAAGAAGAATATACTGATTCCGATTCCAATTCCGAAGAAATCAAGTGCAGACAAATGTGAAAATCACAGATCAGTTTAAAAGTCATAGTTACAAAATACTAACATGAATTATTTACAGACGAACGGAGAAACTGGTGGAGTCCCGACCTTGGGGAAGATCAGTTTGGATTTAGGAGAAGCGTAGGAACACGAGAAGCAATACATTAAGACTTCTTAGAAGACAGGCTAAAGAAAGGGATACCTGCGTCTTTAGCGTTTGCAGATCTGGAGAAAGGTTTTGATAATGTTGATAGGAATACAATCATTCAGAACTTGAAATTAGTAAGAGTAAAATATAGGGAACGGAAGGTTATTTACAACTTGTACAAAAACCAGACAGCAGTTGTCAGAGATGAAGGACTTGAAAGGGATGCAGAGGCTGGGAAAGGATTACGACAGGGTGGTAGACTTTCCCAATGTTGTTTAATCTCTTCATTGAGCAAGCTGTGAAGGGATGCAAGGAGAAGTTTAAAGAGGGTTTTAAAGTCCAGGGAGAAAGAATAAAAACCTTGCAGTTTGCTCATAACATAGTAATTCTGTCAGAGGCAGCGAAGGACATGGAACAGCAATTAAATGGGATGGAAAGTGCCTTGAAAGGAAGGTATAAGATGAACATTAACAAGAGTAAAACGAGGGTAACGGAATGTAGTGTCAGATAACATTTCTCTGGAGTGTAGCATTGTATGGGAGTGAAACATGGACGATAAGGAGTTCAGACAAAAAGATGATAGAAGTTTTTGAAATGTGGTGCTACAGACGAATGATGAAAATATGATTGGTAGATCACGTAACTAATGAGGAAGTGCTCAGCAGAATTAGAGAGAAAAGGAGTTTCTGACATATCCCGACTAAGAGAAGGGATAGATTGGTGGGACACATTCTGAGACATCAAGGAATCGTCAATTTAGCATTAGAAGAAAGTGTGTGGGGTAAAACTCGTAGAGGGAGACCGAGGAACAAACACAGTAAGAAGATTCAAAAGGATGTAGGTTGCCGTTCTTATTCTCATATGAAGAGGCCTGCACAGGACCGGGTAGCATGGAGAGCTGTATCGAACCAGTCTGCGGACTGAGTACTACAGCAACAACAGGCCCTATTCACACGGGGATACGGAAATCGTGTCTCCATCTGACTGACTGTACGGCTCAAGTAGCTGATCACATTCAGGCAAACAAGACTTGATTCTACCGTACTGGCAAGTCGTTTAAAGTGTGAAACAAAATCAAATGTCACTGACAGAATGATGGCAATTCGCTTTTTTGTGTACCCTGCCGCCTTTAGTGCAATATCTAATGACAAGCAGTACTATCAGTTATAGTACAGTTTATTAATACCGTCGGTACCTGCAAAAAGTCTTGAAAATTTCTCCTTTGAATTTCTAATAGCTATCTCAACATCTGTAATATTAAAAAATAAAAACGTGGGGTGCATGCATTAGATAACTGATACATAAACAGTTCACGAAAGTCATCAACGATTTTGTTGTACTACCAATTATATGAAATACTGTAAGGTTTTTCTCGGCAACATCTACTTCCTACTATTATCTATTCCATGCAAGCCACGGTTTCCGTTTTAATCTGTACAAGTATTGTGGTAGCTATTTAAAATTCACGAGCACAAATTTTAGGTATGTTTGTATGGGGGTTAGACTGCTTTAAAAACGTGTTTTATATTTAAATAACTATTTCCTGATCGTTGGCCTATTGACTGAAATTTTTAAAAGATTACAAACATCATGATGAGATTATAACGGGATTCGTGGAAACAATTTCAGTTTTCTTCTGTCTCCGCGAGACTATATTCAACACTCTCCACTCCATCAGGCTGGCTGGTACGGCAACCAAATGCAGACAGACGTCCTGTTAAACACTGTAATTGAAAGAAGATTACTAACAACTTGAATGGCGAGGACCATGTAGCTAGCTAATATTGTGAAAAAGGCGAACCAAAGACAGTTATGTTGGCAGAAGGTGCACAAAGTCCACTGAAGAGAGAGACTACACTACGCTTGTCCATCCTCTGCTGGAGGATAAAACTGACATCCAGAAGGTACAAAGGAGGACAAGAGGGCAGCTCGTTTTGTGTTATCACACAATAGAGGAGAGAGTGATACCGACGTTATACGAGAGGGTCTATTTGCGAAATCTGAATTACCAAGTTTCTCCTCCGAATGCGAAAGTATTTTCTTGAATTCTACTAACACACGGAATATGATTCTGGTGATTAACAAGGGACACCTTTGACCTCGAACGCTCGGAACCGCACGAAACCATGCTTAGAATAACAGGCAATCATAAACAGGACAGTGGCGTCTGTCATTTCCAAGAAAAACGCCGCGTCGCGGCGGAGCGCATTGAGGCGCTATGCTATGATGCGCGAGGTCGTTCCCTGTCGGGGGTTCGAATCCCCCCTCGGACATGAATGTTCGTGCTGTATTTAGTATAAGCTAGTTCGTAAGTAGTTTGTAAGTTTAGGGACTGATGACCCCACAGTTAAGTCCCATAAGCTTAACAGACATTTGAACATTTGCAAAACGCCGCACTTACCTGCTAGCGCCACTAAACGATGGCATAGTGTAGCTGCACTAACCAGCGATCCAGTAGCCTGAGTGGTACAGCTGCAGTACGTATTTGTCTCTTCGAGTTCGCAAGCGAGTAACTGGGTAAACTGTGAACAGCGGAGTGATATCACGAAAAGAATTAATGCTACGCATGCGGTCCGAATATTAGGGACCAATCTATGACGTGCTGAATATCGATATGACATCAGGACCGAGGATATGGAGTACACGGATATACTACATAACATATAAATTCATAAATATAATGGCGACGGCATAGAAATAGACGACGTTATGCTGGATAGATATACGGAATTTGAAGGACAGGAGGAACCTGGAGGTGGCTCTTCGCCGCAGTGGAGTAGCCGAGCGGTCTAAAGCGTTTCGCTGCGGAGCGCGCGGTTGCTCGTCGTGGAGGTTCGAGTCCTCCCTGGGGCATGGGTGTGTGTGTTGTCTTTAGATTAGGTTACCTAGGTTTAAGTAGTTTGTAAGCTACGGACTGATGACCACGCAGTTTGGTCCGATAGATTTACAAACATTTGAACATTTGGTGGCTCTTCAAGCGGTACAAGAAATTAATCTCCAGAGTAACAGGAACAGTCATGTCACAGTGAGTACGAACCCTCACCATCCAAAAGGGTGAGATCCAGTTTATTAAAATATAGCAATGATAGCGTACTAAATAACATTTATGAGGACTATTAGAACCGTGACTTCAATTCCTATGGAATACTAATGAAGCGCAGTAAGTGTGCCTATTGATAGTGGACTGCCAGAATGCGAAAGTGATTTGTAATGTGATAACGTGGCTTTAGTGAGGTGCGCACATTGCTCTCTCCCACTTTGTTTTAAGCACTTCATCGAAATCCCGAATCTGCTCATTTGAGGACTGATATACAGTAAGCACTTTGAAGTGTGTGGTACTGCTGTATCTGTGCGTTTTGCGTTGCTGATTGAATATGTATTGATGCCCTGACGCCATTAAATTACGTATATTTCTTTTCAGGTGGTAATGATATTTTGTTACATTGTTTCTCTCTGTTAAAATGTTACTCAGAGTGCAGTGCCGCGTTTTACATGGAAATACCGCACTTCACTATCCTGTTGATGGTTGACTGTTATTCTAAATATTGTTTCGTTCGGTTCCGAGGGTCCGAGGTCAAACGTGTCCCCTGTAAGAGCACGCCCTATTCTCGCCCTTAACGCGCGTCGAATACCTCAGCCCGACAACTTCGAAGTTCGTCTTCACGAAGATCTGCTTGTGCAGTGAATTACGATCATTGCGACCAACATTGTTATTAAAGGACATGACAGCCAAGTCTGACAAAGTGTGTGGTTTCTAATCTTGTGGAATCAACGTTGTGTGGGATAAATCCATGAAACGCCTGCGGATTCGGTCGTTTCGTGAACTCAAGAGTGTCCGCGGTGCCGTCAGAGAACCCTGGACTCACCATCCAGATAGCTGTGTGCAGAACTTCGAATTGTCGCCCCGGAGTTAGAGTAGACGAAAACTTGTCGGGAAACCCACGCCACACTGATGTCTAAAGAATGGAATTGATTTACGAACCGCCTGCTATTTGCTTCAGCGTGAAATCCAGAGATGTAGGTGGTGTACAAATCTGTTACCATGGACTACATGGTACAGAAAGCGTATTCATGGTACAACACGGTAAACTACACTAATAGACATACTGCTTTTGGGCGAGGGTGACCAGAAGTCGGTTGATTCTTAGCTCTTCAGTTTTCCGGTCTCCTGGTTGGTTTGCGGCTGCTTTTTTCAAAAATAAAAAATGTTCAAATGTTTGTATAGCTTATGGGACTTAACTACGGGGTCATCAGTCCCGAAACTTACAAACTACTTACGAACTAGGACGGTACGAATATCCATGCCCGAGGGGGGATTCGAACCCCCGACCGTAGTGGCCGTGCAGACAGTGACTGAAGCGCCTCAGTCTCCTCGGCCACCGCGGCCGGCAGAACGGCACAAATATCCATGCCCGAGGGGGGATTCGAAGTCCCGACCGTAGTGGTCGTGCAGATCGCGACTGGCGCGCCATCGATGTTTATAACCAGGGGTTCGAATTCCCCCGCCGTCCTAGTCCGTAAGTAGTTCATAAGTAGTTTGTAGTTAAGGGACTGATGACCCCGTAGTTAAGTCCCATAGACTATACAAACATTTGAACATTTTCATGTTTATAACAGTTACAAAACCACTACTTCGTCGTTTATCATCTCTTTCAGGACAGCTGCCGGTTAATGGCCTCAAATGGTTTCCAATTATCGCCCCTTTCAACCGTTCCGAACGCTTCATAAAGGCTCAGTTATGCTTCGATATACTTCGAAATCATGCACAAGCTAATCCATATAGGTTGACTACGCTACACGGCAGGCAGTAAACAAGTAAAGAAAGACAGTGTGACGTCTCAATAGAGACATACTATGTGTCGATCTGCTATAGGTGTGTGAGTTAACCTAAAATGAAAAATAGCTGTAAACGCGTAAACAGCTAAATTAACCTGAGACATTTCGTCAAATAAAGTACAGGGGCAAGTGTTTGCTTTAGCATTAATTCAAACGAAAAGTTACGCGTTTCACTTATTAGTTGCGATTGAAGACACAGACAACGCTCAGCTCTACCTCGGATCCCGGTTTCCACATCAGAACCTCTAAAAGACATCATCCCTGTAGATTTGTAACAGAATAGGATAAAGAATAAACTGTTCTCCAATGACGGCCACAAGTCGCCGTGTATAATAGGGCACTATCCGTGCATGATAATGCAATGTTTCGCCTTTATGAAACAGTCAAATCCCGTTATATTTCCGCTGAAAATACGGGAGGTGAACAGAAGCAGAGACTGGGACAACCTACTCCCGCTATTCACGAGAGTAGCAGTTCTTTGTTGTAGTACACCCGTTCGCGCTTACGGTCGCACAAAGGGTTTTCCCGTCAGCACACACTGTTCACGAACGCAGCAGCGGAGCAGAACGTCAACGACAGTTAAGGGCGAAACGCTGATAACACAGGATGGCGATTTACGACGATATCATTCCGATTCCATCTGCGAAGCACTATCACACCGTTCGAGAGCCGAACGCAAACAAAATAAAAACTGGAACGCAGAAGATTTGCAGCGGTTAATGACCACCGCCGCTATCCGTTAATATACGCTAATGCGACTGTGTGCCAATAATTTGCCAACAATCTGTAATTGGATGTGCTAATTAGCAACAGTATTATCTGGACAAATAAATACACGGTAGGTTTATCTTGCTGATTGATTTTTAATGAAAAAATTCTGTATCTGAAACGACTGGGTGACACGATGCACGCAGCTCCGTTACCGCTGCGGCGCGCGCTATCTCACGAGAAAATCTAAGAATACCAACCTTTCAGAAGAAATCATTGAGACTGGGAGAGAACACGGCTGAAGATGAAGCAGAGAAAAGCTATTTATGTGTGTCCTAGTACTTTAACGGCATTTCAGTCGTATAGGTTCCTAATTTTTATGAAAAAAAAAAGTATATTAGTAACTCTTCAAGATCCCAGTAGAGACCGTGTCATCTAGTTACATACAATTTTCTACGTTAAAAGCTTGTTGACTCACATCAACAACAATTGTTGAGGATCCAGTTCAGACGTTGAAAAGACAACGCAGTAGCTTTCCCAGCAAACTGAAAAAAAAAAAGTATATCAAAACACTTGTTGCCACTAATGTAACAGTTCTCATTTCTGGCATATCGTAAGCAGGGGGGGGGGGGGGGGGGATAAGAAAGAGGTCCAAAGAGCTGAGGCATGTATCATGAGGTAAACTTTCATACCACAGCGTCTGTGGCACCCTTTAAAGGATGTTCCGATGTTTGTAAATCTATTTGTTCTGTAATGCTCGCAGCCACAATACTGTATTCCCGCAATACTGTATTCGTCAATAATATATAATTGCATACAAGCCAAGGCTGGGCTCCTGACTCGATACCTCATGGTCTGTTCTCCATGATGCGGGAATACAGTATTGTCGCTGCGAGCACTACAGAACAAATAGGCTGTGGTAACACGAAAGAGACAGCGTGGCGAATGCAGATTTGGGTGTGGCGAGAGACGGTCAGGGAAGAGTCCTCTGCAGTAGGGCTGGTCACTGTCTCCTCGGTGGCTGAGTGATCAACGCGTCTGCCTAGTAAGCAGGAGATCCCGAGTTCGAATCCCGGCCGGGCACAAATTTTCATTCGCCGCACTTTGGTATTCCATCTAAATCTAGTACAGTGAAGCCATAACTAATCGCAAATTGCGATGTATTTCATTAACAATGAACGCTGTAACGTCGTCAATAATATATAATTCTAAGTTAAACTAACGTAAGAACAACACAAACACTCATGCCCGAGTGGAGATTCGAACCTCCGACGGCGAACGGCCGCGTGCACCGCAGCACGGCGCCCCAGTGCTCACAGCCATTCAGCCGCAGCCTCTTTAAAGGAACCCAGAGAGCGCTTATAAGGATACCGCGGGACTTAATACGGAGAAGTATTTGAGGTCTTGTGTTTTTACTGAATTGCTTATCAGGGAAGGAGTTCTAAGATAATATTGAAAGGTCACATGTAACACACAAAACGGGTGTTTCACATTTGTTCGAGTATACGGGGTGCCATTACTGCAAAGTCGAGGTTAACATAACAAATTGATCATTACTGTTCATAACTAATGGAAGTAATTACATTTGGTGCCACTGCAGTTGTGTGTTTACAGGCTTTCATTAGCACGAATAACATACACTCGGTGGACGGAATCATATCTGCCAATGTGAGGCGATTAAACGCTAATTTCAAATTTCTGCCTACGTGTCCCTCGTATCAAAAAGTTCAAAACATCATCCTTTGGAATACCACCAGTTTTCTGAAACTTCACTCCAAAACTCCTGCATATAAACAGACGCGAGAAAAACATAACGGCAGGCAAAACGAAGTCCTTGCGAAAACTGCCCGGAGATCAATTTAGATCAATCGAGCTAAGCTGATTAACGCGATTGTTAGCTTGTACATGAAGCCAGTTAGTCCTACGGTACACCAACACTATGTAATGAATCATACGCTTTTTTTTTTACAGTCATTTAAAGTAGATAGATTAAGGAAAGGAAAACCTATGTTTATAGCATTTTTTGGTTTAGAGAAATTAAACGGAAAGGACAGTGTCTTGAAAGGAATGTATAAGATGAACATTAACAACAGTAAAACAAAGGTAATGATATAGTCAGAAAATCAGGCGATATTGAAGGAATTAGATCAGGTAATCAGACAATAAAAGCAGTAGATGAGTTTTGTTATTTGGGTAGCAAGGTAACTTCTGATGGTCGAAGCAAAGAAGATATAAAATGCAGAATAGCTATGGGGAAAAAAAGCGTTTCTGAAGAAGCGAAATTTGTTGACATCCAATATTAGTTGAAATGTTATGAGGTGGTTTCTGAAAGCATTTGTCTGGAGTGTAGAATCTTTCGAAATGTGGCGCTAACAGAAGACTGTTGAAGATTAGTTGGGCAGATCATGTAAACTAATGAGGAGATGCCCAACAGAATTGGGGAGAAAAGGCATATCCTAAGAGAAGGGACAGGTTGGTGGGATACATTCTGAGACATCAAGGAATCGTCAACTTAGCATTAGAACCGTGTGTGTGTGTGTGTAGCGTGGGGGAGGGTATAAAATCGTAGAGGAAGACCGAGAGACGAATACAGAAAGCAGGTTCAAAAGGATGTAGGTTGCCGTTCTTATTCGGAGGTGAAGAGGCTTGCACAGTACAAAGTAGCACGGAGTGCTGCATCAAAACAGTCTGTGGACTGAAGACCACAACAAAAACAATAACAACACGTAGCGGTATAGCAGGACGGAGCAAGATGTTCAACGAACACTGTTTTCAGTATTTAGCAGTTGTCACACATGTAAAACAGCACAGAATGAAATAACTCCGGCCAGAGATATACGCAGACAGTACATTACTTCTCAATAAATCTAGAAGGTACCAGAACAGTATATTCAAAATGTACAGAAAAGATTCGCCTCGAACCCTAGACCATATGCATCAGCGTCCTTCACTTTGTCTATTACACCATATCATTGCTGTCTTCCAGTGCTTCATTAGTGGTAATATTGTATCCATTGTAGATTGATTTCAGATGTGTAGCATTTTGCCGAAGAATCGAAGTCCGCTGTTGACAACTGACTCCACTTGACATCCCAACAAACTGTTACAGCCAGGTATGATTGAGGCGACCAGCAACATCTGTTGAATCACTGATTTGTAGTCCAAGGATGCTAGGTGTTTCGTATCGTGAAGTGCCAAATTTTTCATTTCGGCCATTCAAAGCAAGTATCGAAAGGTCGCATCAGCTTGAAATATCATTAACACCAATATGTATACATCACTAGCGAAGCGTCTGGAAAGTGTTTGATATACATCATTAACAGCTCCAACAGTCACTGGGACACATCTGATTTACTTCTTCATCTATTAACTCTTGCCCGTCCACAACACGATAGTCGTCTTTAGTAACAAATACTCAATACCCTCTGTAATTTCGCTCGATACTTCCGCAGACCTCCTGCAATGTCACAATGGCTCGCCAAATGGAAGAAAACAGTGTCTAGAAATTAATTCTTAATGGCAGTTTTCATCGACTCAAATGGAACGTGTGCAGTTTTACGACTGTGGAACCAATCTGGAGACCAAACGTTACTATCGAGAGATAGAAATCCCAGCGAGCAGTAAAAATGAAATGCTACGTGTAGGGCAGTGAGGGTGCCCGCGGTTTGAGCAGCTAGCAGATGGCCGATCGACCAATTGCCGAGCCTCCAGAGGTGAAACGAAGTTGCTGCGACGGATATTGCGCTACCCAAGACCGACGCCGATAAAACGACTTCCGCTCTCTCTCTCTCTCTCTCTCTCTCTCTCTCTCCTCCCCCCCCCCCTCTTTCTCCGCTTGCCACTCATTCATTTCCCCACCAGACTTATCCCAATATGGAGTATAAAAGGGGTCCACAAAAACATGGGAACATAGAGAAAAATACGTAACTGCAGATATCCTAAACACACCACCAGAGATGCACAGTCGTATTTGACCACGAACGACACCTGAACAACCGTCCTCAATACGCTGCAAGTGTCGGTTATGGCCAGCACATTGTTCCGTGTGGTTGTAATTGCAGTATGTTGGAGCTGCCCATTTTAGAACACAGTAGAATTGTTGGTAATCGCATAATGCGAGCATCAGTAAGCGAGACATCCCAATGCGTTTTGCGCATCTGGAGGCACCGTATCGAAAATTTCAACCGAATTCGCGAAGCCACAACTCGGACTAAAGTGTGTATCAAGTGGTCGTGATACACGGTCACAGAAGGGAACTGCGAAGAAAAATGAGGAGACGACCGCTGCAAATGTCACTCAAGAAGTGAATGTCGCGTCTTCCACCCTGTCAGGAACACCAATAGGGTAAGCAGCGAAACGCAGGGGAAGCTGAAACTTCAAAACCACTCGAGAAATGCCAATAGCAGAAAAAACATAGCGGCCAATCATACAACCTGGCCTATGGAGCAATGGAAGAATTCAGTCTTGTAGAATGTTGCTACCTTCTGGCCCACTTTACGACAGAAGAGTGAAAGAAAGCGGAGGTTCCGTGATGGTTTGGACAGCCATAACGTGACATTCTAAGCTATCCAAGGCTACTTTGCAAGGTGCCGTTGCTACCAACGATAGCGTTTTTACTGATAAGGGGTTTGCTTTCTGGCAGTAATTACATTTCCTGGAAGAGCATAATTTTATACTGCTTGAAGAACGCCAAGAGACCAACTCGCGCACACAGAAAATATTTTACCCAAACAGGGCTGACGTCCTTCCAGAAGGACGAGAACGGCAACTTAATTTTTCATTTTTGTATATAACAATTCGTACAGAGTGTCGTATTTTATTTCTTTGAGTAGCATGCTCCCACTGAAGATCAATTTTAGCTTGTATCGTTGATTGCAAAGTAGTTGGATACGGTTTCGAAGTTGAAGTTCATACAAAAGATACTGAAAACTTCCTCGTAATTAGGTTTGTATTTCTTGAACATTCTTTAATTTTTGCGACATTTATAAGTATATATTTCATTTCAAACGATTTTTAATAATAATAATTCACCCGATTAAAATTCTAAATCATTCATTTTGACGTCCTTCGAAAAAGAAGGGCAGTTTGGCAAAACTAATGTGATTGTGAAAAAAAAAAATCACTTATAACGATTTTGTGCAGTCATATGAAGGTTAATTAATAGCCACTGAAAAAAATTTTAAACGAAAAACAATTCCCCCCTATCTAGGTTAAATGTTTCCTGGTAGCCACTGAAAAAAAAAAATAAATAAATAAACGAAAAATGATTGCCTCCTATGTGGTTAAATGTTTCCCGGTAATTTGCTACGATCGATAAGGAAAATATTATGCTGTACTGTGAAATTGTCCAGGTTTCTTTCATTATCACGACTAGTTTTAAGGAACATGCATTTAAACATTTGAAAAAAATCTTCTCTCTTGTATATTCTTTCTTCTGTACATGATTTTACAGTAAAATTGTATCCACAATTATGTGCTAGTGCTGTAAAAGAAGTTGTGTACATGACCTTTGATTATATCAAGTGTAACTGTCAACCACAACGCCCAGAAAGTCAAACATGAAGGTGCCAAATCGCCTGTTCGACACACGAATAGCGCTCCGTTACAAAAGAAAAGCACATAATATCCAACAGAACAAGGCCTCATTGGAGCACACAGTCATTCGTTTCTGCCCGGTCAAAGTGGTGGGATATGAGATCTACTGCATTACCTGTGTAAATTCCTGGCTACTCACAAAAAATTAAGGTATACAGCCTGCGCCTCCTCCTTGCAAATCGCATACAGCTGTGACAGTTTTTTTTCTGATAGATACAATGTTTAGCCTCCTAATAGATTTTAATCTCCACGTTTGGCACGGGTAACACCAAGGACGCACCTTCGCGTGGAAGCAACGGCTCCTAGGTACGTCGCACAACAGAGTTGGCACCGTATCTATTCACGCAAGTCACGTATTTCAAATAAATTCCGGGGAGGGGCGGGGGAAATAAGCTCTGACGTCATTTTCATTCACTTCCCATATCTGACGAGTTAAGAGGGGGGGGGGGGCGCAGACAAACTGCAACTCGCCACTGTGTTCCTCGAACCTCTACATCTCAATTCTGACCGTGTGAAATTGTACATTATCATGATGGAAAATGACATTCCCGTTGGAGAACTGATCGATATGAAGAACTGCACGTAGACTGCAACTAGTGTACAATACTTCTTGGCACTCATGGTATCTTTCATAAGCTCCACTCGGCCCATATTTACGCGAATATTCCCAAAAGCGAAATTTCGCCGCCGCCAGCTTCTGTGCAGGCGTCACGAAAATGCTGTAAAAAGCGCCTGTTTAGGTTCCATATCCTGTTTTCCTATTTTTAGGTCCTCAATAGTGCGCAGAATTTGCCACGTGATATTTGACGAGAATATTAATTATGTTTTACCGTTTCCTCATCAATAAGCTCACTATCATTCCCTGGTCCAACGTAAAAAAATTCCCTCCTAACCTCACTTCATCATTCAGGTGTGAAACCGCACACCAGACAGATCTACTATTTTGGAGCTGACGTCTAAACGAAAACGACCATTCGAAACAGACGAGACGCAGTACGGAAATAACACGCCAGTAGTCAACTGAGACAAGAAAGTCGATCGTCTAAAAGGGGCTTAATCTCCTCGGCGTTTATATATGTTTTGTCACCTTGGCGTCGCCACTTGTTGAAAGGACTCACTATAGCACTCAATGAACACCCGTCAGGGCGTAATGCTGCTGCCGACCCTCCGTGCCGCCACAGACTGCCATCGGAAACTCAGGAAAGACCTTCCCCGTTCCACACACGGGCAGCACACTCGCTGATGAGATATGCAGCGTGCGCATCATTCTTCGTACCGCCTGGGAAGGTTTATATCGATAATACATAGGTGGTCATAATGTCCTGGCTGATCAGTGCTGAACAGTCAGTGGTCGAAGAAGAGAAATACGCTGTTCATCATACGAACTTCTCCAGTGGCATAAATCCCTTCAGCATATTGCTGTTGCCCTCACATCCGGAGTTTCTAGGTGGGCGCGTACCTCCCTCTGCTTTACCGCATGCGCCGCTGGTATTGACACGCGACGCACGAGAGGCAAACACACTTGTTTGGCGGCGCAACACCCTCGCAAACACAAACACACGCACCCCGACGTGTTCCGCACACGCGATAATTTGCACAGGTTTCATCCCTCTGTTCGACGCACCAGTTCTCCGTTGTTCCGGTATCACGAACCGAACGGCGAGAACAACGCTACTGGAGCCCCGTGTCTGGTATATTTCGCGTTAGCATATCAAACGGAGTTCAAGGACGCGCTACGCTATAAGGGGCACCTTTGACGTCGGAATGTTCCCAACAGCACGAAAACGTACTTGGAATAACATTTCACCATTAAAAAAAGTTGTTGGGTCTTTTCCATGCAGAACGTTACAATCTACCGCAAGTGACATTTTAATAGAGAGAACCAACACAAGAATAGATAGATACCATAGGAGGGGAAGTATACTGATCGGCACAATATAATGACCGCTCACCTAGTATCGGCCGCGGGGGAGTAGCCGAGCGGTCTGGAGCGCCACGTTGTTGATCGCGCAGCCTCCCGCGTCGGAGTTTCGAATCCTCCCCCGGGCATGGATGTTTGTGTTGTCTTTAGTATAAGGTAGTTTATAAGTTTAGGGACTGGTGACCCCGCAGTTAAGTCCCATAAGCTTAACAAACAGTTGATTTGAACCAACTATCGATATAAACTCTTACAGGCGAAAGAACCGTCACCTGACGAGAATGAGTGCTAGTCAGATACCGCACAGCACATGTACACTGCTCAAAACTATTAGGGGATGAGCAACATTATACACAAAATACGTATCGTGGCGTACTTTATTCAGATAATGGTTACAGTTTTAATTTATGTGTGATATATTACGATATTCTGACGTCCCGATTGACAAAGTAGAAAATATGCCCCAGTACCCTACAGACGTCGGTGGCGGTGTGAACTGCACATATGCACGTTACGTAACGTGACATAGTGTGACCGCGTTGTGAAATGGCCTTTAGCGCGCAGAAACTGTGAGGAGGAATATCAGGTTTGGAGTCGTAATGAATGGAACCGAGTTCTGTTCACAGATGAGTCAAGAGTTTGTGTTCGGCCTGACAGTCGTAGTTACATCATCTGGAGACAAAGAACGCGGAACAATCCTGCTTCAGGAAACATCACCATATGTTAGCGGTGGACAAATGGTGTGGACAGAAATCAGTATTGGCGGACATACGGACAGCTATGTTGTTTTGTAATGGCGCTTTGACTGCTCAGAGGTATAGAGACGAGATTCGTCGATCTTTTGCTGTGCCCCACGCTGGTGCCATAGGAGATGGGTTCTTTCTGGTGGACGATGACCCTCGTCCCCCGAGAGCTGCATTGGTGAGCAATATGTTTGAAGCTGACGGAATTGAACGAATGGAGTGGCCAGCTTGTTCAGCGGTTTTAAACTTGTTTGAGCATATTTCGGATTCAGTTGATAGACGTATTGCAGCCAGACCAGCAACTTCCACAACGTTTGCAGAAGTGGATGTTGCACTCATGGTAGGATAGCCAAATATCCCTCAATAGCTGATTGATAACACAGCATATTAGAGGGCTACGAGAATGACGTTTTTACTATTATGGTAGCCCCATGGTGCCTCGCTGTTAGTAAATGCCGTGTAAACCTCAAGTAAAGAGTTAGGACATCAGAATATCGTAATATATCACACATAAATTACAATTGTAACCATTATCGGAATAAAATACGCCACGATACGTATTTTGTGTATAATGTTGCTCATCCCCTAATAGTTTTGAGCAGTGTACATGTGCTGTGCGGTATCTGACTAGCATTCATTCCCGTCAGGTGACGGTTCTTTCGCCTAAAAGGGTTTATGTCGATAGTAGGTTCAAATCAACTGTTTGTTAAGCCTATGGGACTTTAACTGCGGGGTCATCAGTCCCTAAACTTACAAACGTCTTATCAAACTAGTTGAATATGCTGCTTTGGGATAACGTAGTGCTACATATAGGGACGCCACTGTAGTGTTATCTCCCCCTGAAAAATTTAAGGCTTTGAAGTCAGCAGGCAGGATCATCAGCCCTTAAACTTACAAACTACTTATGAACTACCTTATACTAAATACAACAGAAACATCCATGCCCGAGGGAGGATTCTAATCGCCGACGCGGGATGGCGCCCGATCCGCAGCATGGCGCTCCAGACCGCTCGGTTACTCCCGCGCGGCTCACATTTAACAGCAAAGCTCTTGTACATTCAAAGCCGTGGTACAGTTTTCTGCACTGTTTCGAGATGTGGGGTTTTGGAAATCGAAGAGGAACGAGAAGAAAAACTGAATACAACTCACCAGGTAAGAGTTGCATAGTACAGAGGCATTCAAGAGTGGGTACTCACCTGGAACAGAAGAAAACGAAAATTAGGTTCAGGATACGGATATCGTTAAAACAGTCATTTAAAAAACGTCCTCTAAAGATATCAACTGAAACGAAACCTTCATCAGATCACATCCCCACACAATGTCAGCTTTTAAGCAGATTTCATCTGTAAACTGTGTAACACTAGCAGGAAACAAATTCAATTATTTGGCGCATGCTGTAGGCAGAGCAAAGCAAGGCAAACGCAGTGCTCTCTATTGATTCTTTAAGTGGACATATTCACTGTTTATGGTGGAGGGGGTCACAGATTAATGGTTAAGTTTCAGTTGTAGTTTATGTGTGAATGACTGTTAACGACGAACATTGCTCGTGCCAGTTATGAAGTGCAGAATGAAATTAGATTTTTATGAAAATAAAAGAAAATGTCTCTGGAGAAGGAGCTTCCAATTAAAAATATTCTGGCAACTCCCCTGATTCCCCCCCCCCCACCTCTACACCAACTCTAACAAAACTATGATCGTTATCACAAAAGCGAAGAATGTAACGTTCTTTTTGTTGAAACAGCTTTCTTGTAAATTGTTAGACACTGTTTTTAATGGGTATTTTTCGGAACGGAAGACATTTTTTACATGGCTTCCGACAGAAATGTATGTTCTGCATGGCGATTGTTTCAAAACAGATTTATACTGATTAAGAAAGCTCCCACTATATAGACAATTTTTAAAGAAGTAGACTCAAAGGGCATGAAAGGAAAGCATTAGTTGGGAAGGGAGTAAGACAGGGTTGTAGCCTTTCTCCGTTGTTATTCAATTTGTACATCGAGCAGGCGGTGAAGGAAAGCAAGGAAAAATTTGGAATAGGTATTAAAGTTCAGGATGAAGAAATAAAAACATTGCCTTTTGCTGATGACATTGTAATACTGTCAGAGACAGCAAAGGACCTAGAAGACCAGTGGAATGGAATGTACAGTGTGTTGAAGAGAGCGTATAAAATGAACATTAACAAGAGCAAAACAAATATAATGGAATGCAGTCTTAGAAAATCAGGCGATGCTGAAGGAATTAGATTAGGTAACGAAACAATGAATGTGGTAGATGAGTTTTGTTACTTGGGTAGTAAAATAACATACGACGGTCGTAGTACATAGGATATAAAATGGCAATGGGGAAAAAAGCATTTTTGAAAAAGAGACATTTGTTAACATCGAATATTAATTTGAGTGTAAGGAAGTTTTCTGAAGGCATTTCTGTGGAGTGTTGCCTTGTACGGGAGTGAAACATAGACGATAAACAGTGCGGACAGGAAAAGATTAGAGGCTTTTGAAATGTGCTGCTACAGAAGAATAATGAAGATTAGGTGGGTAGATCGCGTAACTAATAAGAGGTACTGGACAGAATAGGTGAGAAAAGGAATCTTTGGCATACCTTGACTAAAATAAGGGATCGCTTGGTAGGACACATTCTTAGACATCGAGGAATCGTAAATTTAGCATTGGAGGGAAGTATGTGGGGTAAAAATCGCAGAGGGAGACCAAGAGACGCGTATAGTAAGCAGATTCAAGTGGATGTGGGTTGTCGTTCTTATGAGGAGATGAAGAGGCTTGCTCAGGATAGAGTAGGGTGGAGAGCTGCATCAAACCAGTCTCCGGACTGAAGACCATAACAACAACAGATTTTTTTTTTTTTTTTTAATTCCTTGGAATTATTGCATCTTCTACATTTATCTAACGAATGGTTTCTGAAAACAGTTTTCAGACTTTGCGCTTATTCATCTGTAACACAAGAAAATCAACGATCTATTCATTTAAGAGTTATTGTTAAATAAGGAATTATATAATTTAACAAAAAGTAAATTATCTCTTATTAAGCCTATATTTTTGTATTAGGGACCCTTTGTAGTCAGAGGTGCACTGAGCTGGTTGTTTAATGGTATGGTACAAGTACTCGATCCTGTGGTGGTCGCTACCCACAGGTTGAAAGACACTGGTATATGAGATCTCTTCACCTGCAGGCACGCAACTCAACTTTGAATATCCACGCGGTAATAAAGAAGGCGCGCGCGTTTTAATGTTGCAAACGGTATTTGTGGAAACATTTTCCCGCTGCTACACGCTGGTCAGAGATTGGGATTCCTGTGATGAAATCTGTACGCAGTAGGGCAAAGAGGCGCCACGAACCAATCCCCACACCAAATGAAATACTCGATAACGCAAACTACCGCTGCCGCTGTTTCTGGCAGATTTTAATTTGTGATTACCGGCGTGCATAAGCCGTTATCGTTTCCACTGATTAAACACGTCGCACCATAAGTATGACGAACAGGAAGAAAAGAGTAGCGCTATCTAGCTAGCTTAATGATACTGGCTTACTTCGGGCGGAGACTATCCCTTGGGATGGAGAAAGGAGGCGGTAACGAACTCAGCAACGAGGTCGCGAGTCCCTCGTTTAAGAAATACGATACACATTGTCCCTGTACCGCAATTTAACCAATGCCATCTCATCCAGACATCCGATCAATACATACATTACACTACGTTGGTTAAATTGTGAAACACGGACACTTCCCATGGTATTTCAAACCTACACAAGGCCTGTGACAATAAATGAAAGTCTCACTTTGTGCAGGATCACAGAAACTGAACGACTGCTCTATGGTAATAGTAAACAGTGTGTAGCACATGCAAGCTGATCTCGGTGTGGGAGCCGGGCGGAATGTCAATGATTAAGGCAAGGCAACCGCATGCCAAAAGCGAGAAATACAGCATCGTGTCCCGATCCGGCACGAATTATGTGTCACCTACAAAATGTACAGCTGATGATAAATCATATTAGCAACTGCAATACAATTCTTGTGTTGAAGACATCGCCAGACACGGTTGTAACAGTATAAAGGATTGGGAAAGTCGAGGCACTGAAAGCGATTTTTATGACGGAAATAATAAATAGAGGAGACTGAAAGAGAAGTAGCCGAGTCGCTCTGGTGTGCAATTCAGAGAGTGATGAGGGCTATCCCGGAAATTGCGAAATCAAGAGCGGCGTAAATTTATGCCCAGAATGTGTCACTCTTAGCGAAGATATTCAAAATGTTCAATAAATGTTTGTAAAGCTTAAAGGACTTAACTATGGGGTTACCAGTCCATAAACTTACAAACTACTTATGAACTAGCTTATACTAAAGACGGCACAAATATCCATGTTCGAGGGAGCATTCGAACCCCCGACGGGGAACGGCCTCACGCATCGTAGCATAGCGCCTCAATGCGCTCGACCGCTCCGCCGCGGCAGCGAAGATGTCGGAGCCCTGCAGTGTGGAATTAATCTCTTCGGGGAATTAGTTGCTTGCCCTTGCGTTAAACAAGCAGAAATAATGCAGAACATGGGAAATCCGTGTGAAACGGTTTCAATAATGATTTCTATGAATTAAGGGCTCATTCACTACAGCGTTGATTCATAAATCACATCACCTATTTGCAACTCTGCTTTCTGTTGTTCATTAAATACAAATGTTCAAATGTTTGTAAAGCAAGGGGACCACACACTGCAGCGGTCGTAGAAACTGCTAAACCGGACTAAAACAAGTTATTTACTGATCACAGATAGAAAGCTTACATGATGTTACGCCGATACTGAGGCAACTACTACTAAAAAGATCTGTTCACTGACCTTATCGTAATAGGCAATTCTGAATTCTTATATTTATTTTTAAAATGACCGGTTTCGGTAAAAAAATCTATTGCCATTTCAGATATAAACCACTGTAAATAAATACAGAAGACACAGCGTTACACACACATGTCAGAACTACATATTACTGTTTACAAATGAAGAATAAAAAGCTTAGCATTACCGATTTGACTGTAGCTGATGGTCACGAGCAGCGACGTTCCGTCAGTCAATAAACCGCTACTGATGGCTGAGCCGCCATGGGTTAAATAACTAAAAATCGCGCGCACGTAGCATCATGACGTCAGCGCCAGCCAATGCAGATATTCCAACATTTGAATATGGCAAATAGTAATGCATGAGCAGGTAGGGGGATAGAAACGGTCCAAGGGGAATCAGTGAATAAGGAATCATCAAAATTATTAAAACAGTTTCTGTGATGTTCCAGATGAAATAGGGGTAGCATATTACTACTTCATTCTTATGTGTACAGTAAGAATGTGTTGGGTTCGGGAGAAAAAAAACTTAATAGCTAATTACTTTCTTCCTCAGAACTAGCATCTTAGATTCTGTGATTTCCAGATTAATATTTATATAGGCTATAGATCTATATACAAAAAATCTACTCATTAAAAACTGCACACAAACACAAAATAACGTAAAAATATAACTTCGAGTGTCTCCATCCACATCCTCCTCTCCCGGTATGTTACTAGGCATAATTAAAACATTCTCCGTATTTCTGAAGCATTCGTGAAAATTTCAGCACTGGGAGAGAGGGAACCTGCTAGTAATGAATTTACTCTCAATACTGGTGATTTCCACAAGGTAATGCTAGAAGGTGATAACATCACACGAAAGACTTCGAAAGCAACCGAGTTTCATCGACGGAAAATAACGGACTATTTGTCATTCAAACCTGAAAATCGTAATTCAAACCACTCCAATCGAAAACTCGTAATTTTAAACATTTTTCGTAATAATTACGATTAAATCGTAATGGTTGGAACCTCTGCCAATGGGAAATGACAGTCATAATAAGTTAAAATGAAAGAATAAAGTTAAATTACAAATAGTGATTAAAACAAAATCATTTAAAACGAGGGCCGATGTTCTCTCCGTCCGCTGTTGACGGCTGATGACGCCTGGGACGCCGTTTGTATGGTACCATGGCTGCTTACAGTCAGAGATTATTTAGGTAAGCATACGTTGCCATACCGATACCATTCGATTATTGATATCCACAAGGAACACAGCAGACAGTAGTAGTTGCGTCATCTGCTGGCGTCGGACGGTGTCGCCAGAGAAGTCGTATCCATAAAGACTTAGTGTATATATATATATATATATATATATTACATAAAGGACCGTCAATTACAAGAGGTAATCAGTACAGAAAGGTGGCAATAGATTTTTTGCCGAAACCAGTCATTAAAAAATATATATTGCAATCTTAGACTGTTTGATTAACTTAATTTCTTTTTACTGCCATGATGTGGTATTCAATTTTTAAAAAATATTTTTAGACCGATGCTATTACCACGAGTGTCGGAAATATAATTGGAGAAAGACACAGTGTACAATACAGAACACAGATTTATATATACCAGCAAGGCCATGCCTGATGCGACAGTTTTACGGCATCTACAGCGAAACTGTTGCACATGAGCGGTACACTTCTTTTCCTTTCATCAATTTGTGTGTGTGTGAGGGGGGGAGGGGTTTATTTACAAAACGCTTCATAAACGTACGAAATTATATGCAAACTTTGTTGCAGGACCATAATTACTCCCATTTTTCAATAATTGGCAGATAAATCTGGGTATTCTCACGCGGTGGTCTCTCATTATTTATGACGTCATATCTCCTTAACTATGTTTCGTGCTCTTTTGTTTTTAGGTCAGGAATATTCGAGGCCGTACGGTGAACAGTTCACCAAAGTTTCATTGCAACCGAATGAATGGTTTATGAATACATAGAGAACATACAGACAAACAAACCCGCAGCTCCGCTCGAGTGTTGGTTGATTATGATAGATAATGCGCGAAACGTCAAATAGATTTTTTAAAAGAGATATATTAAAATAAATTTCTTTTTTACTGCTTTATTTATTTATTCTTATATTTCCTTATTTGTATGCTTACCCTTACAGAGAAAGCTGAAGACATTGTAGCACACATAGATCAAAGATACGGTCTGTGGTATCACTTTTCGCTGTATGTAACCTCCTTGCTATAGAGTCGCAAACGTCATCGCTGGCGTCCAGTCCGATTTTTTTTTATATTTTGAAGACTTTCAACCACCATATCTTCCACCCCCTTATAGTTATCGGCATGGAACTGCTATGGTGTACAACGGGAGACCTCGGACAACAATTACACACAGACCATTCGTTTGCCTTACGCTGCAGGGCGAAATATTAACACACACACACGTAGAATTTTATATACACCGATAACTTTCCATCCCAATATACTCCAAGCAACAATGCAACCAATAAAACCATTCTCAAAGAGTAAATAAAATTTTCAAAGAGTAATTATTGCTCCGCATTTCGCGTTATATTCTTCAAATTACTAAATATCTATCAGATCGCTATAAAACCGTACCTAAAACCTTCCTCAGGTATGAATTAGTAACTGTACAAATATTTAAGTCTATGCGTCTTGTCGTTAGGACTTGATAAGCGTACACTGAACAGACATTCACATATATATAGCTATCCGATCGCCACAACACCATGCCTACAGCCTTCCCCAGGTAGATATTAGTAACTGTACAAATTTTTAGCTCTTTATGTCTTGTAGTTCAGACGTGATAAACGTACACCGGACATAGAGAGAGACAGAGAGAGAGAGAGAGAGAGAGACATCCCATATTCTATTATGAGTAAAGATACTGTTCGAACAGTGACAGGGACGATGAAGGGGCATTATTTCATATTCAGTCAGATAAAGGCGTTTGTGGCGACCAAAGTTGTTAGACTAGCTGGTGGCTTCAGAACTGAAAGTACCAACCTAAACTGTTATAAGGGGTCCTTACTGTCTTGAAGTCATAGATACAAGTCTAGAAAAGCAAAATACCGAGTGAATGTGAAGTTGACTGAACAGAAGACAACAAACATTAACACAACGAAAACTAAACCCGCTGACAGGAGGGCAGGGTCAAGTGTCCATTCGGTACGAGGTGTGAGGAAATCGTTCACTTTCCAAAGATTTGTTACGCAATAAACATTTTCCTAAAAATTAAGAATACTCAATGGCGTCCTCGCTGTCCGTTCTATTCAGGCAGACAAAGAAGCGGTTAAGTTGGGGACGCGTCGAGGGCTAGCTCCTTGATAACAGACCTTAGAGCGGCGGCAAGCGCGACTACTTACCACCCCAGATCACGTGTACCACCGTAGGCTGCCAGTTTGCGGCCGTGGCCGCTTCTCTGCCTTCGGATACCTTACTCCAGGAGAGTGCAGCAGACGGGCTGGCTGTCTGGCTGAGAGCGCGCCTGAGTTATTCGGGGAAGCCCTGGAAATACCTGGCGCAGGCAGCGGAAGCAGCAGCCGAAACGTCACCACCGGGCCACCAAAGCCTGTGGCTTCCAACAGCCCGGCGTCGGAACAGACCGTTAAAGCACAGGGTACCTGTGGCTGCTATCAGCGCCTCAATAGTTTACTGCTGTTCGTGGCGTCGACGAGGCAGGCGGTGAGACCCCAAAGCCGCCACGTGTATCAATCCCTCTCGAATACCAACGCACCGGCCGGCACCCGGGTAGCTACGAGGCGTGTTTTTAAAGTAAGTACCATTTCTGCTTCAACAAGCCTTTCAATATAACAATTGGAGGTAGGGAGCAGTGGGAGAAAATAGTTCGACACCGTACGGGGGACATTGGTTCACTGATGGCTCGAAATGAGACCAAGGCGTTGGGGCCGGGGTATACGGGGTGCAGCCAAGACTGGAGGGTGTCATCTCTCTAGGCAAAACGGCCTCACTATTCCAGGCCGAATTGACTGTCATCAGGGTGTGCGTGGAGGAGAATTTGCGTAGGTGCTACAAAGACCGTAGCATCTATATCTATTCAGACAGCCCTGAGATCACTGGCAGCTCCTGCAACAAGATCTAAAATTGTTGTACAACGTCACAGGGTTTTGGTGGAACTAGGGGAAAGCAATAGGGTAAACCTATCGTACGTCCCTGGCCATTCGGGGATCAGTGGCAATGAACATGCCGACAGATTAGCCAGGATGGGGGCAGAGACTCCATTTATTGGACCGTAACTCGTCCTGACAATCACCAAGGCAATGATCAAATTGGAGCTACATAACTGGCTCAGAAGACAGCACGTAAAATATTGGACCAAGGTCTATAAACAAAAACATGGCAAGGTAATTATGCCAAAGCCATGTTTTAAAAGAAGCTCTGTAATCCTGGGCTTGAACAGGAGGGAGATTAGACTCATGGTTGAATTGCTGACAGGCTATGGGAATTTTAAAAAAAAACCTACATACAATGGTAATAACAGAAGAGGACCCTAAATGTAGGATCTGTGATGACGGTGATGAAACTGCATCACATCTAATCTTCGAAAGCATTGCACTGGAGAGCAAAAGGCACAGAACACTTGGGACAACCAGACCCGAAGAAATTGTGTCTAATAAAGAACTGGTAAAGGGACTCCTTGCACTGTTCAAGGGCACTGGTTGACTTTACTAGTTATACATGGAGGGATACCGCACAATGAACTTAGTTTCGGGCGGGCAGTGGCGGGTTGGACCAAAACTGTTTTGGCTTCCCTGACAAAATCAATCAATCAATCAATCAAGTACCATTTGCCACAGCGCGGCCGCAGCGCTACTCTCGGCGTTCTGCGCATGCGCACAGGTACCTACATCTGTTGTCTAAAGCGTTGCCAATTGGAGGGTAAAAACGTGGTCGGTGAGTATTTTGGAGGGTTATGTGATAATTTTGACACAAAACATTTCGTTTCCATTCAAAACGTTCTTTAACTTTTTTAAATGTAGTTAAAGACTTGGTATGAGTATATCGGAATTCTGACGTGTGCTTTATTGTGCAGTGAGCCTCGGAATATCTCAGTTTCTCTGCTCTTGCTTCTGTATTTCGTTTGAACTGCAGTGAGTCGCAACTCGTAAAGTTGTAAGTCTACTACTCAGCTTGTTCATCTTGTGACAGCAGCGTCTCACTGTTTTGCCAGACTTGTGGATTGAATGTTCCGGTGCGGATTATACTGGAGGTATGGAGGTAAGAATGACACGGAGGGCTTTTAAAGAAACAACGTTTCATGTTAAATTTGTCTGGTTATTTTAACCTTGGCCGCGGTGGAGTAGCCGAGCGGTCTAAAGCGCCGCGCTGCGGAGCGCGTGGTTGCTCGCCGTCGGAGGTTCGTGTGGTGTCGCACAAGTACAAAGTGCGCGCCACCTACTTTCGCCGCGCGCCGCCATGCATGCACGGCGCGGCGTTCTTCCGACGACAGCCACGAGCGCCCTCTGCTGGAACCCCGCTCGTGGCCACCACGGAAAGACTTCGCACTTCGGACTGAGATAGCCACGAGTTAGGACCTTCGTAATCAGATAGGCACCATTGAAGACTTTGCTATCGTACAGGCACTAGGCAGGCCTCTAACAACTATGTATCAACATTCTGCAGTACTATGTAAAAGTTAAGTATTGTTACATTCTGTGCAATATATCTCTTTCTAATTTACTCGAGTGTTTATAGTTTCTGGCTGCTCCCCTCCGTACCTGCACCAGCGTGTCGGTCTCATTCCACTCGGCCACCGACACCTACGACGAGGCTGGGACACAAAAGCGGCGACGAAGTGGGGACACAAAAGTGGCGACGAGGAGTGATAGAACCTTGGATCAGCCCGCTTGCAGCAGCCAGACAGCAGCAGTCGGAGCACGCAAAAATTGCTCCCGCCCACCCACCCTTATTATAACAATTTTGGGGAAAGATATTTTGTTACGTGTTTTGTGGACTTTTTTGTTGCAGAGCGTCCTCTTTCATATTGCATTTGTGTTTTGTTATAAGTTATTTTGTATACGCGGCGCCTAATCGGTCAGCATGGCCACTACCCCGAACCCAAACTTACTGGAAATTATTCAGTTACAGACGGCGCAAATAACCCAGTTGCTCCAGGCGGTGGCCGAGCTCACAGCGCGGGCAGCTAACCAACAACAACAGCCGCCGCTTCAGCAGCCCACACCTGCCGCCGCAACGCTTCCTACGTTCCGCCAGTACAACGAACGTGAGGAAGAATGGAGCGACTACTTCGCACAGTTTCAAGAACTCGTCGCGGCTCATCAAATTACAGGTCAGAGAGTGAAGAACCTTTTCTTATCGATTGTGGGCCCCCAGACCTTCGTACTATTGCAGAAACTGTTCCCGCAAGCATCTCCTCGTGATGTAGACTTTGAACAAATAGTAGAGGCACTAAATGCTCATTACGAGAGAAAAGTTCTTGTAGCTGCTGCACGATACCGATTTTTCAGACTTAAAAAATTACCGCAGCAGTCACACCAGGAGTGGATTACGGAATTGAAGGGCTTAACCCGCCAATGTAAATTTACTTGCTCTTGTGGACTTTCGTATAGTGACGTGATGTTGAGGGATGCGATTACGCAGAATATTCAGGACCCCAGAATTAGAGCAGCAATTCTGAAACAGTCTGACCCCTCCTTAGACAGTGTACTGCAGCTTATAGAAGCGCATGACACTTTTGACTTAGCAGATGTCGAAATGCAAAGCCACAGTGTAAATTCAGTGCGCCGCAACGGACGCTTTCCTAGCCGTAGTTCTCAGTATAGCACTAGTGATTCTTATTTTTCTACCGGCCGTGCTGAACAGACAGTGAACAGTAGCCAGAGTAAAAGTGCGACGCAAAGGTCGCCCCGTAGTGTTAGACACAGTAATTTGCATAACGGGCGCCAACGCTCATTTCAGAAAAATGTTCGTAAGTCTTGCCCCCAGTGTGTGTCTCGCCACAAGCGTGCCCATTGCCCTAGTCGCAACGCAACCTGTTATCATTGTGGCAAATCGGGACATGTGCAGTCTGTGTGTATGCAAATTAAAAACTCAAAGAACAGTAACGTTAGAAACAGTGCTTCGCAGGGTGCGAGAGCAGTGCATACAGTCAATGTTATACGGGCTGTGGAATTGAACAGTGCTTTAGTTGGATCTCAATTGCAAGAAAGTAGTTCTGCGCCTATGGCAAAACTATATAGTGCACCACTTAGCAAGCGCCGACGAGCACGTAAAACAGTGCAACGGAAAAGGGTTCGGGACAAGCAAAATGACTATGAACAGTGCATTCCTGTAGTGAAAATAGTGCCTTCTGCAACTGCTCCTTGTAATAGTGCCCAGTACTGCGTAGCTAGTGACAGTAGACATCAAGTAGCTACTCAAAAGTGTAGTGCAGTAGTTAGTGACTCTGTAGTAGCCTCGCATTGCGCGGACGCCGATCCGGCGGTAGTGTCATCTAGTGACAGTGTTGTTAATCCGCTGCGTGCCGAGTCTGCGCCGCTTCCTTCACTACGCGGCCCGCGCATACGCAGCAAACAAACCGTAGCAGACGTTGCCCACATTCGCGCACCTGTCGTGCGCCAGAAGCACAAACTTTTTGTAAATCTCTCCATAGAAAATAAGACGGTGCAATTTCAGCTCGACACTGGTTCCGCTGTTACCTTAATTAATAAAGATACTTATGATCTTCTGGGTTCTCCAAAATTATCGCTGTGTCAACAAGTGTTAACAGCTTATACAGGTGCAAATATTCCCGTGCTAGGAACGTGTAGCCTGCCCGCCTCTTTTCAAGGTGTAACAAAAACAGTTGCTTTTGTAGTTCTTCAGGCCAAATCGACACAGAACATTTTTGGATTAGATGCTTTTGACTTGTTTGGTTTATCAATTCAAAGAGATCTGCTTCAGATTTCGTCAGTAGTGCCTCAGGACAAAATCAATGCTTTATGTGAAAAATACAGTGATTTGTTTTCGCCGGAACTAGGTTGTGCAAAAGACTTCGTGGCACATGTCACTTTAAAAGAATCTGCAGTTCCAACATTTCGTAAAGCTAGACCAGTGCCTATCGCCTTGCGTGATACAGTTGCCGAAGAACTTAAACGTTGGCAAGATAGTGTGGTGATTTCTCCTGTTTCTGCGAGTCAGTGGGCCTCGCCTTTAGTAATTATACCCAAGCCGTCGGGAAAACTTCGTCTCTGTGCAGACTTCAAATCAACAGTGAACAGTCAAACAATTGTAGACACTTATCCCCTGCCCAGACCTGACGAACTAATGGACAAATTAGGACAGTCTCGTTTCTTTTCCAAGATTGATTTAGCAGAGGCATACTTACAGATTCCACTTGATGACGAGTCAAAAAAGTTTTTCGTCATTAATACTCACATGGGCCTTTTTCAATTTCAACGCCTACCCTTTGGCAGTTCTTCCGCTCCCGCTATTTTTCAGCGTTTTTTGGAACAGCTGACAGTTTCTGTACCGTGTTGTTCGAACTATTTAGATGATATTGTGGTATCCGGACGTACAGTTGAAGAACATTTAGCAAACCTGGAGTGCCTTTTCCAAGTTTTGACTGCAGCAGGTCTACGTTGTAATAAAGCAAAGTGTTCGTTTTTTCAAACTGAAATAGAGTACCTAGGCCATGTGATTAATGCTCAAGGAATTCATCCCTTACAGTCACATCTTAGAGCAATCAAAGACTTGCCTCCTCCTCAGAATGTGCAGGAATTGCAAGCAGTGATGGGAAAGCTTAACTATTATTTCAGATTTATTCCCAATGCGTCTCCGATTGCAGCTCCACTGCATCACTTACGTAGGAAGAATGTTCCTTTTGTATGGTCCAAAGATTGCCAGGTTGCCTTTGACAAATTAAAGTCTGCACTACTCAGTGATGCATGTTTGATTCCCTTTGACCCACAGAAGCCTGTAGTGTTAGCAGTTGACGCCTCATCGTACGGTGTCGGCGCAGTTCTGTCACATCGTATTGGATGTCATGATCGTCCTATTGCCTTTGCATCCAAGCTACTGACGCCGACGCAACAGAATTACAGTCAGATAGAAAAGGAGGCCTTATCAATCATTTACGGCGTCACAAAGTTTCATCATTATCTGTATGGCAGAAAATTCTATTTGTTGACAGACCACAAGCCTCTCACGTCGTTGTTCTCACCCACAAAGCCAATTCCGCCACGTACGGCACAAAAGCTTCAGAGATGGTCCTTGATATTGTCAAATTATCAGTATGAGATTTTGTACCGACCTACCACTAAACATGCCAACGCGGACACACTTTCCCGACTTCCGGTTGGCCAGGATGTATCATTTGATTCTTCAGAAATGGCATGTTGTCAGATAGACTCCAGAGATGCTTCCGCTGTCGCAGACTTTCCTTTGAACTCTCGTCGGGTTGCACAGGAAACAGCTGCGGATGCAGACTTAAGTGTGGTAGCACGTTTTGTTCGCTTTGGTTGGCCTGCCAGAGCCAAAGACATTGATCGGCCTCTGGTTCGACGTTATTTTGTACAACGTCATGCATTATCTTTAAGTCAGGGTGTACTGTTGTTGCATACCGACAACGACCAAGCAAGAGTGATTGTTCCTCGTTCCCTGCAACGAGAAGTGTTACGCCTCCTGCATCAAGGACATTGGGGTATTGTTAGGACAAAGCAACTGGCCAGACGTCATTGTACCTGGGTTGGTATGGACGCTCAGATAGAGAACATGACGTCACAGTGTACTGTTTGTGCGGAGCATCAGGCGGCTCCTCCGCAACGTTTTTCAGACTGGCCACGCCCCAAGGGACCATGGCAACGTTTACACATTGACTTTGCCGGACCTTTCTGGAATACGCGATGGTTAATTGTTGTAGACGCTTTCAGCAAGTTTCCTTTTGTGATTGCCATGAACTCAACGACGGCGTCTAGTACAATCAGTGCCTTAACATCAGTGTTTTGCATCGAAGGCTTGCCTGAAACTATCGTCAGTGACAATGGACCTCAGTTTGTTAGTGCGGAATTTCAACAGTTTTGTCGTGTGAATGGCATTCAGCATATTACCACTGCACCTTTTCACCCTCAGTCCAATGGTGAAGCAGAACGTTTCGTTCGAACATTCAAGTCTCACATGGAAAAGATGAAAGGTCAGCACTCCAGGCAGCAAGCTCTTCAAATTTTCCTGTCTACGTATCGGTGCATGCCACGTGACGGCCCGTCTCCTGCCGAGCTGCTACACGGTCGCCGTCACCGCACTCTCCTTCACCTGCTGCAGCCTCCCACGCACCGAGTCGGTTCGTATGGCGCTACGCGTTTTCAGGTTTCTACGCCGGTGCTGTACAGTATGTTTGCTGGAAACAAGAAGACATGGTTGCCGGGCACCATTCAACGCGTGCTTGGTCGCAATATGTATATTGTACGTTCTTCCACAGGGTCGGAGCTGCGGCGCCACGCAAACCAATTGCGCTTGCACAGGCCGCGCGATCCTGTCTCCGGTTTCTTGATTCCAGACCCAGTTCACCGCCAGGGAGCACAAACACATCGTTCGTCAACGGGTCCAGCGTCCCCGGACTACGAGATCGTCCCGATGGAGATCGACGCGACGCCGCCGCTGTCGCCGCCGCAGATGACTGTGTCACCGAGAGGGACTCCGGGACCGTGCGTGCCGCCGCCGCCTGGGCCACGCACCTCAGAAGAAGATGACCTGCTCCCTCTGGGCGGGGGCGGGCGCCCTTCCCCAGGTTTCGGCGGGGTCCCTGGAGGATCTCAAGGCGGATGCCGGGGCGCGGACGGCGTCTCGATCCCGGCCTCAGCTACGACGCCCGTCCCACCAGTAACGCCCCCGCCCAGGCCCTCCTCCCAGTGTCGTCGCCGTGGCCCTCAGCCCTATGCCACGACGGCGCGGCGGTTTGGGGGGGAGGGGTGTGGTGTCGCACAAGTACAAAGTGCGCGCCACCTACTTTCGCCGCGCGCCGCCATGCATGCACGGCGCGGCGTTCTTCCGACGACAGCCACGAGCGCCCTCTGCTGGAACCCCGCTCGTGGCCACCACGGAAAGACTTCGCACTTCGGACTGAGATAGCCACGAGTTAGGACCTTCGTAATCAGATAGGCACCATTGAAGACTTTGCTATCGTACAGGCACTAGGCAGGCCTCTAACAACTATGTATCAACATTCTGCAGTACTATGTAAAAGTTAAGTATTGTTACATTCTGTGCAATATATCTCTTTCTAATTTACTCGAGTGTTTATAGTTTCTGGCTGCTCCCCTCCGTACCTGCACCAGCGTGTCGGTCTCATTCCACTCGGCCACCGACACCTACGACGAGGCTGGGACACAAAAGCGGCGACGAAGTGGGGACACAAAAGTTCGAGTCCTCCCTGGGGCGTGTGTGTGTGTGTGTGTGTGTGTGTGTGTTGTCCTTAGGTTAGTTTACCTTAGTTTAAGTAGTTTGTAAGCTACGGACTGATGACCACGCAATTTGGTCCGATAGATTTACAGACATTTGAACATTTTTAACCTTGTGTGCATGACGCCATCTCCCTTCATTCTAATCTCCTTGGCGTATTTGTTCGCTCCGTTACGGCGTATTTTGTCGATAGCTGAATAGCGAATGAATAAGCTGATTGTTGGAGAATCTAGAAAACGATCCGAGCTGCAAGTGTACTTTCAATTTTTTTCCGGTTGATTTTCCAAAAAAATTCTTTCATACAAACCTTGTCGTGAGAATTACGAACAGTACAAAGGAAAGTTCAACGAAATCGGTGAAGCCATTCTCAAGAGATGCGCTTTCATACATGCGGCAATTCATTTTTATTAATATAGACGAACTATATCCCAGAAAATTACGATCACAACGAACAAAACTTTAAAAAAATCTGATGAGCCGTTCTCAGCGATTGATTTTTGTTTATATCTAAGAATTTTTGTATGCCAGTTTTGGTTTGTTAGATTTCTGTCGTTTATGATTTCGTCAATCAGATTGAATTCCCATGCACGCCGTGCGCACACATAACTACACCGACATTCGCCTTAATCCTTGATTTTTCATCGTACTTACGGCCCTGTGTTCCTCTTCCCTACAAACTGGCAGTAGCCTCTACATTAGCTTCGCGGTGAATTTCATTCGCTTCAAAAGAAACATGCTACGACTTTAAACAAAACTGGAGTGTGCAACGCACGGGCCTATGTTTTTTCATTTATTTATTTACTCTGGTGCTTTCGAGAATGCCGAGTAAGCGGAGAGACAGTGATAGCTTCCTGCGGTGAACTAATTCCGTGGCCACGTCTTGACTCGAGAAGGCACAGCGGAGACTCATCAGAATTAAGAGGCTTACGCAGAGTAGATGCAAAACAGCGCCACGAGCTACCGCGAGCGAACGCCGATGCGGCTTCCTCTTCTGTCCTACAGTGAACATACATACATACATATTCTTCACCTTAGTATCCCAAGAACATTTGCAAGCCGCATAGTAAATATATTACTTAAATTTAAAGTTTCTCATCATGCCTATCATGTAGGCATTTTTTATTCAGAAACCAGGCATTCCTAAACTTCGGTTTCGCAGTTTGAATACATTGTCAGGGTGTACGTTAACCTGTATGTATCTCACAACAGTATCAACTACTCACTAAAAACTTCAAAAGCACATAACGGAACAGAAAAAGCATCAAACGCTGACGGATGAAGTCTCTCCCTGTAACACGGATCAATCGGCGGGGAGATTAAAACAGACTAAAAGTGTGGGCCGGATCAGAGTCCCGCCCTAGACGCAGTACTGGTAGAAGTACCTATGCGAAAGCAGAGAGTGTCCTGCCTGTATAATTTAGTCAGCAGGGGCAATCGTTATTGGCAATATATTTTCAAATCAAAAGTTCAAATGTTTGTTAAGCTTAAGGGACTTAGTTGCGGGGTCATCAGTCCCTAAACTTACAAACTACTTATGAACTACCTTATACTAAAGACGACACAAACATCCATGCCCGAGGGGGGACCGTAACGGCCTTGCAGACTGTGACTGGCGCGCCGCAGACCGCTCGGCCACCGCGGACGCCAAAATATTTTCACACTTAGTCATCTACATGCCTACTGTAGACCAAATGCGACTATTAAATTAGACTTCACAGCAACTTCAAACACAGTCAAACCATCGCAGATAAATAAAAAACTGAAAGATGGTAAAATCAGCGTAAGGGGAACTATACGCAATGCGTTCAACGATTTTGAAAGTTCTTTCGTGTCGACTTGACAGCACATTAAGTAGTTTTGGTCATGTTTAATCAGTAAACGCATTGCAACCATATTTCCACAAACACAGTGACCGCAACGGTGCGGAAACATTATAAGACACAAAGGCCGAAATACCTATCGTCTACCGAGCGAGGTGGCGCAGTGGTAACACACTGGACTCGTATTCAGAAGGATGGTGGTTCAAATCCACCTCCGGTCATCAAGATTTAGGTTTTCCCTAAATCACTCCAGGCAAATGCCGGGATGGTTCCTTTCAAAGGGCACGGCCGATTTCCTTCCCCAATCCTTACCCAAAAATCTGAGCGTAAGGTCCGTCTCTAATGACCACGCTGTCGACGGGACGTTAAACCCTAAGATTCCTTCCAACTAATCGTCTTTTTACAGTCTTTTTCCAAAACCATCTTCTAGACGTATATCGCACTATAGTTCTTCTCTGAATTCTCGCATGAACACCGAAGTAACAGATATCGGAATAAATAACAAAGGTATAGAAATGGCCACTGATCCTGATGGGATACCAAATCAATTTTATAAGGAATATGCAAAGAAACTGCCGTCCTTCTAGCAGTAACAAGTTACCCGAGATCTGGAACAGCGAAGCGTCCCCAATCGCTGCAGGAGAAAAAGGGTTAGTCTTGTTTCCAAAAAGGGTCATCAAACAGAAGTGCAAGACGAAGTCTATATCCCTAAGCAAGGACGGTGAGAAACCCAGATCGCTCTATTCCTCCACTTCTAGAAGGCGTTCGGTACGGTTCCGCAGGGGCGTGTAACGATACACTGAAATTTTTTATTTATTTTTTGTTTATCTTTGATCAGCGATACTTATCGCCTCCGGTTCCCTCTGACTCGCAATGCAACTAATTTAATTTAGTTCCTCATTTTTTACTTAAAAACAAGCGAGAAGACGGAACCGAGATAATAGTGGCACTAACTCTCTTGTCTTCGTTCTGTACGGACGTCTTCCATTCCTGTAAGTGTGATGCAAGATTTTTAAAAATATCTTACTTAAATTTAAAATCATCCCCTCTCTTTGGCTTTGATTTAAATGAATCACTCCACGCCAAATATTTAATTTCTTAACATTTTCAGCTCCTCTACGTCCGTAATAATTTAATGTTCAGACGCCATTACAATCGCTTCGCATTGCCTGCAAAATTTCAATCAATCATCCTTATACTATACTTTGCTTGATTTTAGAACATGCAGTCATTTCTTTTGTAATTTCACGAAGTCCGATCATTTTTTTTTTAAATTTTTTTTTTATCATTACCAGTAACTTCATGCTCCAACCACGGTCACACAACAATGAAAAGCGAAGTGAACAGTCTGAACATTAATCTCCTACGGAAAGTATCTCGAACATTCACTTATTAAATAAGACATAAAAGTTATCATTTCCAGCTTCTACAATACGAAGTGCAGGATCCAGCTAGATGCTTTCCGTAAGTTTTATAACGTGCTGTTGCTTGTATGGTGCCCAACTTTAATATGCAATCCGCGGTTTATTTGCTTTAATGTTCATTTTGTGCTGTACTTTAACTAACTTATTTCAAAATTCAAACATTCGGTACCATCAATTCTTTGTCCAAAAAATATAATCGCGAAATCTACTTTTAACAATTATGGCATCACACGAAGCAAGGGCAACGTTATAGGCGCCCAATAAAATGTGGCTGGAAGCCGTTACGTCTATAAATATCGGGAACGACATCACAGGAGTAATCGAGAGAACGGCCGATACTAGATAGATTCATTGCAAGATCCTCAACAGAGAAACAAGCTTACGTAACACTCGTTCGAATGATGCTCATCTGTACTAGACAGGATTGATAAAGGAGATTCATGTGGTAAGATCGAAAGCGCGCAGATGATCGACAAACTTCATTGGTAGACGGTACAGGAGAGGCTAATCTGTAGCACGATATGGGGATATTTACCATTCAAGTTTCGAAGGCACACGTTTCTAGAAGAGGCAGCCAACATCAGTGGCTTTTTCACAGGGTGTGCAAGCTGTGTATCAAAGCCCTGTTGAAACCGAACGCCAAGGCATTGAATCCGCATCCAACATCCCGGCAGCTCCACACGCTGCCTGTGCGCATGCGCGTTGTGTCTGTCCTCTCGCCTTCCGTATGCCAAAGCGTTGATCCGGTTTTCAACGCTCTGCGTTCGATGTTTGTTTAGCAGTCAGAGTTGCGCGCTAGTTTATTATTGCTTATACGACCAAGTCAGGTGTTAAAACATTTAATATGGACAGTGAAAGTGTAGTAAGACACTTATTGAACATCAGTTTGATTGCCCCCCGCCCCCATAAACTATTACATGGGCACCTTTGCTATGTCATTTAGGCGAACTACAGATTGGCCAGTTCGCCGAATTTGTGGGAGAAGCGCCATACATAAGGCAGAAATGATGACTGTAAAATCTGTTGTCTCTTTACTTTGTTAACAGTTATCCTCTGCAGCTGCATAATGATAATGGCCTACCGTTCGAAACAAGTATTTGCACCACCCTCATTACTTACTGTTCGGTTGCCCTTCAATCTAAGTCCGCACACGTTCGCAGTTCTGCAGATGGAGCCCTTCGCCTCGTACCGTACGGTGTCTTGCGGGGCAAAGGTGTTGATGTACACTGCATTGAGCGAATAATAATTTTACACTGCTGTTGTTCCTACCTGATAAACTGTAGATTGAGTGAACAATATACAGAAAACAGTCTTGATCGCAGAGATTGATAGTTTTAATTCTCTGCGATCAAGACTGTTTTCTGTATATTGTTCATATCAAATAGATCGCTGTTTTTTGTCTCCTATGACAATGTGGTCAAAATTAATGTAGATTGAGTATTGAAAACTACGATGTTGGTTTTGCTTCTGGAGTACTAACTTTGTTTGCTGAAGGTTCATATTGTCATGTACTGCACTGAAAAATGAAAATTGAAAAGGATTGCTTTATTTTGGTCACATTACTTATAGTTTTCAAGGAAACTTACTAAAAGAATTTTACTGCAAATAATTGGTTAATTTAAATGTGATTGGCATTACTTAGTGTTAAGGAGACATTTATGTTAATTACTTACCTATAATTTGATAATAACTGCTGAAGGACGAATGTAAGTAATCCTGGGCGTGTTTAATATTGTCAATAGAGAAACTATTGCAAACTCAGACGCTTACCACTCTAGGACCCTTTCGTTCAAGCTAATCCGCTCAATGGTTCATCTTGCTAAGGCAAGTGGTATCAATTATTCACAACAATTTCAGCAGTTATTACGTCTGTTATGCTTGTAAATAGCTGAGATATACTGAAATTAGAGGTGATGGACACAGATTTTACGATAACAGTTTTCTCCATGCTTGGTGGTTGCAGAATTATGGCCACATGGAGTACCAACCCAGGGCAAAATGTGCCTTTGGGCATACTATTTCTATATTTTATTTGCTGTTTTTTAAAATTGTAAACATAGAAATGTACGGTGTAGTACTTTATAAGCTGAGAGACAAACAGAAAAAAGGCCTATAAACAAAGAAGGATTTTTATTATGATTTTTTAATAAAAGAAAAATGCACGGCCAATTTTTGCTCGTGCTTGTACGGTTAATCGACCTCACCCCCGCCCCCAAGCGAAATCCATACGCCCTACAGATTTGTTCACGAGGCGCCACTGAGCAATATAAGCGCCCCCTTACATTCATCAGGCGCAAAGCAATGAAGATGTAATTAATGAGATTAGAGCGCAAACGGAAGCTTAGCAGCAGTCATTTTCCCCCGCAAGACATACGCGACTCGAACAGAAAAGGCACGATATGACAGTATTCACAAAGTATCCTTCGTCATACTCCGTTTGGTGGCTTGGGACGTACAACAGGTGAATGTATCCGTACTATGCCTCGTTATAGGTTTGTCTGCCGTAGCCTAGGTAACCCACTATTGTCCACTATTTACCAAGTAAATCTAGAGCCCTGATTGCCTTTCTTTACAGCTCCACAGACATGGAAACGGCATGGGAAGAAATAGGTACTGTATGGAGGATGTGTTAGGGCTTCCGAACGGAACTTCTGCGCTGCAGTCGAAACCAGCTGGGCAAGGTATACAGGAAGGTAGTCTCCACTACGCTGCACAAGCTTCAATGGGAAGTCGTAAGTCATCCTTCACACGATCCTTAACTCTCCTCATATTTTTATAATGCTAGACAGGTATTCGTGGCCGTAGGTAAGCTTCGAACGAAGAGAAGGTCGCCTGGGTACAAGTCCTGCTTCCGATGGCAGCCGCAAACATTACCCCAAGAAGATATTGATCGTTCGTTCCACATGTATTAATAGCTAAGGTGATTACTTTTCGAATAATACAAGATTTTGTTGTCTCTGACGTAAGAGTTTGCCATTCTTGTTGTAGTCACTATTTTAGAACAATCTAACTTCGTATTTTCTTGTTTCTGGCCATATTTTTCAAGTGTTCACAGTTTATCACAAATTATGGACATATTTTTGTTCGTCGATAAGTTGCAGAAAAATAAAACTTCCACCTCGTAAGGCAGGCTCGTTATGGAAAGGTTACTCGCTGACTCGCATATCTTTCAATTCGTAGCCGCTTGTCTGCGATACACAATACTTCTTTTTCTGTTGAGATATGGAATACAATGAGGTTGCATACAACTGAAGTGCTTTGCAAAGGTAGGAGGAAGTTGAGACAATTAAGCGCCTTTTCTCCTCAAAAATAGCTATGTAAGAAAAGTTTTGAAACGCGGAGGTCGAACTAACTTTATTCTCCACTTGCGTTTGCAAGATTTTCTCTCCGCGCTTGTGTTATGACCAGTACGTCAGGTCTCTTATCTTTTGTTTTTGTTTCTTAAACGACTCGTAATTAAGAACGATTCTATTAACTGCAATACTCGACATTACTGCATTGTATATCGGAACTGCAGGATTTTTTCTTTTCTTTTGACGCAACATGCATCACAAGTTATTACAAAGGTATAATATACAGAAAAAAGGGAAACCAACCAGATTCAGGCTCCACACGAATAAAGCTATTGCAAATTAAAGGCATAAAGCGTTTACCATTAACCTGATTGAGCCATCTATTTTCTCCTTGTCCAGCATTAAAAGTGAGCCGGCCGCGGTGGCCGAGGAGACTAAGGCGCTCCAGTCACGGTCTGCACGGCCACTACGGTCGGGAGTTCGAATCCCCCCTCGGGCATGGATATTTGTGCCGTCCTAGTTTGTAAGTTTAGGGACTGATGACCCCGTAGTTAAGTCCTATAGACTATACAAACAAACAAACATTAAAAGTGAGCAGAATTTTAATGAAAACCACAGTTTTGTGTATGTTCTAGAAGATCTGTGGTTTTCATTCAGTACGTTAATCAATCAAGAACTGATGGGAGAATCATTCAAGATGATCAGAAGACTTCAATCAAACACAGTGCAATTACAGATTTATTGATAACGCTAATTCTTTCAAACATAATTTCTGTGCATGGAATTCCACTGTCAGGCAGATATGAAGCTCTGACAATCTTAACTAATTTTAGGAGATCGACAGTACATTAACAAGACCATGAACGATGACATAAAAGTTTTCTGGGTATGGTACCGCGTCATGATGTAAGGCTATTACTTCAATAACCAACGTTTCGGCCAACGTTACAGTGGCCATGAAGGCCACTGTAACGTTGGCCGAAACGTTGGTTATTTAAGTAATAGCCTTACATCATGACGCGGTACCATACCCAGAAAACTTTTATGTCATCTGACTCTGGCCGCGGAAGCCTACGTAATTATAAGAACATGAACATTAACAAGAGCAAAACTAGGGTAATGGAGTGCAGTGTAAGAAAATCAGGTGATGCTGAAGGAGTTAGATTAGGAAACGAAGCAATAAAGGAGGTAGGTGAGTTTTGTTACTTGGGCAGTAAAATAACAAATGATGGTCGCAGTACAGAGGATATAAAATGCAGAATGGCCATGGGTAGAAAAGCGTTCTTGAAAAAGAGAAATTTGTTAACCTCAAATATTGATTTAAGCCTAAGGAAGTCGTTTCTGAAGGCATTTGTGTGGAGTGTTGCCTTGTATGGGAGTGAGACATGGACGATAAACAGTGCGGACAGGAAGAGGATTGAGGCTTTTGAAATATGGTGCTTCAGAAGAATGCTGAAGATTAGGTGGGTGGATCGCGTAACTAATGAGGAGGTACTGAACAGAATTGGGGAGAAAAGAAATTTCTGGCATACCTTGACTAAAAGAAGGGATAGATTGGTAGGACACATTCTTAGACATCAAGGAATTGTGAATGTAGCGTTGGAGGGAAGTGTGTGGGGAAAAAATCGCAGAGGTAGACCAAGAGATGGATATAGTAAGCAGATTCAGACAGATGTAGGTTGCCGTTCGTATGTGGAGATGAAGAGGCTTGCTCAGGATAGGGTATTGTGGAGAGCTACATCAAACCAGGCTCCGGACTGAAGACCACAACAACAACGACAGTACTTGAACAATGAAGAAGATATAAAAATTATCGAAGGATGGCAGGAATACAGCAATACGAATCCAATGAAAGAAACAGAAAAAGCAGGAAGACAAATCCAAATGTTCACAGGAAATACTGATCGTCGGAAAGGCGGATTCAGAGAAATGTCAAAACAACCTTCAAGCAAGACCTGCCACATTATCAATATCCCAAAATCTCAGCCGCTGGCCAAAGAGAGGATTTATTTATGGCATATACATGATCAGTACACTGATTTACATATTTATATGCACATTATCTACATAAGTAACCACCTGCGGCGTCGCTAGGCAACTGCACACACAGCCGCGGTGGAGTAGCCGAACGCTCTAAGGCACTTCGCTGCGGAGCGCACGGTTACTCGCCGTCGGAGGTTCGAGTCCTCCCTGGGGCATGGGAGTGTGTGTTTGTCCTTAGGTTAGTTTGCCTTAGTTTAAGTAGTAAGCTACGGACTGATGACCACGCAGTTTGGTCCGATAGATTTACAAACATTTGAACATTTTGAACACACACACACACCATGGTTAACCCGGATCCGGTTTAATTGGACTATACTTTCCGAGGTTGTCCAAAGCCGTGTAATGCATGGCATATCTAAGGATTTTGCTGGAGCAAACTGTCTCCATTCATTAAACCATCTCTCAGTCAGGTTGAAATTGCTGGGTAAAAGGTTCTCCACTGTACAGATGGGTGGACGTCTTGCCTCAAGTCCGTATATATGTAGGTGGGGAATATCCTCATAAATGCGCAGTCTTTGATTATTCTGGATCTTACGGTATTCATTCATCAGATCAGTGCATCTAGGAAGGTGGGGTGGAGGAACGCCTCAGTACGGGCAACCATTGAGTTGGGGTTGATCTGATCGTGCCCGTGATCATTCTCATTGTGTCACTGAACCGCACATCTCTTCACATGAGGACTGTTCATGCACCCCAAGAAGAACCGCACAGTTTTCGAATTATATTGCTACGAGTCTGAATCCTGGCACCTCTCTTTGTCAGATGTTCTTGGAATGACAGTTCCCTGTCGAGTGTAACACCTAGATATCTGGGGTGTCTATTAGGGCGGAGAAGAGTGTTACTGAAGTATACTTTGAACACCTTTGAACCCATTCGGTTGTTCAAGTGAAACAAGAAACTTCTGTTTCACTCCTACTTGGCTGGAGTCTCCATTTTTGAAAGTACTTTCCTGAAACAGTTTAAGTCTTCTCGAAGCATAGGTCTTTGGAGACTCGAGGTCAATCACCTGCATATCCGAATTACAAGATCTTGAAGAAGGTATATCTGACGTATAGAAACATTCGAGTGGTGCAAGCACTGACCCTTGCGGGATTCGATTATTTAGTTTTTTGGGTTTACTGAGAGAATTTTGGAAGGAATGGAAAGGTAGCTTAGGATTTAACGCTCCGTTTGGGTAAGGATAGAGGAGGAAAGCGGCCGTGTCCTTCCATAGGATCAATCCCGGCATTTGCCTGGAGTGATTGAGGGAAATCCCGGGAAATCTAAATCAGGATGACCGGAGATGGATTTGAACCACTGTCCTCCCGAATGCGAGTCCATTGTGTCATCACTGCGCCAACATACTCGGTAGGAGAGAGTGCCCTAGGACGCTTTGCGGCAGAGCTCGCGGTTGCTTGCCGTTGGATATTCCTCTATTGGGCATAGGTGTTGTTTTGTTCTTAACATTAGTTTAAGTAGTTTGTAAGTCTAGGGACTGAAAACCGGAGCAGTTAAGTCTGAATATTTGAAGTTTTGAGGAGAGCACTGGAAGCCTGCAGGAGGGAGAGGAATTCTCCGACACGAACCACGAGACTCAGGAAAAATATTCACACATCTAGAAAGATAGCAAAAGCAGCATGACTGCTGACAAAAAGAATAGGCTTATACAGAACTCTTAGAAGACCATCATCTGGCCTTTAAGAAAGGTAAAGGCCGAGAAGCAGTTCTGGCGTCGTGTCTATTGATGGACACGGTCAAAGAATTTGGTGACGTAGAAAAAGCTGCGAACAATGTAAAATATTGAAACTTATTCGAAATTAGAGAAACAAAGAAGTACGTTATAGAGAAACAAGGGTAAACAGTAATGTACAAGAACCAAGATGGAATAAAAAGAATGCAAGACCAAAATAAAGTGCTTGCACTAAAAAGGGTGAAAGACGATGCAGTGTATTGCTCACACACAAACACACACACACACGACGCACGCACACGTGTCCATGCCTGAGGGAGGGCTCGAACCACCGGCAGGAACGGCTGCCCAGTACGTAGCATGACACCTTAAACCACGCCGCCATCCCGCGCGTCCAGTTTCTTGTTGTTTTGATCTGTTCGTCCAATACGCACACCCAAATCCTTGTCACACAAACATATTGCTTGAATATGTTTTCACCAAAAAAAAAGTAAATGTGTACCTGAAAATTGTTAAGTGCCCAATGATTTATTAACTTTCTGTTTCGTTCAACGTTTTGCATTAGCTGTTGAAGTTTATTCAAACAAGAGACAATCACTATATTGTTAGTGCCTTTGTGACACATGCAATAAAGAACTAATAAATTGTTGTTCTGAGTTCTGGTATATGAAATCTATCTATAATGTTGGTGAAAATAGCTTTGGTGTACGAAGTGTAACATCATAACACCAGATAAGAGTTCACGAGATTTGCACAGAGTGGCCACAGACATTCATTAACTAGACTGGCAACACAGTACGACTGACGTTAGTGAAGCCAGCATCTTTCATTCACCGCCATATTAGTACTCTAAAGCCCTTACTACACGGGAAGTGAAAGCCTATGAGATTACCCATGATGCACCGGTCACGCCGTCCGCGTTCCGTGTAGACGCGTCCACTTGCACAAGATGGACGCATACGATCGCTAGTAGACGGAATAGGATGGATCCTATTCTCACGCGTATGGAAGTGCTTCGCACATGCGCAGACGACCGAATGGGGAACGCAGCTGACAAACGAAGTCAAGTCGGGAATTGGTTTGAGAATGTGTACTTGTCTCCTGCTCAGAAGAACGTAGTTTTTCGAGTCAGTCGTATTTTAGGAGGTGATACGATAGGGGAATTGCATTAAAGATTTAATATAACATGTGTAAAATATTTATTGAATACAGAGATATATCTGTTAATATGAAATTCAAACAAACGTAGAGCAAATGTAAATCAAGAAATTTTCACCGATTTACCCGTCGGTTCTTGGTAGTACAACATCACACTTACTTAAAAATAAAATTTTGTGTATCTTCTACACGTTCATTTCCACGTAGTTACCCGGTTATCTGCTTACTATGACAGACTTTAAACTACGTCGAAAACCGGTTATGTAACACTTTCGCTGCGGATGACGCCATCCTACAATGAGCGCGGACGCTTATAAGTGTCAGCCGCAGAAAAAGTGTTAAATAAAAGTCAATATGGTGTTCTACCAAGAACCGACGAAAGAATTAGTCGAAATATCCAAATCAAAAATGTTCAAATGTTTGTTAACCTTATGGGACTCAACTACGGGGTCATCAGTCCCTAAACTTACAAACTACTTATGAACTACCTTATACTAAAGACGACACAAATATCCATGCCCGAGGGGGGATTCGAACCCCCGACCGTAGTGGCCTTGCAGACCGTGACTGAAGCGCCTCAGTCTTCTCGGCCACCGCGGCCGGCTATCCAAATCAACTTCTTGTACATGCCAAGAGCTGTATCTCTGAACCAAATAAAAATTGGACACACGTTATATGAAATTTTAACTGCAAATCGTCTTTATTACCAACTTCTAAAATATCTGCTATTTTTCCTGAAACAAGCTGTAGTTAACAGATGAAATATTTGTTTTTGGTGACCATTATTTGAAGCTTTATCAAAGTGAAAGGTCTCTGTATAGACAACTGAGCTTGTTCATCTTATACATAGGCGCCTGAAACCGCAGGGGCTGGAAGTATGTAATCGCATTTTTAATGAGGACGTTAACACGCGTGACCGATGCAGTTACGCACGAATTGCACCAAAAAAAAAAAAAAAAAAAAAAAAAAAAAAAGTTTCACAGTAGCAGTCTAAAACACAAATGTTTTAATCATCACAATATATCATACAGTTTCGAGAAGTGGTGTTAACGCGACGATTCATCTGCTGTAAGTTGACAACAAACGAAGTAGACGCGTTAAGCAGACGACTCAACAAATGCGTACCGTTTGAACGCTTCTTTGTAGTTCGACGGTCGATCGCAAGGGGCACTGACAACGACTTCCTTGTGCGTGTCGCACGTCTCGTATAGAATGGGCTTAAAGCGACTGCAGCCAACTGTACTTGTGAAGTGGAATAATATCTGCGACTTCGGCAGCCTAGTCAGTGCACAAGACAGGGGCCGCACACCAAGCCGCTCGCCGGCACGGAAGGAAAGGGAAGAGAAGGGGTGAGGTGGACAGTGCCAAAGCTACGCCACTGCACCGTTAGACCGCCCAATAGAACCCCGCGGCGCGTTTCCCGGAGAGCGAACTTGCAACGCCGCAGCACCGCGCGCCGCCCACTCCACTCTGCGCTGACCGGACAGGTGCGACCCCCCCCCCCCCCCCACAAACAACACACTCTGCATCGCCGCCAGCGATGACGTGACCCCCATCACAACACAACACATCACAGCGCGCGGCTCAGCGAGCTGCAGTCGGAACTGCGTGCGATGTAACATGCTGTGCGCGCCTGGAGACGAAACATGTGACATCTTGTTCCGGCCATATACTAATTTGGCAAGGGAATAAATGAGCACGTATGGCTACTACTGTAAGTACCTTGGATGCACAGACATCACTGGTACGCGCAGAAACTTTCGACTAAGTAGGAACGACGAAAGTTTCAGTCAACCACGTCACTCAAACGTTGGCAATCAGAGAAGCAGAAAAATTAGAAAAAGATGTAGCAGAGATGGAAGCACTACCAAAAATGTTCAAATGTTTGTAAATCTATCGGACCAAACTGCGTGGTCATCAGTCCGTAGCTTACAAACTACTTAAACTAAGGAAAACTATCCTAAGGACAAACACACACAAACACACACCCATGCCCCAGGGAGGACTCGAACCTCCGACGGCGAGCAACCGCGCGCTCCGCAGCGAGGCGGGAAGCACTATCAGTCAAGGATGGGAACACTGCGCCCAGCATTGGGAATTATTCTCCACCGGCATGAGCAACACCGCAACCTCTCGGCAACTATATGCAAACAGTACCCGATAATGCAACAAAATTGTCACTTAGCAATGTTGAAGGCAACACTGTTATGCGGAATTACCAGAAGTCAGTCTTAAAATAAATAAATAAATTATAAAAAAGAAACACTTTTCTAAAATCCAAGAATAATTTGTAAAGTGTTATAATTCTAACTTGAAATCATTGGAAGGACAAATTACTTTGCACTGTTGCATATATAGCGCTTTTAACTGGTCGCCTCACATCTCGTATTTCACGTTAAATTGTCAGGCCAGTTATTTCATTTACTGTGACATCGTATGCTGAGCTTGGTTCTACGCTGGCATAGAAAAAAAAATGTCGGAAAAAGAAAAAAAACTCTACATAGAATGACTAAAAAAGTAAAATAGCAAAGGTAATACAAGACATACAAGTTTCATAAAGTACTATAGAACTCGTGTGAATACATCGCACGTCAGTGGAATGACAAAAAAGTTGGGAAAATTTTTAGTAAAGTTGAAAGTACATGCATAGCTTTCTTCACAATCAACCAATGCAAGTGTTTAAATGCGGAAATGAAATAGCTTAATCCGCTGAGTGTTGTTAGATCAAACAGAACTGCGTACCTTAATTAGAACCGGAGATATCGTAAAACAAATCCGATTAAAATATTCAGTGCAAGGACAGAAAGGACACAGCATTTGAATAAAAATAAGGGATGGAGAGAGTTAAGTTAATTCTGATACTTGATGACAAATCTTTGAATGAATACCTTTAATTTAAAGCAAAAAGGAAGGAAATCGGTCGGATTGAACGGACCGACCGACTGACTTCAGTTTACAGCAAGCACATCCCCATAAGAAATATTCAGAAGGAAATCGCGTTTGAGTATAGAAAAAGGAAGGCGAGAGTTATGTAAATTCTGATAATTGATGACAAATCTGTGGATGAATACCTTTCGTTAAGTAATAATAATAATAATAATAATAATAATAATGAAAGAAATCGACTGGGTAGTTTGGCCTGGCCGTCTGACTTTAGTTTTCGTAGATATTTTTTAATATATAAGATTCGTCCTCCATATCAGCGCCCTGTAATGCTGATCCATGGCATACAATAGTATAAACCGAGTGCAGCCCCCGTCTACCGCTTACTGCTGTTTTGAACAGCGCCGGTGGAATGCAGTTAGCGATATGGACCGTAAGGCTGTGTTTATAGCCCGCGGCTAGGAGGAATCATGGCGGTTTGGCAGTGCGCTGTTTCTCATAAGGCTGCTATGGTCCCTGTTTACAGGCGCGTTGCGGCCCCTCCGCTCTTCCGCTGCGGCGTCAAAATACCAGCGGCTGCGCTTCCAAACCGCTTACACGGCGGCTAATGGGGCTGTTGGTGCGCTATGTCAGGTCGTCAGGTAGGAACAAGGCGCTCAAGGTCACTGCGGCTCAAACACCTGCCGTATGAAGGACAAACTGTGCCTCCGCAAAATCAAAGCGGTTGCTGCGCCGTGAAGAAACCGCGGACTATAAACACAGCCTAACATGGAACTGAAACGAACTTACTCTGCGCTTGCACAATGCGTGCAGATCCTCTAAAGTAATTTCCTAGGACCCGTGTGCATCGAATAAAACGGCATGGCGATCGATATATATATATATCGAACGTTCGAATTTCGCTTCGCTACCATTGACGATTTAGTGCTTTAGTGTTTCTGAACCGGAGATTCGAGCGAGCGCTACGCGCCCACACGTACTAAAATAAAGCTTCTTGTTTAACCTACACCTAACCTACCTCTCACTTTAAAAAAAAAAAAAAAAAAAAAAATAAAATAAAATAAAAAAAAGTGATCTGTAGCGTAGCCTTAAGAAGGTTAGGTATACGTCAAAAGAGAAGTTTTTCTTTAGTACGAGAGGGCGCGTAGCACCCGCATCTCCGGTTCAGAAACACTAAATCGATTTACAATTGCACGTTGGATATATACCATTCTTGGAAATTACCGATATTTCTTTCGGTATTTCAAATGGCAACCACATATTGAGTCAGTAAAGTACAAGAAAATATAAAAAATTCAACGCAATCAAAAATACAATTTATATCAACCGCTTCAGTTTGTCATATAGAATGTGGGACAAGAATCGAACGTTCGATATTTATCGATCGCAATTCCGTTTCCTTCGATGTACACAGGTCCTAGGAAATTACCGGTAATCCTACTACTGCGAGCTGTGAAAGACCTACATAAATGCACCCGCATGTCATTCTAGATTCATTAACAGCAATGTATTTAAAACTGCAGTGGTCGCGTCGCAAGGTGGAACATCAGTAATGCGTTGTATCTGCGATATACAGCGTTCAACATTGCGGTAATTAACCTCAGATATTGTAGAGAACAGGCAAACTAAAGATGGGGAAAGACATTACAATAGTAGCAACTGAATATTTATTTTGTGAAAATTAACAATGGAAAGTTCAGTTCCGCTGTAGCGCGGGTTGCCTTTTCCGGAAAGATGTATCAAAATGTTCAAATTTCTGTAAATCTATCGGACCAGACTACGAGGTCATCAGTCCGTAGCTTACAAACTACTTAAACCTAGGTAAACTAACCTACGGACAAACACAAACACACATGCCCCAGGGAGGACACGAACCTCCACGGGGAGCAACCGCGCGCTCCGCAGCGAGATGCTTTAGACCGCTCGGCTACTCCACCGCGGCAAAAGATGTATCTATGATATCCTACGCGACCATTCTAGTGTTAATATTGTGGTGTCGCAGAAGTATGAAGTGCGTGCCACGTACTTAACGCCATGCACGCACGGCGCGGCGTCCTTAGGTCGTCAGCCACGAGCGCCCTCTGCTGCAACTCCGATCGTGGCCACGATAGCTGCATCGGCACTTGGGAATCAGATAGGCACCAGTAAAGACTTGGCTATCGGATAGGCACTAGCAATTATCAGTAGGCAGGCCTCTATATAAACTATGTATCAGCATTCTGCAGTCAAGAACTATGTAAAAGTTAAGTATTACTAAGTATCTATGAAATATATATGTCGTTCTAATTTACTCTAGTGTTTCTAGTTTCTGCTGTCCCACTGGCTGGTCACCTCCGTACCTGCACACGCGTGCATCCTTTATTCCTGTGTCGGTCTCTTTCTACTCGGTCACCAGCGGAAACGAGACACAAAAAATATAACAGCCACGTTTCTATAACACGTCAAAATCATGAATTCATAAATTAATTGGTTTTTTCCTTTCTTTTTTCCAATGAATGTGTCAGCCTTTTCCGTAGTCAAGAACTAAATGACGGGTTAAAGTCTGGTGAAAGTCCCGTTCATATGAAATTCGGCGCAAAAAATCAGTGATGCGGTGACGAGCGTCTCTCGGCAGTGGACGGTTTATCGCCCGAGAGGAAACTGGCGAACTGTCGGGAAGTCTGGAGCGCTAGCAAATTGATGCCATTCAGCCGGCCCTCTCGCCCCTTTTTTAAATATATCTATATACGCAGAGCGAGGGCCGTAGCGCGGCTGACGTCAGCTGCGACACCTGCAGCCCGGGATTGCGCCGCTCACTTCTGCCCCCCCCCCCCCCCCCGCCATACGAGCAACTGATGGAGGGGCGGTGGCTGGGAGCTCAGCCGGTCGGTAAAGTCGTTTAGCTGCCCCAATTAACGCATCGCCGCCGCGGCGCCGGCAGCAGTCAGGCAGCGCGGCGGCCTCCCTCTCCCCTCCTATCCCCCCCCCCTTACCCTCTCCTTCCGGTCCGCAGCCTATCTCGCGGTATGGCACGCGCCATGCCTTCGCTTGCGCTGTCACTCAACGCCCGGCTCCCTCGACTGACGGCTCAAACGGCGAAGTCTGGACGACATCGGCAATTGAGAGCGAATAGTAATCTCAGCAAAATTACATTTCCAAACCCCCCATCCTCACAAGAAATATGGCCGCGGTGGAGTAGCCGAGCGGTCTAAGGCGCCTCGCTGAGGATCGCGCGGTTGCTCGCCGTCGGTGGTTCGAGTCGTCCATAGGGCATCTGTGTATGTGTGTGTTGCCCTTAGGTTAGTTTAAGTAGTTTGTAAGCTACGGACTGATGACCACACAGTTTGGTCCGATAGATTTAGAAACATTTTTCAAGAAATATGTCCCTGCAACACGAACTGTAGCATAATTTTTATGCGCGCAAGGCCGCCACACTTGTGGACCTCTGGGTCCAGGGTTCATCACTCCGTAATTTGTACGAGACTTACCGAGGCGCCGCACCGGAATAGCCTAGGGCACCAAGGCGCTTTGCAGCGGTGCGCGCGGCCGTTCCCCATCGGAGGTTCGAGTCCTCCCTCGGGCAAACGGTGTATTTGTCGTCCTTAGTTTAAGTTACTTTAAATTGTTTGTAAAAATGTTCAAACGTTTGTAAAGCCTATGGAAGTTAACTGCGGGGTCATCAGTCCCTAAACTACTTAGGAACCAACGTATACTAAAAGACAACACAAACATCCATGCCCGAGGGAGGATTCGAACCTCCGACGCTCCCGCTTGACTAAGTAGAGTCCCATAGGATTACAAACATTTGAACATATCGAGTCTGCCAATGAGGTCCACGCCGCAACGTTGCTGCAGGCGACAAGCTGAGTCCTTGTGGTGTAACTGATAAAAAGGCAACTAAGTCAACAATCCGAACATTAAAACTTTTATCCATTATGGATACACTGCGACTGTGGTGAAATAAGGTATCTTGAATGACAGCAACCAGTCGCTTTTTACGCGAAATGTTTTTATTACATTTCTCCCATTACCGGTTTCGATATGCCTAGCATATCATCATCAGATGCTGAATGGTTTTTTATATTACAGATGGTATGTAGTGGGATTTGTACATCAGTTATAATTACAGAAACAAAACAAGTAAACTATGTGGCGAGCATTACTGACAAGAGTAATATTGACTTAGGCCTAAATGTTGCTACTTACAATTTGTGTTATCCATAAATCCATTGTCTCAATTGGTAGCACGTACACATTAATTGTGCTGCTACGCACTTCACACGTATTACACAGCATAACTAGTAGCATCCACATATTTAATGTGCTTCTAAACAATTATATATGTTGTACTGTACAGTTTCCACACGCTATACAAATGTAAACAAAGCAAAGATCTTTGCCAAAGATGTTGTACAAAGAATTTGTATAGGTTTATCACCCTTTGGTCAACTGACACTTGCATAATTTGGTAATTACATATTTGACTGAGGATATGTCATCAGCTTAAGTTATATAATTTTTAATATCTTAATGTTAATTACTTGTGGAACAATAGTTTTAAAGTATTACAATTCTTATTTTTATTAACATAACGAAACAGGGCGAAATTTTGTCAATAATTTAATAGTAGTTTAAAGATGGATTAACATAGGTATTGAAATTTTAGAAATATAGTATTGGGCAGGGCACAAGAAGAGTTAGGTGTCTGTAGGGCGAGGCAGAGGGGGGAGAAATCGGAAAGAGAGAGGGGGGAGGGGGGACAGAGAGAGTGTGAGAGAGAGGCACAGAGAGCGTAAAAAAATTTAATAAAAAAATTTCGCATAAGAGGCTACTGGTTGATGTCATTCAAAATATCTTAATCCGAAGATTGGTTTGAACACCACATAGTGCTTTACTAGGTATGGTCTTGTTTGGAGGTGGTATTCTGCCAGTGTTGTCGATGTGAAAAATATCGATTAGCACCGTGGTTCGGAACTCACGTTAGAGTGTAGGTCCCCCTATAACTGGCAGGGTAAGTCAGTTTGGAGGTCTGAGGAAGGCAACGGCATACCGCGGAGTAACTGATTGCAATCAAATACACGGACTAGAATAGTCCAGTATCTAACAACGTTAGCATTCATAGTTGGGTCGGCGGCATAAGGTGATCGCTGACACCTTGCAGAGCTGTTGAAAGCTTTTAACAATGAAGTGCTAACAGCTACCGACGAAAACTATTCTATGTAGTTGCCACAGAGATATTTACAAAATCATGTAATACAACTGATGACGGCTGAGGCATGTCGCTCTCATAAGCGAAACACTGCAACTTTCAGGGGTCAACTTAACAGCAACTCAACTACAACGGATTGCAACAAACGTTGGGGCTACATATTACATGAAACCTTTTCTGAACTTTCTGCCTAGTTACAAGCTCAGCGCCGAACGTTTAAATGCAGTCACTTCTAGTGTCAAGTTGTTTCAGTAACGGAAGCCAGATTCTTTAAAGTATTGGAACTTAACTTGCCCGACGCTACTAGGTATTGTAATTACGCCAAAAGCTGGTATATTTACAAAAGGCTTACAAGGCTTGTAGTTCATACTATATTTTCAATTCGCCATGTAGTATGCAAATACATGGATAAATAAGTACAAACTAGAAACGTTTCAAATGTTTGTTAACCTAAGCGACCAACCTGCTCAGGTCATCGGTCCCTATGCTTACAAACTACTTATGATAACTTACGTTAAGTAATATACAAACACACACACCCATGCCCAACGGAGGGCTCTAACCCCCAACAGGAGGAGGAAATTTCAGAACGGAATCCGACATTTACACAAACAGAAAAAAAGTACGAAAATCTCACAATTGTTCAAAGCAATAACGACCACCCTAGGTGAGACGAACGTATATATGCAGCGATTCGATCTTCCCCTTCCGGGAAGAAACGTGATAGCGAATTTGGGAAAGAATTTGAGACGCAGGAGCGTCAGAAAATAAAGAGTGTAGCATCCTCACCGTTGTAGTAGCACTCGTGTAGAAAAGAAGAAATTTCCAGTCATCATACATCGGCATGCACAAGATCCAAAGTGGTGTATAGCTGACAATGACAGCTACACGTGTTTTCGCCACGCAGGAATAGCCGTGCGCTCTACGGCGCCTTGCTGCGGAGTGTGCGGCCGTTCCCTGACAGAGGTTCGAGACCTCCTTTGGGCATGGGTGTGTGTTGTCCTTAGCATAAGTTATTTGTAAGTCTAGGGGCTGATGACCATTGCAGTTAGATCCCATAGCTTTACAAACATTTGAACAGATGGTTTCGTTTATTCCAATGCGAGCGGAAGAATAACGACCGCGCATATGCGCCTTTCGTATGCACAGTAAACTTAGCATTAGCTGCAAGGTAAGACTAACAGCTACAGACGCAGTACTTACGCACTGACAGGCACCAGGTTACAGTATTTAAGAGTGAACTTGTTTCTAATGCACGTTGACAAATAACTTATCTTATTTAGCTGCAATGCCTGGAGTACGAGGTCCGTTCGAAAAATTCCGGAACTAGGTCCACGATATATATATATATATATATATATATATTTTTTTTTTTATTTATTTATTTTTTTTTTTTTTTAAAGAATTCCTTTGGGTTGTGCCTGTTTCGAAACAGTTTCCTAAACAACTGACATAATCCTTTCAACGCTATTTCCAGTCCCGGAAGCAGCCTTGGTACGCCTCCCGTTTGATCGTGGGAATCCCCGCATACGGACTTCCCAGTGTGGAGGATGAGGCAGCACAGTGAATAATTCCCTTTTAAGTTTTTAACAATACTCGGCCACCAAAAGGGATCACTGTGCGGCTGCGCTATCGTGATGCAAGAGCCATTGCCTCGCCACATTTCAGGCCGCTTACTTCTCAAATTTTCTCGCAGGCGTCGCAACACGCGCCGATAGCACCATCGATTGTTTGTCTCTGTGGAACGAATTCATGATGAAGTAATCCTTGAAAGTCAAAATAAAACTTTGACTTGACCTGGTCACTTTTGCTTGGAGAACCTCGGTATTACGTCCGGCCATTTATAAACAGCACGAACCATTCGTAACCCCGAGTACAGCTACAGCACTTACCACCGCAGGCTCCCTGCGTCATTCTCTTGTTTTCTTGAGTTTCGTGCAAAATCTAATGCGGACGCGTTGCTCCCCTAACCATCCGAGCTATGCGACAACGTTCTACTCAATACAGCAGTGAACAGTACACAATAATGAGACTTCTTGACAGTTACACATTCAAGCCAGGCGTGTGCGGGGATGTCAACAGCACAGGCGCGATCCTAGTTCCGCAGCGATCAGGAGCCTTAATACAAAATAAAAACTCTTCTTGAAGCCTTGTATAAAATTGTACTGTCAATCACAAAACCAACAGTGAGAAAAGGGGGTACAAATTACGAGTAAAGAAAGATAGATTACGACGCTACAGTCAAAGAGTTGCGTTACTATACCGCGAGATGTGCACTACGTGTTTGTAAGTACTTTACCGCAGAGCGTCACTATTTACCTTGGAAACTGTTAGGTCTGGTGTGAGCTGTTATGACAGAGACATAAATGAGGTCACAAATACTTGTACACTTCGTGAAATGCGAAAGCCTTATAACAATCGTACAACTTCAATAATTTATTATGCCGAAAAACGGACATTGTTTAGGGAAGCGCATGGCGTTGGCGGTAAAGTAAGAAACAGCAGTAGATTAACTTTAATTTAACCACACAAATACTTTTGTAGTAGAAATTTTGTTTCTGTGCACGGTAAGCAATTCTCTAATCAAGTAGCGTGCTCAAGTTTAGACACTAAGCACTACCAAATTATCTGTTGCTTCCCTCAGGATTAACTTATAGCATGACTTTTACAAAGATTCAAACAAATAATCGCAAGCAAAACGTCTGCGGACAAGGCCTTGCGACTGTCCGGCGATGCAGAAGTGAAAGCACAAACCTGTTTGGCGCCTACACCCACGTGGCGGTGAGAGACATGACGGCTCCGCAGGCAATTCTCACCCACAATCGCACTTCACCACTAGCCTAGTTACTGCCACTTGGCCAGTAACCTACGACGATAAACCGCTGCACAGAACGTAGGTTTTCTCGCGAAGAGTCACATACCGAGGAACACGAGCCACCTACACGGGCCGCGAGTCCGCAGACAACTGAACAACAGTCGGCCGGTCGCCAGAGCGCGCCCTGGGCGTCGGTCGGCTCTGCGCATGCGCAGCGACAGCGCGGGCGGCTTTCTCCGCGCTCGCTGCCAGTCCGCTGCGGCCGCTAGTCGCGGCCAGTGGTAGGAGACCAGTGGTGGAGTAAACATCGCGTAACGCGCCGCCTGGTCCAATTCAACTGTTATCAATTTATCTTTTCTCCGTTCTGAAATAAAATGGTTAGCCCAGTCTCCGAAATACTGTGCAAGTGGACGATAAATGGATATCGGTTAGACGAGGATAACACTCGACAGTTTTCTATTATTCCAGTTAATGTAAGGTTGAAGTTCTTACCCAAACATAAAAGTAAACTGCATCAACCCTATTATAGAAATTCCCAGTAAGCACAAGAAATATCGGACTAATGTTTTTGATTTTCTGTCGTATGTCATTCACTTATTCAACGAGGGCGAAATGATTTATCTTAATGTTTTTGTGCCCAAATCAATCTTATTTCAATTAACCTTACGTGAGGTACACGGCGGTGGCAATGCACTTCTTCTAGTAAACGTTCTCTGTATTAAGTACAAGTGCACCGAAAAAATTAATCGCACTGCATTTTACGAGGAATAAGTCTTCTCTCTTCCAAGGCTTCGACTAATCTGCTAACACTTTGGTACGAGAAATGCCAGCCTGTTAGGATGTGAACTGGAACGATCGTATAAAATTATTGGACGGTAAACCCAATTTGTTTGGCCGCGTAGTGATTTTCGTTTAACGACTCATGGATGATCTGCGTGTGTTCATGATCAAAACGGTGTTTTAGATATCACACAATTCGCGCCCACGGCATGTTAGTTATTGCCGCTGCCACTAAGATAAGGAGAGGGAACTGCCTGTGCAATCCTTCAATGTCCATTGTCTTGCACTCATGATACGGGTTTCGAATATCGAACAAATACTATTTGGCAGATCCAACATCTTTACGTGTATCCTATATGAATGCAGTTAACTGTTAGTAGAGAGGGGCCAGCTGTGTAAATATAACTCACTTGGAAAAGAATGTTCAGAAATCGAACCCTAACTAGGACACCATTCTATTGCGTAACTAAGGGGGTTCACTGTCGATCAAAACTAGCACGAAACAGGCTGGCAACACAGCTACAATTTGCTATGATTATGTAATCATCACGTTACCTATTAATCGTACACCATACACATCCAGTACTGCTTTTCCAAGATGGAGTGTTGTAAGGATTCGTGAAAATTAAAAGAAAAAATAAGCAGCTATCTCCAAAAATTCTCCCACAAAAAAAAAAGCTGGAAACCGTATTGGAACTATATAAAGACTCAATGGAATACAAAGTAATTAATATATTGCCTTCGGCTAAGTGGACAGAATGTGGGGGAGGAAGGAAGGAAGCTTGAAGTTCAACGTCCCGTCGACAGCGTGGTCATTAGAGTCGGAGCTTACGCTCTGAGTGTTTGGGTAAGGATGTGCAAGGTAATCGGCCGTGCCCTTTCAAAGGAACTATTTGCCTGGAGTGATTTAGAGAAATCCTAAATCTGGATAGCTGGAGGTGGATTTGAACCACCGTCCTTCCGATTGCGAATCCAGTGTGGTACCACTGCACCACCTCGCTCGGTGAAAATGTGTGTTTTATATATAAAATAGTATTGTCAGTGGTCTGAATTTGGTCCGACCAATTCAGTTTACGAAGTAACGAAGCTAGATTTTTTTAAAAATGTAATTGGGATTCTCAGTTCCTACTTGAACCTTGGCCAGGGCGGAGCGGCCGAGCGCATTGAGGCGCTATGCTACGATGCGAGAGGTCGTTCCCCTTCGGAGGTTCGAATCCCCTTTCGGGCATGGATGATTGTGTCGTCTTTCGCATAAGGTAGTTCTTAAGTAGTTTGTAAGTTTAGGAACTGATGACCCCTCAGTTAAGTCCCTTAAGCTTGACAAACATTTGAACTTGAACCCTGCATTTCCATATATCCACTTCCTTCAACACGCGAGCTTTGTTTAGTGTCCATCTATGGGAAAGCCCTTTCAAATGATATGTTCCAGTGGCCTCCTTGTACAATTAAAATTAAAAATAGGTACTACATTTTTCATGTTCGCGTATTTATCTAATGTTACATTGTTAATAAATGCTGCACTTACTCTCTTCTGACTGTAGTTGGCTTCCATTTCTGTTAGTTGAACTAAAACCGCCCTTGATGCTTCCTAGGAACCTCCAGGAGATTCGTTGAGCATATTGGCACAGTCGGTAGTTACCATGGTTACATTTCGACTTTCCCCACTGAACACGTTATAACACGGAATCTAATTACCGCGCGGCTACCAAACTTGGCAGCATTAATGTCCAGAGCATGGGGGTGCATGATTTACGTGCGCCACACCGCCACCGTCCAATCCAACTATGGTCGCCAGGTGCCGTGATCAATCATCGTGATTCATGGTCTCACACAACTGACCAGTCGCAGTGTACTTGTTGCCTTGTCAACATGAGCTTGGACAAAAGGAACAGGAAATTATTGGTGACGCTCTTCTATCAAAACAACAACATCGATGTAGCCGCAGTTGGAGAATATCGGGAGTGTCCGTGCGCTCTAAAGCGCCTTGCTGCTGAGTGCGCGTCTGCTCCCCGTCTGAGGCTCGAGGCCTCTTCCTGTGTGTGTGTGTGTGTGTGTGTGTGTGTGTGTGTGCGTGTGTATGGTCCTTAGCATAAGTTTAAGTAGTTTGCAAGTGATGATCACTGCAGCTTAATTTCATAGCTTTACAAACACATGAACATCGGAAAATATCGCTGGCAAAAACTATTACGGTAGTGTCCTCTTTCTCCATCTGCTGCGCGGAACATGTAAAAGCTAGAATCAACTGGAGAACTTGGCGTCTCTCCGATAAGAGGCCGTCGACAGCACCACAGGTGGTTCATGATATCGCTGTTGCTATGGCAGAGAACAGTGCGCGCAATTCCCGATTGTCAAGCAGAGCGTGTGCTATGTGACGACAGTTGAACATCCCGTGGTCCACTGTACGGACGGTGCTTCGAACCATTCTCAAATGGTTTCCGTGCAAGAACCATATCGTACAACAGCTTGCATCACAGGAGGCACAATGAAGTGACAACGCCGGTGTCCTCTTTGTCGCAAGGACTGGAGCTGACAAGGACTGGCCATGGACCGTCGCATGGACAGACGAAGGTCATTTTTCTCTGACGGGTGAGATGAACACACAGAGTAGCCGAGTGACGGGACATCTTCACCCCCAGTCACTGTTCAAGAAGTGGTGGACTTGTCACCGTATGGTGTGTCTTCACGGTTACGTTCATCAGTGATCCATTCCTTTTTGAACAAGATGGCGCTCGAGGTTCAAAGAAGTGAAGTTTTGACCGGCCAGCGTTACTGCGATATGCTTCGCTAGCAAGTCATACCCGCCCTACAGGAGAGAGACGCATTCAACAGTTTTCATGCAAGATGGGACACTACCGCACATAGCCCACATAGTTCAACTGCTTCTCCGAAACACATTTGGAAACGATCAAATGATGAGCCGATCTTTTCCCAATGTCTGGCCGGCACAATCACCTGACCTCACTCCCTGCGATTTCTGGTTGTGAAACTATCTGAAGGGCAGGGTTTACCAGCTTAACATTCTCAGCTGAGCTACCGTGAAGCGCAGCATATCAAGGGACTGCAAAGGGATTGCAATCCAACAGTTTTCAGTCCAGCTGGATTTTTGCTGAGATGCCTTCAATCCAGCGGAATCCAGCAAAGGTCAACGATATCTTACTGCATCTGATTAATTATTTTTCTATTTGACTATTTATTAACAAGAATTTAAGGAGAATAGTAAATGTCAATATTTGGTATAATTTCATGGTCTTTATATTTTAAAATAAATTAAAAAACACAATTTTGTGTGTGTTCTACAAGTTTATTTTTGTTTACTTAACCGGTTTTCGGCTTATTAGGCCATTTTCAGAGTATTTACTGCTGTGTCACAGAGGTTACAATGTTTAGATACAGTATGGAAAGAGATGACAAATGTCTCCACTTAGATCGACATACATAGTATAACACTTCTTTGACATTGTGTTATTATAGTTATCAACTTAAAAACTAAACAGTAATAAATGAATATACAATGTGTAAAGGATAAAATAACGAATAAATTTGAATATAACCTGGGATCTGAAACTACCTACTATTACAAACAAACTGATAATGCTGATAAATAAATATATATAAGTGCCTTGTTAATAATTCTGCACGATAATTATAGATGGTGTTACATATGACTGTTGTAAGGGCAGGTTTGGAGTGGCATCAAGAACTTAGAATGGATTGTTACTGCATTAGATTAAACTAAAACAAATCTGTCTAATGAAATTAACATTCTAGTTAACTAAAATACTACTCCTAATCTTTATCAAATGTATATGTAATAAGTCTTATTTATTGAGGGATTTGCAGTAACACATGAATTTATTTTAAGTTAACTAATTGTCTTAATTCTCTTACGAAAATAGTAATAAAGGGTACAACAAGGTTTATAGTTTGTGTTGCGGATCGAATTCAGAACAAAAACACGTTTGCACAGTCCGCTGGCAACTGGCTGGCGTGATGTAGCAGCTGACCCACAACGTGAGCTGCTGTATGTAAACTGTTTGGTATCACCTAGCGAGGTTAACAGGGCGCAACCAACACCGTATAGATACAAGGCCTCACAAGTCCCTGTCACGTCACACCGATAGGCTGCCATCGCTAGCTGAGTGGCTGGCCGCTGGGGCACAGCCCACAGCCTCGTAGCGCCATCCAGTGAGCTTGCGATGGCAGCCTATCGGTATGACGTGACAGGGCTAGGTACAAGGGCTGGCTCACGCCATTGTTGTAGCGTGCGCCGCTGTGGCCCCGTTCCCGTGACGTCACCAGGTTACAGAAGCAGGTGGACCGTGGCTGCCGAGTGGGTGAGCTGAGCGCTGATTTGTGTTGTGTTTGGCAACCTTTTTTGTACACGTGTTTCGTAAGTGTTCTGTGTAGTGTGGTGTCATTGAGTTATAGTATTTACAGTGGTTAACTGTTGTATTGCGACGTGTAAAAATGATTGACAAAAACGAATGTCTTTTTTTCCCCGCAGTTTTCTAGTGATCCTTCCATATGGCAAGTTAAAACTTAACGAGCGGTTCAAATAGATATAAAAAATGCTAGATTTTGCAACGATCACTTTATTGCCAGCGATTATGAAGACGACATGAAAAACAGAATTCTCGGCTGTGGTGAAAAAGACTCACCTAAATGTTTAAAATGAGTTGCTTTGAAAAGCAAAAGAAAATAGAATCATTTGAAAGATCAATACGAGCTATCAAATGTGAACTACAAATCGCTAGAACGAAAATTAAAGCAACCGCTAAAAAAAGCTTACTTTAAGAAGTAAGACTAATTTAAAACTGTCCTCAGTAAACATAAAGCAGTTAGAAACACAAAATGTCGAAAACAATGTCACTTATTTCTCAACAATGCCAAAAAGTTGTTTATGGAGAAATAGATTACAAACAGAAAAAAGCTAATGAAATGGAATTCTGACGGCATTTCGAGAGCCATAATTTTCAGAGCTTAAAAAAAAAACTATGAATTTTTGCCGAAAAAATGTGTTTTCCGCTTCGTTCTCCATCGACTCTAAAAAGGTGGTGCGTGAAGTTCCAATGTATCCCTGGCATATTTACGTCTTTGCGAACATGCCTCACTATTTTAAACTGTTGAGGAACAACTTTTAAACAGTGGCCTAATTTTTCCAGATGTACCGAACTAAACGTTAGTATTTTAATAGACGTAATGCAGAAAAATTCAGGAGAAATCAGACTGTGTCACAAATTGAAGCCAGAGTTTCTCAATCTAAAAGGAAATGTAAGGAAAAAAAGTTGGGCCTGCAAAAGCAATTTTTTCTAGCACAGTTTCAAAAGCAATATTAGTTTTATCTGGAAATAATGACTCTGGCCGCGGTGGCCGAGGGGACTGAGGCACTCCAGTCATGGTCTGCACGGCCACTACGGTCGGAGGTTCGAATCCCCCCTCGGGCATGGATATTTGTGCCGCCCTTAGTCTTAGCTACTTCATAAGTAGTTTGTAAGCTTAGGGACTGATGACCCCGTAGTTAAGTCCCATAAGCTTAACAAACATTTTATTTTGTAGAGCTCTTATAGTAAAAAAAGGTAAAGCAGTCAACAATCCGAAGATTGGTTTGAACACCACAGTGCTTTACTAGGCATGGTCCTGTTTGGAGGTGGTATGCCGTTGCCTTCCTCCGACCTTCGAACTGACTTACCCAGCCATTTATATGGGGACCTACAGTTTAACGTGGGTTCCGAACCACGGTGCTACTCGGTATTTTTCACATGAGCAATACTGCCAGAGGTGAAAGAAGTGGAAAGTGACAGATAAAAATCCTAGAACCCGGTGGGGATCGACCCCGCGACCTTTGAATTTGTAGTCTGGTACTCTACCAATGTGCAACCGAGGCGCACCCTTAGAGATCGAAATAGAAGTCCACGAGAGCATATGTCTAACTTTTATAGATCTCCCACAATCACTACTTATGTAGAATGAAACTTTCACTCTGCAGCGGAGTGTGCGCTGATATGAAACTTCCTGGCAGATTAAAATTGTGTGCCGGAACCGGGACTCGAACCTGGGACCTTTGCCTTTCGCGGGCAAGCGCTCTACCGACTGAGCTACCCCGACACGACTCACGATGCCGCCTCACTACTTTACTTCCGCCAGTACCTCGCCTCCTACTTTCCAAACTTCACAGAGTAGGAGGCGAGGTACTGGCGGAAGTAAAGTTGTGAGGCGGCATCGTGAGTCGTGTCGGGGTAGCTCAGTCGGTAGAGCGCTTGCCCGCGAAAGGCAAAGGTCCCAGGTTCGAGTCCCGGTTCCGGCACACAATTTTAATCTGCCAGGAAGTTTCATATCAGCGCACACTCCGCTGCAGAGTGAAAGTTTCATTCTGGAAACATCCCTTAGGCTGTGGCTAAGCCATGTCTCCACCATATCTTTTCTTCCAGGAGTGCTAGTCTTGCGTGTTTGCAAGAGAGCTTCTGTGAAGTTTGGAAAGTAGGAGGCGAGGTACTGGCGGAAGTAAAGTTGTGAGGCGGCATCGTGAGTCGTGTCGGGGTAGCTCAGTCGGTAGAGCGCTTGCCCGCGAAAGGCAAAGGTCCCAGGTTCGAGTCCCGGTTCCGGCACACAATTTTAATCTGCCAGGAAGTTTCACTACTTATGTAGTCTGAAGCCATCCGGCGCCAGCGCCTTTAGAGAGAGAAACGGTAAACGTGCCCCATCGTAAAAGTTAGACATATGCTCTTGGGGACTTTTGTTTAGATCTTTCTGAGTTCTGCAATTTAAAACAAACCGCATCACGATACGTTCAGTAGTTCTCGAGTAAAATAAGTTTAAAGTAATTAAAAAAATGAGCAAATGGTTGAAGTCGGGGAATAAGTAGCATTAAGATTATTATGCCTTATATGTGCCGCATATTTAATATTAAATTCATTTTCACCTTAACTGTTCATATTTCAGTTACTTGCCTTCAGCTAAAAATCACATGTAAGACATACTGAAAACAATCACCGTTAAAACAGTAATTATAGGTTAGCGCTGCCGAGCGACGCGGTGCATGTATCCGCGTGACGTCACAGCGGCAGTGGGCCGGGGCCACTTACAGCGGCTACGTGAGCCAGACCTTGTACCAAGCCCTGATGACGTCACTCGGGTTTGTTGTGAGGCCTTGTATCTAGATGGTGTTGACGCAGCGCGGCGACCTGCGATGGTGCAGACTGCAGGTTAAATGCACCAGTAGGACTCTTGTGTGCTCGACTCATCTTCGCCGTGCCTGCTGGCAGCAAGCCGCGGTGGAGTAGCCGAGCGGTTAGCCGGGCGCCGTGGCTCAGCGCGCCCGGTCAGAGGGCTCAACGCCCTCTGTAATAAAAAAGCTGAGCCAAGAACACACTGAACAAGATCGAACAAAAACGATCAGCGTCCGCAACGAAGAGACCCACCCATAGAGGAAAAAAAAAAAAAAAAAAAAAAAAAAAAAAAAAAAAAAAAAAAAAAAAAAAAAAAAAAGCTGTCTAAAGCATCTCGCTGCGGAGCGCGCGGTTGCTCGCCGTGGAGGTTCGAGTCCTCCCTGAGGGATGGGTGTGTGTGTTTGTCCTTCGGTTAGTTTACCTAGGTTTACGTAGTTTGTAAGCTACGGACTGATGCCCACGCAGTTTGGTCCGATAGATTTACAGACATTTCAACATTTTTTTGAGCAGGCAGCAAGCAGCGCGCTAGCAGCATATAATACACGCACCCTCACTTCCTCCGCTGCCCGCTCCCACCACCGAACTGCCATCATTTATTTTACACATTATACGCGTGTGCGTGCCATTCAAAATAAGACAAACAACATCACGTCAATTCATATCGCGGAATTCGTTGCGAATTGAAGACAAAGAGGCTGCAAAGTGAATTTAAGGCGGCAAACTTGAAAGAACTTGCGCGATTTTATACTTGCGGATCCGCTTACGAATCCTCAAGCTGTAACGGGATCCCGCAATTCCTAAAAATTATGCTCTATCCCGCTGCATTGCGAGATCCAAATTTGCTGGATTGCAATCCCTAGTAGCCAGCATAATTACGGACATGCTTCGTTCTACTTTGAAGAATGCAATTCTGCGCTTTCGGATCATTCTGTACATTGATGGGCGCTATACCGAGCCCATTTCGTAGCAGTAATGTACCGGTATGTACCGTAGTAGCACATTAAAAGTGTTTCAGTGAATTGATTCTGTATTATTTATCTTCCCCGTGTGTTAGAAATTAATGCTGCCTACTTTGGTAGTTGTACGGTAATTAGTTTCCGTGTTGTAACGCATTAAATAGGGACAGTTTAATTGTAATCGCCCGGTACATAATACGCGTTGGGGTATTCCTCGCGTCATGGATTTTGATACCGGTATCTCGTGGTCAGCCCTGCAAGCTGTTTCAACACCTGTTTCAACCAATACGTCACCCAAATGAAAGCTTTTGCAGCACAAAAACCTAACTGTTATATGTAGCTTACACTAGGGTTATAGTTAAATATAAAATTTAGTTTGCAACAAAAAAGTAATGACATATCAAATAAGCGAATTATTGCAATCAGTTTCGACCTGAAATTTAGCATAAAAACGCCCTTATTTATAAATCGAAGCCAAAAAGAGGCGTATTAGCCAGTAGATACTCCCTCGACATAAGCATTTTTGTTCTAGGGAAACCTAGGATGTAACATTCAATTCCAATGATTAGATCATTACGACCAATGCTGTAGGGCACGCGGCATCAAATTGAAAGAGGGGTGAAAAAAGGGGGAAAAAATCCGCAATTGGACCCTATCTGGACGTAAGATGATGTGAACTGTTCGCCAGAATACAACAAATCCGGAAAAGCTGCCACAGCTTAACTCAAGGTTGCTTATGTTTCATTCATCAACGCGCGTGCAATTGTCCGAGACGTTGGAGTAAGAGTTCGGTACGTTAAAAAATTATACGAGGTGTTCGACGTTAATGGCTGCTGATAAATTGTTTTCTTTAACTTTTCACCGCAGTTATTTCTCAGAATTATCGTATTCTATCTATAGAGAGTCTTTAAACTCATCACACAAATTGCGAGACGCCTTGAAGAATTATTACGAAATTCATTATCTGTATTCATTATATATATCGCTGATATTTTCTTAACCCATTATTTCCGGCAGATCTACCTCTTAACTTCAAGAGACTGTAGTTTTTTGTGTGACTTGTATTTCCTATTACGATTAATAAATCATAGGGCAACCTATTAAATACTGCAGAGTGGTTCTGACCTCTCTATGTTTCGCACACGGACAACTACACGTCGCTTGCTCAGGGGTGGGCTTCCCAAAGAATTCATTCATATTAGATTTTGAACAAGTAACCATAAATATTTTTCCTAATCATGTTTTGAATTAAATGAATGTATCAATCTTACATATCATTTGCGTATTGATAACTACTTTTCTTTGTGTGGATACTGCAGTTATTATTTTCTACATTATGCAAGACAGCCTTATATCATGAATACTCTCCCATAAATATCGAACCTCATTTTGTAGTTTTTCCTTCAATCAAAATTGATCTTGCTTCACGGCGATACATACAACGCTGATTTCCGTGTTCATCTTGACCTGAGGTCAATTACAGCGTTAAACTACGCTGAAGAATTTCATAAACTCACGCCTAAGTGTTCCACCAGCATTCCGTAAAAGTCATTTTAGGCGATCATTTCATTACAATTCGCTTCTTAGTACTTCCCCTGAATACTTACATGCTGTGACGCGTACAATAAATTCTTAGAAGGAAAGAAGGCTTGCGTTTATCGTCCCGTCGATATCGTGTTCATTAGAAACGGAACACTGGCTCTAATTCCTTCGTTCAGGGGAAGGAATCGGCCGTGTCATTGCAAAGGGGTCATCCTGACATCTGCCTGGAGCGATTTACGGAAATCACGGAAAACATAAATCTGGAGGCGGAAACCGTGTTTCAACGGTCGTCATTTCGAATGCGAGTTCAGTGTGCTAGCCTCGCTTGGTAACAAGTTCTTCTCAACATACGTAACCACGCTCTTTCGCTATGCCATGGACATTTTAATTACTGTTTCGTGCATTTAACGTGGGCTGTTGATCAGGATAGAAAGTGAAAATTTGTTCAACTGTCTCTGGAATTTCGACAGCATTTTCATAGAACAATCTTAACCTGCTGTAGATACAACCTGACTCACTGTTTATTTATGCCGAGGATGTATTAAGCTCCTCTGAGCACCGTCGATACTGTATCTCTTTATTTGTGTGGTACGTTACTCGTGTATGTGAGAGAGTATTCGGCAAGGCGTATATTGGTTAGTAGTCTGCCGCATGGACACCGTGTGGTGCCTTTCGGAAACCTAAGAAGGGTGAAAATACCAGTTCATCTACTTGCTGTGTTTCCCATTTACGGAGGAAAATAAATTACCTCGTTGCTCACTGATATGAGAAGAATAACGCGACGTGCGGTATAAGGGGATTAAACGAGTAAGGAATGTGCTATTATAGTTTGTGCTTAATGTCGTTGCAGAGCCGGAAATACTGAAATGAATAACAAAATGCGGAATCGCAAAAGGACTGCAGACTCCCGAAAGAGGGCAGTGCAGTATTCCTAATGAAGTCAATTTCTGCACTGCACCAATTATCCGAAGTAGCTGAGCCATGATTCAGCAGAGATTTATTACAGATAACATGGCACAATTCGCTGAATCCTTGAAGGTTTCGTTAGGCTTGTACCTAGATCCGTATAAATAAGAAATCCTTGGTAAAATTTTGGACGTTAATCAGTTTCATCCTAGAAGAGACAAAGTAATTCAACCATTTCAGATTTGCAAGAACAGCATGTAGTACAGTAACTACGAAACTACTACTTTAACCGAATTAAGTAAAGTTATAGAAAGAATAACGAGCTATTCTTCTATATACAAATATGTTGTAAAGATTGTTACAGAATAGAATGCCAAGAGATTGCTTTCGAGACTTAGGAAATTGCTACCAAATCAAAATAAATCTACGCGATTCAAGTCCGAACGGTATCGAACAGAACAAATTTTCACAGACAGTCATGTTTTACTAGTGGCAATTCACAAACGCCCAATACAATGTACAGACTGATGTTAGTGTCTTTTTATTTTATTTATTTCTTTTTGATTTTTTTACGGGGACTAGACAGAAGAGATGTCAGTTCCCTGTTCCTGACTGAGACACAATAGCAAAAGAGTGAACGCAGTAATAAAATAACGCTCAGCACCCAGAGGCGAAACGCCCAAGGTGTACAGAGCGGCAATGAACGCAAAGAAGGAAAACGTAGAAGGAGCAGAGCAAGTTGTTGACTTGATTAAAACATTACAACAGGATACTGCGGCTGGCTGATCACAATGACAATAAAGGATGAGAAAGCCACTCTGCACGCACCACAAATCCCCAGCTAGAAGCAGGAGAGACAACACAAAGTGTGGAACAGTTTACTGGGTGGGTGAGAACCTAAGAGATCAGGCTAAGGTACCTTGTCACACACTTGCGCCCTTTTACACATTGCTTCAAAAAATGAAGGCCGCTCACAATACAATTACGACATTAGGATCTTGGCACAGCAGCAGGACTTCAGTATTTCGTATTTCCCTGTATGTTGTCCGTACCAATTTGATTGGAGAGTAAGTGCACAAAAGACGGTGTCAATTCGTGGATTATGCCTGATAGCGAAGCCACATGCAATACTGGAGGAATACAGCAGAGCAGACGGGATTCATTGTGATGGCGGACGCATACACATCTCAGCGGTAATTACGATTGTGAAAAAAACTCTAGATTTTCTATGGCCTGAAATACTTTGAAACTATCGAAGAAGCAACTGTAAAATTTCGATGAAATGCGAAATTATACAGTAGTAATGGATCATCTCAATCCAAGATTTTCATGACCCTTGACATAACAATGGAATAGAGATATACAGGGTGTTTCACTAAGTGTGTTTGCCTCTGTAACTTATAAAATATTAGGAGACGGGAAATTTTAATGCGGTAGGTCAACACAAGAAATGTTACACTTTCTGCGGAGCTATGAACATAGTTTATTGTATCATTTTCCAAAGAGTTACAGCACAAATATATGTATATTTTTTTAATGGAACAATAGTTTTTTCTATCATGCATTGGATTCGTTGAAACCAGCTGCGTCCAAATCAATTTAAACTACATTCCTATCACTGTTAGTTTGGGAGCTACAACCCTTCAAAGTTTCAGGAGCAAATACCACAAACGCTGCGCATAATGCAATGCGCCTTCTAAATGTGGCGCGGCCGAGTTGTAACGTCGCCGGTGTCACGGAGCGAGAAGCTTCCTCGATGCGCTGTTAGACTGCCGACTGTCGCCGCACACGGCCGTATACCCGACAGTTGGAGCCACACAAACAACCGGGGCTCAATATACCACAGTTACTGACATCGGCCACTCCCATGAACCACAGACATTGCCGAGGTGGGGTGGCTTGCGTGCCTCAACGATACAGATAGCCGTACCGTAGGTGCAACCACAGCGAAGGGGTATCTGTGGAGAGGCCAGACAAACGTGTGGTTCCTGAAGAGGGGCAGCAGCCTTTTCAGCAGTTACAGGGGCAACAGTCTGGATGATTGACTGAGCTGGCCTTGTAACATCAGCTAATGTGGCTTTGCCACACAGCTACTGCGAACGGCTGAAAGCAAGGGGAAACTAAAGCCGTTACCTTTCCCGAGGACATGCAGCTCTACTGCATGAACATATGATGATGGCATCCTCTCGGGTAAAATATTCCGGAGGTAAAATAGTCCCCCATTCGGATCTCCGGGCGGGGACTACTCAGGAGGATGTGATCATCAGGAAAGACAATACTGGCATTCTACGGGTCGGAGCGTGGAATGTTAGATCCCTTAATCGAGTAGGAAAATTAGAAAATTTAAAAAGGGAAATGGATAGGTTGAAGTTAGATATAGTGGGGATTAGTGAAGTTCGGTGGCAGGATGAACAGGATTTCTGGTCAGGTGAGTACAGGATTATAAATACAAAATCAATTGGGGGTATCACAGGAGTAGGATTGATAATGAATAAGAAAATAGGAATGCGGGTAAACTACTATGAGCAGCGCAGTGATCGCATTATCATTGTCAAGATAGATACGAAGCCAACACCGACAACAGTAGTACAGGTTTATATGCCAACTAGCTCTGCCGATGATGAGGAAATCGAAGAAATATATGAGGAGCTAAAGGAAATTATTCAGACAATTAAGGGAGAGGAAAACTTAATTGTTATGGGAGACTGGAATTCGGTAGTAGGACAAGCAAGGAAAGGGAAGATAGTAGGTGAATATGGACTGGGCAAAAGGAATGAAAGAGGAAGCCGCCTGGTAGAATTTTGCACGGAACATAATTTAGTTATAACAAACACCTGGTTCAAGAATCACAAAAGAAGGTTGTATACGTGGAAGAGACCAGGAGACACCGGGAGATAACAGATATATTTTATAATGGTAAGACATAGATTTCGGAACCAGGTTTTACAGAGTAAGACATACCCAGGGGCAGATATAGACTCTGACCATAACTTGTTGGTTATGAACTGTAGGCTGAAACTAAAGAAACTACAAAAAGGTAGGAAAATAAGAAGATGGGACCTGGATAAATTGAAGGAACCTGAGGTTCTTAAGAATTTCAGAGGAAGCTTTAGACAACAATTGACAGAAACAGGGGAAAATAAAACAGTAGAGGAGGAATGGGTAAAATTGAGAGATGAAATAGTGAAGGTAGCAGAGGACAAAATAGGTAGGAAGGCAAGACCTACAAAAAATCCTTGGATATCACAGGAGATACTAAATTTAATAGATGAAAGGAGAAAATATAAAAATGCAGTAAATGAAACAGGCAAAATGGCTAAGCAGGAGTGGCTAGAAGGCAAATGCAAGGATGTAGAAGAATGTATAAATAGGGGAAAAATAGATACAGCCTACAGGAAAATAAAAGAAACATTTGGAAATAAGAATAACAGCTCTATGAATATCAAGGACACTGATGGAAAACCAGTTCTCAGCAAAGAAGGGAAAGCTGAAAGGTGGAAAGAGTATATAGAGGGGCTCTACAAAGGAAATGAACTTCGAGACAATATTGTAGGAAGGGAAGAGGATGAAATAGGAGATAGTGTACTGAGAGAAGAATTTGACAGAGCCCTGAAAGACCTAAGTCGAAACAAGGCCCCTGGAGTAGATGATATTCCCTCAGAGCTACTGAAGTCTCTGGGAGAACCAGCCATGACAAACCTGTTTTACCTGGTGTGTAAGATGTATGAGACAGGCGAAGTACCCTCAGACTTTAAGAAAAATGTTATAATCCCCATTCCAAAGAAAGCAGGTGCAGACAGGTGTGAAACTACAGAACCATCAGTTTAATAAGTCATGGTTGCAAAATATTAACACGAATTATATACAGAAGGATGGAAAAACTGGTAGAAGCTGACCTCGGGGAAGATCAGTTTGGGTTCAGGAGAAATGTAGGAACTCGGTAGGCAATACTCACTTTACGGCTAATCCTAGAAGATAGATTAAGAAAAGGCAAACCTACATTTCTAGCTTTTGTAGATTTGGAGAAGGCTTTTGACAATGTTGATTGGAATAAACTCTTTCAAGTTCTGAAGCAAGCAGGAGTAAAATATAGGGAGCGTAAGGTTATTTACAACTTGTACAAAAACCAGACAGCGGTTGTCAGAGTTGAAGGGCATGAAAGGGATGCAGTGGTTGGAAAGGGGGTAAGACAGGGTTGTAGCCTTTCTCCAATGTTATTCAATTTGTACATTCTCCAATGTTATTCAATTTGTACATTGAGCAAGCTATAAAGGAAAGCAAGGAGAAATTTGGAGAAGGAATTAAAGTTCAGGGTGAAGAATTAAAAACATTGCGTTTTGCCGACGACATAGTAATTCTGTCAGATACAGCAAAGGACCTGGAAGAGCAATTGAACGGAATGGACAGTGTGCTGAAAGGTGCATATAAGATGAACATTAACAAGAGCAAAACTAGGGTAATGGAGTGCAGGCGAAGAAAATCAGGTGATGCTGAAGGAATTAGATTGGGAAACGAAGCAATAAAGGAGGTAGATGAGTTTTGTTACTTGGGCAGTAAAATAACAAATGATGGTCGCAGCACAGAAGATATAAAATTCAGAATGGCAATGGGTAGAAAAGCGTTTGTGAAAAAGAGAAATTTGTTAACAGCGAATATTGATTTAAGCCTAAGGAAGTCCTTTCTGAAGACATTTGTATGGAGTGTTGCCTTGTATGGGAGTGAGACATGGACGATAAACAGTGCGGACAGGAAGAGGATAGAGGCTTTTGAAATATGGTGCTACAGAAGAATGCTGAAGATTAGATGGGTGGATCGCGTAACTAATGAGGAGGTACTGAACAGGATTGGCGAGAAAAGAAATTTCTGGCATACCTTGACTAAAAGAAGGGATAGATTGGTAGGACACATTCTTAGACATAAAGGAATCGCGAATTTAGCATTAGAGAGAGGTGTGTGGGGGTAAAAATCGCAGAGGAAGACCAAGAGATGGATACAGTAAGCAGATTCAGACAGATGTAGGTTGCCGTTCTTATGTGGAGATGAGGAGGCTTGCTCAGGATAGGGTATTGTGGAGAGCTGCATCAAACCAGTCTCCGGACTGAAGACCTCAACAACAACTGACATCGGATGACGATGGCACACACGAACAACAGCGCATCGTGGTGCGTATTCAAATGCTCAAATGTTAGTAAGGCTATGGAACCAAACTGCGGTGGTCATCGGTCTCTAGGCTTACAAACTACTTAAACTGACTTACGTCAAGGACAACACACACACACACACACACACACACACACACACACCCATGCCCGAGGGAGGTCTCGAATCTCCGACAGGGAGCAACCGCGTGTGTGGGTATTCAGAGCAATTTTTCCGCACTCCTCCGCTCAGTTTGGGTGGATGCCAGATGCGCCACCAAAGCTCCGCTCGCACGCAAATAATTCTTCGTTTTCGAATGCGATCATACATATCATCAATAGGCTACTTATCGAAGTCTTCGGATTTTATTTTCAGACTGTTCATAGACTTTAAAACATGATTTCTTCTCACTGGTCGTCGAACGGTTCACAGTGGCGAAGGATTAGAAAAAAAAAGGTCGGTACTGATGACAACTTCAAACTTTTCTATTAGTTCTATTTTGCTCAAAGTGTCTATCTTCAAAATTAATCTAAAAGTGGGTATTTCAGTAAATTAATAAAAAAGGACGTACACTTAAAAAGGTTCCTATTTAGAATATTAACATATAGACTGCGGCTTATGACAAAAAGCACCGATGTAATTTAATACAGATTCCTTTCAATAGTCGAATAAAAAACTTTTTATGGGGACGTAAGACATTTCGGAAGTAAACTAGAAGAATGCAATATCGTAGGCTGACAGAAGTTCATGAGTTTTAACATTCCAGTACCTTTAAACATCGTTTAAAAATACGAGCCGTATGAGCCACTATAATTAGTAAAAAACACCAACGTGTATTATTTAAAAGTAAATAATATTGTTATTGTCTATATGTAGACTTTGTTTGTTGTCGCCAATATATGTATAAACAAGTCTGTAAACAAAGTCACTGCTTCGAATCCTTCGCTTAGAAACACGTGTTGAAACCTGTCATTTCCAAAAGTGATGAAATTGTGCATATGGGCAAATAATTTAACCCAGTTCGCATAGTTTTCACGACCTTGTCGGTGTCCATTTTTTCACGACGACGCTTTATTACTCAATATTTACGCCTATCAGGTTCCACTAGAAACGGAAAAACACAGAAACCGTTCCAAATGTTTTTTTTTTTTTATTTTTTTTTTTATTTTTTTTTTTAATCTATCGGAACAAACTGTGTGGTCACCAGTCCGTAGCTTACAAACTACTTAAACGTAGGTAAACCAACCTAAGGACAACACACACACCTATGCCCCAGGGAGGACTCGAACCTCCACGATGAGCAACCGCGCGCTCCGCAGCGAGACGCTTTAGACCGCACGGCTACTCCACCGCGGCAAAACCGTTCCCTGAACGGTTAAGACAATTCGTAACTGCACAGCCTACCTTTCCGAAAGTGTACTGACTGCATATGCTGCCCTGTCGCGTGGGCGAAGGAACGAAAACGGCGGATGAGCATGCCCGTCTATACCCAGGTTGCCTAGCCGCAGTGCGTACGTCACTACACGTCATCAAGGTAGGAATGAGTCAACGCGATCGCTAGCTGACTGGCAGGCCGGTGGGACACAGCCTACTGCGTCACAGCGGCCAGGCAGTCAGCTAGCGATCGCGTTGACTCATTCCTACCTTGATGACGTGTAGTGACGTACGCACTGCGGCCTAGCTTTCGCGTTTGCCATGGGGTAATGCAGTCAGTCAAAGCCTTTCCTCTCCCCTTCGCGAGTTGCAATTTCTCTGATTTTAGGTCCACGGCCGTTTCGCGAGCTCTTGGTTATAGGCTGTAGGGTTAACGCGCCGTGTGCAGTATAAACGACGCTTCTCCTTTGGCGTGTGGCGCTGCACGTTCACAGACGTCCACGTGACACCGTCACCCCTACTGGAAACGAGACGCATCGCACTACTCTGTTCACGAGCAAGAGTACTCTAACATGTAGCTTTTGTGAATGGTTTGCGTTACTTAGCACCACGAACGAATAAGCCGAATGGGACGCTAATCGATACACGTGATGTTTAGCTTCACAAACTGAGCTCATTGATAATGTATTGCCTCAACTCTAGTGCGACTCTGCCGGTCATGTCTACGTCTATTATGCCTGGTGTGTGTGTGTGTGTGTGTGTGTGTGTGTGTGTGTGTGTGTGTGTTTCTGTGGCTGTTCTGACTAATGCTATGAGCTTTTAGTTGTGTGTGAGAGTGAAAGTCCGTCTTTTCTACTTGCCTGTTCTTTTCGATAAGAGCCGGCCGCGGTGGCCGCGGGGACTGAGGCGCTTCAGTCACGGTCTGCACGGCCACTACTGTCGTGGGTTCGAATCCCCCTTCGGGCATGGATATTTGTGCCGTCCTTAGTGTTAGATAGTTCATAAGTAGTTTGTAAGTTTATGGACTGATGACCCCGTAGTTAAGTCCCATAAGCTATACAAACATTTGAACAAAGCGACGAGTACAATAAGCAGGCTGAAATGGATACGGAGTTCAGTAGTTATTCCTAGATCAGGAGATTTGCACAGGATTGAGTATCGTGGAGATCTGTATCAGACCAGTTTTCGGACTGGAGACCACGACAACAACAGTAGTATACAAAATGAAATTGTTTCACTCTGCTACGGAGTGTGCGTGCGCTATGTCTAACTTCCAATGGAGCTACCTATGCGCGCCTCGGCCCATTCTCACAGATTTAATCCCGCCAGCACCTCGTCTCCTGCCTTCACACTTCACATTTCTCCTGCAGCACTTTTAACAACGGTATAGTTTATATAGGGTGTTCGCCAAGTGTCTCGTTACAGGGTAGCTGCGCAGACATACAAAAACAAAACCTGATCCGTTACAATGGGCCGCGCGAGAATGTCAGGACGCTTCCAGGCGTCATGTCAGGGACCGCGGCCGCTCGCCGTCGGGTGTTCGAGTTCTCTCTCGGGCGTGGGTGTGTCTGTTGTTATATTAAAGTAATATTTCTTACATGGATTATACATACGGCATTTCGCAATGATGTGGAACGTGTCAGTTTAATAATGGTGTCTATAAATGGCATTCAATATTTAAGGATTTTTAATTTTTTTTTTAATTGCGAAATTACTAAGTTTCATCTAAAAATTCATCTAACGTGTAAAAGGATTTACAATTCAAAGATTCTTTTAACTTCTTTTTAAATACTAGTTGGTTATATCAGACTTTTGATGCTACTTGGTAATTGCCAAAAGACGTTTGTCGATGTAGTTCCATGTTATACAGGGTCAATATAAATTCGCGCAATCGGGCTTCGCGGCGCGATTCCTCACATGCCAATAAATTAATAACAGTCTATGACAAAATTACGTGTAGTAAATGGATGTCGAAAACTGATATGAGTGTGTGTACCATATGTCAGTGTGTTTCAGAATTACACAATTACACCTACAAACTTTTGGGGGATGTAGAAGGCGTCTAGAGGAACAAAGAGAACACAGAAACCCATGCCCGGAAACGTCATCCAGCGACGCTACAGAGAGTTGTAGTTCCTGGAGGGGACGTCTAGCAGCAAGAGCCGGTGCCTGCAACTACGACTCTCCGTGGCGTCGTGTACTGGCGTTTCCAGGCATAGGTTTCTGTGCTCACTTTGTTCCTCTAGACGCCTTTTACACCCCCCAGAAGTTTGTAGGTGTAATTGTGTAATTCTGAAACACACTGACGTATGGCACACACACTCATCTCAGTCTTTGACATCCATTTACGGTCGGATATATACGCAGGACGAAATTTTGTCACAGACTTTTTTTATTGCTGGCATATAAGGAATCGCGCTGCGAAGCTACAGTGCGCGAATTTAGATTCACCCTGCATTGAAATTGGGACTGCCGTTGGTCTAGTTTTAATTTCAGATAATTAAGGTATTCACAACAGCCGGAAAGTTTATGATATTTCATTGAACGACAGATTTCGGTATTATACTAATACCATCTTCAGGCTGTTATGCCATACATCTAAGTAAATTGTTGAAATGGTCGTATATTTCTAATTTGCTGATCCTGACTAAACGTGTGTTAATTCACACATGTGACTGTATGTAAACCGGCATATACGGCCATTTCAACAATTTATTTAGATGTATGTTATGACATAGCCTGAAGATGGTATAAGTTTAATACCGAAACCGGTCGTACAAATGAAAGACCATTAACTTTACGGCTAATGGTGAATACATTAATTATTTGGAATTAACTGAGACTTTTGTGGCAGAATAAGTCACCCCTTTCTGTGCCAAAGTTAAATTTAACCTTGAATAGGTAACATCACCCTTTCTCCTAGTTTTGTAGCTATACACACTGCTATTACTTTTCAGTAGGAGCGGATTGTTACTAACAAATTTCGTAAGTTAATAGATACAAATTGTGAAGCTACAGTGAGGATCCCTAGATCCTTAAATAAATGTCTGCAGGATGATCTTGGGTGGGCTCCAACAATTTTACTCATTACACGCTTTTGTGCAATGAATACTTTCTTACTCAATGTTGAATTGAAAACCAAATGTTTGTAGAGCTTATGGGACTTAACTACGAGGTCATCAGTCCCTAAACTTACAAACTACTTATGAACTAGCTAATACTAAGGACGGCACAAATATCCATGCCCGAGGGGGGATTCGAATCCCCGACTGTAGTGGACGAGCAGACCGTGACGGACGCGCCGCAGACCGCTTGGCCACTGCGGCCGGCTGTTGAATTGCCACAGAATATGATCCCATATGAAAACAGTAAATAAAAATAGACATGGTAAGCTAATTTACTGAGATGTATATCACCAAATTCTGCAAAGACCCTGATAGCATAAGTAGTTGAACTCAAACGTTTCAGCTGATCTTCAATGTGTTTCTTCCAAATCAATCCCTCATCAATGCAAACACCAAAAATTTTGAATATGCTACCTTAGCTACAGACTTCTGTTAAAAGTCTACATTTATTAATGGTGTCATGCCATTTACTGTCTGAAACAGTATATACTGGGTTTTATCAAAGTTTATAGAGAGTTCATTTCTACAGAAACACTTAATATTTTGTGAAAGACGTCATTTACAATTTCATCAGTTAATTCCTGTTTGTCAGGCGTGATAGCTATATTTGTATCGTCAGCAGAAAGAACTAGATAGCCCTTAGGTTAGTTTAACGCAGTTTTGGTTCTGATTTCATCAGCACTGAAATTACTCAATCAGGCCTGCCAGTGACGGTGTTGCTATTCGTGATCTTTGATTCTTTCCCTCGACCTGAAAAAGATATCGATACAAAAAGTTCATAAGTAGTTTGTAAGTTTAGGGACTGATGACCCCGTAGTTAAGTCCCATAACATTTACAAACAAACAAGGTTCGAACCAGAGCCAGCGGTTCAACAGTACCGCGCGCTACCATTTGTTTGTTAGGTTTCAGCTAACCAACCAAATAATACGTGTGGCAGCACTGTGGTTGGCCGTTTGAAATCGCGCGAAGCGGCCTGACTAACTTCATGCTAATTAAATTAGAAACGGCGCAACGTAACGATATTATTTGTCAACACAAACGTATCCTGCAACACCCTTACGAGTTTATCAGACTGAGTCTGTCCTGTTTACATCCAGCAGCGAAGACACCACCACCTCGTTCTGTTTGCAGCGCGCATGTGTCGTTTCGTCAGTAGTTTTCATCACAGCCAACCAAACACAAGTAATTTAATATAACTGTAATGAGTACAATTAAGTAACGCTCTTGACTAGCAGTCGACTATAACACACTAAACGTGTACTGAATTCCTGTTGGAGGTACACGACTCTTCCCACTTACGTGATTGCATTACGGTCGTACTTTTGACGCACACACCTAGAACAGGATACCGCACGCGATTAGCCACAAAACACTCAATGCTGCTATATTTGGAAACGCAGAATGCCCACTGTTCATCACGGTAATTGTGGCACCGCGACGTAATACAGCTGAAGCGCTTTCACGAACAATGGCGCAGCGTGCAATATACTATGTACGTATTACTGGCAGGAAAAAAATACATTGCCGCGCTAAAAATCTAGGAGGATCATCAAATAAACATTAACATCTCAATTTTATTGCGCTTTATGTCGTGAAAGATTGATTTGTTTAACTACGAACATGCCAGTAAAATTGAAACCGATTATCATTTACTAAAGGTTATGCCTTGTCGATTTAGCCATGTCCCTCTCTCCATTGTAATCTTCAGATCTTCATATGATTTTACGCCCATGTTTTCTTTGATGTTATTAAAAAAATTGGCTCTCGGCCTGCCTCTTGGTCGTGTCTCATTATCTTCTATCATTTTTCTTTCCCATGTCTCTGTTCGTTTCCACCTTTCCATTTCTCGGCAATGTTTGTTGCAAGGCACCCTCTGCCATGTACCAAACGAACATGTATGTATCTCGCGTCCTTCCTCTTGGTATAAGTGCCATGTGTGCAAAAATTCATCAAGGTCTGAGAAAACCTATTCATTTTGTTAAAGTTCATATGTTAAGTACCATCCACCGTGCACCGAACGAAATTTTATACGGACATTGAAGAGAAGTGTGCAAAATTTCGGAACAAAACTATAGATTTGTATGCAATAGAAACACAGAATCACATTGGAAAACGCTCTTTGTTGTTATCAAATTTTCAAGTTTTTTTTTCCATACAACCTGTGTTCTGAGAATAACGAAAACAACAAAAAAATGATCCGTGAAATCGATCGAGCCGTTCTCATGTTATGGCGCGACCAACATACTTAGGGATCCGTTTTTATCTTGCAAGATACTCTCCCCCATGCACCGTATGAAACTTTAGGTAAACGGTGACCTTCCGATTGAAGGTCAAGCGTGCAAAGTTTCGTGAAGGTCGGAATGAAACTGTAGATTTCGTCAGTCTGTAGGAAAAGTGTCCTCCGCCATGCACCTTCATTCCGTCCTATCGTAAATACTTTCTAAGCTAACATCTTCTACCTTTAAACCAGATAAAGGCAAAATTTCAGCTTCATAGGTGCAGCAGTTTTAGAGATTTCGTGTTTCGTCACTGAGTGAGTGAGTGACCTTTAGCTTTTATACAGAGATATCTCCTAAATTATGGGTTCTACAAAGACATTATTTACAAAGTTCGCAGAGAGGAATATTAGGAAACTGTCTGCGAAATGTGTTGTAAATTGATTTGGTAGTACAGACGCAGTAAATTACAACCTCATGCTTTTTGGGGCGAAGTTTCATGTATTTCGATGTCTTTGATGCCATAGCACCCGAACTATATGTCGTAACACGATATTATTTCGAAGGTACATCCAGTGGTCCATATGTAAAACGTTTGCAAAATACGTCGCGAATAGAGTTAGTAGGAAAGACGTAACAAATCATAACGTCATGCGTGATGTGGCGGTTTTTCATTAACGTATTTTTTTTTTTTTTTTTTTTTTTTTTTTTTTTTTTTTTTTTTTTTTCAAAAAAAGCTTATGGGACTCAACTACGGGGTCATCAGTCCCTAAACTTACAAACTACTTACGAACTACCTTATACTAAGGACGGCACAAATATCCATGCCCGAGGGGGGATTCGAACCGCCGACCGTAGTGACCGTGCAGACCGTGACTGGAGCGCCTCAGTCCCCGCGGCCACCGCGGCAGGCGTAATTGTTTATTACACCGTATCTCATGAACTGTGTGTCGTACTACGATAAAATTTCGAACTTACGTTCAGTGGTATGTGTGTATACTGTCTGTAACATTTCTCGTGAATATAATTAATAGATTACGAGTAATAAATTGTAACCTCATGCCAAATGCCGTAAACAATGTTCAAATGTTTGTATATCTATCGGACCAAACTGCGTGATCATCAGTACGTAGCTTACAAACCATTTAAACTAAGTTAAACTAACGTGAGGACAAACACACACATCCATGCTCGGTACTTCACCGCGGCCCAAATGTCGTAATCTTACTTCATGTACGCCGAAAAAGTAGTAAGCGACAAACTTTTTTCCTATCATGATTTTGCTGAGGTTGTCAGCGAGAAAAAGTTTCCTCAGGGTTTGAAATTGTATTTGAAGTTTGTTGCAAGTCGCTAAGTCCTCTCCTTCTCAAATAGTGGACTGATAAAGTCAGACTATCACGTGCCGCAATTCGGGGAAGTTTTCATTGTTTATGACGTCATATCTCCTGAACTATAGGCCCTGTCGCAAAATCCTTTCTTAGCTGACGTCTTCTACCGATGAACTACATTCCTGCAAAATTTCAACTTGATATGTGAAGTAGTTTTCGAGATTTCGTGTTTAGTCAGCGAGTGAGTGAGTGTCTGAATGAGTGTCCTTTCGCTTTTATGTAGATAGAGATTACTTTTTCTGAGATGTTTGTAAACCTTTTGGACCAAACTGCTATGGTTATCAGTACCTAGACTTACCAACTACTTAAACTAACTTACGCTAAGGACAACCAGAATCAACCTAAGGAATCACCAGAAACGATACGTGATTCGGATTCCACGTTAAGCTGCAGGTCCCCAACTGTTTAGGCTAGGAACACGCAAGTCGCCGAAGTGGCGTCTTTCAGACTTGCACCAGGCCAATGAACCACACGAAATTATTATTATCATCAGTATGTTATAGACACTCCAAACAAACGTTTTTGCAAATTTTTTCCTAATTTCCAGGCTTATACGGTTGTCTGCTTGTCTATGTTCCTTTTATGTTGATAAGTTTGCTTTTCGAATGCTACTCTTCGCTTTATATTTTTAAGACACTTATACCTTTAGAAACTGTGCTCCCCAAATAACAGAAGCTCCCAACTTGTTCTAGAACGTCATCATCTAGTTAGATATCGACTTTGCTATTTTCTTTTGTCTTCCCTACTACCATAGTTTTTACCTTCCTATTTACTGTTGGATTAAACTGAGTATTGTGGCACCTATGTTCTTCTTCTGTGCCAAATATTTTAATTTAAAATGTTCAAGTGTTTGTAAATCTATGGATCGTAAATGCTGCGATATCAGTGCCTACGCTTACAAACTACTTTAACTTATGCTAAGGACAACAGACACTCACACACACGCACGGGGACGAGGAACGACTCGAACCTCCGACGACAAGCAACCTCCCGGTCCGCATCAAGGCGCCTTAGAGTGCTCGGCCAATCCACCGCGGCCACACTATTGACAAGTAATTCTACAGTTATCACAATACTTTACATACGTTTATAGACACACGGTGGAAATTTACTCTAGATCATCACCAATAAAAGTATCGATGTGGAAAATGAGTTCGACTTTACCAACCGCATGGACTTAGGATTGGATTCGACAGAAAATTAAAAATATGCCGTATGTCATCTAAAAACAATCAGGTTTTGTACCTACCACGACAGATACCGACAGTTGGAAATAGAATTGGAACCATCATGGAAGATGAGATTTTTTTTTTTTAACTTCGTGACTGATGGCATACCAACAGGCACTCCAGAGCATTTCGCCAGATGATCATTTGATGTAACCCGAGGAGAGTTCCTACTGGCGAATTCTCAATCACTACGCTACTTGTGATGACATTTTTATTGCACAGTTTCCATACGCTCTGAATAGTGTATTTACAAAGTGTCGAAAGGCAGATGATAAGTAAAGCTACCCCTCTGCGGCGGTGGTAATCAAACTGCAGGTAATTTTTATTGCCTAACACGATAGTGGACAGACTTTTTCTAGCGCTAGCTGCCCCTCGGGTTTCAGCAGGCACTGCATCGCGCAATATTTTTCTGAAAGGAGCGACCCTAACGAACCGCCAGAACTCATCCAACAGAGATTCGTGAAGAAGTATCGCCCGCTGCACGAGATATTTCCTATCTGGCGGCAGCGGGCCAGTTCTCTAGTTCGTATTCAGGAAGCTTTACGCGGCCCACATAAAACTACTTTATTAGCAATCCAGCGAGCCGGAGCGCAACTTGAAGAGCGATAATTCATGCTCCCGCACAGAATCCAAAAGCATTAATACCTTACAATTTACGATGGCGCTTAAATGTGAAACGTTCGTAAAATTTCGAAAATGGGATTCCCTGTACGGAGCCTCACGTTAACAGCGAAAAGCAGGAGGAACTGCAGCTTATAGACGCATGCTGTAGGGGAATGGCGATTGACCTTCAACATAAACCGACGTAAAGAGCTGCGTCTACGGAGAAAGAAATATCCTCTATTACATAACTACGTAATAGCAGAATAAATATTGCAAGCAGCTTCTTGCATAAAATATCTGGGAGTAGACATAAAGAGCGATTTGAAATGGAATGACAATATGAAATTTATCGTGGGTAAAGCAGTATCCAGACGCGTGATTCATTGGAAGAATCCACAGGAAGTAGGTAAAAAACAATCGTTCGGCCAACGTTTGAGTATGATGCATCAGTGAGGGATCCGTACTAGGTCGGGTTGATATAAGACATAGAGAAGATTCAACGAAGACAGCACGCTTCGTTACGGGCTCATTTAGTAAGAGCGAGAGCGTCACAGAGAAGATCAGAAAACTCCAGTGGCGGACGCGGCAAGAGAGGCGTTATGTATCGGTACGGGCTTCTGTCGAAGGTCAGAGACCATACCTTTCTTGAAGAGTCAAGCGATATTTTGCTTCATCCTACAGAAGTAATAAGTGTAGTATCGTCGCCGAAGGAGCCCTGCAAGACGCGCGCTTACGCGATGGCTCATCGTTTGGTGGCGCTACGAGCGGGCCGTACTTAGAGCCCTGTATTGGGAGAGTAGCGCCAACCTTTTATGTGTGGCTTGCCGACAAACGCCGGCTGCTATTGCTCATTTGAGCACGGGTGGGGCAACTCCGCCATTTTAGACCTAAGCAATCCATCAGCGTAAATGACATATTTCACTTAACTAGCTGTTATTTTAGCATTTAGAAGTGTTGGAAATGTGTAGACTCATTATGTATTAAATTAAGAGCTTAACATTGCATATTCCATTTTATATAGTGAAACATGCCGCATTGTTGGCAGTGAATTGTTGTACTAAAACAGTCCGGGGTATTGTAGCAAGTTTTACGCATTTCACAGGGCGAAAAGACGCGAATAATGGGTATACCGCATCGGAAGAAAAAATGCATTTCCATACGAGAATGCAAAATTTTGCGAGGTAAGCAAATTTGTATTGAAATATCGAGTAAACTTCTAGGTTTATCTGTTCATACAACTTTCTTGTGAGCAATGTTGGGACGGACAAACGTGTAAGAGAAAAGATATTTTTAAAAGATATAAATACATGAAAATCTAACATAATGTGTCGTATTTGACGAATTTCGTATTTCTACTTAGCCTGCATATTACGAAAGTTTGCGCGGTATATGAAACCGCCCATTAAATAGATCTCCAAAACTCGAATTTTCAAATAAAGTTTATTTTACTGAAGTACCCAGCAGTACGATAACAATGTGTAAAAACTGAAACCTTCCCAAAATGTTAGCTCAGTTAATGTTGCGTGATAATATCACATGTAGGTTAGCACACACCACCTATCAACATTAGGCACTAGATTAATGGAAAGCAACATGTATTAATTACATCTACTTTGATATAAACCAATATATTAGAGATAAAAACGTCAGTCCTTAGCTAATTTGAAGGCAGGAACGTCACTTATTGCGAAAGCAGTGCATTTGGTACAGGGTTTAAATTTTAGCACGAAACAATTTTAAAACTAGTTTGCTCAAAAATAAAGGTCTTGAACTCAGATTACCAATTTTTCCTTAATAATCGCTGTAGGTGTGATGAAACGATTAAAAACTCAAGTTCATTGTTTACTTAACGTATTGTCATACCACGTCGATGTACAGACCGGTTCCCTTCATCATAAACGCTAATTTAACAGATCTGCCCATAGCGCTGCTATTGCGAGATAGGCCTACAATGGCGGCGCTCGCCCGGTTGGCGGTACCTTCCAATACAGGGCTCTAGCCGTACTGCGCCGGCGTGTACTAGCTTCTTCTGACGCCGCGCTACCGAGGAACCAATGGCTACGGCGCCCAGGACCCCGCCTTCTGACGCACGGAAAGCGCGCCCTCTGGACATGTAGCATTTAAGGGCGGCGTCAGAAGAAGCGCAGAGTGTGTATGGATCGCCTAGGAGAAGCTAGGGGAGCTTCTAGCAGTTATGTCCACACCAAATGATGTCTACAATATTCTGATTGTTGTAACCGTGTCTCTGGATAATAAAAGATAAGTATCTTTTTAATTCGTGGTTTCCGGTTTGCTTCTCATCTAGCCTATGTTCCTAACCGGCCACTTCGGCAGACGACACGGGACACAACAATAAGTACCCTCCACCACACTCCATGACGTGAATTGCGGAATACGGACGTAGATGTATAAGTTTCCCGGAGCTGTGACGCTACAAAACAGTATTTAAAAAAAGTGTAATCGGCAAAATTTACACACAATTGGACAAAAAAAAAAAAAAAAAAAAAAAAAAAAAAATAGAAATTGCCGAAAGGTACACCGAATTCGGAGAAAAGAAAGGTCGAGTTGGCCAAAATAGTTAACAGGCGAAATAGATTAGCGCCAAAACTGGCTAAATAAAAGCACTGCATTTGGCACAAAAGAACATTGAAATTGTAAAAATGCACGAAATTCAAAAATTAATATCCAATTTTGTAAAATAATAACACATAACTAAATAACAAAAAGGGAAAACATAATACTAGAAATTATACATAAACATTACATTGGCAGAAAAGACCGAATGTAACAAACAATTTAATCGTTTATTTCAGAAACAAGTCAAGCGCCAAAACCAGAAAAAATAATTACTGGCACACACATTTTTCTTTGAGAGTAGGTGAGAAAGCAAAACGGTATTTCCAACTATTGTTGTCTGACATGACGTTTAATTTCACGTTCACATCAGAAACCAGTCAAACGACTCCGTCTGATTTCTGCAATAAATTGTGGGGACATTTTATGTTTCTAAGTTTTCAGTCGGTATTCGCATGCTGAATCGGCAATAGATAGTTACTCATATGTTTTCACTGTTGTAACTAATCAGTTAGCTTGAGCATTGTCGAATCAGTCTGTTCTGTTTTCCAGTGTTCATAGGTTAGTGATAACAGTAAGCCTAAAGCAGTGTGATTTCTGCAAGTTCAGAAATTAACCTCAACAAAAGAGGAGACGAGTAGTAGTAAACGAATACACGTACACGTAGGTCTGACCCCTAATCCGTCTGTTATTGTTTTAGGTTCACATCAGTATCAAGAAACTGCGAGACATAAATGCTCTAAAACCTTTTTTGGTAGGGTATGAAACATTTTATGAAAGAATTATGTAATGGTCTACTACAGAAGCAGAATGTACTATGGAAATGGTTTATGAGGATTGAGCAGCTCCTACCGAAGTGATAGGAGTAAATTGATTATTTCATCTGTGACATTTCCCAAATACAGAGGTTTTACTTGTAAATCCTAAAAATATGGGGAATTATACCATAAAATTGTGTATGCTCATCTCGTTTACCGCAGAAATCAGTTAAGTAATCTGTTGTTTTTTTTCCGTCAATATACAGTAATGTTAAATAACCTAACATATTTTTTCTGTAATAGTATAGTTCGTAATATATACTACTTTCAACAAAAAATACCTAGGTCACCATCGAAACATACCCAGGTCAGCATCGAAAAAAATAATCTGATGGTATACAGTTTCTAGCATTTTCCCAGAATTGACAAACTCGGTGCTTGACTGGTTGCTGAAATAAACGATTCAATTGCACCATATGAGCCAAATGCGAAAAAAGCTGAAATTAAAAAAAATAATAATGATAGAAATAAAAAATAAAAAAACCACGCAATTTGCCCTTAAGTAATGCCGATTTCGGCATACAGTGACATCAAAATTAGCAAAAAATGCATTAATTTGGATGGAAATAACAAGGAACCTTAAAAATAATATGGATAACTAAAGAAAACAGTGAAAATGGTAGAAACTGAATCCGTCTACAAAATAGCACTGAATCTGATTATATATAATCAGGAAAAAATAAGACCGAATTTGGCCACAATATAAAACGATTTCTTTCCTGCCCTTACTGATCGCTGTCGAGGCAGCGGTAACTGCCGCCGACAGGGCCGCTAATTATAGATGAGTGAATTATAGTTCTGGATCGAGGCGTGTGCCGGCACGCCGGTTCTGAGCGATAGCGAAGATCAATAAGCGGCCACACTTCCTGCTCGGATGTTGATGGCGAAGCACGCTGCGCGTTGTTAATGGCTATTTTTATCTGCGCGCGCCATCGCTGTTTTATTTACCGGGCGGCGCCAAAGCGACCAAAACACGGCTTGCCGCTGGGCGCCATGTTTACCTCCAGCGTTACAACTGCAGCGCTCGGGGGCGTCTCAACTCCAAAGCAAAAATCCGCGCAGTCGCTGCCACGCTATTTACAACGCCGAGACAGCTGCTTGCACGAGCGTCTAGCGAAAGCGCTATGTGGGAGTGCTTACTGTACCAAAGATAAATATCTCAACAGTCACGCTATAATACCTCGCGAGTCCAGGGTGCCTTTTTATCCTGATTATTTATTTGGTCTTGAAGACAACGATGCACACATTTATAGCAAATTCATCACTAATGATATTTATATTCTTATTAGAGCATTATCTTATAAAGGTTATCTGAATATAGGTTGTTTTTGTGACTTATGATTCGTCGAGGATGTTAAAATGTGTAAAATATGTACTTAAACATTAGTTTATGCTACAGTCAGCCTTTTAACGCAACCTTTATCCAGCATTCATATTTCACCTAGAACTCCGGCTATAATAATGTTAATGGTCGGTCTGTCACCATAACAATATCAAGGAGTATGTCGACTCCATAATGGATAATGTGCCAGACCACCACAATATTACAATAAAATAACGAATCTCCAGTTTGATAATGAGATATGAAATATTGATTTGAAAAATCACATATCGATTTCGTTCATATGATGGAACATCATCAGTGCAGATTTCGAGCCATCAGGACTAATGTACTTCGCATAAAATACTTAACATTCAGATCCATAAAAAATATAATGGTCCGCTGAGCTAGTTGTATGAATGTGATTATTTTCGTGTATGTCTGTCATTCCAGGTTGGCAAATGTTCAAATGTTTGTTAAGCTTATGGGACTTAACTACGGCGTCATCAGTCTCTAAACTTACAAACTACTTATGAACTAGCTAATCCTAAAGACGGCACAAATATCCATGCCCGAGGGGAGATTCGAACCCCCGACCGTAGTGGCCGTGCAGACCGTGGCTGGAGCGCCTCAGTCCCCTCGGACACCGCGGCCGGCTGACCTTAACAGTTTGGTCCCTGACCTTCACGAACATTAGAACACGCAGATTATTTACATATTTTTAAAATAGAAATTCGTTTTAGTAAATCGTCCCCACCACATTTTACTTTGCAGAAATAGAAAAGGAGGAATTGTCAGGCATCAACAATTTCAGTTTCTTTACAGATTTGAACTTTGTTGTGTTCGTTGCATTGGATTTTAGTTGAAAAAGTTTGGTGCGGACCTGTGCAATACCACTAACACAAGATTAAATACACTATACACCTAATCCGATAATTAAGAGCACCACTCAGTGTCAGTGAAACTACCCGTTGCGCTTCTAGAATCGGCAAATACACACACCGAGAATTGTTCCATCACCACGATTCTAGGGGTTTATGAGCCTTTATAAAAAAAAGGAATAGGGATACACAAAATCAACGTTTCAGTTTTCAGTAATTAACAAGTTGTACGACAATAACCCAGACAATCTGAATTTGTGTTCCACATTGCAGCAGATATCAGTATCCCTAATACCAGGTAGCACGTCCTCTTGTACAGATGCAAGACTGCATTCGTCGTGGCATACTGTCCAATGGATCACCAAGGAAATGTTGTTCCAGACTGCCCTACTCCCTAACTGCTATTCGGCGTATTTCTCTCAGACAGGTTGGTGGGTCGTCTCATCAAAAATCAGCCCTTTTCAGGCATGTACGATAGGGTTCATGCCTGGAGAACATGCTGGCCATCCTAATACTGCGATATCGTTATCTTGAAGGATCGATTTCACAAGATGTGCGCGATGAGCGCCAGAAATGTCGTCCATTAAAACGAGTCCCTCGCGGAAATGCTGCCGATATGGTTGCACTACAAGTGGGAGGATGTCATCCTCGTACCGTAAAGCCTCTGAATGCCTTCTACAACCACCTGTGGCGCTCGGTGGCGACACATAATGCCACTCCAAAACATCAGGGGAGGACCACTTCGCTGTACTCGTCGGACGGTATGTCTAAGACGTTCAGGCTCAGTCTACAACGTCCCCAACGATTGTATGGTTGAAAGTAGAGGTGAGACTCATCTGTGAACAACACTTGATGCCAATCTGACGAATCCATTCAGTATGCTGTTGGGTCCATCTGTACCGGGCTGCACGGTGTCTAGGTAACAAAGTTGGACTTTGGACGTTAGGACTGAAGTTGAATATCATGCAACCTATTACGCACAGTTCGAGTCGAAACACGATATCCTGCAGCTGCACGAAAGTCACTATTCAGCTGGAGGGTGTTCCTTCGAGCTGACATCTGGTCATTAGCTGTGATGGTAGACTCTGGCCGGCCAGAGCGAGACAAGTCTTCGACAGGTCCTGTATCTCCGTACATCATCAACGTCCAAACACCACATTGGTTCACACAGAGTGGTCTGAAAACTTCTCTTGATGAGTGTCCCTCCTGACACACAGTAACAATGCGGATACCATAAAACTTCTGATTTGATCTTCCAGCCAAGGCAAAGCTACCGTCAACAATAGCAGTGTACTTCCTTCCCTGGTGTTACGATTTACCCTCTCCGTCGTATCGGCAATAGTCATGCACATCTATGGACAATATAAGGAACTTCGTTATTGATGCAATGTACACATTCATGGTCAGTGTTCATAAGACCTTGGAAGCAAGGTGATGAAGCACTTTTATTTGTGTATTGTGAAGTGTTCCACACGTTTTGTAAGACATATTCATTGTTCCACACTTCCTTTATTACTCCATTCACATTCTGATTCAATGACGTATACCGTTCTTCTGGCCGTTCGTTCTTTCACCTATTTTTCTCTTTCCATTTTCTTTTATGAAGCAATATGCCGTTTAACTCGAGCCCTTGTCAGCTCTAATGGTTTGAAACGGCAATGGGAAAGGAGTTAATCTATTTCATGTGCCTATCTTTTGCTATTTCATACACAATGTAAGCTATATCCTTTCATTTCTGTTGCAATACTTTCTAATGTTTGGTCGGCAGATTATCTTGGGCGGCGCGACGCGAAGGAGGAAAGTGGCAGCATAGAGGGAACCGACAGTGTCAGCAGAGTCTGATTGATTCAGCGATTGTGGCAACCGTGCATTATGGATGGCGGTAATCGCTGAAACAACCGGTTTTCGGTCTCCAGTTTAACCTTACTGCAAAAACCGCACAAGATAACGGGTTTTAATACGCCTTTTTCGGTTTTTATTTCTATTATTTCCAGTAACATATATAGAAATAAAATTTTGAAAAATTTTAAGACTTCGTGAGATGTTTGTATCATACTTTTCTTCAAGATACGTAGAATCAAAATATCTGGTAAAATAGGGAACAAAAACATGACGTAGTAAGTCTACCGTTCGTTCCTTTGATCGAAAACTAATATGGGGTTGAATACTACAAATATCACTAGTTTTCTCGTGTTGATTCTCAAACTAGCCAGAAAAATCATGTTGTAATCAAGGATCATACCACTATTAAGACAGTGGGAATAGTCAGTACTAAAGGGTGAAAACTGAGTTTCGCGAATTCAGTCTTTCCTGTTAAGTTTGCCGTTTCGCAAATCTACAATCAGATACAGGCATACAATGCAGACACAGGAAACAGACCAGCTTTCTTTCTGTTTAAAGTTTTACGCAGTGTAAAATGAATGGAACACCACTCAGTTTTTTATGTTCCAATAGTAAAAACAGTCACGATCACAAGGTAACTCATTTTTTAAAATGGCCGTTTCGGCACATTTAGTCGGCCATCATCATGCCCCGAAACGAAACTAGTCATTTTAATAAATGACATTTTTGCGATCTTGATTGTTTTCACTACTTGTTTTTTCATGTTTATATTATGAACTGTGTATGAATTCCTAAGTTCCTAATTTATTACTGATATTTATCTGATATTATTTCATAAATGGCAGACAAATAATAAGCACAAAACTGGAAGCATTTTTCTTCTTTAGCTAAAGGTGCACTGATGCCTCAACAACAGCTGTACCAATTCTTGTGCGATGCATTTCTTGCTCATTTCTGACTCGGGATTGTTCTCATGCTATCACTAATCGCAACTCTTACTGTCTGCGATAAACTAATATTTCACAGCTGGGTAAACTTTAGCAATAAATATTGTTTGTTTTAATTTTTTATTGCTTTAAAACAATAAACATTTGAAATCACTAATACAGAAAGTAGTTATAACGGAGTTTTCCTGGGTTATTGGCAGTAACTAAAAAAACGGGTTACAACAGACACGAAATAAATACTGATAAAACCTGTTAGCCGGCCGCGGTGGCCGAGGGGACTGAGGCACTCCAGTCACGGTCTGCACGGCCACTACGGTCGGGGGCTCGAATCCCCCCTCGGGCATGGATATTTGTGCCGTCCTTAGTCTTAGTTAGTTCATAAGTAGTTTGTAAGTTTAGGGACTGATGACCCCGTAGTTAAGTCCCATAGACTATACAAACATTTGAACATTTGAAAACCTGTTATTGATCGGTTTTAACAGATCAGTTTTCCCCATTGCTAACGTGCAGCCTGCTATCTATCAAGTGACGACTAGTTTAAATCAGCCACCACATTATAGTACTGAAACTACAGTACTTAATGGCGCACAACAAGAGTTTGCAAAACGTAGTACTGGTGGACATAGTACCGTCGAACACATTGGACTCCAGACATAAGAGTGTTTCGCCTCTGCAGATGGGCGCTCGTGGCGTCGCATTGACTACGTTTACACGCAACACATCTTCCGGAAGACGAAATCCAAATTTCGTAAACCTTTTCTCGCTGTCACGCTGTCACGCTCGACGTGTTACACCCTGAAGCGGATTTCCTAGCCCATTCAATGTGGCGACTGAAAAATAGCTGACTCAGTTCCTGATTTAGTCAGCACAATCGCTATTTTTCTTTACTTAAAGACAGATTCATGCTCACTCTAATATTTCTACTTCATTCACTCTGTCCATGTGAGCTTAAAATTCTTAATAGAAAAACGCAATCTGACAGGTCAATAATGTTTCAAACACGGTTACCTATAGATAGGCACGAAAATCTACTGTGGAAGTGGAAAACCGCTTTACAGACTTGGTTTTCCAGAATTGATATTGCATTGTGTACATGGCCAACCAAAAGCGGAATTTGGGAAATCGTTTTACGAAAGAGGGTGACAGACGTGTGGCGGCGTGTCAGTCATTGGCCGTCACTGGGTCGCCGCGGTTGCTGCTTTCCCAGCGCGAAGCGGTGGTGTACTGGAGATCTGCTATTGCGGATATTTACGACAACGCAGACAGAATTTATTTATTTTTCAGTTTTCGATCATCTAACTGATGCAAAAGCGGCCACAAGAAGTTCAACTGGACAGACAATCTGAAAAATAGGATATCTAATATATAAAGCAGAATGTCCGTATATTCGACGTGTTGCATACAAATCTACAGTTTTGTTACAATCTTATGAAATTTTGTACACGTAAGCTTCAATCCATGAGGACGGTCGCCGTAAGTGTAAGAATCACATACGATATATAATTCACGAGATATGACGCCATAAACAATGTGATGCGCGAAAAACTGTTGCATTTTGCGATGATGCTGCTCATTTTCTCCTAATCCATTGGACCGATTTCAACCACATTTGGTACACACATTCGTTACCGTGCGGCAACAATTGCTGCATGGTTAAGAATCACATACGGCGCATGGTTCAAAAGATATTACGTCGCCGGCCGCGGTGGCCGAGGGGACTGAGGCGCTCCAGTCACGGTCTGCACGGCCACTACGGTCGGGGGTTCGAATCCCCCCTCGGGCATGGATATTTGTGCCGTCCTTAGTATAAGGTAGTAGATAAGTAGTTTGTAAGTTTAGGGACTGATGACCCCCCAGTTAAGTCCCATAAGCTTAACAAACATTTGAACATTTTTTTGATATTACGTCATAACCAATGGAAATCGCAAAAAAAAATTCCTTATAATGCGGCAAGACTTTCGAAATACACTGTATGAGAATGACAGTACTTAGCGACTTGCAACAAACTTTAAACATAATATCAAACCTTTATTAAACTTTTTCTCGATGGCAACCACAGCAAAATGATGAAAGGAAAACAGTTTCTCGCTTACTGTTTTCCGCTATTTATGGAATAAAACTACGGCATTCGGTATGACGTTACAATTTATAATTTCTGCACTACAAATTGTAGCCGCAGGAAATTTTACAGACAGCATACACGCATATATTTCAGTGTACCTTCTAAATTGTATGAAAGTACGACACGTAATTCATGAGATATGACTACCTAAACAGTAACGTTCATGGAAAACTGCCCCATCACGCACCAAGTTTTAATCTATTACTTCCTTACTACTAACTGTATTCCCAAGAGATTTCACAGACATACAGCCCTCATACAAATGAATATACGCCCGAAAAATGGCATGAATAAATAAATAAATACCTGGGCAACGCCGGGTTTTCAGCTAGTAAATAAATAAAATTGGGTCTGTCGTCCCATCAATGAAGCAAAAGCTGTGATACGGTACAGATCTCAAAACAAACCGTCTCCACTAAAAATGTTTGTAATTCTATCGGACCAAACTGCGTGGTCATCAGTCCGTACTTACAAACTACTTAAACCTAGGTAAACTAATCTAAGGACAACACACACACCCATGCCCCAGGGAAGACTCGAACCTCCACGGCGAGCAACCGCGCGCTCCGCAGCGAGACGCTTTAGACCGCTCGGCTACTCCACCGCTGCCCGTCTCCACTGTTTCAAAATGAACCATCCAGCCATTCGCCTCACGTTGAGTTATAGTAAGTATGGAAAATGTAAATTTGGATAGTGCACACAAAAGGAGATCCCAGAGAGATAAGGAGACATGCAGTCGTTTTGCCTTCGCTCTACGTGGGAGTGGAACTAGTAGTGATGGATTCGGTGTATGTACCTAGGCGTAGACGCAGGAGGGCTTGGCAACGGTTTTTCTGGCATCTGACACGATCAGTTACGAGACTAGTTTCTGTGTCCCTTTCTGTGCCAATAGCTGTCTGCTGTCCCAGTACTGGCAACTTCAACATGCAGTTAACATTTAGACTTTACAGTCTGAAGTTGGCAGCAGACGGGGAATCTTCTTTCGCCAAATGGGCGACAATTCAGCAGTCTTCCGTACGCTCAATCGCTTCATAGGAAATATTTCACTTACGCTCAGAAACATTTGCTATTAGACTGCCTTTGCATGTAATCTAAAGCTGAATTACTAGTGAAAAGATAAGGGCAATAATTTTCATTCTTCGGTTTGATCCACAGTAACAGTTGCGGTACCATCCACTTGTCTTTGAAGGACTAAACTATTCTTGAACTCTGATGCTTATTCAAATCTGCAAGTTCGCGTACCATTACGTATTCTTACTTGAAGACAACTGAGGAAATATTTGGATACTCTCAGTGCGGTAGTGTATTCAGCACTTAAAAAACTTATCTACATATATACTTCTCAATCCACCGTAAGATGCTTGGTGGAGTACACTCTCAAATAGAACGAATGAAAAAAGAATGTCCATACGCCTCTGTAGGAGCCATGATTTCTCCTATCTTGTCTCTGTGATCTTTACGCGAAATGTAAGTAGGCGGTAGGAAGATCGTTCTACCGCCATCTTCAAATTCCGGCCCTCTAAATGTCCTCAACAGAATTTCTCGAAAAGAACGTCGCCTTTTCTCCGCCGATTCCCGGAGTTCCCGGAGCATTTCTGTGACACTCGCGCATTGTCGAACCTACCAGTAACGAATTTAGCTACTCGTCTCTGAACTACTTCCATGTCAACCTTTTAACTGATCTGCTGCGGGTCCCAAACACTTCAGCAATAATCAAGACGTGGTCGTACAAGCGTTTTATACGCGGTCTCCTTTACAGATGAAGTACATCTTCCCAAAATTCTCCCAATACACTGAAATCGGCTGTCCGCCTTACAACTGTCCTTACATCTTCGTTCCATTTCATATCGCTCTGCAATGTTACACCTATATATTTGAACGACTCAAATGCATCAAGAAGCTTACTATGAATACTGTATTCGAATATTATGGGATTGGTTTTCCTACTCATGTGCATCACCTTACATTTTTCTACATTTAGAGCTAGCTGCCATTCTCCACCAACTAGAAATTTTGTCATGTATGCTGTTACAGTCAGTTACAGATGACACCCTCCCATACACCACAGCATCGTCAGCAAACAGCTGCAAATTACAAGTTACTCTGTCCATCAGTTCATTTACGTAGATAGAAAATAACAGCGGTCCTGCCACACTCCCCTGGGGCACGCCTGACGATACACTCGTCTCTGATGAACACTCGCCGTCGAGAACAACGTACTGCTTTCTATTACTTAGGAAGTCTTTCAGCCAGTCACAAATCTGTCAGCCTATTCCCAGTGTGGCACCGCTTCAAATGCCTTTTTGGAATCGAGAAAAAAACAATCTGCCAGTTGCCCTTCATCCATGGCTCGCAAAATGAAATGTGAGAAAAGGGCAAGCTGAGTTTCACACGAACGATGTTTCCTTAACACCGCGCTGATTCATGGAAAGAAGCTTTTCCGTTTCTAGGAAATGAACTATATTCGAGCTGAGAATATGTTCCGAAAATCTACAGGAAACTGAGGTCAACGACATTGGCCTGTTTTTGGGTCAGTTTTATTTTATTTTATTTATTATTATTATTATTATTATTTTTAATGGGAATCGCCTTTTCTTTTTTCCGGTCACTAGGAACTAGGGTGCAACTTTTTCTCACAAAGCGAACACCGACTTGCTATCTCATGGCATATGTTTAGCAGGTGGTTTTGAATATGTAGTAGATGAGGTGCCAGCGAACAGTAGTTTATCGGCTTAGCGTAAAAGGGTATTCCACACCCATCAACGACATCCAAACCGTGAGAGCAGTATACGCGAGCCGAAATCACGGAGACGGTAACGCCCGATGGCCCATTACTGTAGTGTTCTCTGCAAAACTAGGGTAACTGCCGAGCAGCAACGCGAGCTTTCCTCCCTCGTGTACATTAACGGCCAAAGTTTTCACACACTCGTTATTGCTATCCACACTGAGCTACCGGACGCTAAGGACAGCGTGACTCACAATGGGAAGAAGGATGCCAAAACAAAAAGTCTGAAAGAGATAACCATTACGGCGGCTAAAGATCTATGTGGGTCCGCTCTGGCACTAAACTCGGCACTCTGTTTACTCGATAGCGTTTAATGAATCATTTCACTCCAGCGTCCATTACGTGTACGCATCACACTTATTACAGGGCCTAATTTTTTGAATAGCTATTCTGTTCAGCTTTGTTAACACATAAGCCAAAGATTTTCCTTTACAAACGGCTCTTTCCATGGATGAATGTACTTGACTTCGCCGTCAGTGACGAAAACATTGAGATCGTCAATTAACTGTGCGCACGATAGCGGATGAACTACACTTTAACCTTAAATCCATGCGACAAATCCTTATTCAGAAGTTACGGAAGAGGAAAACGTGTTGTTCTCTTGTGCCGTATCACTTGACTGACGATCAGAAACAGGGACGTTTAAAAGCTTCACAAGATGCTGTCGAAACGGCGGATGCGACACCAAATCTCTTGACCCGTATTGTCACTAAGGATGAAGCCACGTGTCTCCAGTACGACCCTGAAACGAAACGGCAAACCATGGAATGCCGTTCTCCCTCATTACCTCCTCGGAGAAAGGTCAGAACCGAAAAATCACGAATCAAAAACGATGCTCATCACTTTTTTGATAGTGGAGGTACTACCCACAAGGAATTTCTAACAGAGGGAACGACGATGAACGCTTCAAGGTACGTTGAAATTTTGACTCGTTTCATACGTCTACGCAGGGTCCGACCTCAGTAAGCATGACAAGGTTCCTGGTTTTTTGTTCACGCAATATCTACCCACGCATAGCCAATATGGTCAAACGGTTTCTGTCAAAAAAGGGGATGGTGCAACTTCAACATCCACCACACTAGTCGGATCTCAACTCCTCCAGATTTCTTCCTATTCCGTGCACTCAAACTCGCTTTGGCCAGTATTACACAATCAAATTATTGGACAAGGAATTGGACGAAAAAATTGAATGAAATATTGGTCCTCTTCTTTGACAAAGATATTGGATGAAACGCCCAACTGGGGTATTACACTGTCATCCAATATTCTGTCGAAGTTGCTTGAACATGGCGGTGTTATGCTCAGCTGTTGTTTGTACTACAGTTTCGCTGTGTCAACATTTAGCAGAGAAGGAGGGGAAAAAGATAAGGAAACGTACTTGGATGAAACCGTGGGTGTCACGGCGAGTTAAATAATTGTTCAAAAAATTTGTAACGGGAACGGGAGGATATTCTTTTTTATGCCGTCGGCAGTACAGACGGACCGTAATTCAATGGCAATTATTTTGTAGTCCTCCATTCTTCACAATTTGCAATAGAGTAACAGAAAAGGCTGACGCGAACATTGTATACGAATAAGATTGTAAATTGATAAAGCAAGTTTCATTAAATAACGTTTTAAATGGAAAATGTCAGCACTGACAAAGAGGAAAAACTTCTTCAATCCGATAGTCTATTATGACTTTTTACATCACGGATTGTAACTCATAACCTCACTTTCACCACAGGCTGTTGGGCTAAGCGAATTGACGTGATGGACAGTGTGAATTGGCCTTGTCGCATGTTATACAAGGATAGTAAGGCAACTGTAGGTCGTAGTTGATCTACGTTAATGTTACATGCAAGGAGGTAAGAATAAAAGAAGATGGCGCTACGTATCTCAGCCGTACTACGCTTTGAAGCCACGGCCGCCATGACACTCCGACCAGAACATTGACAGTGTGTTTATAGCTGTGTCTCTATTTACAGTCGCTAATTGCACCGTATACGCATGTATCGACCTCAAACTGGTTGTTTCAAGTTTTTGTTTAAAATAAAATCTCGAAAAATGAAAAAAAAAATCGCGATTATTCTGTTTAAAAATAGTTGTTACTACAATATTACGAATCACTAACGTTGGTTCTCTCTTTAGCTAATCTGGCCATCGTCAGATAAAATAATTAGATTTAGTGAACCAAAGCCAGATTTACGAGCACAGTGACGATATCTTTTCTTTGTGTAGTAAATTTCATTAATATTGAAGCTAGGTTTTGCTTTCGAAATCATTGACTTAATAAAAATCAAATTTATATTTTATTCATTCGTAAATAGTATGTTAAGTGGGGGAAATAACTTTCATCTTTAGGAAACTGAAAATCATAACAGAAAAATACGCTACATTACAAGTAAAGATCTTGTATAGCTTCGAATAAAAAAAAAAAAAAGTAAATAAAAAGTTCTCGGGTTTCCGTCCGCGTCAGGTGGTTAAAACTCCACGAGCTTTGCCGGCCGCGGTGGCCGAGGGGACTGAGGCGCTAGAGTCACGGTCTGCACGGCCACTACGGTCGGGGGTTCGAATCCCCCCTCGGGCATGGATATTTGTGCCGTCCTTAGTATTAGTTAGTTCATAAGTAGTTTGTAAGTTTAGGGACTGATGACCCCGTAGTTAAGTCACACAAGCTTAAAACATTTGAACATTTCCACGAGCTTTCGGCCAAGCACTCCTTGGCCAAGTGGTATTGACTGACTAGTGGCTGCAAGTACGGGCTTATAAACACTAGCTGCTGGCTGTGACGTCACTGGTGCTCCGCGACATCGCCATATATGGGCATGCTTTGAGTCGGTGTTCGATGCGCCCGTTTTAACTGCGCGATCGCTGGATCCCACGCCGTGCTGAGCTGCAGGCTGCCGTCTCTGTTAAGGTTGTTAACAGACGTTTTAATTTCGATGGCTTCTTTAATAATAATACCACTTGACAATGGCCAAGTAGTAGTTGGCGGAAAGCTCGTGGAGTTTTAACCACCTGACGCGGACGGAAACCCGAGAACTTTTTATTCAAAGTAATCGTCGCCAGACAATGCACTCCTACATTGTATAGCTTCGTTCACAATAAAGTGGTAAAATCACACGTTAGCGAGGCAATTTACACATAGTTTTTAGAAATTCATTCACCAAAGAAGACGAAACCAATATTCCGGATTTCGAATTACGAACAGAGGCCGTAATGAGTAACGTAGAAGTAGATATCATCGGAGTAGTGCAGCAACTAAAATCACTTAACAAGAACAAGTCTTCTGGTCCGGATTGTATACACATTAGATTTTTATCTGATTATGCTGAAGCGAATACAACCGCTCTCTCATAGAAGGATCTGTACAAAAAGATTGGAAAGTTGCTCAGGTCACACCTATATTCAAGAAAGGCAGTAGGAGTAACCTACTAAACTACAGGCCTCTTTCATTGACGTCAATTTGCAGCGGGTTTTTGAACATATCCTGTATTCCAATATTATAAATTATCTCTAACAGAATGATCTATTGACCCAAGTCAACACGGATTTAGAAAATATCGTTCATGCGGAACACAACTAGCTCTTTATTCACACGAACTGATCGGTGCTATCGACAAGGGTGCGAAAATCTATTCCGTATTTCTTGATTTCCAGAAGGCTTTTGACACCGTACCTCAAAAACGGCTTTTATTATAAGTGCGTGGTTATGGTATATCGCCCCAAATTTGAGACTGGATAGGGGATTTCCTCTCAGAGAGGCGACAGTTCGTAGTAATCGATGGTAAGGCATCGACTAAAACAGAGGTAATATCGGGCGTTCCACAGGGTAGAGTTATTGGTCCTCTGCTGTTCCTTATTTACATAAACGATTTTTGTAATGTACCGTATTTTTCTGTTATGATTTTCAATTTCCTAAAGATCTTAGTAGCTCTCTTAGGTTGTTTGCAGATGACGCCGTCATTTATCGTCTAGTAAAATCATCTGAAGATCAAAACCAACTGCTGAACGATCTGAATAAGATATCTGTATGGTGTAAAAATTGGCAATTGACTGTAAATAATGAGAAGTGTGAAGTCGTCTACATGAGTACGAAAAGAAATCCGTTAAACTTTGTTTACAAGATAAATCAATCAAAAGTGAAGGCCGTAAACTACACAAAATACCTAGGAATTACTATTACTTCAGACTAAAATGGAAAGAACACGTAGATAGTATCGTGAGAAAGGCGAACCAGTGACTGCGTTTTATAGGCTAAAACATGCAACAGAATTAAAAAGAACTGCATACACTGCGCTTGTCCGTCCATTTTTTGAGTATTGCAGCCCAGTGTGGGATCCTTATCAGGAGGGTTTGACGGAGGATATCGAAACAGTCCAGAGAAGGGCAGTTCGTTTCGTATTGTCACGATACAGGGGAGACAGCGTTACGGAAATGATACAGGATCTGGGATGGGAATCATTACAACAACGGCGCTTATCGCAGCGGCGTGGGCTACTTACGAAACTCCAATCGCCAACATTCTCCTCCGAATACAAAAATATATTGTTTCCTCCTACTTACATTGGTAGAAATGGTCATCAGAATAAAATACGAGAAATCAGAGCTCGAACGGAGAGATTCAGGTGTTATTTCTACCCGCGCGCTATTCGAGAATGGAATGGGAGATAAATAGTATAATGGTGGTTCGATGGACCCTCTGCCGGGCACTTGAATGTGATTTGCAGAGTATCCCATGTAGATGCAGATGAAATGGTATTTCCTTCGACTTCGCGTCACAATCAGAACGATTCGTACACATAAACATGACGCAAGTCGCCATAGCAGTGCAAAATCCTTCCAAAAACGAGCGACAAGCGCAAACACGGTAAATACAGCGATGTTTTGGTCGGATCAAGATGGCTACCCTGGGCTTCATAGCGGCTGTCAGAGGGTGTACGCTCATCAGCATGCTCCACTGCGCCGCGCGCTAGCAGGCGTGCAGCGACGCGTGCCTGCACAGCCATTAATCGCCGGCCATCGACACTCGCGCCTCGGATACCTGGGGGATCTGGCGTGGCTGACCGCACAGCAATGCGCTGCCGGCCGCCGCAACCACTGCGCACGCGCGGGTACTTTGCAAATACAGTAGAGCCCCTCTAATCCGTCACCTTCGGGACGGGGACCATGGTCCGAACGGGAAAAAATCGCACTGGCGTGTTTTACGGCCCACTTTAAATTTGTTGTTTTGTAAGTTTTTGCAAACATTTTTGATAAGAATTATAATGTAAACAATAAAAAATTAATTATTAAGAGTGTCTGAAACCCTTTTAGGGAAAAAAATAGGTAGTGGCGAGTTTTGAACCACTGACCTTGAGCGTCACAGTCCAACACATTGTCCACTACGCTACGGCCAACACTTACGAACTGCGTTCTTAAATTTCATACTATTCATGGCCGTTGTTAACTGATGCTAATATGGCATTTATAGACACTAGATTATCATGTATCGTAGGAAGAACGACGTGTTTTTCTTAATTCTTCAGTGTGCCGTTGCTTTGAAAAGAAAACGTGTAAGTTAAAATAAGAAAACCACCAAATACGCAACGCAAGATGGCTTATGCCAAAGAGAGGTCTGGGCGATGAATGTCACGTGACATCTGCGAACGGCTGGTTTTCGTTAATTCAGTGGAGGGTGTCAAAACTCTCTTATTTTTGCAAATATGTCTCAAACGATACGAGATATGAAAAAAACATAAGAGAGCAAAGTTGTAGAGAATTTTCTCCTCTACAAATTCCGTTATTCAATTTTCGTGTCAGATGAATGGTTAAGCCGTTATTTTCATTTAAATGTCGAGCTGTCAAAAAACGATCGCAAAGACCCACTTTTAGTGTTACTACCGTAACCTAAAGTGGGCCAAATATAGTGATATGATTACGACTCTACTATTGTCATAATATCTATGCACCTAACACGTAACCCTTTTACGAAAAAAGGAGAACAAAAATTTTTTTGGTAGTTGTAGCTCTCGAGCCACGGACCATGAACATCACAATCCAACATGCTGCCTACTACACTACGGCGAACATTTACGAAAGTCGCCCTTAATTTTCATACTATTGATGGTAGTTGTTAACTGATGCTAATGTGGCATTTTTAGACACTAGATAATCATTTTACGTACGAAGAACGGCGTGTTTTCGTTAATTCTTCAGTGCGCCGTTGCTTTGAAATGACAACATGTAAGTTACAATATGAAAATCATCAAATACGCAACGCTAGATGGCGTATGCCAGAGAGAGTTCTGTGCGAGGAATGTCACGGGACATCTGCGAACGGCTGGTTTTCGTTAATTCAATGGAGGGTGTCAAAACTCCGTTATTTTTGCAAATATCTCTGCAACGATGCAAGATATGAAAAAAACAAAAAAAAACAAAAAAAACAAAAAAAAAAAAAAAACAATAATAGAGCGAAGATGTAGAGAAGTTTCTCCTCTTCCTCTACCAATTAGGTTATCCAATTTTCGTGTCAGATAAAAGGTTCGTTTGAAATTACAATTATATTACAAACGCCTTTTTTCGGTGTTAATGCCGTATTTTTTGCCCGAAAAATTTGAAAAAGGGAGGTTCTGGTCTCTGAAGGCCTACAATTATGTCTGTAAAATTTGGTGCTGATCGGTTGAACGGTTCGTCTTAAAAAGTGGGAAACGTTACGGACAGACAGACATACACCCCAAAATCGCCGTTATTTTTGCAAATATCTCTGACACGATACGAGATATAAAAAACATAAGAGAGCAAAGTTGTAGAGAAGTTCCTCCTCTACAGATTCGGTTATTCAATTTTTGTGTCAGATGAATGGTAAAGCCGTTATTTTCATTTAAATTTCGAGCTGTCAAAAAACGATCGCATAGGCCCACTTTTAGTGTTACTACCGTAACCTAAAGTGGGTCAAAAGGTCGGATTATCCGAAAAATCAAATATTTATTGCAAAAATATAAAGACACTTAGTGCAAAAAATTAAACGATTTATGAACTAAAAGACGTCTACAGTAATATAAAAATATGTTTTTTACTCAGTGTTAAACAATATATTAACTAAAAAACGTCTACACACACTATCATATTTATTGGTTTTAAAAGGAAAAAAGACAAACAAATTACAGTACTGTACTGTACTTACTGTGAAAACAAATCAGACACCATGACGAGTTTTCCAACGATCAATCCAGCCTTCACTGGCACCAAATTATTTTCGGCTTCCAGTTTCTCGTGCACGCTTCCAGTTTCTTGAGCACAACTATCGCTTTTTCTGTGAGGATTGGCCCAGATATTGGAGTTCCTTTCCTTCTTTCTTTCTTCCGTCTCTAATGACCACGTCGTCGACGGGACGTTAAACTCCAAGCTTCCTTCCTTTCTTCCTTCTTCCTTGACAAAACCACATCCACAATTCGTTATCAAGCAGTTTAAGTTTAGGCTCTTTTAATGTTTTGCGATTCTTCAGAGTGTTTTCACCACCAATCGTAACTTTATAGGATTCAATGTTTTTCCGATTCTTCCTCCAATCCTTATTTGTCTTAACACCTACATTCAGCTCCCTTGCAATTTTTTTAGGAGCGATTCTCCTTTGTCCAGTCTTTGTAGCACTTTAATTTTTCATTTAGTGAAAGAGTTACGTGTATACGTTTGAATCAAGACATGTTGAAAAACAGACAACTGTACACACAACGAATCTAATAAGTACCGTAGAGAACACGGAATAAATCAAACAACGACGTTTTTCAATCCCAACAATGGATAAAACTGCCCAATAACATAAACAATTTGCACAGCGATAGACACCGCAACAATGGCCCGACAGGCGTCCAGTCTAGAGATGGGCGTACTCGGGTTCTACGCCAACCCGAGTTAACCGAGTTGAAATTTCGCCTAACCCGAGTTAACTCGAGTTGGCTAACCCGAGTAAGGACAAAAATGTACGTGAACGGCCAGTTTCATTCGTCTTTCAGTTAATGAAATCGATCTGCACAAAATTATTATACAGCAGTCGCTAGTATTAATGAGCCAAAAAAGTAAAGAAAAAATAAAAACTTTCGTTTGCATTTTGCGTCATGGTCAGCAAAACGGAATCGGTACGAAGTGAATGGATATTTCGGCTATCAATGTGTTGACACACATTGTAGACTCTTTTTTTTTCATAATGATAATTGAAACCATACAACAGGCAAGGAATGAAGTACTTTTAATTAAACTAGGTAAAAGCATGGAGTTATTAGAACACGCGATGTTTGACTTCAAGTAATTACGAATAGCAAGTTATCTGGCGAATTTTACCCTTCAAATTCATTTGTATGTAATTGCCAAGGTAAACCGAAACACGCGTTGTTTACTTTAATAATTAAAATTTCAGGTTTTTAAATATTATTTTTAGTGAAGCACAAGTGTCGTAGTACCGGTAAGTCTATCAGTCCACCCTGCTCGACACCATCACAGATTTCGGTGGAAATTCAAACGAACATTCGCACTGTCGCGATGAAGATAGGTGAAGTTAACATTCGTTGAAACAATAACTGTCACTGGTTTGAATCCATACCCTAGTTTTCAAAGAGCGAGCATGAATTTCTGCCGAATTTGAGTTATTATAACTCGGGAAATTTGGCGGTCTCATACAGCATCATGCATTCTCCTAAAAGTAATAGTGAAACGAATTTTAAAAGGCACATTCATTCCGTAAATTTTACGCAAATCGCCCGAATAAATTGGCATTCAAATTTTGACTTTACATATCGCAGGGAGACCAGTTTAAAAAGTTTTATAGAACATAGTGTAATGTAAAACCAGATTCAAATGTGGTACATTAATGAACCTTTATAATTGATTTTCATTATTATTCTTAAAAGAAACCATAAATTGTACAAGGTAGTCAAATATCATTTCTTTCGATAATACATCACTCCAGTTCGTCTGGTGTTTTATTGTGCAACTATGGGCCAGGCGGGACATAGGGGATGAAAGTCGTTTTGAATGTATGTATGTCGCGCGACACTGTACGGGTCTACTCGGGTTGCAGCCACTGCAGCGTACCACCGCCGACGGGTAAGGCCGCACTAACTCGAGTAAGCTGCCTGGCGTGCCGCGCTGAGCCAACTCGAGTAAGAGTGCCAACTACGTCCTGCCAGGGCCAACTCGAGTTAAACCGACTAGGGTTCCGCGCGCATGCGCAGTGCTGCCTGCTGCGTCGCACCTGGGCCAACTCGGGTTAGGCCAACTCGAGTAAGCAGTGGCTGCCTAGTGCCTCTGCTGCCTGCTGCGTGTCGCTAGTGCCGTGGCGGCCACATTCTGACTCGCGTTCTGTCGGCGCGACAACTCGGGTAAACTCGGATTTCGGCGGCGCAACGGTGACAGAGTAACACACGTACACAACTCGAGTTGGTAGTAGCCTTACTCGAGTTGACCCGAAATAGTCTTAACCCGAGTTAACTCGGGTTGGTAACTCGAGTTGACCCATCCCTAGTCCAGTCAGTGACAAGTCGGCACAGGGTCGCGATCCTGAGCATGGTCGGACTAACCGGAGTGACGCACCATCCAAGGTCGGATTAGAGGGGATCTACTGTATAGCGAACCTTCTGAATAACGGACATCAATGGGAAAAATAAAATTCTCCGCCGTTAAGAAAAGGATAAAATTCAAAACGGTAGTAAATTACTGTTTATCCGAAATGATCGCGACGGCGGCCGGTTCGGATAACGAAAATCTCGGATAAACCGGAGTCCCCAGTTTTCACACGTGAAACACACCGAACTGCGTCAATACCGGGAAGTACGATCGTAAAACGTGCGAATGCCACGCCACTTCAGTCAGCTCATAAAAAGTCATCGCTTTTTGACGAAGTAGAGGACATGAATCTGGCACACCTTTGGCTCTTATTTGTTCATGCCAAAAAGATAAAGCCTCTTATTACTGAGGATGTCTATCTTTTCTCACTGTACTTCGAAATTCTATTGCGCTGCCGGAGGCTTGAATGCTTTTTTTATTTTGGGCTACTTATCTCTGGACATTTTAGAGCATATAGCGCGACCACGAAATTCAAATCGATATCACACAGAAGAATAACAAGACAACACTCAAGACGCATTAAACAAAGCTTTTGACTGTTGAAATCAGGCTGTTGCAAACATCGAATGAAAACATTCGATACGTCTATCGCCTATCCCCCGTCCTACCCAACCCCACGCGGCAGCACATAAGTGCGTTTACTGCAAAACGCTACAAAATAAATAAATACAAATAAATTGTGTTGTGGCGTTAAGTCAGCGCCACACACCAGACGTAGAGAACGATCGTGGAGAAGGCAGCGATCGACCGAAAACCAATCGCAAGCAGGCGCCGCGCATACTGGAGGGAGTAACCGAAGATGCGCACCTTCTATAAGCGGCTATATCTAGGCTGACATACGTCTGGACAGCCCGTCAGTTACCCGTGAGTTACAAATCAGAAATGGGTCAGTACGAAGACAGAACTAGGTCAGTACTAAATCAGAACGCGGTTACGAACTTAGCAGTAACTCTTTAGCTAAAGTTGAGTATCACTGTATTTTCCAGTCAATAAAACTGAACAGAATTGGGGAGAAAATTAATTTTTGGCATACCTTGACTAAAAGAAGGTAGAACACATTCTTAGGCATCAACGAACTGTGAATTTAGCGTTGGAGGGAAGTGTGTGGGCTAAAAACCGCAGAGGAAGACCAAGAGATGGATACAGTAAGCAGATTCAGACAGATGTAGGTTGCCGTTCTTAAGTGGAGATGAAGAGGCTTGCTCAGGATAGGGTATTGTGGAGAGCTGCATCAAACCAGTCTCCGGACTGAAGACCACAACAACAACAAAACTTGTAATACTAATCTCTATAGAAATGTTTTAGCTGAACATCGATTCCTGCACCGGTACCTTTCCTGACAACTAGGCCGAGATGAGGTCGCAACAAATTGTACATTGCAAACTCTAAATTCTGATATTTAACTTTACCTTTAAATTTAATTTTTCCTATATTAATTCCATCCTCAACTCTGTTGTAAGTCCTTTCAATGGCACTACAAAGAAATAGTATGTTTACCGCTTATTCATTTATATTATTGTTTTATATTATTTTGTAACTTAGGATATTATATTTAACTATTTTTGTAAATTTATAAATACTAGAACGTTTTTGTAAAATACAAAACTAGCACCAATGCAAGAAATATCCATGCCCGAGGGGGGGGATTCGAACTTCCGACGGGAAACGACCTCGCACATCCTAGCATAGCGCCTCAATGCGCTCGGCCGCGGCGTTTGCCGGACCACCCGACAATGATTATCGAACGTCAACAGATGTAAATAAGTGGTCGATTACAATTGCGGTAAGGGCTTCTTCAGGAAAGCGCACCATCGTCACGTAAAAAATAGTACGTAGCAGCATAGAGCGGTCACTGTGCGATGGCAGTTGGCTCCGGAGTTGAACCACGTTGCGCATGCGCGGCGCCGAGTGCTGGAGAACAGCTTTTCCGCCCGGAGTTGTCGCTCTCGGCCGCTTGAACTTCCTCTCACGCCGCAGCTGGCACGGCGCGATCGCGCGTCGACCGCGCCCACGGGATCACACTAAATCACGCGGCTGAGCGCGATTTCTGCCGGCACACGAGTGCATAAAATGTAAACCACGGAACCGCGCTTCCCCAGGGCAGCGCGCGAACAATTTATTGGATTCCGAAACGAGTGCGCCGCCCTTTGTTCTTGACACGCATCCATTTTCATTTGTTGTGTGCGCCAACTAGCTGACATCCGTTTGCAGCGCCAAACACCCGCCGCTTTGCGACCCAATTTTTACTCTTGCTCTATCGTTTTTAAGCCTAGAAATGTCAGCTGCCTCCAATTGAGGGTGCCAGCTCATGTCTACCTTTGAATTTTTAAATGGGCAGCCTCGTTTGTTGGTCTCTCTTTCTCTTGTGTGTGTGTGTGTGTGTGTGTGTGAGAGAGAGAGAGAGAGAGTGAGAGAGGGGGGGGGAGGGGGAGACGCACAGAGAGAGAGATTGTTCCGCACAGTGTGGAAAACACTGAATAGTCATGGAGCCTGGACGCTTGCCACAAACTCTGGAGATCACAGAGTCAGATTACTGGATGTAAGTTACTTGAGACGACCTCACATGTAACTTTGAATTCCGGTAGTGTACACACATCTCACACACAGTTTGCTACTTACACAGTTCTACTTACTGCAAGAATAACTCAGCATGTGAACTTACCGCGCACCATGCCGAAATCTCGGTAAGTGTTGACGACTGCACTCAAATGAATTTCTACATGCAACGATAACCTGAAGCTCATATTGCACTTGGAAAGCCCGTAATTCCATATAACCGCTCTTTCGGAGCCATTAAGCTTCACTTTTTGTTTGAACCATTGTTTTTTAGAGTTGCCTAGCAGCTTTAATTTAGTTGGTAGTTTTATTTGTGTTACGAGACTCTATGGTGAAACCACTGCAACAAGCACTCCATAGATTCTGTCAGGGGAACTAAGTCTCTGACAGCCTCTTATCCTAATAATGAATTCAATATTGAGATAGCGAAATGTTTTGAACACTTTTCCTGGGAATTCCGCAGTGCAGGAAACAAATGAAACTCTTAGATGGTAACAAACATACGATACTGGACTGCTAAAAATTTCCAATCCAGCTGCAGTTCCCCACAATTTTAACCACGAGTTTAAACGGTTTGCCCGACTGTTGATGTACGTTTCAGACACGCCCCAAGGACATGTGTGTTTTCATTATTACGAATCTGTCCCGCAACATGTTGCACGTCATGTTCCGCCACATTTGTAGACAGTCTGCTACATGTTACGGCACAAGTTCCTGGGACAGAAATGTCCCAAGCGACTATGGTACACAGCATATGCCACAAATTGTGACACGAGAAGTGGAATCAGAGTACATTTCCTTGGGTTTTGCGCATGGACAATACGGTCTGTAATCACAAACCAGACACTGCGAGAATAACCTCAAACGTGCTCTCTCCATAGTATTTGTGGTATTGCGTCTTGCTGATTGTTGTTGTGGAGTGGTCCAAATGTTCCATGATGAAACTTATTGATCCACATGAACAGGAGACAGTACAGTGAATTATAACAAATACAAACCACAAGAATTCTGATAATACATACGACGCCCTGCAAACCAATTCTGATGTTATGGAGTAGGCTGTTGAAGAAGCCAAGAAGATACTTAATTCACAGTGATTGCAATACCCGAGAGAAATAATGACAGCATTTTCGTTTACTGACAAAATCCACTAAAGCTTCTCTACATTTCTAGCGTTTTGTAATATCCGGTCAATAAACATTAGTAAAACACGAACATTACTTGCAGTCTTTCGAACAAAATTCTCGTACACACTTTGGAGACCTATTTGAAATTGAGTTAAAAGGCTCCTTCGCGATTTCTTCTCACTAGAAAACTTATAATCCATTATCTAGGTCGTTTCCGCTTTTTATTTATTTATTATTTTTTATATTTTTTAGCAGTACATGGTATGCGTCAGCCACTTCTACAAAAGCTGAAGTAACTGAGCTGTCTATATTCGGTCAACATCAATAAATCGCTAAGAAATACTGGGAAACACTGTACTTGAGTCACTGAACAAGCAGTTCTTGCACTCCAGACGTCTATAAATTGTTGTGGCAGGTAACTGGAAACAGTAGACAAAATGACAGGCAACTGGTGTCAGAAAAAGTTGTGCAACATGTGCTTGGGACTTGGCTGAATGGAAAAGTACTTTTGCACGACATGTGCCGGGCATATGCTGTCATTTTGTCTAGTTTTTCCAGTTACCTGTGACATCTGCAACATTTTGATATTCTGGAGTTCATGCCTTCTTTTTTGGCAACTTACAGTTTTTTCAGCGTTTCTTAGCCATTTATCGATGTTGAACGAATGTGGACAGTTCAGCTATTTTAGCTTTTCTGTTAATGGTAGGCAGCCTGTTACGAAGTCCCTAAAGCTTGTTTGACCGGATATTTAATTTTTACTCTCAGGCACTGAGATCTCAGTGAGTGAAATTCGTTCTCTACGTCTTCAAAAGCGCATTCAATACGTTGCAGGGCGTCATTTCTATTGTTGGAAATCTTGTGGCTTGGATTTGTTTCATTCGTCAGTACTGTCTCCTGTTCAAAGTTTCGCCACTTTACATTTAGACCGCTCCCTGACAACAGTCAACAAGACAAGACTCAAATACATCATCATCATCATCAGTGTTCTGCCCTAAGGCAAGTCTTCACATGCAGCTCTCCATGTAGCCTTGTCGTTTGCTACCCTCTTTGTTTTCTCGTAACTGTTTCCTATCTTTATACTGTCAACCATCTGGTGTTTGTCACCATCCAGCTCAGCGTGAAGGAGAACTTCGTACCTTGGTTCACAGGGCACATGTCATTTCAGACCATGAAAGTTTGTCAGCTGAGTTGTCCCATCTCGAGGAGACCTTTCGTCAGAATGGTTATAGTTAGAGACAGATAAAACGTGCATTGCGCTATCAGCCTTCTGTGCAACGGGTGAGTGACGATAGTAATGAAGTGGCACCTAAATCTATGGCCTTTTTGCCTTACGCAGGAAGTATTTCCAACAATATTGGTCGTATTTTGCGGAAATATGATGTGAAATGTGTTTTTCGACCACCTTCTAAGATAAAGGCCCTATTGGGGTCCGTAAAAGATTATCTTGGTTTGCGTAAGGCAGGTGTATATCGTATTCCTTGCAGTTGTGGCATGTCATATATTGGTCAGACAATCAGGACTGTGGAAGACCGGTGTATTGAACATAAACGTTACACGCGCTTACAACAGCCAAATAAATCCGCTGTTGCAGAACAGTGTCTTGGCACCGGTCATCCTATGGAATACAAAAACACGGAGATCCTGGCATGCACTTCCACCTATTGGGATAGTGTTATTAAGGAAGCTGTCGAAATTAAACCCAGCAAGCGACCTTATAAACAGAGATGGTGGTTTTTGTTTAAATTCTGCTTGGAATCCGGTACTGTCTCTCGTCAAAAAACAGAGGGGCAAAATTAATGCTGCCTCACCTGTTGATTAATTCACTATCGATATTTTTGATGTTTGTGCATCTTTGGTTGTGTTGACCCTGCTGGGACTTGTACTGTGTGTGTTATCTTCCTTGTTTACCCTTTGCAAACCGAGGTATTAAATACGCTTGCACATTGCTTCCTTAAGTGCAGATGTGCCTTGAGAATGGCACTGTGTCCTCCTGCCGAAATATCGGCGGTTGTCGACGCGTCACCCGGCAGTATACCCGTAAGTTGTTTGAACAGGACCTTTGTTTGTTCTGCTTTGCGAGTCACAAGAGAGATCGGACAACGGCGTCTACAAATATGTCAGGTCTTATGTAGATCGAACACTATAGGGGAGAGATATTACCCTTGAGGAAGATCATTTTCCAGTTTGGGCTGAAACTGGAACATGGCATTATTCAGCACATTGTTCAACAGAGAGATGGTCGCTATACTGGAAACTTGCATAATAGTTTCGCTGGAAGTCTTTTTCTCCAGAATACACGGTGTGCTACGCACCGGAATAAACAGACTAGGACTTTATTTTTCCTCGTTTCCAGAACGCTAGTTACGGAGGAAGAACTGTTCACTTACGTCGCTCTGAAGCATTCCATATGGTCATACGCGTAAATACAGCATGTACACTGTACAGAAACATTACAAAAATAAAAATAAAAATGAAGTTTCTAAACTTGGCTCAGGTACGTTGTGTGAAGAGTCATTGGCCGCGTCTTTGCCTAGTTCGTCCTGTTCTAACACGGGACGGTGACAGCTGTGTAGTGTCACGTGACCTAATGGCCGCTGCTCAAACAGGCGTAATATTTCCGCAGTGCCGTAAAAAAGGCGCGCCCGCGTCGCATGCAGGTGATGTGGCGAGTGTAAACGGGCGCGCGCAGTCCGTGGCTGCACCTGGCACCCGCACGCGCTGCATTAAGCTTTCACGGCTCCCACGTACACCGCGGTCGCTTTTATTCCGCTAATTCCACTCCACAAAAAGGGGCAGGGGGCTCGCCGCCCTCTGCATTATTTTGCGGTCAAATTAGTCATATCTCAGGACTGTAATAAAGAGACAAAAAACGAAATTTCCACGTACATGCTTTTAATATTTCAGTACATTTTTGTTGGGGATTCCATGACGAGTTTACAGCCACCGCTGACGGAGCGGTTTATCAATCTCGTGACGGGATACTGGGTCTCGAGATCGCCGGATTGATTGGAAGGTATGACTCCAAGGAGTCAAGATGACGTCTGTAAAATTCTCTCTAGGTTATACTCCACAGCTCTTACAGAAGACATTCCTATGTTCGCAGGTCACAACAGAAGAGATATGCTATATATATATACAGGGTGTTTCACTAAGTGTGTTTGCCTCTGTAACTTATAAAATAATAGGTGACGGGAAATTTTAATGTGGTAGGTCAACACAAGAAATGTTACACTTTCTGCGGAGCTATGAACATAGTTTATTGTATCATTTTCCAAAGAGTTACAGCACAAAGATATAATTTTTTAAATGGAACAATAGTTTTTTTTTCTATCGTGCATTGGAATCGTTGAAACCAGCTGCGTCCAAATCAATTTAAACTACATCCCTATCACTGTTAGTTTGGGAGCTACAACCCTTCAAAGTTCCGGGGGCGGAGGCTGCGATAGCGTAGCTGACTGGCCGAGTGGCTATCCCCTGGGGCACGGCCCACTGCCTCATGACCACCAGCCAGTCAGCTACGCTGTCGTAGCCTCCGCCCCCTAAACACTAACAGTGATAGGAATGTAGTTTAAATTGATTTGGACGCAGCTGGTTTCAACGAATCCAATGCACGATAGAAAAAACTATTGTTCCATTTAAAAAATAATATCTTTGTGCTGTAACTCTTTAGAAAATGATACAATAAACTATGTTCATAGCTCCGCAGAAAGTGTAACATTTCTTGTGTTGACCTACCACATTAAAACTTCCCGTCACCTATTATTTTATAAGTTACAGAGGCAAACACACTAAGTGAAACACCCTGTATATATATAAAAGAGAGAGAGAGAGAGAGAGAGAGAGAGAGAGAGAGAGAGCGAGAGCGATAGTATCACGTACAGAAACGTATAAAATGGCGGTCCAAAGGCACAGCTACCATGTGTGCTACATTAATTCGTGTCAAAAGTTTTCCGACCTGAATATTAGACTTGCGCATAATAGTTCGCGATCGGGAGCGCTCATTTTAGTTCGCGGCTGAGCCGCGAACTAGTTCGTTCTTTTAGTTCGTCCGCTCCCAGTGACGGCTGAGCGGCGTGGTCTGCGCATGCGATGGACGGAGATGTTCCCCCACCTAGCTGCTTCATGCGATTGCTGCTTGAGACGCTAAACGATATCACGCAAACCAAAAGAAACAGTTTGTGGATAATTTATCGCGTTTAAGTTTAGAGTTATCTCTATATCGTGGCAATATGGAATTTATTAGTCAGATATTGCAGAGTGCAGAATACTTCACAAATTTTGTAGCACTGAACTATGTAATCTAGTAGGCAGACGCTAACATTGAAATGGCTCTCATCAGCAAAAGACAAACATGTAATTTTTAATTCTGCTGCGCGCCTTATCGCTATTGCCCGTCGGTTTTCGGAAAAGAATCCAACGAACTAAGAAGCGAGATACATTTGGCATAATAGTTCGCGACCGGTGACGCATGCTTTAGTTCGCAACCGATTGCACATATTTTAGTTCGCGACCGCAAAGCATCGATCTACCTGAAGGACAAAAAATATATAAATAAATAAATAAATAATAAATAAATAAAAATTTAGACACTGCTGAATACCTTAGCAAAGAAAATTTGTGGCAATGAACTATGAAACTACAATTGAGCTGCACCTCGGCTCTGAAATGACGGTAACTGGCAGAAGGGAATCACGCGATTCTGCGCGCTCTCGCGTCCTCTCGCTGTTCCTCGTCAGTCTTCGGAAAAGGAGTGGAACTAGGACGCAAGGGATTTACGAATAGTTCGAACTAGTTCGTTCGCGAACTACACAAGACTACTGAATATGGCCGCACGACAGGAAGTAACAGACTGAAAGCTTCTGACAGTTGGATACAGACGCAGAGGAAATTCAGTTTCGGAAAATCCCAGATCCACAGTACCAAGAGAGTGCGGGCAATACTAAATTTCAGGCATTACCTCTCACCACAGACAACGCATTGGCCTACAGCCAGCACTTCCTGACTCAGAGCAGCGACCAGTGCTAACAGGTAGTCAACACTGCGATAAACAAAACCAGAAGCCTCTGGGGTACGGACAGCGAGCGTATCCTTTAGGTCCAATACGTCGTAATTTGGCGTTCTTGGCCTATGGCAGCAGACGACCTGCTGAAGTAAAAACTCTGTATATGGGAAGTACGGCCACCTTTTCCACGCCGCTTGCCGCCTTCTGCAACTCGTGATCGGCTGAAATCGACTCACGTGATTTTTTCCGCCATAACCACACAAATAAAAGTCACACGGTGTGAGGTCCGGAAACGTGCGAGGCTACGGTTGATGATGTTAATCTTCTGCTGCTCCTCATCCAATCCAACACCCTGGAATGATGCCATGCTCGTAATGCTGGATGTTGGTACAGAAATGAGGCAGAAAATCATCTTGCACGGAGGAAATAACCGTTTTTGATTGGCTGGTCCTGAAATAGTTTTCTCCATGAACAGGAAAGACCCATAAAACTTGTTAAGAGATATGGCACATCATACATACGTCTTCAGGGAATCTGTTTCATGTACAAACTTTACACTGTTGTCTCTCCAGGAACATTGGAATTATGTTGCTGTGGTTTGTTTAATCTTAAGGGGCTTAACTGCGGGGTCATCTGACCCTAAATTTACAAACTACTTATGAACTACCTTATACTAAAGACAGCACAAACATCCATGTCCGAGGGGGGATTCGAATCCCCCTCGGGGAACGGCCTGGCGCATCCCAGCATAACGCCTCAATGCTATAGGCAGCTCCGCCGCGGCTTGGAATTATCTTTCTATCTTTTGCAGTTTGGAAGATATAAATCCTTGAAACCTGTTCCTTCTTTTTGAATAGCGGTGTATAAATGAGACACTCTCTATAGCAGCTTTTTCCACCACCGAATCACCGGACGTGACATTTTTATTTACGTCCAATATTCCTGAGATAAAATACCTCAAAAAAGAAAAAGAAAAAAAATTGCCGAAACGTTTCCCGCTGTAGCCCAGTTTATAATTTCCAAAAACTGGCTGCAGTGGCCGAGCAGTCTGTGGCGTGCCAGTCACGGTCTGCACGGCCGCTGTGGTCGGGGGTTCGAATGTTTGTAAGTTTAAGAACTGATGACACCGTAGTTAGGGCCCATAAGCTCTACAAACATTTGAACATTTAGAAAATTTCCATAGTTAATTGTAGTGTGTAATTGTGTGTGTGTGTATGTTGTTCTTTGCATCTAGGAAAAGAAATCAACAGTAGTGGTGTTGCGGGAAATCTAAAACTTTGACCTAACAACTTTGATATCTGAAATGAATAAAAAAAAAGATAAACTGAGAAACTCAAGGACTGAAGACTGGAGCCCTAAGGTGATGGCACAAACATATGTCTTTTCAGGGTTCCTATCCATGCGTAAAGATGGGGCAGAGAAACAGAGAAAAATGCTGGGATAGTTTCTAAGGCGAATAAGAAAACAGTTTAGAGTGCACCATTTAAATTTATATTGATAACCGGTTTCGATCCTAGTGTGGATCATCTTGAGACCAATTCCAGTGTTTACATGTGGGGAGGAGCCTGCGCCGTGGAGATCTCCAGTGCTGTCGCAACGCAAGAAGGACGCGGCCGTTTTCCTTCTCCATTTTTTCCCGAATAGCGGTTAAGACCTATTTCTAATAACCTCACTGACAAGACGTGAATCCACAATCTTCCTCCAAACGTGAGGCATGTCAAATTGAACTAAGGATGTGGAGATAGGCAAAGGCCCTCGTGTACCAAATTTATTTCTATGCGAATATTGCAACTTGACTTGATGTGTTGGTGCGTTACGTTGAAGTTGTGAAGTTGTGAATTGAGACGACAGGGGTAGGAAGAGATGTTTGTCGGCTACATGACGCTGAACAAACGAGGGGAGCTCATGCTGCTTCACGCATCAGCTGTTTGTCCATTTGCTGATATCTTAGTCAATTTCAGTTGTCGATACCCGTGTAATCGCGTAACAGAATAATGTTGCCACTGGGAAACGTTCGCCATTTAAATTTCAGAAACTGCTAATTCTCTGCTCGCGACCCATTAAACTGTTGCTCCCGTTTGATTGCGAATAATGAACAACAAAGCTGTACTGCCCCGAATTAGCTCTCTCGCCAGTTTTCAAGTCCGTCAAATGGGGATTCATTGGCTGCGCGTTAATACACTCCCACGGTGGAGTTGATACACGCACATTCAGCCTCGTATTATGCTGTTGCCGTTTGTGGAGTTGCAAATGGATGTATGTTTTAAATAATCTCGAGTACACATTGGAAGATCACTGGGGCTGAAATAAAAGGCGTAACATAAATTACAAAGCATAAACTAAACGTCTTTCTAGGGGAAAAAATTGCCAACTTTTCTTAAATTTATAACTATAACGTCGTTCTCCAATCAAAGTAGTTTCTCATCGTAATATATGATTTGAATTTTATTTCTGCGCGGAAGTGTTTAAAGCTTTCGCCTTGCATCGCAGGCGTAGGTTGGGTTTCAGATTATGATTCTTGTTTCTGAATATCATCCACAACATCTGAATGATTAGTACACTGCTCTTCGCTACGACAGGTTTCATTCGAGTCAACCTCACTATTCCTTAAATCTTATTCATCCGAAGCAGCACTCTGCGTTTCATCGTTAATGGCTGTTTTATGTTTATTGTGAGTTATTGTTTTTCATCCACGTCATACAAACAGCAAAAGTCGAAACTTTTTTGCTGTGCGATTTCTGCGACTACTTTGTTCCAGTTATGAAGGAAGCTTAGAGTTTAACGTCCCGTCGACAGCTCGGATATCCGGAGATGGATGTGGACGGAAATCGACCGTGTCCTTTGAAAGGAATCTTCCCTGCAATTGCATGGAGTGATTTAGGGAAATAACGTAAAACCTAAATCTGGATAGCCGGAAGTGGATTTTAACCACCATCCTCTCGAATGCGAGTCCATTGTCTTACCACTGCGCCACCTCGCTTGGTACTGTTCCAATTTACATAACATTGTTAGCCTACGTTAGAAATTGAATCCACTATTATGGTAGGATACAAAGCACGTTGTTTCGAATGAGGCTGGTTTTGAATATTAACTGAAGAACAGTATTTGTAAAAGAAATGTAGAATGTACCCTATTTTCACCTTTTCACAAGAAATTGTATCTTTTAGACCAATTTGTAAAATATTGTAAAACAGTAGGAGAATGAAGTTTTTTATATTCCACGTCCTTGTACTACTTAGCTATTATGTACTTGGTTTAATTTTCATCATGTGATTACCTTTCCAGATATAAATATCCAAAGTTTACGTTGTTTTCGAGACTCAATTTTAGTGCCCATTTTACTTAGAATTATATATCGTTGTTAGTCCGATTTTGATAATTAAATGTACTTATTTATGCAGCTTAAACCATGGTCATTTAATAAGACCAGTTTAATTAACCTTTATATTTGAGAACCTTGCATTGTTAGGTTAACAACATGTCAGGTTTTACCATTTAGTACCTTTAGTACCTGAGATATACGAAACAAAACTGAAATTCTTCTGAGTGACGATTTTCTAGCTCAAAACGGCTGGTAAAATTCTTTTCATTATTATGTTTCAAAGAATAGTAGAATTTTACAAAACTGTCAAGTTTCATTTATTTCAACATGATACTTCCCGAGATATTATTGCCGAAAGTAGCTAGAAGTTTACGGTATTTGCGCGCGAATTTCTGCATGGGACTAAACAAGGGACTGTATCTCCAGCAGTATTGCATCGAAAAATTTTAAACTTCACCAATCTCCATTGCAGGTATGTGCGAATGTTCACATAACGTTCACCAAAATCAGCGATAGTCGAGCAACAAGTTATTCTGAAATTGGGTGATTTGACATGGAATGACCCTTAAACTCCATTTACATCCTAAATCAATCAGATCTACAGGCCGTACATTCAACTAGATAACTATGAACTACAATTAAGAACAATTTTAATTAGAAAGAACATATAAAATACGTAAGGAACGCGAACCAAAGGCTACGTTTCATTGACAGAACACTTAGAAGATGTAACAGTTCGACAAAAGAAACTGCCTACATTACACTTGTCCGTTCTATTTTGGATACTGCTGTGCATTGTGGGATCTCCACCAAGTGCGACTGACAGACGATACAGAGAAAGTTCAGAGAACGGCAAATCGTTTTGTATTATCGCGATGTATGGGGGGGGGGGGGGGAGTGTCACATAAATGATGCACGAGCTGGAGTGGAAATTATTAAAAGAAAGCCATTATTCCTTGCGGCGAGATTTATATGCGAAATTTGTTTCACCAACTTCCTCCTCCAAATGCGAAAATGTTTTGTTAGCACCCACCTACATAGGGAGAGTTGATCATCACAATAAAATAAGAGAAATCCGATCTAAAAAGGGAAATATTCGGGTGCTCCTTTCTCCAGTGCGCTATTTGAAAATGGAACGGTAGAAAAACATTTTAAAAAGTGGTTCGATGAACCCTCTGCCATGCAGTGAAACGTGATTTGCAGAGTAAATATGAAGATGTAGATCAATACCGACAAACCTCGACGGGATACTCAGCCGGTACCCACTGGCATGTGACTACGTTAAATATATCTCTTAGTAACGAAAAAGACAACCAGTTCGACAGTTCCTATAAAAGCAGGCATCGGCCAGTGCATGTTTGCTGGGTGCGAAACAAAATCGCCCTGATGGCACAGCCAGCACTTACTTTACGACTTCAGTTCTCGCTGAGATGAAAGTCTTCGGCGAGGTGTTCATCCGTGTATAAAAAGCTGAAAACTTTCCCTGGATATTAGCCAGCTAGAAGAATAATTCCCTCAGAAATTCCATTACTCTGGAACGGCGTCACGTTAATAAACAGGATGGATAATGCTGCCCGACGCAAATTGCTAGTCACGCCTGAACTCTCTCGCGACACTAACGAGTTTTACGCTTACGATAAAAATAAGTTACCCACTTCACTCTGAAAGCGTTCAAAGGCCCTGCAAACAACGGGGAGACTCTCTATATTAACAAATATCGACGCCTAAGAGAGCCGTCAATATCACATGTTGGCAATGTAGCTCCGCGCCGAAACTCCTTAATATCGCAATATACATGAGCGCTGCCCCGAAGTTATAAACTGCTTCACGGTTCAGGAAGACTAATGTGTTTTCTTTTGTACGTTGTAAGTGAAAGTGGTAAGTGAAGGAAGTAAGTTTTGTTTAACTTGGACTTGTAATAGGCCAGAACCATATTTTACTTATTTTTATTTGTGGTTGCCTCTTTCAGAAATTATGTTTTCGTAAATTCACAATCTCGTTGATATTTTTTACCGATTGGGCTTCGGAAAGGTATACATATTACGTATTTGGACGTTACAACTAGATCTCACATTGCACTTCGAATCTGCTTCGACTTTTTTTTTTATTTTATTTTATTTTTTTTACATACAGAACGTTAAACAAAAACACCACTTCTGGAGAGGGGAGAGGAGCGCGGCCTGCCGCGGCTCTGGTGGCCAGCAGCACTGCAGCAGCCGCCCCCACGACCCACAGTTACTACATACATATCAACTTTCCTCTTTTTTTTTTCTTTTAACATGAAATTAAAACAACTGTATATATACAAACGTGGAATAAGCAGCAAAAACCATTAAAATCAGCTAACAACCCTAACCAATACCTTGTCTTTCAAAAATTATTTTCAACATGTTCCCATATTTCTTTTTCTGATCTGGGTATTTTTTTAACTCTTTCGTACTGCATTTTCATGTATAACTGTAAATCGATTTCATTATCCGCGCCCAAATTGTTAATTACGTAGCTTACATAGTTACCCATTATCCAGTGGATGGCATTGTTTTTCGTCTGAGGAAAATATTTTATTTGCGGCCGATAGAGAAGCTCCGATGTAACATTATTAGGAGTAGCTCTTGTCAGAAGCGCGATTTTGGATCGCAACCAATGCCAATTATTAATGCGTGCATTACAAGTGAATCTGTGGAGTACTGTGTCGAGACGTGTAACCAATGGCACCCCATCCTCCACGCCGCGCGATACGCCAGTATGGCGATAACGAATACACGCTTGCAATGTGCGTTGACCGCGATGTCGCCAAACACGGATGCGACCGTCATGATGCTGTAAACAGAACCTGGATTCATCCGAAAAAATGACGTTTTGCCATTCGTCGTTGCGTACACCGTCGCAGGCGCTCCTGTTTGTGATACAGCGTCAAGGGTAACAGCAGCCATGGCCTCCGAGCTGATAGTCCACGCTGCTGCAAACGTCGTCGATCTGTTCGTGCAGATGGTTGGTGTCTTGCAAACGTCCCCATCTGTTGACTCAGGGATCGAGACTTGGCTGCACGATCCGTTAGATCCATGTGGATAAGATGCCTGTCATCTCGACTACTAGTGCTACGAGGCCGTTGGGATCCAACACGGCGTTCCGTATTGCCCTCCTGAACCCACCGAATCCATATTCTGCTAACAGTCATCGGATCGGAAGCAACGCGATCAGCAATGTCGCGATGCGATAAACCGCAATCGCGATAGGGTACATTCCGACCTTTATCAAAGTCGGAAACGTGATGGTACGCATTTCTTCTCCTTACACGAGGTATCAGAACAACGTTTCACCAGGCAACGCAGGTCAACTACTGTCGGTTGGAAAGTTTCTTCATGTCAGCACGTTGTAGGTGTCGCCACCGGCGCCAACCTTGTGTGAATGCTCTGAAAAGCTAATCATTTGCATATCACAGCATCTTCTTCCTGTCGGTTAAATTGTGCACTAACGGCTCCTGCTGCAGTGCGCGCGACCGTTCGCCGACGGGTGTTCGAGGCCTCCCTCGGGCATGGGTGTCTGTGTTGTCCTCAGCATAAGTTACTTTAAGTTAGTGTAAGTAGCTTGTAAGCTTAGGGACTAATGACCAACGTAGTTAAGTCCCTCAGATTTATAAACATTTGAACATTTAGAAAATATTGTCGAAAAACTACAATTTTACCAAATTTGCTATGTGATGTGGCGTATTGGAATGACAGATCGGATGATAGCAATATAAACTGCCGAAACCAGTTACCTAAATAAAAATTAACTAGCGATTGCATAATATATCTTCCTTCTGCTACTCCTTGTACGAAATTACAGAGAATAAGCAGTAACTCTCATAATTAGTGTTTTATGTCCTTTTATTGTTCAAAAATGTTCAAATGTTTGTAAATCTAACGGACCAAACTGCGTGGCCATCAGTCCGTAGCTTGCAAACTACTTAAATCTAGGTAAACTAACCTAAGGACAACACACACACCCATGCCCCAGGGAAGACTCGAACCTCCACGGCGAGCAACCGCGCGCTCCGCAGCGAGACGCTTTAGACCGCTCGGCTACTCCACCGTGGCCCTTTTATTGTTAATGTTTGAACTGATTCATTATTTTGAGCTATTTCATTGTATTCTATTTTTTTTTTTTAAAAGTCGTTTTTTTACATCGATCGACATCCCAAATATCTCTTCCTCCATCAGATCCATGAATTACGACTGATGTAATATAAGTAAAAACAAATCTTCGACTTCACTACAAATATTGCAGCGAGTGCGCAGTATTTATGGGAGTGTTTTATCACACGAAGTGATACACTTGCAGAGGGAGATGCGGCGTGAATTACAATCGCGAAACTGAAAAGGACAGCTGGGGGTCCAATTTCGGTAAATTACTGCACACACACAGTGCCAAGCGGGCAGTTTCGCTCTTTTAACGAACGGACGCCCACTCAATGTGCATCAGCTGAAGTCACTGCGACCATTACACCAACTCTCTCTCTCAAATGGACGAAATTGCGAATCCATTTCCCGGCGGAAATACGTGATGGACAGCTGTCAGTGGCACACGACAGGCGCAATGCACTGCCCAGGGGCGCGCCATTTAATCGTTTAAAGACTGTCAACGACGCCCTAAGCCCGAGCGAACGGTAGTCGTGGTCCCACTGGTTGAATATTCAGTTAATTAACCCATAGGAATGACGTGTGACCCTCAACTACGCTACTTTGATCGAGTTCGTATGTACAGATGCACTTTGTTCTTCCAGGTCCGGAACACGCTTTTCAAAGAAACCAAATGTTTATAAATCTATAGGACTTTACTTATTTGGTTATTAGTCCCTAGGCTTACAAACTACTTAATCTAAGTTAAATAACCTAAGGACAACACACATCCCCATGCTCCAGGAAGGCCTCGAACCTCCGCGAGAGAGCAACCACGCGTTCCACAGCAAGTCGCTTAATAGTCAGCTCGGCCATTTCACCGAACACGCTTTAACATCCCAGCAAATACCCGTTTGTTACTCTTACAATGTGCTCTCCATCGAGTGACTCGGCGCTGTGATTCGGACTTCAGATGCTGACTGCATGTGCAGCTCTCTCCACTATAAACCTCAGTGGCTTCAACTGTTACACATGCGCCCAAAGATACCAATTACTACAGGTACATAATCTCTGTCTTCCCAGAAGGTTATTCCTTGGCGTCTGAAACTGACGGTGGAGTGGCCGAGCGCTTTAAGGCGCCTAGCTGCGGATACTCGCCGTCGGAGGTTCGAGTCCTCCCTCGGGCGCGTGCATGTCTCTCTCTCCCTCTCTCTCTCTCTCTGTTTGTGTGTGTGTGTGTGTGTTTTGTTCATAGCATTAGTTATTTTAATTTAAGTAGTCTGTAAGCCTAGGGACCGGTAACTGCTTCAGTTAAGTCCCTTAGATTTACAAACATTTAAACACTTTTTAATATCCTACGCTTACTTCTATTTACTATGCCCCTGACATCCCCTTCTTCAATTTCGCGGAAGATCTCTGACCTATTATGGGTGACTTTAATTTTGAACACTTTTATGTAACAACATATCTAGAACGCTTCGAGTCTCTTTTATCCCGGTTTCCCACAGTCTATGATTATCTTCGATGCGATGATACGCTATGTAACTTCACTTTTAATATCTTTTATTGCTGCCCAAAGATTGTCACAGCCCACAGGTATGCGATTTGGGGGTCATGATTGGGATGCTAAAAATTTAATGTGCGCACACCACCTATAAGCAGGTGTGTGTGTCGGTGGGAGGGGGGGGAGGCGGGATGGACTGATATAATGATCTTACAAATACTGATAGCTTAAATTATTCAGCAACCTTCTTTGACTGTAACCACTGACATTAGAACGAGGACAGCCAGTAAGTTCCAATGTTTGTAAACCTAAGGGACCAAGCTGCTGAGGTTATCGGTCCCTGGACTTACAAACAAACTAACTTATGGTAAGGACAAAGGCACACTCATGCCCGAGGGAAGACTCGAAGCTGCGACAGGAAGAGGTCTCGAAATACGTGGCAAGACGCCTTAGACTACGCATCCATTCCCGCGCGGCACAGCTTGTAGGTCAAGCTTGCGACTCGCATTATGCTCCGATCGTATCTCTAGCAACTAATTCTGCTCTTTTTTTTCTCTTGATTGTTGGGCCTGCAGCATCATAAATGTCGATGAATAACATTGTAATGAAAGTTCCGGATTGCTGCTTATATTTTATTCAATAGCGCTACAGCTGTTTCGACAGTTTGTCATTATCAAGCGCCTGCGTATATAAGAATTACATTAATTACAAATCAAACAATACGAAAATTACATAAAAATTTTTATTGTAATAAATTTTCCTTATAACTTACGTTGGTCAGACCGGACGTAATTTCCTCACAAGATATCGTGAACGCGTAAGAATAAGTGAAAACAACCAATCTAGTTTCTATTTACATCTCAGAAACGAAAACCATTCAGCACTTAACATCGACAACGCACTTACAATATTGCATAAAATACCAAAGGGAATAGAAATGAATATTTTGGAGGAATTTGAAATATATATTCACACTAAAAATTATCCGAACGAAATACTTAATGAACACACTGATTTCAAACATAAAAATTATCTGGTTAATTTTATTGACTTTATCGATGAAAAAGGCTGAGAAGCAAAAATATACTAAATGACCAGAGGTAGCTAAAAAACGAAATAAACCTCTCTGACCAATGTCAACGTTAAAAAAGTATCTGATAACTTAGTCAATTACTATAATTACATAAACATATTTGGCCGAGCTGTTGTTAATTACGCAAAGTTTTCTTTAATTTAAAGTTTTAGTGTAAAAAGCTGCGTAAAACCTGACAGCTAAAAACCGTATCCAACTACTAAATACGTGAATATTTCTATACAGTTTATACAACAGTTACGCCAGATGTCATCATATAACGTCCAAACATCGTAGACGTAAGTTATAAGGAAAATTTATAACAAAAAAATTTATGTATATTTTCGTATTGTTTGATTTATAATTAATATATACGCAGGCACTTGATAATTACAAACTGTGGAAACAGCTGTAGCGCTATTAAATAAAATATAAGCAGAAATCCGGAACTTTCATTACAATAATTCTGCTCTCTCTCTATATGGAATCAGATCTGCCTATCAGCTACGAGGGAAAAATGCATTTTCTGTGCCTTTAGTGAGAGGGGGATAAACAGGAATTATCTTGGATATCCATAGAATTTGAGACAAATTTCGTTAACTCGACAATAATCTGTATTTCTTAGTATAAGGAACGTTTTGAGAAACAAACTACCATGTAAGCTTGACATAAATGTAAAAGGTTGGTTCAAAACACTGTAATATATTATTTTATTTATTTATTCACGAGATATCTTTTGGTGCAAGTGTCGTCGTCAGGTGTCTTACTGGAAAAATATTTTCTGTTATCAATGTGTGTCCCAGAACTAGATAAATAAATTTACATAAATAAAATTTACAATTTTCAATTATGTAGGACAGTACGAACAGTATTTAGAGGCCTTAACTGCTTCAACTGACTATTTATGAGGTGTTATATATATTTCATTCACGAATTTTAGTCAGATAATCTGTTAATGCCTCGGAATACTACACGTTTACAATTTTTTCTTTCAAAGAGAAAATATAGAAGTTAACTGCTATGGCATAATTTTATTTATTATTTCTGTATATATTATAATGTAGAGAGTATGATTAAAGATTATATTAGAAATTTTAAAAGGGCATTTAGGTGATACATTTATGTTTTACATGGTTATTCGTATTTATTCTTTGGTTGGCTTCAGCATTACAGTACGATCTCTGACCAATGGTAAGCAGTATTATCCTTTGTCCAGCGTTAGCACAAAAATTATTCATGTAATTTTTTGTAACGTATTGGCCAACCTTTTACAGTTATGTCAATCTACGACATCTGTTAACACTGCGGGCCCAAGATATAACAACTTGTACAATGTAAGCGTAGGCTTACACGACCGTTGTCACTGTAAATAGAATTATTCAATCTTGTCTATCTGAAAATGTGTCCGGCGTTTCGGCCACTGCTGCAAATGTTCAAATGTTTGTTAAGCTTTTAAGGGACTTAACTGCGGAGTCATCAGTCCCTAAACTTACAAACTACCTTACACTAAAGACGACACAAACATCCACAACCGAGGGGGGGGATTCGAACCCCCGACCGTAGCCGACGTGCAGACTGACTGGCGCGCCGCAGACCGCTCGGACACTGCGGCCGGTCCGCTGCAAATAGCCACTGTCGTTAGTGGCCTTCCTCTGCGTATATGCGTGACATATACTCAGAGGAAGACCATTTGCAACAGTGGCCGAAAAATCGGACGGTTTTAAATATTGACAACGCGGCCTTACAACCTAGAGAATTTTACTGGCAAGATCGGGAGGTTACGAACTGCTTGTGGAGCTGATATTGCGATGTACATGAGAAACACATTGTCTTCGGCCAGACAGCCGTTCACTTTATTCATCACAGGCAACACCGGAGTGGGATATATATATATATATATATATATATATATATATATATGATCGGAAGGGTAGGAGGCCCATTCCCTCAAAGCCGAGCGAGCACGGCAACGGGAACGCACAAAGCAAAACGACGAAGCTCACAGAAATTGTAAGCGACAACTCCCAGTTTCCATGCATGTGGGCATGTCTGGAGTGGGCATTTTCCATATACCACCTTCTTCAGAGGCCACCAGCAACGACCCTCTGTTAATGTATGAGTGGGGCACTATCCAAGGTTACTGAAAGTGTCATTATTTGCTGCCTCGCCGTTCGACTGGTCCACGTTAGCTGGCCGTCCATAAAGAAACGTGCTACCTCAGTTCTTGGAGACTGTGCCCCTAGCGCACGAAAGGGTAAAGTTTCAACAAGACGCGACGGAGCACAAGCCCACTTCGACGAAGCCGACCAACGCGCGGACTGGAAAGGGCGGTCCTGTACCACGGCCAGTATGGCCGGATGTCACACCTCTGGACTTTTCCATTTTCTCAAGTCGTTCATGTATGAACCATCCGTAGAAATTTGTTAGTGTCAAAGAGGCCTGTCTCCTGATACGAAAATCACCAGGGATTGTAGATATGATGCCTGCCTTTCAGGCACGTAAATGACTGTGTAGGAAGCACAATTACGCCCGACCCCTTGCGGAAATACGGTGGAAGCCGCGGGCAAGAGGAAATAAAGGGCAGAGGGCACCATCATCGTAGTGTGCGATAAAATCGAGAATTGGGTAGGTCGGGAAGAGTGTCTGGATGGCCCAACTGGTTAAGGCGTCCGATGGCTCGAAGCCAGTACCCCGGTCAAGGAAAAATTTTCAATTTCGTCATTGATTTTTTTTTTTCTTCAATGCCGTGTAACAGTCGAGATGTCGGAATGCTTGGAATTAGTAGACACCAGATAGCTTTCAGTGAGAGTGGGATAACTTCATGCCCCTTTGCCACTGATACTAGTGACCGTCGCTTTGAACAATTAATATGACCCACGCTGTTTTTGTGCGATGTACGCTGTGTTTGTCCACAATAAATATGCATTTCCGATCATTGGTCCCCTATGTCCACGTAACTGGTCGTGGACCTACTACCACCTGTTTCACCCACTTTGACACACAATGTACGCTCACAGTGGACGACCGTGTTAAGGTGATGCTTACTCCTGACGTGTAACAGAGGCTGGACGCTGGCCGACAACTTCTTTTGTGTTTTGACCGTGAGGATGATGGGCTTCTCAACAGCATGTGACATGTGATAAAAGCCGGATTCATCATTCTGAACCCGAAAACACAAAAGCACCAGTGCCACGGGCGCCAAAAGTGATCTATGCCATCAGCAATTCGAAAATTCTGCTAAATTTACTCGCCGCCCTGTTATAAGCTACAATTCGAAGCTTTCTAGCGGTGGAGTGTTGGAACTTGCGTCATCTAAGCGAGGGAGTCGACTGAGCTATACATACCAGAATCATGTAATATCCTAACCGACACTGAGAACACACACGGTTGCCGCACATTTCATGAAGTCAAATTCGTCGACAATTACATGATTTACAGACTCAGTTTTACTATTTTTTCCTGATAAATTTTGAGACATCAAGAATAAGTAAACACTCTTTTGTAGTTATAACTTTGCACAAACATCAAGTTATTATCTTACGACTTACGAAAAGTGAACAGATGAGTTGTGTACGTATATACTTTTAGTTACGTTGTGGACTTTTAGTTAAAGGCTTTCTGTGTTATTGTCTCTGTTTAAAAAGAAGTCCGGTGCTCAGGTCTCCCGCCAGGAACTATGAAAATGTTACAAATGTCGAACTTATTAATGGATATTTTTGAAACTGGTAATATAAGACAATTTAAGTATTTGAAGCATATACCCTTTATATCTATCAGAATTAACAACATATTATATAACTTACGAACACTGGTATGTAACAAAAGGAAATTATGAACAAAATTTTAAATAGAACACCACTCGCAATGAAAATAGCATACTGACTAAGTGACTAAGGATGTACCGAATTGTATTCGTGAAATGTTAAACGAGGTATTCTAAGAAAAATACTTTATATATTAGATATGTTGTATTTATTAAATTAAGAAGAAAAACTGAATTTTTTCAGAACCAATACAGAATAGGAAACCAGTCTGAATTAGTAAATAGTATTGATTATAAGAGGGAATCCGTCTTATGCTGACTGCAATAAAGAGATTTATTTTACACCAGACGCGTTTCGCTTTTTATTTTAAAAGCATCTTCTGTGGTCTGTAAATGATACAAAATGATTGTACAGTTTGTTTTCGATACATAGATTAAAAACAGTTATTAAAAAAAAAGTGCACGTAACGCCTATGTGTTTCTTACTTGATATATGGTCTACTCACGGTGTTGCTATCTTCTTTACATCTCATTGCTGTTTCTCCGTTTTGTTGGCTTGAGTTGGTTTGTTTATGGCGTGTGTTTTTCGACTGTGTACAGAATTTCCCGTCTGTTTTTGTGTCGTTTCTTCCGTTTCATCACAGCACATCACACACTTCACTTATTTCGACTGCATCCAGATTGCATGTCACTTTGCTTTAAATGCAATGCCTTTCGATTTGTTTATCCCTTCACTACCGTGTGGCTATGTTGTTTTTTGTCTGTTCATTTGTTTTTCGTGTGGTCTGTGAATGTTGCCGACATTATATATTTGTATTTATATACATATATGCAATTTAATTCCACATGTGTGTATGTGTGTGTGTGTGTGTGTGTGTGTGTGTGTGTGGCTTTGTTATTTTTGTCTGTTCATTTGTTTTTCGTGTGGTCTGTGAGTGTTGCCAACATTATATATTCGTAATTATATACATAAATACAATTTAATTCCACATGTGTGTGAGAGTGTGATATATATATCGAACAGGATGTTCAGACGATTTTTCTGATGAGTGAATGCAGGTTTACTTGGGTTTTGGTGGGGGGTTTTGGCGGGGGAGGAGGGAGAGGCGAGGGTATCGCCATTTGCGTTTTTATAAAAAAAGGGGGGGGGAGAATTTGACTCTTAAGAGTGTTTATTTTAATGTTAGGTGGTCAATAAGCTTGAAAAGTGTGTTATTTGCTAGATTGGTTTGGTCGTTTATGAGATGTTTCTTTTCTGTTATTGTTTTTTTTTTAATATGGCAGTTTTCTTGAAGGGTGATAACGTGTTTTTTGTTCTTGTTTATTCTTAAGCTTTCCATGTCTGTGTCTCTGGTGGTGATTTTATGTTGGTTTTGGTGTAAGTGTTCTGCAAATGTTGAGTGACTTGTTTTATATTTCCAGGCTCGTACATGTTCTTTATATCTGGTGTCAAATGTTCTTTTATTCTGACCAATGTATCTTTTTTAATAGTTTTTTAATAAGTGCTTTTAATCTTTGTATCGAAAACAAACTGTACAAACATTTTGTATCATTTACAGACCACAGAAGATGCTTTTAAAATATAAAGGGAAACGCGTCTGGTGTTAAATAAATCTCTTTATTGCAGTCAGCATAAGACTGATTCCCTCTTATAATCAATTTTAACAGCTGCTGCGGAAGATGGTCACCCAACCAAACATAGTAGTAAATACTAGTTTGAAATTTTTATGCTTCCTGTCGTTTGTTAGCTGCTTCTATTTTATTATTGTCATTATCGTTATTACTTTATTCTCTTAGTGTAAATGTGGTCCTTATAAGCAACAAAATAATAGGTTGCTTCTTTTTCATCAATACGCGTATGTTTCCTATATTTACGAAACGTCCTCAGAGACATGTGACATGCATATATTTTTTACTTTCTGTTATTGATGAATAAAAGACAAATTTTGGAAAGCAAATTTTGTGGTAAAATTACTGCAGAGATCTATTTACTGTAATAGCCCATTCATGTCCCCTCGAATTGTGCCTCCCGTCCGACGTACAACAGTAGTCCAATTTCTTGGGTTTGCAGGCGTGCTTCACTTAGCCACGTCTTTATAGCTGTGCTCTTTGCTTAAACCATATGGGCGATAAGGGCACTTATTTTCCCTCGTAATGTGTGAAGGTATATACCGATACGAAATCAATACAGAAATAAACCAGAGAGATAAGTTCTTCATGAAAAGTACGACGGAGCCATAAAATGCATGATGAGACCGTAAACCGCGTTAAATCTCGATCGATAGGAAAAAAAGGCAGCGCTGACATTTGTTAACTGGAATATTCTTAAAAGATAGTGTGTTTCATGTTAGCAGGGTTATGTGAGAAATGTTTTTGGGTACTTACCGGCTGGACAGACGGTTGTGTGGCGGCAGTCACGTCTCACCTAAACAAAAGAAAACACACCAGTCACTTTCTCGTGCTCTCACTTGCCTTTCGTTTATCATTAATTTATATTTACTTTTTGTGAGCCCAATCTCACATCAAAATCTCCCGCTATTATTACTCCTCAGTGGTTTTTAACTTTGTGTAATTTCAGGTAGAAACCATCTTTGGTTTGCTGTGTCATATCGTCGTTTGCTGCATACACCCCATTATAACTGTTTCAATATCATATACCTAGATGGTGATATGACAGTTTTTCACATAAAAATGCGTAAGCCTTGATGTAAGTGGTCAGGGTTTTATTGATTAGAAGATAAATACCTACTATTGCTCGTTTATGTTTATCCACTCGATACCATCCAAATTACTCATTACCTTGTCCCTTTTCGTTTGTTTCTGACAGAATAATGATGTAAAACTTTAGTCGATTAATTTAATTCTCTATTTCTGTGCTTTGGATATTCCATGTACCAATACTCAGTGTCCTTTTCCTTGCTAATAACTGTCGTAAATTTTTTTCCAACCTCTTTCGGAAGCTTCGTTTTAGACTCTCGAACTTAGGTGGTTTTTTGTGGTTTGTCGGCTGCTGGCCTATTGACCTAACCGCCAACTTGGAAGACCAGGATTTACTCCCCTAGGAAGGTTGGCTTCACCATGCATTAAAAGATCCCCCTCCCTTTCCTATAGAGGCATTAGTGTGAACTGTACCATGAGCCGCTTATTCGGTATAATAATGTCTGAAAAAATAGGGCAAAATGTTGGTCACCATATTGAGGAAGGCCAAAGCGGATTTAGGCAGAACCGATTATGTACTGATAACCTGTTTATTTTACAACTACTGACGAAATTTATAGCAGTGGGGACGGAGCTACACATTGAAGCTACATATTGACTTTGTAGATTTAGCTAAACCTTATGACACAGTCCCTAGAACTGTGGAAAGTTCTGAAACATATAGATATGAATGATCATCTGTTACAAATTATTACTGAAATGCACAGAGATAATACGATATATGTATAAAAAGGATTATAGGTATCAATCAGAAGCTATTAAGGGTTGAGACAAGGTCGCAGTACGTCACCCATGTTGTTCAATTTAAACGTAAAAGTGGCTCTCCGAAATTGGAAGAACAACTGCATAAGAACTGGACTCAATGTTTTCATTAAGCTTTGCTGACGATCATACCATTCTAGCACAAAATTATTATGATCTGAGTTTACGATACGACGGCTATATCAGCAATATTGTCGCGTTGAAATTGAAGCAGGCTTGACTTCGAAGGCAGGGTTGTAGACTGAACACAGCACTTATACTGAAAGCAGGTTTGTTGCGAACTGAAACGTACACGCAGCACTGACTGCCTCTCGGGCAGAGTGGATGGATGGATGCTTAGGGTTTAACATCCCGTCGACAGCTTGGCCATTAGAGACGGAGCTAACGCTCGGAGTTTTTGGGTTAGGATGAGGAAGGAAATCGGCCGTGCCCTTTGAAAGGAACCATCCCGGCATATGCCTGGAGGGATTTAAGGAAATCACGGAAAACCTAAATCTGGATGGCCGGAGGTGGATTTGAACCACCATCCTCCCGAATGCGAGTCCAGTGCGTTACCACTGCGCCACCTCGCTCGGTTCGGGCAGAGTGCTCTGCTATTTATACACAGACAGAATGTACCAGAAATTAGAAGAAGAGTTAACATAAGAAACAAGTAGAAATTACAAGTACACCTAAGAAACATGTAGGACATTCTGGAAATGTTAATTACAAAGAAATAAATTTTTGCCGGTGGACGGGATTGAACCGACGACCTTCAGCACCGCACACGGCAATATTAGAGATGGACACTACAGATGAGTCTAACCGAAACAGAATATCTGGTGGTGAATAGTGACGACAATTTGTAGTATACAACAATGACAAAGCAGTTATGAGGCAGGTAGAAAAATTTAAATATCTCGGTGCATATATTGATAAGATGGATTTGAGCCATATAGATGTCAAATACAGAATACAAGGCAGAGAAGTACTAGGATGTACCAATGCTTTTTGGTGGGACACGAACAGTTCTACCAACAATAAGAAATGGGTGGCTAAAATAATGGTGGAATCAGTGCTGTGCTATGGATCACAACTATGGATCTTAAACGCTGATCTCAAAATGGATTATTTACGTAGGCGTGCAAGAATATCTAGAATCGAAAAAGAACTAACGATGAAGTATTGAGCTAGAATGAAGGCAGATGAAATGGTGATAAAATTGAAAGAAAATCATTAAAAATGGTACAGGCGTATGTTGAGATTTCCAGATCATCGTTGGCCGAAGAAAATCTACGAATGGAAACCCCAAGGCAGAAGTAAATGCGGAAGACCACGACGTTCTTGGAGGAACCACATAAATGAAATAATGGAACGTCCTGGCATACGCAAGGAAGATGCGCTGGATAAAGACACTTGGCGGAAGATAACCGGAAAACAACCATATGTTGTTATTAATTAACCTTTGTAATAATTAATCCTATAGCAATAATCTTTTTTTAGTAATGAATTTTAAATAAGTTTACATTACACGTTGTGCTTGTCAATTAGCGAGATAACAAAAAAAAAAAAAAATGTTAAAATGTTTGTGAAGCTTATGGGACTTAACTACGAGGTTATCAGTCCCTAAACTTACAAACTACTTATGAACTACTTACGAACTAGGACGGCACAAATATCCATGCCCGAGGGGGGATTCGAACCCCCGACCGTAGTGGCCGTGCTGACCGTGACTGCGGCGCCTCAGTCACCTCGGCCACCGCGGCCGGCAGCGAGATAACCTTATGATTATTGCTCATGTGAAAAGTACCGAGTAGCACCGTGGTTCGGAACCCACGTTAAACTGTAGGTCCCCCTGTTACTGGCTGGGTAAGTCAGATCGAAGGTCGGAGGAAGGCAACGGCATACCACCTCCAAACAGGACCATGCCTAGTAATGCACAATCTTCGGATTGTTGACTGTTTTTTTTAACCTTATGATACTTAGTCCACGTAGTACAAGAAGCGAACATAATATTTAGTAGTATATCAGCGAAATGTGTGAATTTAGTATAGAATAGTAACAGTTTTCGTGAGAAAAAGGGCACTTGTTTTTTGTATTATTATGCTTCCGATTGCTTAGCAAGCCATCTTCGTATCATTCATTTTAAAAGAAAGGAGGGGGATAGAGAATAGTAGGAAACCAAGTTCGAAAATCAAACCGACATCTACAGACAACCGCATGCACTTGAACATAGAGGCGCGCGCACACTGTAAACACATCTATTGAAACTTAATTTTATAGTTGACTAGGCCTCGCGGGAATGACCGTGCGGCCTAAGGCACCTTGCTGCGGAGTGCGCGGCTGCTCCACGTCGGAGGTTCCAGTCCTATATCGAGCAAGTGTGTGTGTGTATGTGTGTGTGTGTTGTCCTTAGCATAAGTTAGTGTAAGTATTTTGTAAACCTATGGACTGATAACCACTGTAGTTTGATCGCATAGCTTTACAAGCATTTGAACATTTTTGTACAGTTAACTACGTAAGAGCAAGTTAGGAGGTTCTAAATAATAAACAGAACGTTAAACAATGAGATATACCTATCTCAAAGAGATAATTAATAAAAATAAAAATATAGTGTGCTTGTTCGGACATTACTTGTATCCAGGAGGACCCGAATTCGAATCCTGGCTATGTACAAAATATCAACTTCCGCCATTGATTTAATTCAGTGTCCACTGACAGCTAATGTAAATTTTCTTTGTACTTTAAATAAAAAAATTAAAATATCAAAGTAAATACAAATAAACAATCCCTGAGACAGATTTTCGTCTTTGACATATTCGAGACGAAAATCCGTCTAAGGGATTGGTTATATTTACATTGATATTCATATCAACTTAAACAGGAATGTTCCAGTATGTCCATTGCCGAGGTGCTATTCCGCTGCATGGAGAGCTTTGGCAGTAGTGGCAATGTACTATGGAACACAGAAGCTGACTTAAAGTTTGTGACATGAAAGACTATTCCGAGGCGCCTTAATCGCTAGTGGTGCGGTGGGCTAGCGGTAAAACGTCTGCATAGTAAGCTTGGAGGTCCGGGTTCGATTCCCGGTCGCATCACAAATTTCAATTCAATGCTTCAGATCTATCATTAATAAAAAATTAAAAGATACTAACTTTATACTTTTCCGACAATCTGAAGGCGGATGTATGTTTATAATGTGCGCTGCTCTTCGGTCGCGGCGGATTAGCCGTGTTAGGGTACGCGCGGCTTTTCGTCGTCGGAGGTTCGAATCCCCCCTCGGGCATGGGTGTTTGCGTATTCCTTAGGTTAGTTTTTGCTGCTCTCCGTAAATGTAGGTTAAAGAGTTACAGAGTAACTCGCCGCGGCGAAGCGCATTGAGACGCTATGCTTCGATGCGCGAGGCCATTCGCCGTCGGGGGTTCGAATCCCCCCTTCGGGTATGGATGTTGTGTCATCTTTAGTATAAGTTAGTTGGTAAGCAATTTGTGAGTTTAGGGACTGATAACCCCGCAGTTAGGTCCCTTAAGCTTAACAAACATTTCAACATTTGTACAGAGTAAGTCAAGTATGTGTAGTGTAACCTAGATCAGATCATCGCATGACGACTTGCTAAGACATTCAAACCGAAGAAAAAAAATACACTTACTAGGTGGTCACTATATTGATGAAATGAATTATCCCTAAATGTCTGACTGCATAAAAATAGTTATGTTTACTTACGTTACGTCACGTGGCAGTGACTAACAAGAGACCCAACGTAGTCATACTTCAGTAAAGGATTACATTATAACAGGCACCTGTTGGACATTTTTAAAACCACTCAAGCATTTCCTGACGAGCGGAAACAAAGTGGTACAAGAGCAGCCAATTAACTGAAATAATACGCACGAGGCATGGCTGGCTCGTTGCGTTTAAATTAATGGCACAGAATAGCAGTGCTGACATCGCTGCATTAGGCGCTTGCTGGTGGCTGTTCCCCAAACGTTACCTCTGCTTTGGTTTCGAAATTAACGGCGGTAGGGCGGATTCGGTTTTACAGCTCACTCGTCGAACAATACGCAGTCACGCAGATATGAATGACGTCGATGAAGCTGAAGTACTTCTAAATACTCTCGCTGCTGTTGCATTTTCCCTCATGACACATTCACTACCTACTCGAAATGTGACATAGTCGAAATATTCACTTGACACACAGCCTTCTCTGAAAATCTGGCATGATACGAGTGATTTTGTTAGAATACTAACTAAATCCGGCCACGCTTTGCTGTAGCTCAGTCTCGTATGAAATAAATAGAAAAGGAAATACTATAATTCATGTGAACATAGAATCACCTGAGATAATGCTTCAATTATGTCAATATCGTTCGTTGGGTTACTGTGGCTATGTGAAACGAAACTTAGAAAAATATAGTTTCGCCGATACTCATTATTTTAAACCCATTACATTTTTTTGTCGTTCGTTTTCTCCAAAAAGGTACAGATCAGTTTACCGACGCTGGGCCATGTGACGTATAGATCACCTTATTAAAAAGCTATTGTTTTCTACATTCTTTCCATCTATTTGCTATCCACTATGGCTATCTCCTGTTTCACCACTATCTACCTCGTCATCCGCCCTCTATCTTTCTTTCGATCCATCTTCCATCTCCTCCTCCATTTATCTCTATGCCCGTAACGTCTTTCGCTCGTTGTACCTATATACAATGAAGAAATTAGAAGTTATGGAATTGCTTCAAATTATGTCATCTGTTGGAACCTAACTTACTGTTACATAAAATTAAATGAAATAACGATGCCCATTAATGACGTTTTGTTCAGAATTCGTTTCTATGGTGTTTTGATTTCCAGTGCTAATATCATGATCGATCTTACTTAAAATGTGTGTGTGTGTGTGTGTGTGTGTGCCTGCGTGTGTGTGTGTTAAGTGTAATATATTAAATAAACATGTATCTAGAAAACTTCCTGTGTTACAGTGCAACGTTGTGACAAATTTGCAGCTCAATCGGAGAACAACTTTTTGACATTTTGAAACGCACACAAACCGATACAACATTTTTATATATAGAGATTATACTACAAAGAAGGAACGCCAAGGTCTAACGTTCTACTGATGAAAAGGTCACTAAAGATTGGGGTACGATTGGCAGAGAAATAAGCTTTCAAATGTTCAAATATTTGTTAAGTTTATGGGACTTAACTACGGGGTCATCAGTCCATAAACTTACAAACTACTTATGATCTAGCTAAGACTAAGGACGGAACAAATATGCCCGAGGAGGGATTCGAACCCCCGACCGTAGTGGCCGTGCAGACCGTGACTGGAGCGCCTCAGCCCCCTCGGCCACCGCGGCCGACGTCTTCAAAAGGACGTCTTCAAAAGGACTACGCCGCCCTAGACATTTACGTAGGTAAACCACGGAAAAACTAAGGTGATGAAGTACTGACGGGTGGACTACCTTGAGGTGAAAACTGACTACATCAGGTGCATGCGCTTTTCGTGCCTGCATGTAAATCAGCAACCAACCCCATCGCGAGTACGTATATGACGTCAATGATATACAGATTGTGCCGAGTGTGGAGTTCTAAATATCCAAGTGGGATGCACGATGAGCATGCATAGAAACAAGTAACTGTAGTGGTGCCTGCCAAGATAGTTAAGAACAGATTTCGCATCTTCTTACACTTAATTCTGTTCAAAAAATGTTCAAATGTTTGTTAAGCTTATGGGACTAACTACCGGGTCATCAGTCCCTAAACTTACAAACTACTTATGAACCAACTTATATTAAAGACAACATAAACATCCATACCCGAGGGAGGATTCGTACCTCCGACAGAGAACGGACTCGCGCATCGGAGCAGATCGCCTTAATGCGCTCGGCCACTCTGCCGCGTCTTTATTCTGTCGTTTGCTTTGTGATCTCATCACTCCGAAATGATTGCACAGAGCGGAGTAATTTTTCTACTGGCGTTCTCATATAAAAAAAAAAAAAAAGAACGAAATTTGCATTTTACAAGGGAAGAAACTAGATTATACGAAAACACGAACGTACGTATATAAATCTGTTTTAATGAAAAGAATTTCAACTGTGAAATACATTATTATTAGATGAAAAAATTATTTTCGACATTATTGAAAACAAGATCTGAAAACTAAAGTAAAACGGTGCTTTTTTATTACATTTTCGATATCGTTTGATATGTTTGCAAGTACGAGAGTTCCTTAAATAGTAGCAACACTGCTGTGGAGACAATGTGTAATGGAATCTACTATTGCCGCTGACAGCACACGTTGTGTTGCCTCCGAGCAAATGGACTCGCCCGTCCCACGTCACCGGCGTGCGCACAATCGAGGGAAACACAGTTACTTGTGAGCGAGCGGTCTAATAACAGGAACAACGGAGTTGGATCAAAATTGGATGTGTCAGAGGCCATACCGCACGACAGTGTCATCAAGATCTTCAAGAGGCGTGCGGGGAATCAGCATTGCCGTACAGAACAGTGGCACGTTCGGTAGAAGCCTTCAACGAAGGTTGGCAAACTTGAGGCAGACATGCATCGGGCAGGGCTTCCTAGCGTCTCTGAAGAAGACGTGCATACTATTTCCGCGTCAGCGGACAGTGATCGACGCCAGACGATTTGTGAGCTCGCCCACGAAATACGATTAGCGCATACGCATGTGCTTCGCATCCTGAAGGAACTACTGGGCGTGCGAAAAATTGCTGTATGATGGGTTCCGCATGAATTGACGGAAGTGCAGAAGTGGATGAACTTTGATTTGCCAACATAAGTACTGGAGCCCGGCGAGAAGCGTCGTAAAATTTTAACGTTATTCCTATATTTTCTGATTTATATTGTGGTGCGGGTCACTTCGGACGAAGTCTTGAAATTTTGCACGGTTAGATTGTGACAGTTGGTGTTGCTAGGGGACTGTAAATAACTAATCAACAACGTCCTAGCAACTGATAAAATCTTCCTAGCATCAATATACTTTCACGATTAACGACTAAAGATGAACATAAGTAACTGTATTAACCATCGCAGTTATCCCGTCCCCGTTCCACCACACGAAACAGTTGGCGTGTATCTGCAAATGCATGGGAAAGAGCAGAGATAATGAGTATACAAGTCATACGTTGCTTGCAGTGGCCATTTGGATAGCAGCTGAATATTATGTATTTCACTGTAATGTTTATAAAGGAAACGCCTATTGCTACAGCAAATGAAGGGTTATATTTTTATAAGTCACCCATACGCGTTTCGCCTTTGTCATAAGGCATCATCAGTGGGTGTTCTGGAATATTTACATGTATCTGTTACACATAAAGGTTCGGTTTCTTACATATGTACAAAACATTTAGTTTCTGATTTGTCTGCTACACCATTTTATAGCAAACAACGGACTGTTTTAAATCAGAAACTAAATGTTTTGTACTAATGTAAGAAACCTAACCTTTATGTGTAACAGAAACATGTAAATATTTCAGGACACCCACTGATGACGCCTTGTGACAAAGGCGAAACGCGTATGGATGACTTATAAAAATATAACCCTTCATTTCTACATACATACTCCGCAATTCACCGTAAGGTGCGTGGCGGAAGGTACACTGTACCACTACTAGGCATTTCCTTTCCTATTCCACTCCCAGATGGAACGAGGAAAAAAAGAATGCATATATGCCTCCGTACGAGCCCTAATTTCTCTTATCTTGTCTTTGTGATCACCACGCGAAATGTAAGTAGGCGGCAGCAAGATCGCACTACACTCAGCTTCAAATTCCGGCCCTCTAAATTTACTTAACAGAAATTCACGAAAAGACCGTCGTCTTTCTTCCAGCGATCCCCAATAGAGTTGCCGGAGTTGCAGTAGCAAAAGGCGTTTCCTTTAAAAACATTACAGTGAAATACATAATATACAAGTCCATGCGACTCCTCTGATTTCTATGAATTTCAAAATCAAATGTTCAAATGTTTGTATAGCATATGGGACTTAACTACGGGGTCATCAGTCCCTAAACATACAAAGTACTTATGAACTAGCTAACACTAAGGACGCCACAAATATCCATGCCTGAGGGGGGATTCGAACCCCCGATCGTAGTGGCCGTGCAGAGCGTGACTGGCGCGCCGCAGTCCCCTCGACCACCGCGGCCGGCTATGAATTTTGATACCTACATCGATTAAGCTGATAAACTAGGGATTTTTAAACGAATCTTAAGTTTCAGATAAAAGCTGGGAGGCGGGAGAAGAAGTAAAAAACCGGGAGGCTCCCACCAAAATCGGGCAGTATGCCCACGTAAGCATATTGATGTGGCCCTACCTAGCCCAGCGGCACAAGTGCTTCTCAACGGCCAGCATCTGCAGAGCGCCAAATAACTGGGGAATCGAGAACAGCCGGCGCTGCTCTGGATGCAGGAAATCCCGGCTGCCGCCGCAATGCACAGTGTCTGCTTTCTTACAGGAGTCTATGTGCCGTGCGAGACGCTGCAAGATCACCGCCGCACAGCGCACCTGCCTGCTGCGCACAATAACAATTTCCGCGTATTTACAATTCCGCGGGGCGGCTGCGTCTTTTATTGGCTCCGCCGAGTATTACCTCACTGGCCTCGTTTCGCGTGCAGAGCTACAGCGCTACATCGCTCGCGACTAGCCGACACGACTCCGCCACAAGCAGAGAGCCTCCGTCCTCCTTGCAATTCTTTGGCCGAGAAAAGCGAAAGATAAACCCAGCGCTCCGCAGCCGCAAAGGTACAAACAACAGCACAACTTATGGGGGCAGCCTTCATAGATATGAAGCGAGCGCCAGCATTTCCCGCTATTCTACCGCAGGTGAGATAGCGGTTACCATTAAGACCAGGTTAGCTGATAGCCAGACACACACACTCAATAGTCGCACAGAAATGAGATTTAAATGTGGTGTATGGCACAGAGCTTTTGTTTTCTTCCAGTTACTGAAACATGTTTCAGTAGCACATTGCCACTATCAGATACCTTATTCAGACATCTTATTAATGTTTCACGCTTTCGAAGCAGAAATTAACACCTCACGCGACACTTCCCTTACATTGAGGATGTCTTGACACTTTGGAGACTGACATACTTTACGATATATGACTAGACTTCTTTGTTGACAACTACATATGGACATTCAAAGTTCTTTATGAGCCATATAGATACGCAAATGACACTGATATAAAGACAAATGATTCAAGTGATTTTTACATAATACAAAGAGCTTTAAAATTACGCAGAGTTGGTAACGAATACCAATTCGTTTTTGCCTTCTGTGTTGGTCAATTGGGGACCATAAGGTAATTTCACTTCCATTTGTCTCAATCTTCGCTATGCCCTTCTTTTTAACACCACTTCGCATGTACTCATCCAATCATTCTGCCTTGCAATCCTATGTTTTTAATATCTCTTCCTGCTTTACTGTTGCGTATTCCTAAATTTATCTTAAGTCGTCTAGTTTGTTGAAATCAAATGTTTGTAAATCTATGGGATTTAAATATGCTGGTCATCAGTTCCTAGGCTTACAAACTACTTAAACTAACTCATGCAAAGGACAACAAATACACCCATGCTCGAGGGAGGACTCGAACCTCCGACGGCGAGCAACAGAGCGCTCTGCAGCTAGGCCCCTTAGAACACTCGGCCACTCCACCGCGGCTCTAGTTTGTTGTCAATTTCTACCTGAAGAAGTGTATAGTCAGCCTGGCGGTACTTATGAAGTACGAATGCCTAAAACGTTACAGAATACTCGAAGAGTATTTACAGCGAAACTTTTGTACGTCGAAAAATACGCAGCAGCTATTGGGACTATTAGATGAACTACCGAGTTCGCACATTTTAATTCAATTCCTGAAGTGCCAATACTAAGTAAAATGACAGTAAGTCAAGCTATTTTCCAGTTTGGTCCTAACACTGTTCATGCCATTATTAATATTATGTTGGTATATCGAAATATGTATCTATAGTTTCAGTAACTCGCTGTCTGTAATGTAGTGTCCGTGCAACTATAGTCTTTGCAACCTTGTACTCGTACTTGTATATAAAAAGTCTGTTTTTATTAATTCTGTACAATTTCTTTTAGTGTTTATAAATATTACTTTTGAATGTTGAAACTATGTAATTTTAAAATATTTTGTGTAGAAATTAGGGCATTTGGCGCTAAAACCAACAGTAATACTATTAAGAACAGAAGAAGTGAAGGAGAAGGCTAAGTGGTGGTTATGGTGGGCCGAATGGCAAGTGACTCTTCAGTGTAGATACTCTGAAAGAAACGAGTCATTTTTACGCTCAGTGTGACTATCAGTGAAGGCTATGAAACACACTCCCAGTATCCATCTCCTCCTCCCTTTCTCCGCATAAAAACGACAGTACACATAATGCATATTACAATTTCGTAAATTACTCCAATTTTCCTTTATATCATCTCTTCAATCTCTGTTCACCTATTCTACCACCTGTCTGTTTCTTCTTACCACTCCCTCTGATCCCCTCTCTCTTTTCATCTCATATTCTAACCTGAGTCGGCCGCGGTGGCCGAGGGGACTGAGGCGCTTCAGTCACGGTCTTCACGTCCACTACGGTCGGGGGTTCGAATCCCCCCTCGGGCATGGATATTTGTGCCGTCCTAGTTCGTAAGTAGTTCATAAGTAGTTTGTAAGTTTAGGGACTGATAACCCCGTAGTTAAGTCCCATAGACTTTACAAATATTTGAACATTTTTTTCTAACCTGAATATGTCCTCCTTTCCTCTATCAATCCATACTTCCATCCTTTCTCTGACAATTTGATCGTCACCACTTCTATGTCAATCTCCTCCAATTCCTCCTCCTCCTCTCTCTGTGTATCTCCGCTTCCTCGTCCCTCCCATGAGAAATTATAAATATCTGTCAACTATGATGAAAGCTCAAATAGTATCAAATCCTACTGCAAGACAAGACGCTAGCTACCATACATTGTAAGGTGTCTTAAACTTCTTCCTTAATAAATAAATGGACAAATATGTCGTTTCTATGATCCAGAGTACATTCAACACATAATATTGCTGTTTGCCCGAATTTTCTGAGTTTCAATTGTAATTCTCCGCATTTTTTCCCTGAAAATTGTACAGGACCATACTGAAAATTGTTCCGGGACCATACTTAGAAGAAAAAAAAAAAAGTTTAATGAAGAATTATGCATATCCAACATTAGAATAGTGAATTATTGTCATGAGTTGATACAAAAATCCCTTCGAAGAACATTCTTTAGTTTTTCCCGAATTTTCCATATTTCTAGGATATTTTTCGACATTTTCCTTCCATATAAACCTTGTCCAAACAATTACGAACTTAACAAAATAAACAGCCAATTTTGTGAAGCTGTGCGCAAAGAATGGTCTTGCATACATTCGAAAATTTATTTCTATTTTTATGTATATGAGGATAGGTCATAACTCAATCTAAAGACGATCGTTGTGTCGCAGACAAGCACATGGTGTGTTCGTAAACTGCAATGCGGCAACAACGTTTTAAGTTCATATTTGAATAATTCTATAGCATAGCTTCGAACGGTAATGTCTACGGTTCTCTGTTGACTTTTTCAGCAAAATACGACAAGCAGCAAAGCGGCTGGGGCACAACACACGCCAATCCTGCCTGTCGGACCTTTTTCTGGCTATTGGGGGTTGACCCAGGCGCCGTTAAACAGCTCTCGACTGCGGTGCCGGTACAAGGGCCATCGCTGCATATCATTTACACAGCGCCCTTTTGAAAACAGAAATGCAATCACGGGGGCTCTGTTTGACTGCGTACCTCTCCCGTCACTAGTTCAGTACACGCACGTCAAAGGCTGCGTCATCGAACTCCTGTCGCCAGCAGCGAGCAACAAAGTAACGCGTGTTTTTTACATTCGCACATACCGCTACATGCCAGTACGCATGTAAATACGTTTTATGATATATTAAGGCTATTTATAATTGCACAGTTTTGCAAACTAAGTCAGCTACACGCAGAGTGACGAAAAACAATTATGCAACTTGTCAACCGCAGGAAGAAAAAGGGCAGGAGACACCAAAATTAGGTTTGGATGTGTATCTACGAAAGAAGATTCAGTCCTCAATATGCTCTCTTTCGTTTTAAAAGTCTGAATATTCCAGGATAAAAACACAGAGGTTCACTAAGACATAAATTTCCACGAAACTCCAATACACAGTTGTAAGTGCGACACTAAACAGTAACGCCGGAAATCTCAAACGCGTATGCACTTCGCTCCAGAATAGATGTTATACGGACAGGACCCCAGCCAACTCCCAAACGAAAAAGGCGATACATTGGAGAACGATAAATGGTCAAATATTTGTAAATCTAAGGTACTCAACAGCTGCGGTTATCAGTCCCTAGGCTTACAAACTACTTAAACTTACTTATACCAAGGACAATACACATGACCATGCCCGAGGGAGGACTCGAACCTCCGACGGCGAGCAACCGCGCGCTCCGTAGCAAGGCGCCTTGGAACGCCCTGTGTGATATTCCTGGCCTATGACCACTTCATATTTCTGGCCGCTGGCCGTTTCTTTGCTAACATCGTACATGTCTTAAACGCGGAAAAAAGACAGAAGTGCAGCATATGTTGAAACGTGGGGTGGGGAGCAGTAGCATATGGCACAGGTGCTGGTTCCCGTGGAAAAGCCCGCCTTTGTTACTGGTACTCTTCTCGCATTGGCTGCTGCATTTCACGTCACGTGATTTCTTTTGAAATTAGTTTTGTTTATTATATACTAAATATTAATTATTCAGAGCTGAGAATTTGTGATAAATATCTCTCAAGGACAGGCTAGGTTTTGACAGTTTAAAAAGATTAAGGTGCCTTCTCTTACTGTAACAAGAGAAGAGCGATTTTGCAGAAGGCCATGTTTTGGCGCGAAATAGAGCGTCAGGTGTCCTCTCGCAACGCGCCGCAGTTTCAGTCTCGAGCTGACCACTATACGCGCCGAAAATGTTCAAATGCTTGTAAATCTATCGGACCAAACTGCGTGGTCATCAGTCCGTAGCTTACAAACTACTTAAATCTAGGTAAACTAATCTAAGGACAACACACACACCCATGCCCCAGGGAGGACTCGAACCTCCACGGCGAGCAACCGCGCGCTCCGCAGCGAGACGCTTTAGACCGCTCAGCTACTCCACCGCGGCTATACGCGCCGGGCCGCGCCGGTAATGCAAAAGTTTCGTATAATTGTGATAACATGTCGAGGTCTCAACATGAACTACGGTCAGCATAGGCCGTGTCGTATTAACAATAGTTGTTGATATTTTATTATTTATTTAATAAATGGCATCCCTGACAATTAAGAATCTCGCGAGTCGCTTCTTATGCTTCCATCCTACAGAACTTGTATGCTGTAGAAGAACCAACGACCTGTGTGCTGTCTTCTGCGCTGGGGACACAACTATGGAAGACAACAGGTTAATCAGAACTCTATGCTTTCCATAAAGACTTGGACAGCAACTACGGCACCTCGTGCGTACTGTAGGGCGGTACAAACGCACACTGCTACGCAACAGCATCCGCAAGGATGTGGAGGTTTTAAGGGACATGTGGGAGGAAGCAGTATTAACTTCTCCGTCCACAAATAAAAACCCCAAGGAAGCTTGTACCGGCCACACCACCACAGCGCAGAACGACAGTCAAAGCAGCAACACTATCTCTAACCCCCAGAAACGTTCCTTTGCGCCTGTTGACACAATTAAGTATTATTACAGTGGTCAACAACCTAATGTTTGGACTCATCACTAATGATCTCAACTTTGTACGAAATGCGCATATCTCATCCGGATGGTGAGGCAGAAGTTATCAACCCAGTAAGTTTCCGCATGACACGTATTTTAACCAGTAATTCCAATAAAAGAACAATTTGCGTTTTTCTCGTATACCATGAAAGGTTGTTGTTGTTATAGTCTTCAGTCCGGAGACTGGTTTGATGCAGCTCTCCACCCTACTCTATCCTGAGCAAGCCTTTTCATCTCCGCATAAGAACGGCAACCCGCATCCACTTGAATCTGCTTACTATACGCGTCTCTTGGTCTCCCTCTGCGATTTTTACCCCACACTCTTCCCTGCAATGCTAAATTTACGATTCCCCGATGCCTAAGAATGTGTCCTACCAAGCAATCCCTTCTTTTAGTCAGGGTATGCCAAAAATTCTTTTTCTCTCCAATTCTGTTCAGTACCTCTTCATTAGTTATGCGATCTACCCACCTCATCTTCAGCATTCTTCTGTAGCACCACATTTCAAAAGCCTCTATTCTCTTCCTGTCCGCACTGCTTATCGTCCATGTTTCACTCCCGTACAAGGCAACACTCCACACAAATGCCTTCAAAAAAGACTTCCTTACCCTTAAATTAATATTCGATGTTAGCAAATTTCTCTTTTTCAAAAATGCTTTTCTTCCCATTGCCATTCTGCATTTTATATCCTCTGTACTGCGACCATCGCATGTTATTTTACTACCCAAGTAACTGTCTGAATAATTTCTTTTAACTCCTCATATATTTCTTCGATATCCTCATCATCGGCAGAGCTAGTTGGCATATAAACCTGTACTACTGTTGTCGGTGTTGGCTTCGTATCTATCTTGACAATGATAATGCGATCACTGTGCCATGAAAGGTATGACACGTGAAAGAGGTGAAATAAGATGAATCTATAATCGATCCCCTGACTGTTCGACCTGTTTTCCACTGAATACCCACCCGACACAAGTCAACATTCTAACAAACACTCTTCTTGATGTTTTCTTGCAAGACACTATAAACAAAATGAAATTTTACCTCATCCGTAATAATTGTAGTGTTTTCCATGCTGTCCAGTCATTTTATAAAGACAGAAAATATTTAGAAGTGACATACTTCTTCTACCTACCACTTACGTAGAGTACATTGAGGAGAGCCAGACAGATTCCTTTGAAGAATCTTCAGGAAGTGAGTTTCATCAACAAAGGAAGTATCTTACAAAATACTAAAACATCTGTCAAAACAATTATGGGATCAGTTGAGATATCTAGGTTTTTAAGTATTGTCATCGTCAGAATGAACTTCAATGGTTCGACGTCTTTCAAATGTTGTTCAAATGTTTGTTAAGCTTAAGGAACTTAACTGCGGGGTCATCAGTCTCTAAACTTACAAAGTATTTAAGTACTTATGAACTAGCTTATACTAAAGACGGCACAAACATCCATGCCGGAGGGGGGATTGGAACCCCCGACCGCAGCGGCCGTGTAGACCATGACTAGCATGCCGCAGACCGCTCTCTTACACAAAGTACCCTTCGCCACACATCGTCTGGTGCCTTGTGGAGTGTATATGTTGATGCAGTTGCAAATGTACTTAGGAAAGACGTGTGTGTGATCATTATTCACGTCCATCAACGTTACCTGACCTTGCCAATATTGATGAGCAAATGATGCATGACGTTCCCTTTAGAATTTTGGAAGTCTCTGTATTTATGTTATCCGAGACACTGTTGGTGTTTCATTGTTGTAGTCCACTCCCCATTCATTTGTATGTGCAGCAATGTGTTTTTCGTATTTGCATATTTTGATTCGCCCCTGTTGATACCTACATATATATGTGTTGAGACGATTCTTCATGATCTCTAATGCTTTTCGCCTTCCCCCTACTTCTGTAGTCTGACATAAGATCAAAATTTAACATTTCACAGATGATGAGCACGAGTGATTCTAGACGCGATGCAAATGAACATATCTTTTGGACATGACTAACTCTGAAAAATGAAATATGAGCATGCGTATATTTTCGATCCCCTAAAATTATTTGTATTGCGGCGGGACGTTAAACTCTGATCTTCCTTTCTATATATCTATTGCATTTTGTGACTGTAAACTCCTGGAATTCTCTAGATATTTTAATAATTGCTTTGATCGTTACAATACCTAAACCCTTTTATTATAAATATGTAAGACACTAGAAGAAACGGAAAGGAAGGTCCAGATACAGGAATAAACATGTTCCCGTAGTACAGCTCTTTTCCGTAGAGGCACACTTAATGTGACACCCAGCTCCTGTTTTACTGAAAATTTAACACAAATGTACGCAAAAGCCAGAGTTCAAAAGCAGGACGTGTTTCGGGGCTGCACTAATTACAGCAACGGCGTGTCCGGGTTCTTCAAACCAGCAGTCTGCCTGCTCGGCGAATGTGACGTAATTATGAACTGTTTCCGAGAAGCGAGCTGGAATGTCATGTGGCACGTAATTTAATCATCTTGCACCTTCCTTATTACAAGTATTTCTTACATATGGACGATTTTACAAATTTTTAAGTTAATTCCTGTTTCTGAAACAATTTTGTTTATTTCTCTTAGAACGTCTGATGGTGCCTAGAAGAAGTGAGGCTGGCAATTGCTTGAGCAATCTAAGATTTTAATAAGTTTCTCTGTCACAGTTCTGCGCAGTAACAGTAATATTAATTACGGAGATACAGTTCTAACTAATTATTCCTCACCCTTCAAAAATCTTCAAAAGTTTGTAAATCTCTCCGGCTCAACTACTGTTGAAACTAAGGTAAACTAACCTAAGGACAAGATAAACACCCATGTCCGAGGGGGGATTCGAACGGCCGCGCGCATCGCAGCACGGCGCCCCAGTACGCACGGCTAATCCGCCGCGGTGCCTCATCGTTGATGCCACTATAGGACACCAAATGTTCAAATGTTTGTAAATTTATCGGACCAAATTGCGTGGTCATCAGTCCGTAGCTTACAAACTACTTAAACCTAGGTAAACTAACCCAAGGACAAACACACACACCCATGCTCCAGGGAGGACTCGAACCTCCACGGCGAGCAACCGCGCGCTCCGCAGCGGGACGCTTTAGACCGCTCGGCTACTCACCGCGGCTATAGGACACCCATGGAACGTAGTTTGGAAAGCTCTCGTTCAATGCACATTTGTTTGTTTTGCCAGCACTTTACATTGCGTAGTAAGAGCAGCCCAGTTCATGATGGCTGGCTTATTATTTATTTATGTCATGCAGTGTAATTGTACTGCTGATAAATAGTCCCCAAGTAACAGAATGTTTATAACTTTTCTATTTAATATCGTCAAAAATGTTAAGAATTCGGCTACTTTTGGAGGGAGATGGCGATCTGCCAATAAGAGTGTGGCCAGAGCAAAAAAAAAAAAAAAAAAAAAAAAAAAAGCGATCGGCCTTTTTGTTGGGACTGTAACTCTGGCTGTTTTATCTGACGTAGCCTACATCATCTGGAAATGTTAGAAGAAAACCTCTTTTATCATTTAATCATTTATCTTTACATTTCACTATTATTTCACAAATGTTAGCTTATGCGTAAGAGTGTACGACTAAGGATGACAGGTACAAGACACTATTTGTAGTTGCTGGGCATGAAAACTGACGTGTACGATTCGACCCTAAGTCTATATCGTGCCATATTTCTCGAACAGAGCCCAACACGCGTATGCTGTGTTAGGCTAATACTGCATAGTTCGGTAAATACATGAAGGAGCAAGGTACATCATTTATTTGAAGACTACGACAAGAAATGTGGGTATGAACAAACGCACGAAGTTCTGTGAAGGAATCCCGTAACGTTACGTGTCACAAGGGAAAAGGAACTGCATGCGGGTGGAGTAGCATGCGGGGTCCAATCCGACTTTATCGAAGCAGTCTTATAATATAAGTATAATTGCGCATAGTTCCACGACAAGGCGAACTGCTATCACATATCTATATGCAAACCGTTAAAGAGCGAACGATAGGGGACAGTGGTGTAAAGCGGTGGATTTGCAATCGACGATATCATTCGGTAATCTGGATTGAGACTTTCCTCTGCCTTCCTGAAAATGGTTAAGGCGAATCCGGAATGTTTCCGTTGAAAACGACTTGGGCAATTTCGTCCCCAGTACGTCGTTGAGACAAACTTTAGCCTTCCCCACCCGCCTCCCAGTATACTCGGCTCGTTCTGCACTACGAGCCTCCCGGCTCCACTACAGTGTTCCCCTATTAAGACACGGAATAATGATGGACAGAGACGCACGGGCGACCATATAAACTAAAATAATGAGTCTGAAGCCTCCGTACAGGCGTCCAGTCCCTAGTGGCTAGCTATTCATATATATATATATATATATTATTTTTGACGTAAGCTTTACCGCTGATTTTGTAACTTTTATTATGTGACTTGTAGGTACTGCTTCAATGCTCTACATCTAATTAGTACTTACATTCTCCTTTTTTAAATAAAAACTGACTTTTTTTTTATAAATTTTGCAATTTCATGTTATAAGTATTAATTTTATATGATGAAGGCAATATTAGCCATTGCCGAAACCTGGTTAAAAATTAAAAATCTTCGCGAACGAGGGCTGCGCTTTCATCCTTTAAACCAGGCCTCTCCAACTCGGGTGCTTCGCGAGCACTGGGAAAAGCACCGGTGCTCTGCTGAAGTGCCGTTGGTGTGGGGCACGTGATGTGAGCGAGGCAGGCACAGCGCATTCAGGACACTGTTAGGAGAGGAACGTGTTGTCGAGGCGCTTAGCACTACGAGACTCGTTTGTAATTGAAACGAATAATAACAATAATAATGACAATTTTGTGTATAGACAAACAATAGTTTTATCGCGGTCCTTATTTAGCACAAATTTTCAACAGTCTTTGTTGATCTTTGCCATCGCTTAGAAAGCACTAATTTTCTCATATTAGGCACAATCGTTTTGGCAGTTGCAATTCTAAATACAGCTTACAACGTTAAACTTGAGCTTGTTTTTGTTTTGTTAATACTCATAACTGAAAACGTTTGTTCACAAATGGACAAGGGCATGAGTTCACAAATGGACAAGGGCATGAATCCTCGCGAATTCCTGTTGATCAACGCCTTTATAATAAGTAATTGAAATAACTATTGTAATGGTATTACCGGTCTGACAAAATTGAACCTTACTGCAGTTTTATCAATTCAATTTGGAGACATCATGGGGCATGCTCTGGGTGCAACGAAAGAGGTACGATAAAAATTTCTGATACAATGAATGTAACTCTTTCGTGTACTCCCTAATCTGGAAATAAGAGTTTAATTTATAGGATTTTGAGAGGGAAAAAATTCCAAATTTCGTTCTTGTAGCTGACTTTTAGAATGCAAATCTAGCAATTTGGAACTTCCCATACACATAGTGCCTATTAATTTATTTTTACACTGCAACGATTTATTCAAGTCGTGTAAATAACCCGTGATGTCTTTCTTGAAAGTGAGGTCAGCGATCTAAATGTTCAAATATTTGTAATCCTACGGGACGAAACTTTTGTCGTCATCGGTACCTAGACTTACAAAGAACTTAAGCTTAATACTAAGGACAACAAACACGCATGCTCGATGGAGGATTCGATCCTTCGACGCTAGGAGCCGCACTATCCGCAATAAGCACAAACAGAAAGTTAAATTTTGTTTTTCTTTTAGAATAAACAACGACTTACCTTTTCAGATGGTGGCAATTGTGCTTTTAATTTGCTAATCAGTTCCCTTCTGTTTGCTCTGACAATCCCCTCGTGTATAACGGAATGTTTATTTTATAAAAGCTGGTGGTGGATGGGAGGATCCAGATGGCCCGGGTTGTGAAGCAGCCATCGAAATCAAGCATGTACTCCAACTGCATGTTGTGCCACAGGGTGGTCCTCCTTGTTTTTGGCCACAGTTTGGCGGTGGACATTCATCCTAATGGATAGCTGGTCGGTGGTCATGCCAATATAGAAAGCTGCACAGTGATTGCAGCACAGTTGGTAAATTACGTGGCTGGTTTCACAGGTGGCCCGGCCTCTGATAGGGTTTATTTCCGTAGTGACGGCGCTTTGATATTGACGGCAGAGTAGCATATTAAGCATTTTACGCTCCCACCAGGCTTAAATAATCTTCCTATTAAGTAATAAAAATGGAACACACAAATCCGAACCTTTTGTGCTCATGACAAGAGATACATGTTCGCAAGATATATTAACAGCGCTCTACTTGATGAGATTCAAACAGATATTCATCTCATCCAAGAAGACGCGCTGCTACACAGTGAGGCAAGAGTGGTGGGGGAAAGCACCGGTGCCGCACGGCACGACCCTGAGGTGCGCAAGCACCGAGTGCTCGAGTTGGAGTGGCCCGCTTTAAACCAAAATAAGACGTCTATCTCTGCGGCCACAGATCACTGGCAGAAAGGGAGAAGAGTAAATCGACGTGGCGAGTACGGACCGGCAGTTGCAGCAGACAATACCGTAGCGCAGTGCTGGGGCTATCAGTCGGCTGTGTCTGGCGCATGCCTTGCAAAAAGGAGCCGCCGCCTTCTCTTCTGCCGCCCTCTCTCCTGCGGTCTCGGCGGCTGTGGGGGCAGTGGCCAGACTAATGCCTGCACATTTGTTCTGCTCTGAGCCGTGAAGTCGCATCATTCATTGCCCCAGTGGCAGCCCGAGAGGCCGAAATGTCGGGTGGTCCTCAGACACGGCAATCGCTAGCCTTCTGCCACCGGGCATTGGCAGTATTGCAACGCGGGCTGGTTACACACATGACGGATTTCTTCCGTCGCGGTCAATTGACCGTCGCCGCTCACAGAAAGCTAGCGTTTACACGCACGGCGGTAAAATCTCCGCCGCCGTTGTACGAGTCAGCCGATTACTGTCAGTGTTAAAATGTTTCTAAATCTATGAGACATCCACTGAAAAACACAATAATTAGCAATTAAAAATTGATGTCCATTGCACTAGAAAAATTGTAGGAATTTACTGAAGATTACTCATGTTTTCAAGAGAGAAAAAATCCAGTTAACAACTGCGTACACTCGCAAAGGCTCAATTCGAACTGAACAAAATAACTGTCAACGGTAGAAACATCCCTGTGTGTGTAAGCGTGCATTTGGCGAAGTGCGCCACTACTTGAGTGGCAGCCGGCGAGTCTTACCGCTCGGTTTTTCTTCCGCTTACAAGGAGAGGACGCCTACTCGTCATCGCCGAATTCGTCCAAATTTATGGCGTGGTGAGACACAAAAGTGCCCCAAGTGGGAACTGCACATGGCCAAGCGTTTAGGAAATAAAAGGAAGTTTCATTAATTTAGACAACATTGTGAAAGGAGAAAAACAGCGATCTATTTGGTATGATTAATATTGCAAAAAACCGCCTTGCTCGCAAAAAAAAAAAAAAAAAAAAAAAAATAACAGGTTTTATTGACCGGTTTCGACCTGACGTAGGTCATCTTGGGAACAAAATGTAGCCCATGTGGCCAGTGCTGGACTCGACTGGGATAGGCTGTCCTGGCTGTTCTGCTGCCAGCTAGAGTTCCAGCCAAGTCCAGTTTGACTGTTCACAGCGAGCGGAGCAGAGAGCACTTACAGCTCAGCTGAAGCTGGAACAGTCTTGTGGGAAACTCTGTTAACCGAAGAATATAATGCTTGATTATAAGTCAGAAGCATGAGTACAAATGGCGCGCAGAAGCGCTGAGAAACAATGACTCAAGTGCCTCTTAATGTAAGCTTAAGCAATAGTCATATGTCAGCACAGGAGATTACTGTAGCCCGTAAGTATCATAAACCCTCGTTCTTTCGATTCACAACGAGACCACCTGGGTATCGGATTTTAGAATTTCTTTATATTTATCGTACGTGAAGTTCAGAACTTAAATAACAATAAGCCAAAGCCGTTTCACGGTACTCTGAAATTCTTGAAGAAATCGACTTTGTAGTTTTGCAAGTAGACGTAAGTACCAATAATTAAATCAGTTGCAGCGTCTATCGGCGTAGCTCGGCTGGTAGCGTTGTGACCTCACAACCATACAGTCGGTGGTTCCAATCCCGCAGTGCCGAATACTTTTTTTCATTGAAACTTCCTGGCAGATTAAAATTGTGTGCTGGAACCGGGACCCGAACCTGGGACCTTTACTTTTCGCGGGCAAGCGCTCTACCACTGAGCCATCCCGACACGACTCACGGCTCCACCCCACAACTTCAATATTGCCAGTACCTCGCCTCTTACTTTCCAAACTTCAGGTCAAAGGTCCCAGGTTGGGGTCCCGCTTCCGGCACACAATTTTGATCTGCCAGGAAGTTTCATATCGACGCACAGTTTCATTCTGATTACTTTTTTCATTGTTTTCGAATTCAGTTACATGAAATATTTGAGCTGGAAACCTTGTCGTCACCTAAAACGATGATTGAGTGGGTCAGCTACCTGGAAAGCCATTAGTAGCTATGGAGATGACTTTCCAAAAACAGCGTCGTAGCTTTTCACAAACTGAACATTCAAAGACTGCCGTCGTAACTAATAGTGACGCCAATACTATAAAAGACTTAACTTACGTTTTTTGATAGAAACAATCATTATTAAAAACCTTCTATAAAATCTAGAAAATTAAGATTAAACGAAAATACGTGCACTTTTCATAAAAATTATCATTAGATAATAAAATTGTGTAAGTATCCGAACACAACGAGAAAAAAAAAAAGCCTCGACAGGATTTGAACCGCCGACCTTGAGGTTGTAAGGCAAGAACGCTACCACCTTAGGTACACCGACAGATACAACTCATTTAAGAATTAATATCAAAGAATTAATATCAAAAAATTCTAAAATCCGATACCCATGTGGTCTCCTAGTGAGTCGAAAGAACCAGGGATTATGATACTTATGCTTTGCAGTAATATCCTGTAATATAGCTCTTGCTCAAGCCTAAATTAAGAGGCATGCAAATACTAACAATCATTGTTTTAGCACGTTATTCTGTGTTAGTCACCTCTGAGGACAGGGATTCAGAAGCAACGTATGAGTTAACTCATGATTTTGGGTGTGTAAGTACTTACACATCATTTTTGTTTTTGTTTTTATTATTCTGAAACATATGGATGGCTTTACAATCAAAACGTCATATCTAACATGTAATAGTAATATTTTGATTTTTACTTCGTGCCAGAAGGACGGCCTATTATGCCGAGACTAAGGGTGCAATTCGTGTTGCAACATTTGAACGATCTATTACAGATTTAATATAAACTCTTTTAAACCAGAAGAAGACGAAAAAAAAATTCAGGACATTTGGGTGACACGAACTCCAGTGACAATAGTCGTGTCACGATGGGTATATACTTGAATTATGTTACATTAAAGATACCTTCAGAAACAAAGTTACGGATGACAGTTTTCAAATTACGATTTAATGTCTTGCGCGAGGGCTTGTGCGACTGCACCGTTTGCACGACGCCGGCCCTGATGGTGAAGTAGGACGACGTGTGAGACTTTGGATCTGGCGGGATGCGTGCTTGGGTAGCCTTTGCAGGTGCCTAGGGTGTCGCAGAGGCTTAGCGCAACTGCTAGCAAGCAGGAGGTTCTGGGTTCGAATCCAGACCACAGCATAAACTTTGATATGTCTACGTTGTATCATTGCAATACTTACGAGCAGCCGAGACTCAGAAACCCCAGTTAAAATCTATATTTACAATAGCTGCCTCGTCACATAGCGACGCGTTTCGTTCGCAGAACAAAATTAGTCTTATAGTTTTCTTTCGAAATTTCTAACGAACATTAGAACTTAATGTTTAAAAAGATTCAATAATTTTCCCCCTGGATATTTATTTCCTCCTTGACATAATAAAGTAACAAAATTTGAGTAACTCTTCTAAATTCTACCAGCCACTGTGCTGAGAACAGAAAGTATATTTCAATTCATAATACCGCATCTTTATCAATAACTGAATAACACTTTCATGATATTGATATGTAAGTTTATAACTTCCTGAAGGCTTTAACCTCTCATACTTCCATTAAACGACATTTAACTATAAAAAATCGAATCAAAACGAAAGTGTTTAAAAATTCTTCCCCGGTGCCTTGAAACGGCATACTCTGTAACACCTCACAAGTTAGGAGCCAAAATCAACCAAATAGGCAAGGGCTTTGACCACCAGTATGATGTTTCTTGACTTTTGTGAACGCTAAACTTAGGAACGTGGCTCATTTTCAATACGCTGGTGCACTGATACAACAAATATTCGAAAGGCGTTACTCATGAAGTCCACTAATGTAGGCCGTATTTTACTGTAAATCACGTAGTGGAAGAAGGTGTGTCCCAAGTTTTGTTTGTGACGTCGTATTTCATTGGCCACGTTCCTCGCCAAAATGCTGTTTTTAACGCTAAGGAATACTCTGGATAGTGAAGTATCAAGTTCTCACGACGCAAAACTCCATCAGCTCCACCTATACAAATACTTCCATAGCACATGCGAGAATCACTTATCATCACGAATGGCTAATCAGCCTGACGGAGGCGGTTAAAAGTACTGAGCAGCGACCAGTGAGGAAATTTATATTTGAGGCGTCAAATCCGTAGACTTGAAACGAATCAGGTTAGAAACGTCAATCTTCTTGAATAATCAGAACCGTTACCAGCTGACAGTAAAAACGTTACTGAATGTCTTTCTCACAATGAATTATGCAGGATATAGACATTGAAAAAGCTCGGTCATAATGGACGCACTTCTTTAGAAGCAGTAAACGTCAGACATTATACAGCAGCAATAAACAACAGAAACTGTGTGATGTGCTTGCCCCCATATAAAGCCGAAGTAGGAACACAGAAATTTACGGCAGTTGGTAAGTTCGCGGCTGGGACTGGAAACTGCACCACAATCAGATCTCTGTGGAAATAACTGCAGACCACTTACAAAGAGACTTCTGGGCAGTCCGTAGTTTCATGAACTCTGTAAAACTGGTACTATGTACTGTACTGCTTGATATGCAAGTTAATTGCAGAAGTAATGACGCTGCTAATCACTATACCACCAATAAACAAGTTTGCCATTATCAACAAGCAGTATTTAATTAATAGTGAAGTTTAGCAGCCACTGCTGCGACTAGATTAAGTTGATTCAATGAAGTAGTAATTAGCATCGTTCTCATTTGGCAGACATAGTTAGAAGTAGGTGTAGAGTGAAGCATCGTCACGAAATAGTACAGTGAAGACTAAGAAGTGAATTGTGTACAGGGATCTTGAGGTTGGCTGGTGACGTACAGGAAGGAAGTCAAGTAGCAGATCAACACTTACAAGGAGACCACATCGGTATCGGATTTTAGAATTTCTTTATATTTATTATACCTGAAGTTCAGAATTTAAAGAACAATAAGCCAAAGCCATTCGAAGCAAATCTCAATTTTTTTTTGAGAAAATCGACTTTGAAATTTTGCAAAGTGCACGTAAGTACCGGTAATTAAAAGGGTTGCAAACATCTTTCGGTGTAGCTCAGGTCGTAGCGTACTGGCGTCATAACCATAGAGTCAAGGTTCGAATCCCACTGGATTTTTTTTTTCTTTTTCGTTTTCCCAACATTTTGGTATCTCTAATTCTACTTGTTGTGTCAGTTTTTGTTTATGTGTAGTCTAGGTGAAATCCTTGTCGTCACGTAAAACGATGGTTGAGTAGGGTAGCTTCTTGGAAAGCAATTAGTAGCTAGGAAGATGACTGTCTAAATACAGTGCCGTAGCTGTTCACAAACTGAACAAAGACTACCGTTGTCAACTAACAGTGAAGCCAATACTGTAAAAAATATAACTTACTTTTTTTTGATTGACTATCATCATTAACAACTTCCATAAAATATAGAAAATTACGAAAAAAACAAAAACACATGCAGTTTTCGTAAAAATTACCATTATATATAAAAATTGTGTAAGTGTTAGAACACAACGGGGAAAAAAATTTAAAAAAATCTGCCATGAAAGGATTTGAACCACGCCGGCCGCGGTGGCCGAGGGGGTTCGAATCCCCCCTCGGGCCTAGATATTTGTGCCGTCCTTAGGATTAGCTAGTTCATAAGTACTTTGTAAGTTTAGAGACTGATGACCCCGTAGTTAAGTCCCATAGACTCTAGAAACATCTGAACATTTGATTTGAACCACAGAACCCATGGATGAAAAGCCAGAACGCTACTACCTGAACTACACGAACAGATGCGGCTACCCCTTTACTTATTGGTATTTACTGCATACGTATATTTTGCTAAACTTTTAAGTCGATTATCTCGAAAATTTTTGAGAGTTGCGCCGAATGGCTTTGGATGGTTGTTATTTAAGTTCTGAACTTCACGGATCATAAAAATAAAGAAATTCTAAAATCCGATACCCATGTGGTCTCCTTGTTAGTGCCAAGATTGGCAGCAGAAACGACAACTACATTAGAATTTGGTAGGTATTAGCGGAACCAGAACCAGCTGCTGCTTCTAAGACAGCACAACTGATCAGAAGCGGGACATTCGCAGTAGTGGCTCCCGTCCTCTTTTAGACCGGGATCGATTTGGTTTCTTTCTTGTGGGAAGGGACGAGAAGAATAAAAAAAAAAAAGACAAGGAAAGAATGAAACTGTGCACATTTAAATTTGCTACTATAATACAAATTTTTAATAGAAAATTAAATTCGGTTTGCAAGAATGTAGTTTTAGAGTTTAGATCTTCTGTTCGAGTCCGTATTCCTGAGGCTAATACTGTTGTTCAAAGTACACGCGTATAATCGGTTGCTTTCAATCGATTTCTGAATCTCTCTTTCCGTAACTGACAACTGACCTTGCTATCGGTTGGGATTTGCTTAGGTTAAAATCCTTTAATTCGTTTCTACTTTCCTTCTGCGTGTTTGCGAAATGTCCGAATGTTTGTAAACCTATTCGACCAAACTGCTATGCATCACTCCCTAGACTTACAAACTACTTAAACTAACTTACACTAACTAAGAGCAATACACTTACCTATGCCTGAGGGAGGACTCGAATCTCCGGCTGGAACGAACGCCCTGTACGTAGCATGACGCCTTAGACCACGCGGCGTGTGTCTGAGGTTCGTTTTTAATTACAAGCGTGGTACGAAAACTTTGTTCACGTAAATACGTTATGGAGAAAAGCACTACTTAGTGCAAAGAGATTTCTCGAATGTTATTGTACGAAATTTTGTTTTTAATTACTAAAGGTCATGGATTCAAATTGTTTCTTACAGTGTTTATCATTTACAGGGGACTCGACATGTCTCCCCCACTTGGGAACGAAACACAAGGAAGCAATTTTATACATAGAACGTGTCATCTCAAATGTAACTGAAAATTTCTGAATGTAAAAAGCACTGACAAGACCACGAGGCAAATGAGTATTAAACGGGCCAATTTTCTACACTTCTGGCAGCAGCAGTGAAGTTGTCAAGTTATCTTGTACAGACCATGGGGCTTGAAAGTTAAAAAAAAAAAGGAATTAATAATTGAAAACAAATAAACGTTGAAAATATTAATTCTTTAACGGAGCATATTTTAGCTCTTGCGGAACACCGGTGGTGCGCGCACCACAGTTTGGGAAACAGTTATTTATAGCGTAATTTACAGGTACCAACGAAAGAGAACAGTAGAGAACGAGGAAAATGCAGATAATGTTAGGACGTATTGCGACCGTGTAGATGAACACCTTGTAACAAAGCGCCCGAGAATCGACACTGTATAAACGGTGATGAGGACAGACACCTGTCTTTATTACCAACACTTGTTCGCCTTCAATGTCTTCAACTTACAGCGAAGGGTGGCGGGTTCAAATGTTTGTTCAAATGTTTGTAGCTTATGGGACTTAACTACGGGTCATCAGTCCCTAAACTTACAAACTACTTATGAACTAGCTAAGTCTAAGGACGGCACAAATATCCATGCCCGAGGGGGGATTCGAACCCCCGACCGTAGTGGCCGTGCAGACCGTGACTGGAGCGCCTCAGTCTCATCGGCCACCGCGGCCGGTAAATGTTTGTTAAGCTTATGGGACGTAACTGCGGGTTCATCAGTCCCTAAACTTACAAACTACTTATGAACTACCTTATACTAAAGACGACACAAACATCCATGCTCGAGGGGGGATTCGAACCCCCGACGGGGAACGGCCTCGCACCTCGGAGCACAGTGCCTCAATGCGCTCGGCCGAGGCGGTCGGGGCTTCGAAACCTTGTCGGATCACGGAATGTTTCGGATTGCGATTTAACCCAGCCTTCACCTCTCAACGATGTGAGGAGTCGCCAGAAATGACAAGTGCTTCGGATTCCACATTAATATGTGGGTCCATTTCCCTCGTTGGATAGCTGGGATAGGTAAGAAAGACGCAAGTTGCCCAAGTGGCGTCCAGTTGAAAGATTTGAACCAGTCACCCCATTGAGCCACACGAAATTATTCTTATTATTACCCCTTCAAAATTCGCAGGCCTGTTTCGAATGAACTGGGAACCGTACACAACGCGTACCTGAGATCACATTATGTCATCAGTAAGGCGTGATACACAAAAGCTTTTAAGTATCCGCACAAAAACATGCAGCGCATTTAAGCCGGACACATTGCACGGTATGGATTGGCAAGCGATAATCGGGATACTTTTGACAGCGAAATAATGTTACGAGTGCATCAAATTATATATTGTAGGCATCCGCAGCGGTAGACTTTTGAGACATATTGAATGGAAACCGCTTCAGCTGTACGGTACTCTTTTATTGTAAACCAAATAGTTTCGTGGCATTAGAGCCACATAATTAGGGTTATTTGTACACAATAAAGAGCAAATGCCACTAACAATCACGTTATGGTATTTTACATTTGGCTATAGAGAAGAAGATTCAAAAATGTTCAAATGTTTGTATAGCTTATGGGACTTAACTACGGGGTCACCAGTCCCTAAACTTACAAACTACTTATTAACTAGCTAATCGTAATGACGGCGCAAATATTCATGCCCGAGAGGGGAATCGAACCCCCGACCGTAGTGGCCGTACAGACCGTGACTGAATTACATCAGTCCCCCGGCCACCGCGGCCGGGTAGAGAAGAAGACTCTAGGTGAAAAGTACTACCAAATTATTTCATATTTTTCTCGGTGATTCTAGACGACCCAACTTTCTCTGGTTCTATTCCATAAATGATAAGTGAACTGACCGAATTGAAACAATGTGTAAATCGTAAATATGATAAAATTTAGTATACCTATCGGTGGCATTGCGTTGGGGCCGCCCGTCGTCAACTATGTGCTGTTCATGACGAAGCTGGTACGTCAGAAGAGATTGAAATATTAAGATGGAAGAAGCGTTTCCAATGTACACACTCAACGGACAACTTGATCTACGCCATCGCGACATCTTTGCAAATTTTGATTGTTTGGATAATAATATATAAGGCATGCAGTCCTCATGTAGGATACCCAAAGACAACCTACTTAAACACTATTTAAATTCAAAATATTTAATATGGTAATGTAAGATTTAATTCGTAATCTATCATTTTATTGCCAGACCAAGACTTATGTCCCAAAAATCTATTGTTATTACAATAATATATTAAAAAGGCGGCTCTTGTTTAACGATGTAAAACAGTGAACATTTTTTGTGATATGTAAAAAGACGTAGCCCAACAGTCGCTGCAACAATACTTGTTTTAAAGCGTTAACCGTCTCACGCTCAATTTGATTTTCGCGCATGGGCACTTCTGACGTACCAGCTCGTCAAAAACAGCACATAGTTGACGACGGGCGGCCCCAACGCAACGCCACCGATATGTACGCTTAATTTTATCATATTTACCACTTACACATTGTTTCAATTCGGGTAATCCAATTTATTTATCATTTATGGAATAGGACCAGAGGAAGTTGGGTCGTCTAGAGTCACCGAGAAAAATAAGAAATAATTTCTGAGTCCTTTTCACCTAGAGTTTTCTTCTCTAAAGCCAAATGTAAAATACCATAACGTGATTGTTAGTGGCATTTGCTCGTCATTGTATACATATAACACTGATGATGTGGCTCTAATGCCACGAAACTAGTTGGTTGAAAATAAAAGAGTACCATACAGCTGAAGCTGTTTCCATTCAATATGACTCAATGTTACGTGTGCTTAGGTATCCAGAGTAATGATACAATAAAACGAGGTCAATTTATCATTTCGTAATTTACGCCTGACTCGCGGTGTCTTCAAAGCGTCTTAGAGATTATCAATGTTTTACAGTGGAAAGAATAGTTTTATAGGGGAAAATTACAGTCTTCATGACCCGAGCTAGACTGAATTACCTGTTTCTTGCACTGTCGCCTGTTCGCTTGCAAACAGCCCATATAACGTGCAGCGCCCGTGTTAGCGGTGCTGCCCACTAGCCCTCATAAACTTGGCGTACAGAGCGCAGGTGAACGAGTGCTCAGTGGCTGTGCTCTCCATCTAACTATATGTAACTAGGCAGTTCCTGGGGGTCTGCTCTATGTTCCTGCATGCCTCACTCACAAGTTTGTGAGAGGGCTTTCGTAGGCTAACCGTATCCTCTGGCACTAAAGGCTTCTCCGCATCTCACTAGACGAACAAACTCCTCACCACCACAGCTACTCTCCCCTCGCCGCGCGGTTTAAGCCGTCAAGTCATAGCTTGGGCGGCCGCTCCAGCCGGATGTTGGAGTCCTCCCGCGGGCATGGGTCTGTGTATTATCCTTAGCATAAGTTAGTTTACGTAGTTTATAAGTGTTGAGACTTACGCCCTTAGCAGTTAGTACTTTAGGTTTACAAACATTTTAATCTCTCCCCTCTCTAATAAGCAATATCTGCTACTGTGCTATTTGGTAAGAGTTCCACATATTCGAGCAACACTCCTTTCCTAGAAAGGTAAAGCAATCAACAATACGAAGTTTGGTTCGTAAACCACAGTGCTTTACTAGGCATGGTCCTGTTTCCAGGTGGTATGCCGTTGCCTTCCTCCGACCTTAGAACTGTCTTATGTAGCCAAAGAAGGACCTGCAATTCAATGTGGATTCCGAAAAACGGTGATACTCAATATTTTTCACACCAGCAACATTGCCAGAGGTGAAAGAAGTGGACCTGGCGGGGATCCAACCCGTGACATTTTGATTTATAGTCTGGCACTCTACCATTGTGCTACCGAGCCACACCCGTATAAGGCCGAGGTGGTGAGCCGGCCGCCAGCCAGGTTAGTCGGGCTGGCGTGATGTCACTGCGGGCAGCTCACCAACGCGCAGACGACGCAAAGTAGCGAGAGGGCGTGTCCACGCAACACGAATAGAGACGGTCTCTGCGCACTCCGTGTCATGTCACACCTACTAGGCCGTGGTCGCTATGGTCTGCCTGTAAACACCCCACTCCATCTACCCAGCTACGTCAAAAGCTGCTTCTACAGGGTCTTTCTCAACAGTGAAGTCACCCTTCCGCGCGCGATTTAAATCGGCGTCGACGCTGTTCGCAAATACTGTCGGGCCGCGGTGGAGTAGCCAAGCGGTCTAAAGCACCTCGCTGCGGAGCGCGCGGTTGCTCGCCGTGAAGGTTCGAGTCGTCTCTGGGGCATGGGTGGGTGTGTTGTCCAAATGTTCAAATGTTTGTAAAGCTTATGGGACTTAACTACGCGGTCATCAGTCCCTAAACTTACAAACTACTTATGAACTAGCTACAACTAAGGACGGCACAAATATCCATGCCCGAGGGGGGATTCGAACCCCCGACCGTAGTGGCCGTGCACACCGTGATTGCAGCGCCTCAGTCCCCTCGGCCACCGCGGCCGGCGTGTGTTGTCCGTAGGTTAGTTTACCTAGGTTTAAGTAGTTTGTAAGCTACGGACTGATGACCACGCAGTTTGGTCCGATAGATTTACAGACATTTGAACATTTGAAATACTTCCGGGCGGCGTTTATTTACTTATAAATAAATTGGCTAACAATATATTCTTCCAGAATTCAAGATTGCAGAGTAATTACCTTTATCATACAAAAGGTAATGGTAAATTAGGATACATATATTCATTACAAACAAGGAACAGACTGAATTATTTATTTTATTCAAAAAGCGCGATTATTCTGTAGAATTAAAACCTTATTCTAATGTTGCGTTTCCTTTAATTTCATCAAGTTAGCTGAGAGTAACAAAAGGGTTTAATAGTGGAATAAGAGACACAAGAAGATGTTCAAAAGGGCGAGCACCTTGGATGCCGAGTTAATTTTATCCTGTGCCTTCGTGGGATGTACATCTACATCTACATAGATACTCTGCAAATCACATTCAAGTTCAAATGTTTGTAGCCGGCCGCGATGGCCGAGGGGCCTGAGGCGCTCCAGTCACGGTCTGCACGGCCACTACGGTCAGGGGTTCGAATCCCTCCTCGGGCATGGATATTTGTGCCGTCCTTAGTGTTAGCTAGTTCATAAGTAGTTTGTAAGTTTAGGGACTGATCACCCTGTAGTTAAGTCCCATAAGCTATACAAACATTTGAACATTTGATTTGAAATGTTTGTACAACTTATGGGACTTAACTACGGGGTCATCAGTCCCTAAACTCACAAACTACTTATGAACTAGCTTACACTAAAGACGGCACAAACATCCATGCCCGAGGGGAGATTCGAATTCCCGACCGCAGCGGCCGTGCAGACCGAGACTGGCACGCCGCAGACCGCTCGGCACTGCGGCAGGCCTCACAATTAAGTGCCTGACAGAGGGTTAATTAACCACTTTCATAACCTTTCTCTACCGTTCCATTCTATAGTAGAGCGCGGGAAGAAAGAACGCCTAAATCGTTCCGTTTTCGATCTGATTTCTCTTATGAAGGTGGGTGCTAGCAAAATATTATTACAATCAAAAGTAAAAATCGGCGATTGAAATTTCGCAAATAGATCTCGCCGCAACGAATAACGTCGTTCTTTTAATGATTTCAAACTCAAATCGTGCAACATTTCCGTGACGCTTTCCCCCCTGTAACGTGATAAAACGAGCTGCCCTTCTCTGAATCTTCACGATGTCATGTTGAGGGTCCCACACTGGGCAACAGTACTCCAGTAGAGGACGCATAAGTGTGATGTAGACAGTCTCTTTGGTGGAGCTGTTGCATCTTCGAAGCGTTCTGCCAATGAAACGTAACCTTTGGTTCGCCTTCCCCACAATATTTTCTATGTATTCTCTCCACTCTAAGGTTTGACTGATTTATCGTGTAATTTAAGTTCAGCGGATTTCTTTTAGTGGTCATGTGTATTACTTCACACTTTTCATTATTTAGTGTTAATTGCCAATTTTCGCACCAATTAGAAATTTGTCTAGATCGCTATGCAGTTGCTTTGATCCTCTGTTGACTTCACTAACCGATAAAAGACAGCATCATCTGCGAACAGTCTAAGGCAAGCTATTCAGATTGTCTGCTAAATCGTTTATAAACACAAGGTAGAGTAGCGGACCTATAACGCTTACCTGGGGACCACCAGATATGACTTCTGTTTTATTCGATACATACATATTGTGGGGAAGGCGAACCAAAGGTTACGTTTGTGAGGTACAGTGTCAAAATCCTTCCGGAATTCCAGATATATGGAATCGATTTGAGATCCCTTGTCGATGGCAGTTATCACTTCATGTGAATAAAGGGCAAGCTGCGTTTCGCAAAAACGATACTTTCTAAATCCGTGTTGACTATTGGTTAATAGGTCGTTCTCTTCGAGGTAGTTCATAATGTTCGAACAAATTATATGTTCTAAAATACTACTGAAAATCGAAGTCAATGAGATGGGCATGTAATTTTGGGGATCACTCCTATTGCCTTTCTTGAAATTGGTGTCACCTGGGCTACTTTCCAGTCTTTGCGTTAGGATCATTCGCTGAGTGATAGGTTGTATATGATATATGCAATCTAGCCAGGAAGATTTATTTTCGTTTAGTGACTGAAGTTGTTTTACACTCCAGGAACATCTACTTCCAAATTTCGCATCCTGGCAGCTGTTCTTTGTTCGAATTCTCGACTGTTCACTTCGTCTTCTTTTGTAAAATAATTTCGGAAAACTGTTTAGCAACTCTGCTTTAGCAGTACTGTCATCAGTAGTATCACCATTCACGTAGTGAAGGTATTGTTTGTTTTCCGCTAATATACTTCACATACGACAAGAATTTCTTTGGATTTTCTGCCAGCATTCCAGAAACTATTATAAGATTCTCGCATTGAAGTCCGCGCTAGATTGAGAGTTTCTGTGAAAGATTGCTAGTCTTGGGGATTCTGTGTCTGTTTAAATTTTGCATATGTTTTTCTTTGCTTCTGCAACAGTGATCTGATCTGTTTTGTGTACAACGGGGATCTGCCCCCACTTTATTAATTTATTTGGTATAAATCTCTCGATTGCAACTGACATTATGTCTTTGAAAGTGAGCCACAACTGATCTACAATCGCATTTTTAGTTTTGAAAGACTGGAGACCATCAATCAGGAAAGCGTGAAGCGAATTTTTATCTGCTCTTTTGAATAGATATATTTTTCGATTATTTTTGGTGCATTTGAGAATGTCGATAATCAGTCTCGCTACTACAACTCTACGTTCGCCAATCCCTGTATCTGTTTTGATTATCTTTATTAGTTCAGGATTATTTGTTGCTAGGAGAGCAAGGGTATTTTCACAACCATTTACTGCTCTAGTGGGTTCATGAACTAACTGTTCAAAGTAGTTTTCATAAAAAGCATTCAGAACTAGTTCGAACGATGTTTTATATTTGCCTCCAATTTTAAATACGTATTTATGACAACATATCGAAGGTAAATTAAAGTCGCCACCGATTATAACAGTATGCTTCGGGTACCTGTTTGAAATGTGAATCAAGCTTTCTTTGAAAATTTCGGCAATGGCATCGTCTGAGTCAGGGGGTCGATAAAAAGTTCCAATTATTAATTTATTCCGGTTGTCAGGTATAAACTCTACCCATACCAACTCACAGGAAGTATCTGCGTCAATTTCGCTGCAGGATAAACCGTTTGTAACAGCAATAAACACGCCACCCCCTTTTTTTCCAATCTTTTCTGAAGACCATTTGGCCCTTTGAAAAAATTTCGGCCGAATTTATCTCAGGCGTCAGCCAGCTTTCAGAACCTATAACGATTTGTGCCTCAGTACTTTCTATCAGCGCTTGGAGCTCTGGAATTTTCCCAACACAACTACGACAATTTACAACTGTTATACCAATGGTTTCTAGATTTGCTTTCTTCCTGTGTCTGACCTGCCCCCTTTGAGACTGAAACCCATTTTGTGTATTCCCGAAGCCCTCTAACCTAAAAAACCGCCCAGTCCACGCCACACAGCCCCCGCTACCCGTGTAGCCTCTTCCTGAGTATAGTGGACTCCTGATCTATTTAGCGGAACCCGAAAACCTACCACTCTTTTGCGCAATTCGAGTATTCTGCAGCCCACATGGTCGTAGAAGCGTCTGAGCCTCTGATTCAGACCCTCCACTAGGCTCTGAACCAGAGGTCCGCAGTCAGTACTGTCGACTATTCTGCAGATGGTGAGCTCTGCCTTCAAGCAAGACTGGCAGTCTTTACCACCTCTGATAGACGCTCACTAACTTTGTCCTGATATCATCAAGGCGGGACCCTATCAATAATTAAGGTAAGTTCTGGTCGACCCAATTTTCATTATTCGAAAAGGACTTTCTGCCTTACACCCTTTCCGCGCGGGGATAGCCGAGCGGTCTGTAGCGCCACGCCGGCCGCGGTGGCCGAGGGGACTGAGGCGCTTCAGTCACGGTCTGCACGGCCACTACGGTCGGGGGTTCGAATCCCCCCTCGGGCATGGATATTTGTGCCGTCCTAGTTCGTAAGTAGTTTGTAAGTTTAGGGGACTGATGACCCCGTAGTTAAGTCCCATAAGATTTACAAACATTTGAACAAATTGTAGCGCCACGTTACGGGTCGCGAGGACTCTCGCGTCGGAGGTTCGAATCCCCCCTCCCTGTGTTGTCCTTAGGTTAGTTTAACTTAGTTTATGTAGTAAGTCTACGGACTTATGACCTGGGTCCAAAGAATTACAAACATTTGAACCTTACACCCTTGATTTCCTTACTTGGAACAAATATTCATATCGACAGTCAAATTAGTTCTCTACCAAGACCTTTAGTTTTAAAAAGAGATCTCTCCCAAATGACGTTGTTCACAGACAGGAGCGCTTGCGATGGTGTACGCAACGATGAATCTGGATGCACGAATGGCAAAACGTCATTTTTTCGAATGATTCCACGTTCTGTTTACAGCATCATGATAGTCGCAGTGTTTGGCGACATCGCGGTGAACACAGTGGAAGAGTGTATTCGTCATCACCATACTGGCGTATTACCCGGCGTGATGGTATGGGGTGCCACAGTTTACACGTCTCGGTCACCTCTTGTTCGCATCGACGGCACTTTGAACAGTGGCCGTTACATTTCAAATGTGTTACGAACCGTGGCTCTACCTTTCATTCGATCCCTGCAGAACCCTACATTTCAGCAGGATAATGGACGACCGCATGTTGCAGGTCCTGCACGGGCCTTTCTGGATACGGAAAATGTTCGACTGCTGCCCTGGCCAGCACATTCTCCAGATCTCTCACTAATTGAAAACGTCTGGTCAATGGTGGCCGAGCAACTGGCTCGTCACAACACGCCAGTCACTGCTCTTGATGAACTGTGGTATTGTGTTGAAGCTGCGTAGACATCTGTACCTGTACAAGCCATCCAAGCTCTGTTTGACCGCATGCCCAGGCGTATCAAGGCTGTTATTACGGCCAGAGGCGGTTGTTCTGGGTACTGATTTCTCAGTATCTATGCACCCAAACTGCGTCAAAATGTAATCACATGTCAGTTCTAGTATTATATATTGTCCAATGAATACCCGTTTATCATCTGCATTTCTTCTTGGTGTAGCAATTGTAATGGCCAGTAGTATATATATATGCGCTTTGCAGCAGTAATTATTTTGCGATGTTGGCTCAACTTTTTAATGTATCTAAAAGTCTATCATCTGTCAGCTCACCGATCTCGTGAAACTGTCCATAACGATGGGTTTCCAACCAAAATTCTTTCTTCGCAATACCAATACACTATGTGATTTATTTTCACGTTTCTAACTGTCGCTTCCTATTATGAAAGGCTGGCCGTTTGTACTCATTGCGGCCCTGTGATTGGGACAGGCGTTACTGTATGGCACTTCCTCAACGCAAGCTGAAAACACATTGGAAATGATGGAACGCTCGTTTCCCAGCACATACCTCATCTTCCTATTGCGATGTAGCAGGCTTAACCACCACTTCTCAATCAGTAAATACAGAAACTGGACTGGCGCTGATAAATTTAAAGGCAAATGAACCGAACCATCATGTGTCGTCACTACACGGTTCCCTGCAGCGCTAGACAGATAGCCTTCTATCGATTTTTGGTGCCCCTGTAGGACCACTTCCCCCACCAAGAGCGCTGCTCGGCCGTGAGTTTACAGACTGGCCACTACGAGACATTGGGCCAGTCAGCTAACGATCGAAGCCTATTCAGTGTGGTGTTTCAATTTGGGATAAAATTAATAGCTACAGGGGAAGACTACAGAAAATCTTATCAGTCCCCAGACTTACAAACTACTTAAACTAACTTATGCTAAGGACAACAAATACACCCATATCCGAGGGCGGACTCAAACCTCCGACTGCGAGCAGCGTCGCACTCCGCAGGGCGAAGACTACAGACCACACGTCGGACAGTTCATTTAAAATAAATTGTTATATTCTGGAATTGATATAATGAAAGGTGAGGTGGCCTGTTTTACTTGATAATACAGTCAAACACAAGATTATATAACACGTTTTCTGAACGGATTTGACAGCTTGCTGTTCTGACAATTGGTGAAAGATGTTACATGATCACATTTGACCAACTGTCAAAAGAGCAAGCTGTCAAATCCGTTAAGAAAACGTCAAATAAAATGTTCTGAAAGGTAAGTGTGAAACCAAAGCTCACATTGTTATATTACAGAGTGACATTGTCTACTTATGTGATATGGACGTAAATACAAAATTTGTGTATCGAAAAACAGGGCTATCACTAGAAGTCTATCTAGAGAAAAACAAAACGGTAAATGTTAACGTAAAAATTTTTATGTATATTTTGCACATTGAAGATGACACTTTAGCTTAAGTGGATTCATCACAATATACTAAAAACTGTAAAAATAGTAACACATTGTTATATATTTTATATACTGTCTCTAGGAGAAATTTTCTGTCTTGTGGACCCATTGGATCGAAAAATTTCAAATGTTAATTTCTAACAATTTATAAACACCATGTCTCTTATATACAATACTTGGTCATTATGATCCGACAGAACGTATGTTTATAGTTTTTTAAAGAAGGTAGCAGGGTTAAACATGACTCCTTGTTCCTGTGCCCGTTAAAATCTTATATGAAAACTTTGCTCCCAAGTAAAATGCCCAGCAAAGTTACAGCCATTCTTGCTGTAGGAGACGTCATTTCTTGCGGGAATACAGTATAGGCTGCGAGCAAGAGAAATCGATGGGCAGGAGGCTAGAAATTGAGAATTCTGATTTGAAGGAAAGCGTGGCGGGTAGCCTAATTGGTTAAGGCGACTACTGGCCCGAAGCGAGAAATCCGTGTTCGAATCCCTGTCCAGCACAAATTTAAAATTTCGCCGTTGAATTTATTTCAACGGCCCGAAACGGTGGAAATGTTTCAGTATTTCGAATTCGTTTTTATTATGAAAGCCATAGACGATCGCGCCACCAGAAACTTCAGCGTAGACGCGATGTGAACAGCTGGGAAAAAATTTGCGGGGTGTACTCGACAGAGTTCAAGATGCTGCCAAGTGCAGCGCGCAGCTACTGAAGTTCACGGCGTTTACCTCGCAGCCTGCCGGCGCATGCGCACTCAGCCGTGGCCCACGTCACTGCCCCCCACCCCTCCTCTAACAGTCGCACAGTGGGGTGGGGGAGAGGCCCACTCCAGCGCCTAATTACGCCCATATTACTTCCTGCGCGGTGAATGATGCCCCCAGTCCCCGGCGCGTGCTCAACCACACCTCCATAATGGTACGCCGTTCGATAACTCAACCGCCCGCCAAAACTCATTTCGGCTGCGACAATAGGATGTCGCCACATTCATTCATTCATTCATTCGTCCACTCATTCTCTCACACGATTACTTTATCACCCGCACAAGCCGGCGGCAGCCGCGTACGCTAATCCAGAGTTGCTGAGTGTAAAGGAAGATGAAACTCTCACGAGTTAATTGTTGTTTAGTAGTGAGACGTAAGTACTGTTCAAAAGATGATTAGAGGGAGGAATGTACGCGTAAAAAGTCATATTTTCGCGGATAAGGCAATGGAAAATATAGTCAGTGATAATGCCATGCAGTTAGATTATTTCTAAGTTTATGCAAAAGCAACGAAAAAAATATTTTGAAAAAAATTATACTCCTTTGAATGCATTCGAATGAATTCAGAAAACATTTCCCTGTCTGTGTTGTGGGCCTGTAATCTACAAAAAAGCAGAAACGTTTTGCAAAGTTTTAAGTTTGTTACAGGTGGCGAAGTACTTCAGTTAGGAAATAATGATACGCTATATTCTGGGTTGTTTGAATTTCGTTTTCAAATAAGCTAGTTTTTCAAAATGTTCAAATGTTTGTAAATCTTATGGGACTTAACTACGGCGTCATCAGTCCCTAAAGTTACAAACTACTTATGAACTACTTACGAACTAGGACGGCACAAATATCCATGCCCGAGGGGGGATTCGAACCCCCGACCGTAGTGGCCGTGCAGACCGTGACTGGAGCGCCTCAGTCCCCACGGCCACCGCGGCCGGCAGCTAGTTTTTAACACGTTCGCTGCGGTCACCTGTGCGGGCCACTAACGCTCTAGGCGGAGGCCTGTAAGCGCACGTGCACTGAGAGTTGAAATCATATCCTTACGAAACCTGTAATATTGAAAGCGAATATAACGTCTGCACAACACGAGGTGGTGTTAGATATAGAAATACAAGTACGCTTTAGCTGTATGCTGATTATGTGATAAATGCTGCAAGCTGTTTGACGCTTAAAAGCGTCATATGCATTTATTGCAAACAATTCTAACAAAGTCTCTGATTTATAGATTTTATTGTAAACTAGAAAGAAAATGAAATTCAAACAAGCCATTAACCTGCTTCATTGAGAAAAAAATTAATGTCTGAAAACACCAAAAGGTTTATCATACGGAGAAAAAGGAACAAGTCTCATCTGAAATGTGGTGCTATGGACACCCAATCCCATGTAACAAATAATTTTGCAAGATGTATAGGCAATGTTTTTATAGCGAACCACTAAAGACGAAAACACACAACTGCAGACAGGAAAACGTTACGCGATTGTTTTGGTGGCTTGTACTAACACGAGTGCACAACCGAACAAAATAAACTGAATACTCAGCTAGCGAATGCGCCGCTTATAAGCGTCGGGAGCTCTGGCGTGTTGATCGAGGAAACGCTTATAAGCGAACATGTTAATGCATCTCAATGTGAATATCTGATGAAAACTGTGCGAGTATAATCTACGTTTTTGCGCGCTGACTCTAAGACACATAGCCCAGAGTTTCCCAATGTTTTTGAATACGAGACCCCCTTACAACAAACAAATATACTAGCGACCCCCACTCCCTTCCCGAACTATTACATAACTATGTGCGTTACTTCAAAGACAACGAATTTATATTAAATGAATTGCGATAGAAAAAATATACTTTTCATAACGAGTTTTCGTATTACAGGTAAAGCTCAGAAGCGAATTATGCTCGTTGAGCAAGGTCCCACTATATAGTAAATTTGTAAACATCAGAATTTCTTAAAATTATTTAGCCGCGGCGGATTAGCCGTGCGTGCTGGGGCACCAAGTTGCGGTGCGCGCGGCTGTTCGCCGTTGGGGGTTCAAGTCCCTCCTCGGGCATGGATGTTTGTGTTGTCCTTAGGTTAGTTTACCTCAGGTTATGTAGTTCGTAAGCCACGCACATGATAGTACGCAGGTCGGAGCTCTTGAAAGAGGCTGAAATTGCTAAACTATTGGCAGGAACTGATCTAATTACGGAATAAAACTGTGGTAGTTCGGATGTCATCTGATTTATCTAAAGACTGCAGAAAACCAGCAAACTGGATAATAACATCCGCTTGACACACACATTCTCTTAACTTAAAGTAAATATAAAGTCATTTCGCCTTGATCTAAGATGATTCAACAATGTTTTATGACCGCCTACGTATGCATGTTACATTGTTACTCCTCCGAGTACGTGTACTGAACCCAACTGTGACTGCTCGATGCAAGGCTGCCTTCGCTCCGCAGTTTGGCGCGCAAACATGGCTGCCGTGCATCGTCTGTGTTAACTCAATTGTTTTGTTTATGTTTTTAGCGATGGTTAATATGTTTTACCTACTGAGGGCTTAGCTTAGCTTTGAGGGTTTTTTCTAATTTGACTTTGACATTGAATAAATAATTAGTTTATTAAATATTAATAAAAATTTCGTTTCGGCGCGTGACCGCTAGGGCTACAGCCAATCGGCGTCCAGTGACTGCCGCTCGGGGACTTCCCTAGAATTCGGGGAGATTTACCAGTGCTCTTTCCTATGAGAACCCGACCTATTGTACCTCCTGTCGTGGTTCACACCACATTTTATCATCTGTCGCCTACTGGTCCTAACCGGCTGCACTGAAGCAATACTCCGATCTTAATATGATGGCTTTAAGCCAGAAATATTAAACTGGTTATTAGTCCCTAGCTAAGAAACTACTCAAACTAAGTTAAACTAACCTAAGGACAACACATACATCCATGCCCGACGGAGGATTTGAACCCCCGCGGGAGACCGCGTGATTCGTAACGTGGCGCTCCAGGCCGCTCGGCTACTCACGCGCGGCTTTATTTTTTTCCATGTATGGCACGAACAAAATAAAAATGTTGTTGCACCTCGTAGGCTTTTTATTCTCTTTATTGTGATTTTAAAGCTCGAACTGGACAGACTGACAGCAGCATGCTACGCCGCTCTTCAGCCGACATACTTTTACAATGAAAAAGATTAATAATTCAAATACACTGGTAGTAAAAAAAATTGTGATGTTAAAACTAACAGCCGCCGCGGTGGCCGAGCGTTCTGTTGCGGGCCAGTCGGTCTGCACGGCCACTACGGTCGGGGGTTCGAATCTCCCCTCGGGCATGGATATTTGTGCCGTCCTTAGTATTAGCTAGTTCATAAGTAGTTGGTAAGTTTAGGGTCTGATGTTCCCGTAGTTAAGTCCCATAAGCACTACAAACGTTTGAACGTTCGTTTAAAAACAGACAAATATTGGAGATTGAAACATAGTCACAGGCGATGAAATACACGCAGTCAGTAAAACAGATGCTGCAGTGGCTAAAAAACACACCGATGAACACAAACATTAGCCATGAAGAACAAAACGGGGACACTGGATAAAATACGTCTCGTAGGCGTTAATTACGTGACGGTTGTAGCCGTTCAGTAGATGCAAGTGCCTTAAACATGGACACTTGTTGTGATGGCTCTGCAGTACTCTACATTAACCAAGGGCAAGTAGCAGCTTGCGTTCTAGCGCTTTACGGGAAGGTACAACAGTATGTAGTGGAAGGTATTTTCTGTTGCACTGAGACGACATAATTTAGTGCTCAGATGGTGATGCGACACAGTACGTACCGTCAAACGAACATCGTAAATTTCCACAAAAAAAAAAAAAAAAAGTGTTTTGTAGCAGAAGCGCATGTGCAGGAGAAAATCCTTTTCTTTTTCCTGCCATACACATTAAATTCTCACGGCTCAGTTGTTTCTTTTTGTAATCGCAGTTCGTACGGCCCTTTAAAACATCGCCGTTAACGATGAAACTTTGCCAACTACAATACCATGTGAGTATTCCCGCCCATTGTACAGAAATTCTAAATGTAACAAACATACATCCGCGCAAGACACACAGCAAATGGCTACAGAAACGGCGCAGGAGATCGATCCCACCGCAGCGCTTTCGTGTTAAACGCCCAGACAGCTGCACTAACTTGTTGAAGAGATAGCGTTTGCACAGACAGATCGTTCTGTGTTCTGCCTGTGCGAAGTCTCGCGGCGCTTGAATTAACGCAGACCGCCTTCAGTCAAGCCTGTGGAAGACTGAGCGTGCAGGCGCTACGCAGTCAACGCTGCAGTTAGAGAGGCCTGTCTCTCGCCTAGTGGCGTAGCTTTGTGTTGTGCTGTCGCTTACCACAGGAGCGAGTAATTCTGAATTTATGATGGAATTCATCTGCATTAATAAAAAGCTAAATTTTGACTTATTCTTTTGATATTTTCACTCAACGTTATATTCTAACAATAATTTTTGTAAACCTAATGGACCAAACTGCTAGACTCATCGGTACCTAGACTACAAACTACTTAAGTAACTTACGCTAGCCGCGGTGGAGTAGCCGAGCGGTCTAAAGCACCTCGCTGCGGAGCGCGCGGTTGCTCGCCGTGGAGGTTCGAGTCCTCCCTGGGGCATGGGTGTGTGTGTGTGTGTGTGTGTGTGTTTGTCCGTAGGTTAGTTTACCTAGGTTTAAGTAGTTTGTAAGCTACGGACTGATGACCACGCAGTTTGGTCCGATAGATTTACAGACATTTGACTTGTAATTTACGCTATGGACAAAACATACACACACACACACACACACACACACACACAAAGGAGGAACTCGATCTTCCGGCGGGAGCAGCCGCTCAATCCGTAGCATGGCGCCTTAGACCGCACGACCAGTCGTGCACGGCAAATTCCAATACATAAAGGAAACTTTATAAAATTTTTTTGAACAATGTTTCCACATTATAAAATTTATTTTGTGTCCCGACTTCGTCGCCGCTTTTGTGTCCCAGCCTCGTCGTAGGTGTCGGTGGCCCGAGTGGAATGAGACCGACACGCTGGTGCAGGTACGGAGGGGAGCAGCCAGAAACTATAAACACTCGAGTAAATTAGAAAGAGATATATTGCACAGAATGTAACAATACTTAACTTTTACATAGTACTGCAGAATGTTGATACATAGTTGTTAGAGGCCTGCCTAGTGCCTGTACAATAGCAAAGTCTTCAATGGTGCCTATCTGATTACGAAGGTCCTAACTCGTTGCTATCTCAGTCCGAAGTCGAAGTGCGAAGTGGCCGATGTCCTTCAGTGGTGGCCACGAGCGGCGTTGTACCAGAGGGCGCTCGTGGCTGTCGTCGGAAGAACGCCGCGCCGTGCATGCATGGCGGCGCGCGGCGAAAGTAGGTGGCGCGCACTTTGTACTTGTGCGACACCACACCCCTCCCCCCCAAACCGCCGCGCCGTCGTGGCGTAGGGCTGAGGGCCACGGCGACGGCACTGGGAGGAGGGCCTGAGCGGGGGCGTTACTGGTGGGACGGGCGTCGTAGCTGAGGCCGGGATCGAGACGCCGTCCGCGCCCCGGCATCCGCCTTGCGATCCTCCAGGGAACCCGCCGAAACCTGGGGAAGGACGCCCGCCCCCGCCCAGAGGGAGCAGGTCATCTTCTTCTGAGGTGCGTGGCCCAAGCTGGGGGGGCCCGCACGGTCCCGGAGTCCCTCTCGGTGACGCTGTCATCTGCGGCGGCGACAGCGGCGGCGACGACTGCGTCGGATGTACGTCGACGTCCATAGGGATCTCGTAGTCCGGGGACGAACGATGTGGTTGTGCTCCCTGGCGCAGAACTGGGTCTGGAATCAAGAAACCGGAGACAGGATCGCGCGGTCTGTGCAGGCGCAATTGGTTTGCGTGGCGCCGCAGCTCCGACCCTGTGGAAGAACGTACAATAAACATATTGCGACCAAGCACGCGCTGAATGGTGCCCGGCAACCATGTCTTCTTGTTTCCAGCAAACACCCTGTACAGCACCGGCGTGGAAACCTGAAAACGCGTAGCGCCATACGAACCGACTCGGTGCGTGGGAGGCTGCAGCAGGTGAAGGAGAGTGCGGTGACGGCGGCCGTGTAGCAGCTCGGCAGGAGACGGGCCGTCACGTGGCATGCACCGATACGTAGACAGGAAAATTTGAAGAGCTTGCTGCCTGGAGTGCTGACCTTTCATCTTCTCCATGTGAGACTTGAATGTTCGAACGAAACGTTCTGCTTCACCATTGGACTGAGGGTGAAAAGGTGCGGTGGTGATATGCTGAATGCCATTCACACGACAAAACTGTTGAAATTCCGCACTAACAAACTGAGGTCCATTGTCACTGACGATAGTTTCAGGCAAGCCTTCGATGCAAAACACTGATGTTAAGGCACTGATTGTACTAGAAGCTGTCGTTGAGTTCATGGCAATCACAAAAGGAAACTTGCTGAAAGCGTCTACAACGATTAACCAGCGCGTATTCCAGAAAGGTCCGGCAAAGTCAATATGTAAACGTTGCCATGGTCCCTTGGGGCGTGGCCAGTCTGAGAAACGTTGCGGAGGAGCCGCCTGATGCTCCGCACAAACCGTACACTGTGACGTCATGCTCTCTATCTGAGCGTCCATACCAACCCAGGTACAATGACGTCTGGCCAATTGCTTTGTCCTAACAATGCCCCAATGTCCTTGATGCAGGAGGCGTAACACTTCTCGTTGCAGGGAACGAGGAACAATCACTCTTGCTTGGTCGTTGTCGGTATGCAACAACAGTACACCCTGACTTAAAGATAATGCATGACGTTGTGCAAAATAACGTCGAACCTGAGGCCGATCAATGTCTTTGGCTCTGGCAGGCCACCCTGAGCGAACAAAACGTGCTACCACACTTAGGTCTGCATCCGCAGCTGTTTCCTGTGCAACCCGACGAGAGTTCAAAGGAAAGTCTGCGACAGCGGAAGCATCTCTGGAGTCTATCTGACAACATGCCATTTCTGAAGAATCAAACGACACATCCTGGCCAACCGGAAGTCGGGAAAGTGTGTCCGCGTTAGCATGTTTAGTGGTAGGTCGGTACAAAATCTCATACTGATAATTAGACAGTATTAAGGACCATCTCTGAAGCTTTTGTGCCGTACGTGGCGGAATCGGCTTTGTGGGTGAGAACAACGACGTGAGAGGCTTGTGGTCTGTCAACAAATAGAATTTTCTGCCATACAGATAATGATGAAACTTTGTGACGCCGTAAATGATTGATAAGGCCTCCTTTTCTATCTGACTGTAATTCTGTTGCGTCGGCGTCAGTAGCTTGGATGCAAAGGCAATAGGACGATCATGACATCCAATACGATGTGACAGAACTGCGCCGACACCGTACGATGAGGCGTCAACTGCTAACACTACAGGCTTCTGTGGGTCAAAGGGAATCAAACATGCATCACTGAGTAGTGCAGACTTTAATTTGTCAAAGGCAACCTGACAATCTTTAGACCATACAAAAGGAACATTCTTCCTACGTAAGTGATGCAGTGGAGCTGCAATCTGAGAGGCATTGGGAATAAATCTGAAATAATAGTTAAGCTTTCCCATCACTGCTTGCAATTCATGCACATTCTTAGGAGGAGGCAAATCTTTGATTGCTCGAAGATGTGACTGTAATGGATGGATTCCTTGAGCATTAATCACATGACCTAGGTACTCTATTTCAGTTTGAAAAAACGAACACTTTGCTTTATTACAGCGTAGGCCTGCTGCAGTCAAAACTTTGAAAAGGCACTCCAGGTTTGCTAAATGTTCTTCAACTGTACGTCCGGATACCACAATATCATCTAAATAGTTCGAACAACACGGTACAGAAACTGTCAGCTGTTCCAAAAACCGCTGAAAAATAGCGGGAGCGGAAGAACTGCCAAAGGGTAAGCGTTGAAATTGAAAAAGGCCCATGTGAGTATTAATGACGAAAAACTTTTTTGACTCGTCATCAAGTGGAATCTGTAAGTATGCCTCTGCTAAATCAATCTTGGAAAAGAAGCGAGACTGTCCTAATTTGTCCATCAGTTCCTCAGGTCTGGGCAGGGGGTAAGTGTCTACAATTGTTTGACTGTTGACAGTTGATTTGAAGTCCGCACAGAGACGAAGTTTTCCTGACGGCTTGGGTATAATTACTATAGGCGAGGCCCACTGACTCGCAGAAACAGGAGAAATCACCCCACTATCTTGCCAACGTTTAAGTTCTTCGGCAACTGTATCACGCAAGGCGATAGGCACTGGTCTAGCTTTACGAAACTTTGGAACTGCAGACTCTTTTAAAGTTACATGTGCCACGAAGTCTTTTGCACAACCTAGTTCCGGCGAAAACAAGTCACTATATTTGTCACACAATGCATTGATTTTATCCTGAGGCACTATTGACGAAATTTGAAGCACATCTCTTTGAATTGATAAACCAAACAAGTCAAAAGCATCTAGTCCAAAAATGTTCTGCGTAGATTTGGCCTGAAGAACAACAAAAGCAACTGTTTTCGTAACACCTTGAAAACAGGCAGGCAGGCTACACGTTCCTAGCACGGGAATATTTTGACCTGTATAAGCTGTTAACACTTGCTGTGACGGCGACAATTTTGGCGAACCCAGAAGTTCATAAGTATCTTTATTTATTAATGTGACAGCGGAACCAGTATCAAGCTGAAATTGCACAGTCTTATTTTCTATAGAGAGAGTAACAAACAGCTTGTGCTTCTGGCGCACGACCGGTGCGCGAATGTGGGCAACGTCTAATACATATTGTTTTCTGCGCTTGCGCGGGTTGCGTGCGGTAGGAAGGGGCGCATACTCGGCACACAGCGGATTAACCACACTGTCACTAGATGACACTACCGCCGGATCGGCGTCCGCGCAATGCGAGGCTACTGCACTAAAATTACTTTGAGTAGCTACACCAATTCTACTGTCACTAGCTACACAGTACTGGGCACTATTACAATTAGAAGTTGCAGAAGGCACTATTTTCACTACAGGAATGCATTGTTCATAGTCATTTTGCTTGTCCCGAACCCTTTTCCGTTGCACTGTTTTACGCGCTCGTCGGCGCTTGCTACGTGGTGCACTATATAGTTTTGCCATAGGCGCAGAACTACTTTCTTGCAATGGAGATCCAAGGAAAGCACTGTTCAAGTTTACAGCGTGTATGACATTTACAGAATTAACTGTTCTCGCACTCCGCGAAGCACTGATTCTAACGTTACTGTTCTGTGGGTTTTGAATTTGCATACACACAGACTGCACATGTCCCAATTTGCCACATTGATAACAGGTTGCGTTGCGACTAGGGCAATGAGCACGCTTGTGGCGAGACACACACTGGGGGCAAGATTTACGTACATTTTTCTGAAATGAGCGTTGGCGCCCGTTATTCAAATTACTGTTTCTAACACGACGGGGCGACCTTTGCGTCGCACTTTTACACTGGCTACTGTTCACTGTCTGTTCAGCACGGCCGGTAGAAAAATAAGAATCACTAGTGCTACACTGAGAACCACGGCTAGGAAAGCGTCCGTTGCGGCGCACTGAATTTACACTATGGCTTTGCATTTCTACATCAGCTAAGTCAAAAGTATCATGCGCTTCTATAAGCTGCAGTACACTGTCTAATGAGGGGTCAGACTGTTTCAGAATTGCTGCTCTAATTCTGGGGTCCTGAATGTTCTGCGTAATCGCATCCCTCAACATAACGTCACTATACGAAAGTCCACAAGAGCAAGTAAATTTACATTGGCGGGTTAAGCCCTTCAATTCCGTGATCCATTCTTGGTGTGACTGCTGCGGTAATTTTTTAAGTCTGAAAAATCGGTATCGTGCAGCGGCTACCAGAACTTTTCTCTCATAATGAGCATTCAGTGCATCTACAATTTGTTCAAAGTCTACATCACGAGGAGATGCGAGAGGGAAAAGTTTTTGCAATAGTACGAAAGTCTGGGGGCCCACAATCGATAAGAAAAGGTTCTTCACTCTCTGACCTGTAATTTGATGAGCCGCGACGAGTTCTTGAAACTGTGCGAAATAGTCGCTCCATTCTTCCTCACGTTCGTTGTACTGGCGGAACGTCGGAAGCGGTGCGGCGGCAGGTGTGGGCTGCTGATGTGACGACTGTTGTTGTTGGTGAGCAGCCTGTGTCGTCAACTGCGACACGGCCTGGAGAAGCTGGGTAATTTGCGCCGTCTGTAACTGAATAATTTCCATTAAGTTTGGGTTCGGGGTAGTGGCCATGCTGACCGATTAGGCGCCGCGTATACAAGTAACTTATAACAAAACACAAATGCAATATGAAAGAAGGGCTCGCTCTGCAACAAAAAAGTCCACAAAACACGTAACAAAATATCTTTTCCCAAAATTCTTATATTAAGGGTGGGTGGGCGGGAGCAATTTTTGCGTGCTCCGACTGCTGCTGTCTGACTGCTGTAAGCGGGCTGGTCCAAGGTTCTATCCCATCCTCGTCGCCACTTTTGTGTCCCGACTTCGTCGCCGCTTTTGTGTCCCAGCCTCGTCGTAGGTGTCGGTGGCCCGAGTGGAATGAGACCGACACGCTGGTGCAGGTACGGAGGGGAGCAGCCAGAAACTATAAACACTCGAGTAAATTAGAAAGAGATATATTGCACAGAATGTAACAATACTTAACTTTTACATAGTACTGCAGAATGTTGATACATAGTTGTTAGAGGCCTGCCTAGTGCCTGTACAATAGCAAAGTCTTCAATGGTGCCTATCTGATTACGAAGGTCCTAACTCGTTGCTATCTCAGTCCGAAGTCGAAGTGCGAAGTGGCCGATGTCCTTCAGTGGTGGCCACGAGCGGCGTTGTACCAGAGGGCGCTCGTGGCTGTCGTCGGAAGAACGCCGCGCCGTGCATGCATGGCGGCGCGCGGCGAAAGTAGGTGGCGCGCACTTTGTACTTGTGCGACACCACAATTTATATAAACTAATATACTGCATATATTGAAAAATTAGGTATATTGCAACAATTCGCCGGCCGCGGTGGCGACGGGGACTGAGGCGCTCCAGTCACGGTCTGCACGGCCTCTACGGTCGGGGGGTTCGAATCCCCCTCGGGCATGGATATTTCTGCCGTCCTTAGTATAAGGTAGTTCGTAAGTAGTTTGTAAGTTTATGGACTGATGACCTCGTAGTTAAGTCCCATAAGCTTAACAAACATTTGAACATTTTTTGCAACAATTCACGGCATGTTACGTTAATATTTCAAAGCTTTCTGTCAACTACTTACGGAGATTTGCGGATAGGAACATGTACATTTCCTACATAACTACAAATATAAACGTTCATTTGTTCAAAATGTCAGATCCTTGAAAATTCGTCACAAATTGCGTTGAAATATTGACAAAATGTTGCATTCGATTTAAACACACGTTGTTACTAAGACACTGAAGCACCATCTGGTGTATGTGTTATATATACAACGTAGGGAATGCTATAAAAATGAAACAGTTAGTCTGTAAAAAACAGTTAATCTTCAAAATATCTTGAGCGATTGCTTTGAAATTTTTTTGACCTAAGGTTGCATTGTAATAAAGGAAGATTTATATATATTTACGATCTCAACAATGCTTCACAACTGCTAAATATTTATGGCAATTGGACATACATCCTGAACGCCTTACCCCGTAATGTCCCATCACGTCCCCCATACCTCTAAACATGTTCCTTAGGCCGATATTACAATATAAAATTTTCTTTGACAAACAATCTTTGACGTGGTGAAAAGGGATAGTACACTATCCAAATCTGTCAAAGTGCATTGAAAATGGCGGATGAATATTTGTTAATTATCCTCAGCTGTTGGTTACATAGATTATGAATGTTGTTGTGGTCTTCAGTCCGGAGACTGATTTGATGCAGCTCTCCACAATACCTTATCCTGAGCAAGCCTCTTCAACTCCAGATAAGAACGGCAACCTACATCTGTTGAATCTGCTTACTGTATCCATCTCTTGGTCTACCTCTGCGATTTTTACCCCACACACTTCCCTCCAACGCTAAATTCACAATTCCTTGATGTCTAAGAATGTGTGCTGCCAATCGATCACTTCTTTTAGTCAAGGTATGCCAGAAATTTCTTTTCTCCCCAATTCTGTTCAGCACCTCCACATTAGTTACGCGATCGTCCCACCTAATCTTCAGCATTTTTCTGTAGCACCACATTTCAAAAACCTCTATCCTCTTCCTGTCCGCACTGTTTATCGTCCATGTTTCACTCCCATACAAGGCAACACTCCACACAAATGCCTTCAGAAAAGACTTCCTTAGGCTAAAATAAATATTCGATGTTAACAAATTTCTCTTTTTCAAGATCGCTCTTCTACCCATTGCCATTTTGCATTTTATATCCTCTGTACTGCGACCGTCATTTGTTATTTTAATGCCCAACCTCCTTCGTTGTTTCGTTACGTAATTTAATTCCTTCAGCATCACCTGATTTTCTTAGACTGCACTCCATTACCCAAGTTTTGCGCTTGTTGTAGATATTCATAATCTTATAGGTGCATATAAGATTATGAATATTTACTTTTATATGATAGCATGTAAGCCTACAGTAAATGAAACGGCTAGACATTTGCAAGACTGACAACAATAGTGACGTTTTGCTCTGCAGTGCTACTCTGCTTTACAAATGTCAAGAGGTGGAACCAGTACATTTGTGGCTGGTAACGAGTCTGTACCCTGTTTCCCCTTGTCCTACTACTCTATCGCGTCTACCGTAAACAAAACACTTGCACTTGCTGCAATATATAATTCGGGTAAATAATGTTTGAATAAATATATGGAGGGAATTAAACAGTGTCATTATATACTTTTGCTTTTTCCACTGCAGAACTCGTGCGGAGGCCAATCCTTTTCTCTGTCAAGTCGTCTGCCATTCAAGCAGTCCTCTCTTGCCGGCCGCGGTGGCCGAGGGGATTGAGGCGCTCCAGTCACAGTCCGCACGGCCACTACGGTCGGGGGTTCGAATCCCCCCCCTCGGTCATGGATATTTGTGCCGTCCTTAGTTGTAATAGTTCATAAGTAGTTTAAAAGTTTAGGGACTGATGACCCCGTAGTTAAGTCCCATAGACTCTACAAACATTTGAACATTTTGAGTTCTCTCTTGACCACTGTTGTTGTTGTTGTTGTTGTGGTCTTCAGTCCGGAGACTGGTTTGATGCAGCTCTTCACAATACCCTAACCTGAGCAAGCCTCTTCATCTCCACATAAGAACGGCAACCTACATCTGTCTGAATCTGCTTACTGTATCCATCTCTTGGTCTTCCTCTGCGATTTTTACCCCACACACTTCCCTCCAATGCTAAATTCACAATTTCTTGATGTCTAAGAATGTGTCCTACCAATCTATCCCTTCTTTTAGACAAGGTATGCCAGAAATCTCTTTTCTCCCCAATTCTGTTTAGTACCTCCTCATTAGTTACGCGATACACCCACCTAATCTTCAGCATTCTTTTATAGCACCATATTTCAAAAGCCTCAATCCTCTTCCTGTCCGCACTGTTTATCGTCCATGTCTCACTCCCATACAAGGCAACACTCCATACAAATGCCTTCAGAAAGGATATCCTTAGGCTTAAATCAATATTCGATGTTAACAAATTTCTCTTGTTCAAGAACGCTTTTCTACCCATTGCCATTCTGCATTTTATATCCTCTGTACTGCGACCATCATTGGTTATTTTACTGCCCAAGTAACAAAACTCATCCACCTCCTTTATTGCTTCGTTTCCCAATCTAATTCCTTCAGCATCAGCTGATTTTCTTACACTGCACTCCATTACCTTAGTTTTGCTCTTGTTAATGTTCATCTTATATGTACCTTTCAGCACACTGTCCATTCCGTTCAATTGCTCTTCCAGGTCCTTTGCTGTATCTGACAGAAGTACTATGTCGTCGGCAAAACGCAATGTTTTTAATTCTTCCCCCTGAACTTTAATTCCTTCACCAAATTTCTCCTTGCTTTCCTTTATAGCTTGCTCAATGTACAAATTGAGTAACAATGGAGAAAGACTACAATCCTGTCTTACTCCCTTTCCAACCACTGCATCCCTTTCATGCCCTTCATATCTGACAACCGCTGTCTGGTTTTTGTACAAGTTGACCACTAATGACCGTAATTGTCTTGCAGCTTTTGGCTCCATGCAGCCGGTTTTTGTAATTAGCTCCATAAAACTGCAGAAATTTTGTTTTTGCGCCGAAACACCATACGAATTTCGCTCTCATATTTTCAAACAGTACATCAAAAACTGGTTCTGCGATGATAGCGCTTCAAACGGTCACATTTCTCGCCGAAGTTAACATAAGACGAACGTTTTCTTTGATGAAATCTCCCTTTATCAGACATGCTACTGGCGCACTGAACGTACTTGTATGCAGCACAGAGCGGGAGCGACTGAGAAATCGCCGGCCGCGGTGGCCGAGGAGACTGAGGCGCTCCAGTCACGGTCTGCACGGCCACTACGGTCGGGGGTTCGAATCCCCCCTCAGGCATGGATATTTGTGCCGTCCTTGTTCGTAAGTAGTTCATAAGTAGTTTGTAAGTTTAGGGACTGATGACCCCGTAGTTAAGTCCCATAGACTATACAAACATTTGAACATTTGACTGAGAAATCGCGTGGCTGGTGCGCGCAGCCCCGTGCTGTTGCCTGTGACTCATTCCACACCTGCGACAATCGCGTCGCGCGTGAAATAGAACACATTTTCAGCTTTGCCTAATCGCAGTTGATGTCATATATTCTATGAATATTAAATAATAACAGCTGCAGGCTCGGAAGTGACGTCTATTCTTTCGGAACAGACGCCACATGTATATACATAATATGCCGGTGACGGGCAATGATCCTATCGTTAGTGGGGAGGGGTGGGCAAGTTTGAAGCCCTTACTCTTACAGGAATTAGTTAAACTACGAGTTTGAGTACTATGGGCAGGGCGAAGCTGGGAATTTGTATCTGACGGGAGGCGTGCATGGGTAGTCCATGCAGGTGCGGTGATCACTGTGTCCCCAGTGGTGTAGGGGTCAGCGCAACTGCCTAGAAAGCAGGAGACCCGGGTTCGAATCCCGGCTGGGTACACATTTTCAGCTTTGCCCAATCGCAGTTGATGTCATATATTCTATGAATATTAAATAGAACACGGTTGCGGTTTTTTTTTTTTTTTTTTTTTTTTTTTTTTTTTTTTTTTTTTTTTTTTTTTTTTTTTTTAAATCGCCGCTCCTTTTTGTCGCACGTGCACGCGCTCATATTCCAGCCACCGCGTTCCATTGTTGCGACAAATAAATCGCGCGACGGAAAATCGCTAGTGCGTACCTGGCCTAAAGCTGCACATTTGCGCGACACGTGCAAGAGACCCAGACCTCCTACCGAGGTGTCCAACACACACGTCTCGACCTTGACTTTGAAACAGTCGTGGCGTTCGGTTGGTTATGTGTGTGTTTTGGGCCTGGTAACATTCCGCGAAGGTGTCAGCTATGTGAAGTGGTTCGTAAGGGAGACGCTGTCCTGCTCGGAAGGCTCTGAGCGTTCGCGCCTTCACATGCGCGGCCCGCGCCCATAAATAAAGCGGACCGCAGAGGGGCAGCAGGAAGGCGGCGGGATTTATTTTATACAGAGCGGCAGGAAGGTCAGTCGACACCAGGCAGGCTGTTTATGGCGCGGGCACCAGTGTCCAGCTGCTGGCGCTCGCGTCCCGACAGCCGCAGACTGGTGAGGTCAGGTCAGCTCCAGCCGCGGCGATGCCGCTTTAAAGGGCGAGCACCAGGATTAGCGCGTCGCCACTGTCCATTCCGTCACCAACGGAAATGCGGCAATACTGCCGGCATTGCCTTTAACCCTGACTCAACGATTACTGTGCATTTTCATACAGTGAAGGCTTTCACGACCGACTGAAATAGTTGCTGTCGAATCTTCCGGGTTGTATGCTCGTGGTAGAATAAACATTTCTCCTCCTGACGCTTCGTCCAGAGCTGCGCTGGTTATCTTCAGAAGTGCTTCTGGTAGCAGTCAGTCTTGCCGACTGACGAGTCGGTCCTGGGCACTTCTTCAGTTGGGAGACGTCTTCTCGTCCTAAGTTGGTCACAGTATTTGCTAAAGAAAGCATCGCCTGTGGGTCCTCTAGTTAGCTGGGAAGGTAATGTACCTTCTGGTTTACGCTGTCTGCTTTGTTGTGCCTTTCTTGTCTTGTCATCTTGTGTTGCCAGCTTGGCTGGCTGGAGCTTTTCAATCTTCTTCTGGCTTCCTAACGTTCCTCACGTATTCATCACGGATTCAAATTCAAATGTTCAAATGTTTGTAGAACTTATGGAACTTAACTACGGGGTCATCAGTCCCTAAGCTTACAAACTACTTATGAACTAGCTAATACTAAAGATGGCAAAAATATCCATGCCCGAGGGGGGATTCGAACCGCCGACCGCAGTGGCCATGCAGATCGTGACTGGCGCGCCGCAGACCGCTTGGCCACCGCGGCCGGCTCATCACAGATTGCCTGGGCTGCAGTTTCAATGTTATGCCGCCAGCTGTCCGTCGTGAATACTGGGTGGGCGTTCAGGACGCGGAGTTCCTTTTTCGAGATTCCCATTTGTAGCAGAGGATCTCGTGCGGCGCCGCGGAACTGAAAGGGACAGTGTGTGGCCGCGGCGAAGTGGCCAAGCGCATTGAGGCGCCATGCTACAATGCGCGAGGCCGCTACCCGTCGGCGCTTCGAATCCCACTCGGCATGGATGTTTGTGTCGTCTTTAGTGTAAGGTAGTTCATAAGTAGTTTGTAAGTTTAGGGACTGATGACCCCGTAGTTAAGTCCCATAAGTTCTACAAACATTTGAACATTTGACTGATGATCCCTTAAGGTTAACAAACATTTGAACATTTTTGACAGTGTGGGAGAGGAGGTTTTTCTCGGAAGGGCGAAGGCATAGGGGGCGTCGGAGAACCGTATAAATGCTGTCTAAAAGGGGCGTGGACAAGTGTTCACCTGCGCAGCAGAGGTAAGCCTTGTCAAAGATAAAACCATAACTATCGGAGGGTCGATGATCAAGGATAAAAGCGTAACTACCTATTCTGAAGAGGCAATGACCATATGTCACTACGTTTCATAGCTTCTTCCTTCCTACATATTAAAATTATCCCCATGTTTGTATTTTCGATTACCCCTCTGCACAGCAGTGGCTAATAGATCGTCGTTGTAGATACAATTTCGGTTTCGGAAAACTTCACTTCGTGATTTCCTGATTGAAAAACATGTTCAGCTGCATCTGATTTTTCAGTTTTACCTAATCAACAAAGACTTTTGTGTTCTTTCAGTCTTATATTCACACTCCTTTTTCTAGTGCAAATATACACTTTTTTAATAGGTAGGAAGAAGCTATGAAACTTAGTGACATATGGACAGTGGCTCTTCAGAGTAGGCAGTTACGCTTTTGTCTTTGATCATCGACTATCGATAGTTATGGTTTTATCTTTAACTAGGCTGCTGCGCACGTGAACACTTGACCACGCCTCTTTTAGTCAGCATTTATACCGCTCTCCGACGCCCGACTCATCAGTCGGTAAGACTCACCCCCACCAGGTCGGGCCTGGTGGTCTTGGGGTAAAGCGCTCGACTGGAAACCGAAGGGTTAGTGGTTTTTTTTAGTCTGCGTTTTAAAACATGCTTCATCTCTCAAGTATGTGAGGAGTTGTCAGAAACAACACGTGCTTCGATGTTCAAATGTTTGTAAATCTGTCGGACCAAACTGCGTGGTCATCAGTCCGTAGCTTACAAACTGCTTAAACTAAGGTAAACTAACCTAAGGACAACACACACACGCACACGCACACACACACACACACACACACACACACACACACGCACACACACACATACACACATGCCGCAGGGAGGACTCGAACCTCCACGGCGAGCATCCGCGTGCTTCGCAGCGAGGCGCCTTAGGCCGCTCGGCTGCTCCACCGAGGCCACGCGGTTCGGATTACACGTTGGGAGGTTAGGGGCCCACGAGTCTCCGAATTGGCACCAGGCCAATGAGCCACAAAATTTATTATTACCGCTATCAGAATCACCTCTGAAGATGTTCAGCGCAGCTCTGGACGAAAGGTCACGAGCAGAAATGTTTCTTCGACCACGAGCATACAGCCCGGAAGATTCAACAGCAGTGTGTATTTTGCTCGTCTTTAATTTGTTTACTGCCACCTCCAGCAAGTGGGCGAATTACGTCATCTCGCTTACCTGTAGTACGTGGTACTACAGAACAGGCAACGTCAGTTATGTATTACTTTGTTAACAACGTCAGGTGTAAGTTAACGGCACATTGTCGCACTTTCAAATGAAAAAGTAAACTGCTGAATAAAAATATACTAGACTGTTAACACGTGACATGCTGCCTTTTACATGAAACGCGATCATGTCACTGCTGTTTCTTACTTAGCCTATGGAGAGTTGGGCCCTCCCTACACGACGTTTCGCTGACAACGCGTGTTAGCGGATGTGCGTGGATCGGCACGCACGCACGCACCCTGTCTCCCCTCTCCAGCCTGGAAGGCTTCCTTCCAGCTGCGAGGCTTCTCCAGAGGCCGCGTACAACCTACAGTTGTCCGCTGCACATACCGCTAAGTCGCTGACTAATCCTGCGCCTTCTTTTAACTGTCGTCTCACGACGCCCTGTCTTCACTCGCAAACAACACCTTCTAATTCACTGCGTCGCTGCTCGCATCACTATCACAACACACACTAAAACTCTATCCTCAAGTGATCAAACATATGCGCGGCGAATGGACAGCGGTCGTGGGATGGACAAACCGATCTCTCCTTGTACGATGGCTTGTTTATCGATAACACAGGACTTCCTATGTGTTCATTAAAACCAACACCGCCAAGGCGCCGTTCTGTCAGTCCTGTGACGTATACTTTTATCGACAGGTAAAGAATTACATTCGCCAATTACAGGAGTGCCCTACACTCATCACAAAGGAAAGAGAAATTATAAGTATAAGCGATGACATCGAAATACACGATTTGATCCAAAATAAAAAATAAAATGTTCAAATGTTTGTAGAGTCTATGGGACTTAACTACGGGATCATCAGTCCCTAAACTTACAAACTACTTATGAACTACTTACAACTAAGGACGGCACAAATATCCATGCCCGAGGGGGGATTCGAACCCCTGACCGTAGTGGCCGTGCAGACCGTGACTGGGATCCAAAGTCAGTTGCAGGCTCTAGTGTTTAAGAAAATTAATCAGAACGAGGTTGCTTTTTCCCATAACATTCAGACAAGAAAGTGTGACGGTGGCAGGTATGGCTTAGTTTGTTGCTTACGGTGCTTCGACATTTGTTTTGAATGCATTTATGACGGAGATCACCTGAGGAATGAACTCGTTTTCGTGTAGCTTTCAAAAAAAAAAAAAAAAAAAAAAAAAAAAAAAAAAAAAAAAAAAAAAAAAAAAAAAAAAAAAAAAAAGAGTAGAATTTGTGATTTCCGTTGCAATTAATTGTATAAACTTATATAAAAATCATAACCGTATTTTTGCAGTAGAAAATTCCATTTGTTTTGCAATAAAATATATAATAACAATAAAACTTAAATATATAATAACTAAAATACATAATAATTAAAAATATTTCTCATACAGTTGGATTTCAACCTGCCAGCGCAAAACTTGCATCTGTCTGCCTAATCCAATGCGCTGCAGACATTCTAAAGAAGGAATCGAAATAAGGAAATCTTTCGATCGTTTCAACCACAAAGTTGAAAATTCGTGCTGGACCTGGATTTCCTGCTTCGGGCCAGCGGTCGCCTTCCAACCCAAAATATCAACTTTAAGCCCCCCGTCCACTTATTCCAAAAAACGTGGGAAGACTGTAACGACAACTCTACAAATGTTCTGGTTGCCTATTTTACGATTCCCAGTGACGCCAAATCTCCGGTATACAATAATTATTTCCTTTTTTTAAGCATAGTTTTACTTAGCCGAAAAATTTGTATTGAAAGTCTTTAGGTACATGTCGCTTAATTTTTCACTCTTAAAATTTATTTATTTAATAAATAATTACTTTAGCAATGAAGGACAGTCGTGGTTGTAACTTTGTTATTTACTATTACCGCGTTTCACCCTCATGGGGCATCCTCAGAAATGCTTCAAATAATACATCAGAGGAGTAGCACTAAAAAAATTACTAGCTACATTCTGGCAGCGTCAAATCATTAAAACTAGGATATGGTTGACAAAACCCGTCAGAATCCTAAAACAGAACAGCAGCGGCGGCCACAATTGTGTAATGATAGAAGCACATTCACACTCCTGGTCAACATGCCGATGTTTAGATTTGCCGCTGCCAGTTTGTGGCTAGCAATTGTTTTAATGCTACTCATCCGATGTGTTATTTTAAGAATTTCTGAGGATGCCCCACAAGATGAAACGAATTAATACTAAAGTTTCAAGCACTTCTGTCTTTCATTGCTAAATAATTTTATTGATTGTTGTACCAGCCGGCTCATAATGGAGTGGAGAGTATTTTATTAATAATTTCTTGCCCTCCCTCCTCCCTTCCCCCAGAGGAATTCTTTTGTCACCACGAATGAGGCAGAGGAGATACCTCGTCGTAGTACAGAAGGCGTTTCTGCCGAAACTTGTAGTATCAGTATTCAGGCACGACGCTTAAACTGGTGGCACACACACCGATTTTGGACGGCCGGTAAAACATCGGCCGGTATTTTATCGGTGGGGCGCTGCTTGCACATACACCGTAAATTTACCGGTCAAACGAGCAGACGCTCGGTCGTTGTGGTCGAGTGAAGTTAACTCAAAACAGAAATTAATGAATATCAAATCATTTTGCACAATAATATACGACACATATAGCTGACATGATACAAATAACTAATAAAGTACTGTACCATAAATTACTGTACCGCCGGCCGCGGTGGCCGAGGAGACTGAGGCGCTTCAGTCACGGTCTGCACGGCCACTACGGAAGGGGGTTCGAATCCCCCCTCGGGCATGGATATTTGTGCCGTCATTAGTTGTAGCTAGTCCATACGTAGTTTGTAAGTTTAGGGACTGATGACCCCGTAGTTAAGTCCCATAAGCTTAACAAACATTTGAACATTTTGAACATTACTGTACCATTTAGGAAATTAAATCTTTTCCTAGCTCTTCGTTTCCACAAACATGTCGTTCAGTTGGCGGGAAATTTGTCTCCCCGTATCTCTGGTCGCATTTCTATCTTTGAACGTGTCCAAAGTTTTGTTCACCAAAGCGGTCGTGTTTACAGTAACGATATAAGTTTATCTTCACTCATCTCTTAATCCATTGCAAACGTATACTTATATAATTGTATGTATGCTTCAAACAGGCAAATTACCATTTCTGGCCGGATATAGAAACATGTTCGATCCCTTGCGGGGAATACAGATGAAGCTGCAAGAATATGGAATAACGAACGCTCGTAGTTCGTGGTAAGTGATGACTTCGGTATCCAGACAAACATGTCTGGATATCCGATCCCTCAGAGGGATAGCCGCTATCTATAATAAAATAGAGTAAGTATCACACGAAAATCATAGAACAAACACGCAATTTTAACTTCTTTAACCCGCTTTTTTGTGGTAACAGATTTCGGAGTCATTAAAGTCTGTAATTGTGTCAGCAGTATTAGAAGCCGAATGAAACGTCGGTAAAAAATTATACTTTTGACGACTGGTTAATCCTCGGAGGCAATAATTACCAAAGTTGCAAATCCTATTTGTTTACTCCATACCACGATGTTACAGACTGGATTTGGCGAAGCCTTACCATTTCACTGAACTAACACAGAGGAGTATATAAGTATACAGTCATATGCCTACTGAGATAGTATGAAGTTCATTTAAGAAAGATTACCCTTTTCTGGATTTTTACTTCTCGCTAATGTTGTTCCGAATTACAACTTTTCTACGCAAATGGCGTGAACAAATGTGGACTGAATTACATTGATGTCGTGGTGTGTCTAGACAATTCCATCGTTATCACCGAATCATCAACGCTGGTGTCACCATTGTTTCAACGAATGAGTATTTAAAGTTATGTCCGTGTATTTATATTACACGCAGATCTACAGTTTTTTTCCGATGTTGATGAAATTTTAAACTTAAGACCTTCAAACCAACAGAAAGGTCACTTGTGTACACAAAATTTAGTGGGGGGAGGGTTGAATGGATAGAGGGCGGGGGTTAGGATCAAGAAGGGAGGAGGAAATGAAGAGTGAGGGGAGAGGATGGTGCTAACACACAGCAGAGAAGGAGACGATTGAAAAGTTCAAATGTTTGTAAAGCTATTGGACCAAACTGCCTTGTTCATCAGTCTCTAGGCTTACAAACTATTTAAACTAACTTACACTAAGAGCAACATACACATCTGTACCTGAGGAAGTAGCCGAGCGGTCTAAGGCGCCTCGCGGCGGAGTGCGCGGTTGCTCGCCGTCGGAGGCTAGAGTCCTCCTTGGGGCATGTGTGTGTGCGTCGTCCTTAGGTTAGTTTACCTTAGCTTAAGTAGTTTGTAAGTTACGGACTGATGACCACGCAGTTTAGTCCGATATATTTACAAACATTTGTTTAACCCGAGGGAGGACTCTACCCTCCGACGGAAACGGCCGCCCAGTACGTTGCATGATACCTTTGACCACGCGGCCATTCCATGGGACGATGGACAAGTAAGAGGAGCAAATGAACGCCGGCCGCGGTGGCCGAAGGGACTGAGGCGCTCCAGTCACGGTCTGCACGGCCACTACGGTCGGGAGTTTGAATCCCCCCTCGGGTATGGAAATTTTTAGCCATCTTTAGTATAAGGTAGTTTATAAGTAGTTTGTAAGTTTAGGGACTGATGACCTCGTAGTTAAGTCCCATAAGCTATACAAACATTTGAACATTTAGCAAATGAACAGAGAGGGAAAGTGAGTGAATAAAGAAAGGGGGAAGGAGAAGATGGACTACTGGAAGATTGTAATAAATATAAGCCGTAGGACATGTTATCGTCCGTTTCATTTACCATCGTTTATAATATAACGAGGGGAGAAGGAGATGGATTGAGAGAAGGGTGATAAGGAATAGGAAGAGGGAGGAGATTCAGGTAGTAGAGGGAGAGAGGACTAAAGAGGGGCAAGAGGGAGGGAAGGACAATATGGACAGAGAGAGAGAGAGAGAGAAGGGAGAGGGAGATGGACTAACAGACGGTTAAAAAAGAAATGTGCAGGCAACGCAGGTTTTCCACTAGTAAATCACTAAAATTTGCTCCAGAGAAACAGGAATGTCTGACCACTCTAATTACACGTCCATCACTGACGGATGTAATATGTAACGGCGAAAGAGAGAGTAGTCTACAAACATTGGCAAGTACAAACGTCTGTCGTGGCGCCGTGTTATTACAGTGTGCGCACTAGTCACCGCTGTTTCAAAGCTGCACACGGTATTGTACGAGTGTGTAGTATAAATTGCCGTGGCTGAGTGCAGCACGTGCTGTGGTCACTGTTACGAACTGTAAGGGTGCCACACCTGGCTGCACCTGCTGAGAGCTGGCGAGCTTATAAAAGCTGCGCCGTGCACGCCCATGTTATTACACAGCGTACAGCAGATCTCGGCGAATAAATGGCGTGGTGAGTACGGAGACACAGAGAGATATGAAAGTCTGTGCCGCCGGTGCGATACACCAAAGTCAAACCTGACAGGTGCGCCCTAACACGTTCTCTATGATCTCTCTTCCAACAGGTACAACTGATTGCGTGCAAGGGAACTAGGTTATCCACCAGTCTCTTCCAATAAGTACAGCTCATTGATTACAAGGAAACTATGTTATCCATGAAAGTATCAACCCGATTGGTTCCACGCAACAGTGCTTTATTAGGTATGGTCCTGATACAAGTGGTGTGCCTTGCTCCGACCTTTTGAACTGACTTACCCATTCAATTATAAGAGCACCTGCAGTTTAACGTGGATTTCGAACGACGGTGCAACTCGGTATTTTTCACATCAACAAACACTGCCGCTTGTTACAAATAATCCACTGTTCGAATCTGAAATTAGTCGCAATTTTCATACTTCAAAATATTGTGGGGTGCCCCCTACTAACATTAACAGGTGTTACTTTTGATTCAAAAATGTAATTTTTTTTAAGCTCAGAAAAGAGCGGTTCGTGCAATTCTAAGACTTTCCACATTATTGTTGGGAATGAGCTTTCTCCGGTTCTGTAGCAGTTTTTAATGATTTGACCAGAACCATCTAAAGGTGCTAATTTATTTTGCGGAACAGAACGTGTCATCAGTAAAGAATTTTATAGACACAGCCTGCCTATTTATTTTAGACAATATTAAATGAGTGATTTTTTTTTACTTCTGATTAACATTGAACTTGAGGTGTGTATTGAATAAAAGGTAAGGTAAAGCAGTCAACAATCCGAAGATTGGTTTGAACACCACAGTGCTTTACTAGGCATGGTACTGTCTGGAGGTGGTGTGCCGTTGCCTTCCTCCGACCTTCGAACTGACTTACCCAGCCAGTTATAGGGGGACCTACAGTTTAACGTGGGTTCCGAACCACGGTGCTACTCGGTATTTTTCACTTGAGCAATACTGCCAGAGGTGAAAGAAGTGGAAAGTGACAGATAAAAAACCTAACACCTGGCGGGGATCGAACCCGCGACCTTTGGATTTGTAGTTTGGCACTCTACCACTGTGCAACCGAAGCACACTATATGTATTGAATAATTATACATTTTACTGAATAATTACACATAAGAAAACTTTATATCTCACAAAGATAATAATTCTTGACTGACGACTTTCATTATCATACCTGCCGCAATTAGTAGTCGAGAGGTAAAACTTCTAGAACACTGCTGCCATATTACCCGTCCCTCTTCGACCATCCGGACAGCGATTTGGCAACGTCGCAATGAAGTTATCCAAGAGGGCGGATACATGATGGTTTCACATCCGATTTCGGAACCAAAATAGCTGACTGCGGGAAATTTAAAAAATCACGCCAAATCCCCCTTTTCCTCCACTCACTTGATCACCCCCCCCCCCCCCCACGAGATTATCAAAGCATTTATTTTTATCAGTTTTTTTTGCATCTACATAAATAGAATAACAGAGTATTACACTACACATTTAGACAAAATACAGTTCCAGCTGAACCGCGCGGAATGGTCGCGTGGTCTAAGGCGGTATGCTACGGACTGGATGGTCGTTCCCGTCGGAGGTTCGAGTCATCCCTCGGACATGTGTGTGTGTGTGTGTGTGTGTGTGTGTGTGTGTGTGCTATCCTTAGTGTAAGTTAAAGTTGTTGAAAGTCTAGAGACTGATGATCATAAGCAGTTTGGTTCAATAGGCTTACAAACATTTGAACATTTTTAAGTTCCAGCAAACGTTTTATGAATCGCAATATAATTCACAGCTGGTATCGCTAAGTTCAATTTATAATTACGTAACGAATATTTCAACAGAAACAAAGCAAGATATTAAGGTACTATTATAAGCCCCCATGGCTGCACAACTCGAGTGTTCTCCGCGCAGGTCGTGGACCAAAAGAGTACAAATAGAGCCTTTGACGCATACTTTATTCTTACACGAGAAAGCACTTCATGACACTCGTTCCACGACTGTTACGGGGATTCGTCGGGCATCTGACCTCTTCTCCAAGTCCGCTTCAAGATCTATATAGGAGAGGTCTCGTCACACTACTGCGATCCTTTACAATGGCGGCCATTTTGGTTCTAAAACGCGACTTTAACGGACTGTATTCGGATGTTTGTCACTAGAAAGTGTTAGTTGCATAAAACAGTAAAGGTAAAACTGCACAGCGTATGCAGGTTACAGAGAATGTTGCGATATCCTTTGTCATTACAATATATATGTGTGATATGACTAACGATACAAGCCGGCCGCAGTGGCCGTGGGGACTGAGGCGCTGCAGTCATGGTCTGCACGGCCACTACGGTCGGGGGTTCGAATCCCCCCTCGGGCATGGATATTTGTGCCGTCCTTAGCTATAAGTAGTTCATAAGTAGTTTGTAGGTTTAGGGACTGATGACCCCATAGTTAAGTCCCATAGACTCTACAAACATTTGAACATTTTAACGATACAACCACCATTGTGAGGAAAATATTGTTTTGATTAACAAAATTCTGATTTCCCCCAATTGAATCTGTGTAACTTAAGGCTGTACGAGTTTTCTCCTTACATATATTCTGTTCTTATGAAGTTTCCATTTGGTAAAGTGTAGACGAAGCATCAGCGAAAGCTTCTTGTGTTGAACTATCCGAAAAGAGAATCTTATATGGAATGTTGACTGCCATTCATAAAAAATTTTCTTGGTGTGTGCGTTTCCATTGATTCGACGTTACGTAAATTGAAGAAATTTCGAGCTAATAGAAGAACTCCATGAAAAACATTGCGCCAAGTGAAAAATTACGAAACTGAATTTTATGTATGTAAAATCAATGTATTAGTTTCAGTTATAATTCCTTTGATTACAATAAGTAATGCAGTTAAAACATTTTCATTATTTCATGAAGTTTCCATGGAAAAAAGTATTTATAAAAATTCTGCATTAAGTTACGTACATTTATTTTGGTTCAACATCGTTAATAAACGTAATATATTACACAATTCACATGTTATTAAAGCATTTTTAGGCAAGTGATTTTTTTCCAAAAAGTGTTTCAACGAAAGGCATACTTCGTTGGTCATCCAAACGTACTGTAATCGGGAACCTTTCTTCAGTTTTCTCTTTCCCTGTGGTTCATTCAGGCCAGATATTTTAGGACTTGAAATGGTTCACCTAGCCGGTTCTTATCACTCAGTTTGAGCCAAACCTGTGAGAATTATCTTGTGACCTCTCCTTGTACGACCTGAGCAATAAAGGCCTTTAAAATTATCAGTATTTTATTATTAAACGTAAGAATATACTTTCTGACTCAAGCGCTATGCAAACGGGCTCTGTTTTCTCCCCTAGCGATACTGCGTAGCATCGTCTGCTCTACAACCAAAATGGCGACTCCGTAAGGAACATTGGTGTCCAAAATATTCAAATGTTTGTACTTCTATCGGACCAAACTGCGTGGTCATCAGTCCGTAGATTACAAACTACTTAAACTAAGGTAAACTAACCTAAGGACAACGCGCGCGCACGCACACACACACACACACACACACACACACACACACACACACATCCCCATCCCCCAGGGCAGACTCGAACCTCCGACGACGAGCAACCGAGCGCTGCGCAGCGAGGCGCTTTAGACCGCTCGGCTCCTCCACCGCGGCCGTTGGTGTCCAGACCTGTCTTCTATAGACCTTGATCCGTTTCACGGAGGAAGGCGGCCCAGTTTTCAGCCGTTCTGCGCATCCCCTCCATTCCCGCACTGACAGCCAATAATATTCATTCTCTAGGCGCGTGGCAAGCCTCGACCTAAGACAATGTTTCTCCAGCAGGCTCCACTGTTACCGCTCCGCCGTAGCTCCTCCCCTCCACGCTTCCCCTACCGCTCCGTCATAAGGGCGGAAGCGCCATCTTACATGTTCACATGCGTGGTCATCAGTCCGTAACTTACAAACTACTTAAACCTAGGCAAACTAACCTAAGGACAACATACACACCCATGCCCCAGGGAGGACTCGAACCTCAACGGCGAGCAACCGCGCGCACCGTGGCGAGGCGCTTTAGACCGCTTGGCTACTCCACCGCGACCATCTTACATGAAGTGAACGTACCAATCCACGTATCTTCTCATAAAATCCCACTTTACATACACCACTTTTGGCGGCCTAAATTCGTGTTTCATAAAACGTTGAGCTAGCTTCGTAAATGATAAACTGTTACAACATTTAGGTGTGACTACTTGACAGTACACCGTCTCTGTCAAAAAAATAAAAAAATAAAATAAAAAAATAAAAACTGTACTAGACTGCGTCGATCTTTGTTCTACCACCTGGGCAGTGTCGTTCCTAGATAGACGACAACTGTCACTGCTTTCACTTCTATCCTATCCTCCATTTCGATATTTTTAGCAAATGGCTTTTTTTCCTTATTGTGGTCCTCATAGCTTTTGTGTATTACTTTTGCTTTTGATTCTGTATTCAGTACGATACTTACGCCTTTTGACATTAGTTGTAAAGCTCTGTCACCTGCGAACCTTGTCACCGCTAGTGTTGCCTTACCAGTTCCGTACCCGTCCTGAAATTTAATTTTCCTTCATTGTTTGTTCAACAATGCATTCGTATGTTCTTAGACTTACTGTCTTGTACTTTGTGCTTTCTTATTATTCTTTGTAGGCACTAGTGGAATAAACAATAGTATTCGCCTCTGGTATGGGCTGTCACTTTATGAAGTTTAGTCTCCTCGATGACATTTACTACATCTACATACAAACTCCGCAATTCACCGTAAGGTGCGTGGCGGAGGGTACACTATACCACTACTAGGCATTTCCTTTCCTATTCCACTCCCAAATTGAACGAGGAAAAGAAAAGAATGCCTATATGCCTCCGTACGAGCCCTAATTTCTCTTATCTTGTCTTTGTGATCACCACGCGAAATTTAAGTAGGCGGCAGCAAGATCGTACTACACTCAGCTTCAAATTCCGGCCCTCTAAATTTACTAAACAGAAATTCACGAAAAGAATGTGGTCTTTCTTCCAGCGATTCCCAATTGAGCTGCCGGAGCATTTCCGTGACACTTGCGCATTGGTCGAACCTACCAGTAACAAATCTAGCTGCTCGCCTCTGAACTGCCTCTATGTCTTCCTTTAAACTGATCTGCTGCGGGTCCCAAACACTTGAGCAATACTCAAGACGTGGTCGTACAAGCGTTTTATACGCGGTCTCCTTTACAGGTGAATTACATCTTCCCAAAATTCTCCAAATAAACCGAAGTCGGCTGTCCGCCTTACTCGCAAATGTCCTTACATGCTCGTTCCATTTCATATCGCTCTGCAGTGTTACGCCTAGATATTTGAACGACGCGACAGCATCAAGAAACTCACTACTAATGCTGTATTCGAACATTATGGGATTGTTTTTTCTACTCGTGCGCATCACTTTACATTTTTCTACATTGAGAGCTAGCTGCCATTCTTCGCATCAACTAGAAATTTTGTCTCATCATGTATGCTATTACAGTCAGTTACAGACGACACCCTCCCATACACCACAGCATCATCAGCAAACAGCCGCAAATTACAACGTACTCTGTCCATCAGATCATTTATATAGATAGAAAATAATTGCGGTCCTATGATACTCTCCCGGGGCACGCCTGACGATACACTCGTCTCTGGTGAACACGCTATCGAGAACAACGTACTGCGTTCTAGTATTTAGGAAGTCTTCCAGCCAGTCACAAATCTGTGAACCTATTCCATAAGCTCGTATCTTCGTTAGCAGTCTGCAGTGTGGCACCGCGTCGAACGCCTTTTTGAAGTCGAGAAAAACACAATCCGCCTGTTGCCCTTCGTCCATGGCTCGCAAGATGTCATGTGAGAAAAGGGCAAGCTGAGTTTCACATGAACGATGTTTCCTAAACCCGTGCTGATTCATGGAAAGAAGCTTTTCCGTTTCAAGGAAATTTACTATATTCGAACTGAGAATATACTCTAAAATTTTACATGAAACTCATGTCAATGATATTGGCCTGTAATTGTGTGGGTCAGTTCTCTTTCCTTTCTTATAAACGGGAGTCCCTCTGCGTTTTCCGACGGTCTTCTGATGTCAGCACCAAAAGCACGCTGCAAGTGACATGTTCCCAACGCTCTGTGTGAAGTTGGTAGCGTGGCCGGCCGGAAACCTGACAGCGAATTCTCCCCCACTCGCTGCAGACGCGCGGTGTTTATTCGGGCGCCACATTTCGGCACTTGCTGCTGGCTTGACACCTGGTTACCGCCAGCTGCCATTACCGTACCACTGCACACAGTTACCACTGGTACTACATACAGCAAACAGCACTTTGCTGCAGCGGCTTGAGTTATTCAAAGATATAAGGCGCGAATGTGTCTAACACAGCATATACTAATAAAGTTACAACCTTGTGATAGTGCAGCTTCTATATTTTCCATTCTGGTTGCATTAGATGTGTGGAGACATATTTTTGTGTCCCAGCCTCGTCGCCGCTTTTGTGTCTCGTTTCCGTCGTAGGTGTCGGTGGCCGAGTAGAATAAGACCGAGACATGAATAAAGGATGCACGCTTGTGCAGGTACGGAGGTGAGCAGCCAGTGGGACAACAGAAACTAGAAACACTAGAGTAAATTAGAACGAGATATATATTGCACAGAATTGATACAATATTTAACTTTTACATAGCTCAGTACTGCAGAATGCTGATACATAGTTGAGCTAGAGGCCTGCCTAGTGCCTATCCGATAGTCAAGTCTTCACTGGTGCCTATCTGATTCCGAAGTGTTAACTGGTTCCTATCTCAGTCCCAAGTGAACGATATCGTTCAGTGGTGGCCACGAGCGGAGTTGTAGCAGAGGGCGCTCGTGGCTGTCGTCGTGAGAACGCCGCGCCGTGCGTGCATGGCGGCGCGCGGCGAAAGTAGGTGGCGCGCACTTTGGACTTGTGCGACACCACACATATATCAGCATTCGAAACACCTAACACCGTAAAAATTAAAGCAACAGAGAGATTTTCGACACAGGAAGCTGTAGCATTTAAAAAATGGTTGTAACTTGTATATGTGTGGTTAAATCCGCCTTATGCAAGACACCTTGTTTTGTTTTAACACGCAAACATATTTCGGCACTTATTGTGTCATCTTCCGTGTGTTTCTGGCTTTTATTTAGTAGAATAACATGTTACAGATTTTGGTTATGCAGTCACTTAGACGAAGTTGTTTTGATAATTTTGTTTGACATTAGGACTAATTTATTACGTTACTTACATCATGCCATTAGCAGGATTTGTATCTGCTTTCATTGAAGACATACTGTGAAAACTTGTTATTTTTCCAATCAAAGCAGATAAATCCTGCGAATGGTATAACGCAAGTAGCGTAATACATTAGGCCTAAAAATCAAACAAAATTGTCAGAACAACTTCGTCTAAATGGCTGCATAACCAAAATCTGTAACATGTTATTCTACTAAATAAAAGCCAAAATCGCACATAAGATGGCTCAATAAGTGCCGAAACATGTTTGGGTATTTAAATAAAACAAGGTGTCTTGTATAAGGCGGATTTAACCACACATCTAAAGTTACAACCATTTTTGAAGTGCTACAGCTTCCTGCGTCGAAAATCTTTCTGTTCCTCTAATTTTCACGCTGTTAGGTGTTTCAAATGCTGATATATGTCTCTTATCTCATTCAAAATGTTCATGATTATTAACTAAATATTTTTACAATGTAATACCATGCACGTTTCGGAGGACATTTAAATATACGAGCATCTGAATAAAGCACTCATCGCTAATATCAAACAAGTTGACAGACTCGCGTTAACAGGGCGCTTTTGGACACCAGTCATGATTCAAATATCACACGAAAGTCTGGTTCCTTTCTACCGTCATGATATGCATCGGAGATACAAAATAACAATACGTTTTAATTGATAATGAACATTGTATTAACGACGTTATTGTCGATTTTTAACATACCATACGAACTAATAACACGAGAAAGTTTTACCGCTGACACAGAATAATTTTAGCTCAACACGGTTTATTTTAGGCACCAGTAATTAGTGTACTGTAATTGATTGTATTAATGGCGTTATTGAAGCAATTTTACAATACATTATGAAATGATTCCGTCATTAAAAATAATGAGAGGCCACAATGAGGCGACAAATACTGTGGGCAGACAACTGTAGGTCTCTTTGACGCCACACAACCATTGTGTAAAACGTCACGGTATAAACACACACTGCGAAATGTGCGTCAGTTTACGCTGACACCCAACAACTTAACAACAATAGCTGGCAGATCGGTCTTTGAAATTCGAATGATTAATTAAGTTAGCAACGCATCTGATTTAACACTAATTGATATTGACTTGAAAAATCCCGACATTCCCAACATTTCTATCTTGATTAATTTCATCACGAGGATTTGATAAGTGTGCATTTAAAATGCTAGATGTGGCTCAGGTAAAACCTGAAGTTTATTACAGAATGTTGAATGCAAAGGTTAATTAAGATTGTAGACAAAATTATGCACACTTTAAGGAAAGTGATAACCACTTCCTATTAAATTAAGAAATGTAATCGTGTGAATAGAATGAAGCCAAGATGACGAAAAGATACGCATGGAATATAACAGCAGAGTCATTGTCAAGCCGTGTGAAAATAACCGAATCTCATGAAAGCGTCTAACTTCGTAGCAACGTAAGTTGCTGAAATTTCTAATCGGTCTTACCATCGCTGAAACATGCGGACGAGATTAAATGTTTTTAAATGTTTGTTAAGCTTATGGGACTTAACTACGGGGTCATCAGTCCCTAAATTTACAAACTACTTATGAACTACTTACGAACTAGGACGGCACAAATATCCATGCCCGAGGGGGGATTCGAACCCCCGACCGTAGTGGCCGTGCTGACCGTGACTGGAGCGCCTCAGTCACCTCGGCCACCGCGGCCGGCGCGGACGAGATTATTGCAAACGAGTGCATGGAAGAAAAGTGATGCTGCTTCCAGTGCTCTTTCCATAATCAGCAGAGGGTTGATCTACTCCTAGGAGAGCCCGCGTGGATTTCTTGCAGTGCACGTCGGAGAACCCTCACAGTTTATATTTGACAAATGAAGTTATATCACTGTAATGCCATTTAGTGACAGTTAATGGAGGAAACTTGTCCCTCACCTTTTCCGTCTAATTAATTTTTGTCAGCTCACGAGGACAAACATTATTATAAAAAAAAAATGAAATTTCTGAAACTGTAAACTATTTTCTTTTAAAATTAAACTATTATCTGAAATAACTGCTGGCCCAGGCACAGCGTCAATACAATCGGCCCTGCTAGCAATGACCTTTTGGAAAATGTCTAGAATGCGTATGGGTAATGTCGCATCTGGTGATGTACGGAATCCTCCGCAGTCGTTGTTTCACTCTGGCAAATATTATTAAATATTTAAATAAATAATAATAATAATAATGCTCGGAAACATAACTATGGATCGTCACAACACGCCATTGCTGCAGACGGTCTGATGGGTCAAGGGTGGCGTGGCCACCTGCCACGCACCTGACAAGACAGCTGTCAGCCGACATCGTGGATACAGAAACCCACCCGATCGTCTCACGAAATCTGGCGGTCCGGACGCCGCTTAGGCCGGTAATACACTATCAAATTATTTGTCAAAGAATTGGACAAAGAAAAATTGGACGTAGTGTAATGGGAACGTCGTCCAATATTTCATCCAATCTAGGCCTCGGCCTAGATTTGATCAAAGAAACCGCTCGTCTTCTGTTTCCTGCAGTGAGAAATGTGACCGCTTGGAGCGCTAGTAATATACAGCTTCCTTGCCACTACAGCGGTTTTATTTGGAGGTTAAATATCTGACATTACTTGGACATAACGTTCGTATTCGTAAACATAGCCAGTAGTGGAATGTTTGTGTAGTGTTTTCTAGCAACAACAAAATTTTTAAAAATCAGATGGGGCGTTGTATAACAGGTGACAAGGCCAATTCACACTGTCCGTCACGTCAATTCGCGTAGCCCAATACCCTGCGGCCAAAAAGTCACAATATACTATCGGAATTGAAAAAACAATACCCCTAAATCTTATTTACGGCCAAAGCAGATTTTAGAATGTATGATTTTGGTAAGTTGGTGTGCTAAGTGCTGGGAAGTGAAACAATTTTCAAAACATTGACATCTGTTTGCAAGCGAATCTAAAAACATCAGCCAATTTTTGTAAGGAAATAAATAGAGCCTATTTACTTTATTAGCAATGTTTCCCCCCTTACATTGTAAATAACGTCAGAAACAATTTAGATTATCCTCTTTGTCAGTGCTCACATATTCCATTTAAAACATTTAATGAAACTTACTTTATCAACTTAACAATCTTATTGGTATACACTGTTTGAGTCAGCCTTTTTGTTACTCTATTGCAAACTGTGAAGGATGAACAGCGACAAAATAATTAGCAGTGAACGGCCTGGCTGTTCTGCCGACGGCATAAAAACAGAAATCCTCGCGGTCCCGGAAGAAATTTTATTTATCTCGCTCTGACACCCATGGTTTCATCCACGAGCGTTTCCTTTTCTTTTTTCCCTCCTCGTCTAAATGCAGACACAACTCAACTGTAGTATAAACAACAGCTGAGCATGACACCGCCATTTTGAAGCAAATTTGAGAAAATATTGGATGATAGTGTAATACCCCCTTTTGCTTTTCATCCAATTTCTTTGTCAAAAATATGACCAATATTTCATCCAATTTTTTCGTCCAATTCTTTGTCCAATAATGTGATAGTGTAATAATAATTGAATGAAATATTGGTCATATTTTTTGAAAATAATGCTCAGCTGTTGTTTATACTACAGTTGCGCTGTGTCTGCATTTATAAGATAAGGAGGGGAAAAATGAAAAGGAAACACACTTGGATGAAACCGTGGGTGTCAGAGCGAGATAAATAAAATTTGTTACGGGACCGCGAGGATTTTTTTTTTTTTTTTTTTAAATGCCGTCGGCAGAACAGCCAGGCCGTTCACTGCTAATTATTTTGTCGCTCTTCATCCTTCACAGTTTGCAATAGAGTAACAAAAAGGCTGACGCAAACAGTATATACGAATAAGATTGTTAAGTTGATAAAGCAAGTTTCATTAAATAACGTTTTAAATGGAAAATGTGAGCACTGACAAAGAGGATAATCTAAATTGTTTATGACATTATTAACAATCTAAGGGGTGAAACATTGCTGATAAAGAAAATAGGCTCTATTTATTTCCTAACAAAAATTGGCTGACGTATTTATATGTACATAGATTCGCTTGCAAACAGATGTCGATGTTTTGAAAGTTGTTTCACTTCCCAGCACTTAGCACACCAAGTTACCAAAATCATACATTCTAAAATCTGTTTCGGCCGTAAATAAGATTTACGGGTATTACTTCTTCAATTCCGATAGTCTATAATGAGTTTTTTACATCACGGATTGTAACTCAACCTCACTTTCGCTGCAGGGTATTGGGCTACGCGAATTGACGTGACGGACAGTGTGAATTAGCCTTGTCGCCTGTTATACAACGCCCCATCTGATTTTTTTAAAAAGTTTGTTGTTGCTAGAAAACATTACACAAACATTTCACTACTAGCCATGTTTACGAATACGAACGTGATGTCCAAGTAATGTCAAATATTTAACCTCCATATAAAACAGCTGTAGTGGCAAGGAAGCTGTATAGTGTATACTACTAGCGCTCCAAGCGGTCACATTTCTCACTGCAGGAAACAGAAGACGAGCGATTTCTTTGATCAAATCTAGGCCGAAGCCTTAGATTTGATGAAATATTGGACGACGTTCCCATTACACTACGTCCAATTTTTTTTGGTCCAATTCTTTTACAAATAATTTGATAGTGTAATACCGGCCTTAGTCAGTTAATTTATCAAGTGGTGGAGTTACGTAAGAGGAATAACTATGAAGGGAATAAAAGGCAATTCATCAATACTGTCCTCCTTTAAAAGGCAAAGGAATTATGGCAAGTATTTTATTACAAAACTGGCCTCAGCACCCAGCACTGAATGCGTATGCAGCGGATATCGGTCTATTGTCTCGTTTGACACAGCTCTGTTCTCAAGAAGTCACGTATCCTGAATAGCATAACATGCAATAAAAGAATATTTCAAGCACCTCCGTTAGAGTGTTAGGAAACCGTCCTATAAATGTGTTGCGAATAGAGTTAATAGTGGTAATGTAATAAATTGAAGTCACATGCGTGATGGAGCGTTATTTAACGCATCTCATTGTTTACGAGCTCAAATCTCAAACTCTACGTCGTAATATAATTTGCAAAGTACATTTAGTTATACAAATAATAATCTAACGTCGTGCCGAATGCCGTAAATTTACCGCGCGAACAAGAGGAAATTAGTATGCGATAAACTTTTTTTCCCCCATTATTTTGCAGGCTTTGTAAGCGAGAAAGTTTCGTCATCGTCATCACCATCTGTTTCCACTCCAGTTGCCCGGATGTGGTTTACGAGCGCTCTCCACTTGCGTCTGTCCAAATACCGACGAGGCGGAGCGGTCTAGCGCATTGAGGCGCTATGCTACGATGCGCGAGGTCGTTCCCCGTCGGGGGTTCGAATCCCCCTCGGGCGTGGATGTTTGTGCTGTCTTTAGTATAAACTTGTTCATAAGTAGTTTGTAGGTTTAGGGACTGATGACCCCGCAGTTTGGTCATATAAGCTTGACAAACATTTGTCCACGTACAATTATTCTCGCCGGCCGCGGTGGCCGAGGAGACTGAGGCGCTCCAGTCACTGTCTGCACGGCCACCTCGGTCGGGGGTTCGAATCCCCCCTCCGGCATGGATATTTGTGCCGTCCTTAGTCTTAGTTAGTTCATAAGTAGTTTGTAAGTTTAGGGATTGATGACCCCGTAGTTAAGTCCCATAGACTATAAAAACATTTGAACATTTTTGAACAATTATTCTCCCACGACTGTATCCCACCTGGTGCCTCTTGTTCCCATGTCCTTCATTTGGTCCAGCCATCTCTTCTTTGGTCTTCCTACTGGTCTTCTATCAATAACATTCATGTGTAGACACTGTTTTGCAATCCTTTCATAATCCATTCGTTTGATATGGCCAAACCATTTCCGGCGGGATTTTTGTCACTTTTTCTTTCAACGTTGGGTATACTCCAGCTTCTTCCCCCCCCCCCTTTTTTTTCATATCTCTCCTAGTTTTCTGGACCATAGTTCGAAGGAAATTCATTTCAGCAGCTTGTAGTTTACTGTCGCCCCGATTGGTGGTTGTGCAGATTTCCAGGCTGTACATTATTATGGAGGTAAAGTATGATCGAAAGAGAGTCTGTTTCGATCTTAAGGGAACTTGTCCCAATTCGTTAAGTGCACTGGTTCTCTCATAGTGGATGAATAAAATACCGTAACTAATGCGTCGCGGGGTACCATGCTGTTTTCACCCTCAACTTATCCTCTACGAAGGTAGTTGGTTTTGTTATTAGAAATGAAACTACAGTGTAAATGTTTGTAGGTACGTATTCTGCAAGTACAGTCCTTTTGAACGTAATTAACGCTTCAAAAATCCTTTTGATCTACCCAAGCGAGCTTACCCGAATAGGAACAGTATATCGATTTTTTAAGGACAGAGAACTGATACTCATCGCTTTCATTTTCATCTTCAAACCGTCGCAAAGGCAGTTTCCAAGATGATAAAGGCATAGTCTCTGGACTTTATTCGTCAGTTGAAATTATAAATGAGCGCATAAAAAATATCAAGGGCGAATGAAAAGTTTTCTTCCATGTACAAAGATTGCAACTTCCGAGGAGAAATGAAATTCACAAGCGTTTCTCTGAGGGCATGGATCCAAATGAATTTCTCTGTTGAAGAACTTTACAGCAGGAATATTTTCAAATCATTGATTCGGTTGTCCATAGGCTTAGATATCAAATACTTGACCGACGTGGCCTGAAGAAAGAGGCTTCCATGGAAAAAGTATTGTTGAAAAAACGGACATTATGCGTTACTTCCATGCCCGGAAATAATGTTCAAGCTTTGGAAACCGGACTTGGACTGTTTCATATACGATACAATGTAAAATGACTGAAAGAGGCTAAAAGATGTTGTGTTTTCTATGAGAAGTTCTTGAATTATTTGCTGATGTTGAAACGTTGGTGAAATTTCTGCTTTTATTCCAGCCTCTACGACGACGAAGAATCCACCAGCGTTCGACAGTGAAACAGCAGGGTTTCAATAATGTAGCAATGAGCAATGAGCACAAGTTGCTGTTGGATGAAGAAGACTTTAGAAATGTTGCTGGAATATTTTCTTTGAATTGTGACAATAGGAGAACTGTATCTGGATCACTATAAGATGAACTTTGTAAGAGTGTTTCACCATACGATTTTGACGTCGTATTTAATTATAGTTTTTGACTATTTTACTACATATTTATTTATTCCTATTTATCTATTTGTTTTATAATGTATTTTAATCTTTGAAAAATAAAATCTTTTGGTAACATTTTATTTACTTACATTTCCAATCAAAATCAAGCAGAATTTAGTTTGAATGCCAATTCAGTTGCAAAGAGTTTGCAGTTGTAGAATTTTGAACAATACGTAATAATCATAATCGCAATGTAAATGCTAAGCAAATGTCATATTCGGTAACGTTTTAATCCAGGGTTAAAATGGCACGCTTTAGGATTTGTATGTGCATTGAAATAGTACACCTCCCCCCCCCCCCCCCCCCCAAATTACTTAGTGCTGGTGACGCCCATTCTTAAGATGTAGTTCACAGGAGTTTAGGGTACCGGAAGGTTTCATGTAGGTGGGTGCCTAAGCAGCTGGATGACGTGATGAAAGGCAAGCGAATTATGTGATCACTGAAGCATCTTGAACGGAACTCTAAGGAGTGTGAAGGTTTCCTGGACTGCAATGTTAACTGGCCATGAAATGGGGATACTGCATTTCACGCCGGAATCTAAATATTGGTCCGGACGAAATCTACCGCAGTGACATCTCAAATTTAGTGCTGTGATGAGGCAAATGGTCTTTGTGTGTTTTATTTTGGTTAATAAAAAGTAGGGGCAAAGACTTACTGCGCTGCCTTCGTTGAAAGAAAGCGTTGCTGACTTACTTTTAACGCCCTCGCCACACATCTGCCGAGAAGGTACCCTGCAAAATAAAAAACAAAACAAGATCAAATATAGCTGGAAAAAACCTACTGAAATTCTTGTTGAAAGTACTGAACACATCTTTGAGGATAACCTATTCAAACATTGAAAAATAAAGTTCCAGATAACATCGTAAGCTGTTAGAAACGTTCAGAGCATTCATTTGCTACCTGACCAAACTATTTTTCTTAAATAGTTAATCATGCTATTAAAATGCTTTTTCAAATGTTCAAATGTTTGTAAAGTCTATGGGACTTAACTACGGGGTCATCAGTCCCTAAACTTACAAACTACTTATGGACTACTTACAAACTAGGACGGCACAAATTTCCATGCCCGAGAGGGGATTCGAACCCCCGACCGTAGTGGCTGTGCAGACCGTGACTGGAGCGCCTTAGTCTCCTCGGCCACCGCGGCCGGCAAAATGCTTTTTCCCCCTCGATAATTGCAGTATTTTGTATATAAAAGAAGGCCCGATAAAACGCTCTATTTGAGTCATGTCGCCTGACAAGATGTCACTACTGCTGTCGTAAAATTCACTAGCAATGACAAATTGTTTCGACACTCGCGTTTCTGAAAATAACTAGAAATAAAACGCTCTATTTGAGTCATGTCGCCTGACAAGATGTCACTACTGCTGCCGTAAAATTCACTAGCAATGACATATTGTTTCGACACTCGCGTTTCTGAAAATTAACTAGAAATATTGCGTACTACCGCACTGTATAAACACTGCTATAAAAACTCCAGAAAATTTGTCTCTGCATGTTCCAATACACGAGAAATGCATAAAATGTGGGTAAAACTCGCTCTCTGAGCTCCGAATAAGATAGGGTTACTTAGTTTATTTTTGTGAGGCTTATTTTAATGTAATGGTCCTCAACTCTTCACACAATAATTATTATTCCACTAGTTCACTATTAAGAATCTACTAACTGCAGATGATATTTACATTTGCGGAAACGCAGTTCACTATATAGGTCGCCTACGATTTGTATTTAAAGTCGTTCTTTAATGTAGTTGGCGAAAGTACGAATTTCTTGTTGGTTGTCAATTACAATACTTACATAAGTGATACAGTCTTTCAATATATGATCGATAAATCAACGATTTGTGTTTCAAAAACGCGCGCAGCAGGTGAATGCAGCTAGCTATGTTTTATTAAAATTTGAAATTATTACTAATTTCGCCAATAATTCGATTCTGTATCAAAGTATCACATTCTTCTGCATCAACTAAAAGAGAGAAAGAACTAGAAGGGGTGTTGGATTTGAAAATGGAAAGCAAAATTTTCACAGAGGTTCGCCAACTGTTACAATACCAAACAGCTATTACAGATGCTGCCTGAGTAGATAATCTCAACTGCCAGATATAGATAATGCAAAACTTCGACCGCTATTTTTCTTAGAAAGTAATCAGTGTTTGCACCTAAACCAAAATATCTGTCATCTCATTTCCACCCTAGCCTACCAAGTTCCGATTTAACCTGACACGTCTTTTTGTAACCAATCAGTACGAGAAAAAAGCATACTGATATGTGAAACCTGACCAGTGTGCAGGATTAATTTACAAAGACACAAGAATTTATCTGAATCCTGACTGTAACTGCCAATAATTACAGTGTTAAAAGTGAAAAACAAAGAATGAATCTAATGCGCAATGCTTATGTGTAAACGTTTATGATGTATAATAGTTTGTATCTTCCGATGGGCCAGCCGCGGTGGCCGAGGGGACTGAGGCGCTCCAGTCACTGCGGTCGGGGGTTCGAATCCCTCTTCGGGCATGGATATTTGTGCCGTTCTTAGTCTTAGCTAGTTCGTTTGTAAGCTTAGGGACTGATGACCCCGTAGTCAAGACCCATAAATTCTACAAACATTTGAACACTTGATCTTTCGACGGTAATCAGTCTGTTAATATAAACAAGAAACAGTTTGGCATTAATGCAGGTATATTTTACTTTAAATTCCGTTTTCACCTTTCTTATTTTCCGGTGCGTAAAAATTAGGACAGTTTTCTAAAAATTAAGATACCGTAAACACATCAACTTTCGAAAAGTTTTCGTAGTGAGGTTTCACAAAATTCTTTTCAATTATCACATATAACCTATAAATGCGCTTTCTTTCACAGAAGAATTACAATAACTTCAGCAAACACTGCTATAACACAAATATAGCTTCTTCGGCAAATGACAGGACGTTTTCTTTCAAGTAACCTTATCTTGAAATTTAATTGTTTTTAAGCTTTAATTTCATAAAAATAACAGATGTTTTGTAAGAATACTGTCCGAAACCACCCCCATGAACCACAGACATTGCCGAGGTGGGGTGGCTTGCGTGCCTCAACGATGCAGATAGCCGTACCGTAGGTGCAACCACAGCGGAGGGGTATCTGTGGAGAGGCCAGACAAACGTGTGGTTCCTGAAGAGGGGCAGCAGCCTTTTCAGTAGTTACAGGGGCAACAGTCTGGATGATTGACTGAGCTGGCCTTGTAACATTAGCTCATGTGGCTTTGCCACACAGCTACTGCGAACGGCTGAAAGCAAGGGGAAACTACAGCCGTTACTTTTCCCGAGGACATGCAGCTCTACTGTATGAACATATGATGATGGCATCCTCTCGGGTAAAATATTCCGGAGGTAAAATAGTCCCCCATTCGGATCTCCGGGCGGGGACTACTCAGGAGGATGTTGTCATCAGGAAAGACAATACTGGCATTCTACGGATCGGAGCGTGGAATGTTAGATCCCTTAATCGGGTAGGAAAATTAGAAAATTTAAAAAGGGAAATGGCTAGGTTGAGGTTAGATATAGTAGGGATTAGTGAAGTTCGGTGGCAGGATGAACAGGATTTCTGGTCAGGTGAGTACAGGATTATAAATACAAAATCAGTTGGGGGTATCACAGGAGTAGGACTGATAATGAATAAGAAAATAGGAATGCGGGTAAACTACTATGAGCAGCACAGTGATCGCATTATCATTGTCAAGATAGATACGAAGCCAACACCGACAACAGTAGTACAGGTTTATATGCCAACTAGCTCTGCTGATGATGAGGAGATCGAAGAAATATATGAGGAGCTAAAGGAAATTATTCAGACAGTGAAGAGAGAGGAAAACTTAATTGTGATGGGAGACTGGAATTCGGTTGTAGGAAAAGGAAGAGAAGGAAAAATAGTAGGTGAATATGGACTGGGCAGGAGGAATGAAAGAGGAAGTCGCCCGGTAGAATTTTGCACGGAACATGATTTAATCGTAACAAACACCTGGTTTAAGAATCACAAAAGAAGGTTGTATACATGGAAGCGACCAGGAGACACCGGAAGGTATCAGATAGATTTTATAATGGTAAGACATAGATTCCGGAACCAGGTTATAAACTGCAAGACGTACCCAGGGGCAGATATAGACTCTGACCATAACTTGTTAGTCATGAACTGTAGGCTGAAACTGAAAAAATTGCAGAAACGTAGGAAAATACAGAGATGGGACTTAGATAAATTGAAGGAAAGTGAAGTTCTGGAGAATTTCAGAGGGAGATTTAGGCAACAATTGACAGAAACAGGGGGAAATAAAACAGTAGAAGAGGAATGGGTAGCACTGAGAGATGAAATAGTGAAGGCAGCAGAGGACAAAGTAGGTAGAAAGGCAAGACCTACAAAAAATCCTTGGATATCACAGGAAATACTAGATTTAATCGATGAAAGGAGAAAATATAAAAATGCAGTAAATGAAACAGGCAAAATGGAGTACAGACGATTAAAAAATGAGATTGACAGGAAGTGCAAAATGGCTAAGCAGGAGTGGCTAGAAGCCAAATGCAAATCTGTAGAAGAATGTATAAGAAGGGGAAAAGTAGATACCGCCTACAGCAAAATAAAAGAGACATTTGGGGACAAGAAAAGCAACTCTACGAATATCAAGAACTCAGATGGGAAGCCGGTTCTCAGCAAAGAAGGGAAAGCTGAAAGGTGGAAAGAGTACATAGAGCAGCTCTACAAAGGAAATGAACTTACAGACAATGTGGTAGGAAGGGAAGAGGACGTAGATCAAGATGAAATAGGAGATGCTATACTGAGAGATGAATTTCACAGAGCCTTGAAAGACCTAGGTCGGAACAAGGCCCCAGGAGTAGATGACATACCCTCAGAGCTACTAAAGTCTCTGGGAGAGCCAGCCACGACAAGACTATTTGAACTGGTGTGTAGGATTTATGAGACAGGCGAAATACCCTCAGACTTTAAGAAAAATGTAATAATCCCCATTCCAAAGAAATCAGGCGCAGACAGGTGTGAAAATTACAGAACCATTAGTTTGATAAGTCATGGTTGCAAAATTTTAACACGAATTATCTACAGGAGAATGGAAAAGCTGGTAGAAGCTGACCTTGGGGAAGATCAGTTTGGATTCAGGAGGAACGTAGGAACCAGGGAGGCAATACTCACTTTACGTCTTATCTTAGAAGATAGATTAAGGAAAGGCAAACCTACATTTTTAGCTTTTGTAGATTTGGGGAAAGCATTTGACAATGTTGACTGGAATACACTCTTTCAAATTCTGAAGTCAGCAGGGGTAAAATATAGGGAAAGGAGAGTTATTTATAACTTGTACAAAAGCCAGACCGCAGTTATTAGACTCGAAGGGCATGAAAGGGAAGCATCAGTTGGGAAGGGAGTAAGACAGGGTTGTAGCCTTTCTCCGATGTTATTCAATTTGTACATCGAGCAGGCGGTGAAGGAAAGCAAGGAAAAATTTGGAATAGGGATTAAAGTTCAGGGGGAAGAAATAAAAACATTGCGTTTTGCTGATGACATTGTAATTCTGTCAGAGACAGCAGAGGACCTGGAAGAGCAGTTGAATGGAATGGACAGTGTGTTGAAGAGAACGTATAAAATGAACATTAACAAGAGCAAAACAAAAATAATGGATTGCGGTCTTAGAAAATCAGGCGATGCTGAAGGAATTAGATTAGGTAACGAAACAATGAAGGTGGTAGATGAGTTTTGTTACTTGGGTAGTAAAATAACATGTGATGGTCGCAGTACAGAGGATATAAAATGCAGAATGGCAATGGGAAGAAAAGCATTTTTGAAAAAGAGAACTTTGCTAACATCGAATATTAATTTAAGTGTAAGGAAGTCTTTTCTGAAGGCATTTGTGTGGAGTGTTGCCTTGTACGGGAGTGAAACATGGACGATAAGCAGTGCGGACAGGAAGAGGATAGAGGCTTTTGAAATGTGGTGCTATAGAAGAATGCTGAAGATTAGGTGGGTAGATCGCATAACCAATGAAGAAGTACTGAACAGAATTGGTGAGAAAAGGAATTTTTGGCATACCCTGGCTAAAAGGAGGGATCGCTTGGTAGGACACATTCTTAGACATCGAGGAATCGTAAATTTAGCATTGGAGGGAAGTGTGTGGGGTAAAAATCGCAGAGGGAGACCAAGAGACGCGTATAGTAAGCAGATTCAAGTGGATGTGGGTTGCCGTTCTTATGAGGAGATGAAAAGGCTTGCTCAGGATAGAGTAGGGTGGAGAGCTGCATCAAACCAGTCTCCGGACTGAAGATCATAACAACAACTGTCCGAAAATGCTATTTGAACGGTATAATCATTAAGAATAACATTTCCAAGCAAAATTTCAAAATAGAAAATTATCCTATTGACGAACAAAGCTCGGACGTTACCTTGCAGTGTATTGAGCGTCTTGTACTGCGCCGGTCAACACAAACGATCGGGGAAATGCGTGGTCTCTCACACTTCCAAACAGGCTAATTGGATGATGTGCAGCTAGTGGTGATAGCAGCTGTATTGTTTGACGTTTCACAACCGACCGTATCCACGGTAATAACTGCGTGCACAAAACAATGTAAAACAGCAATGCCAAAGAGCAATAGTGCGCGAAATTCGAAGGTAACTTGACAACGACCGACGATCATTGAGAACCATTGAGGCCAGTCAAGATAAAACTACCAACGCTGAATTGAATGTAGATCTCGACTCTCACTTCAGTTATTATTCTTCGGCAAAAGGAGTACGCTGAAGTTTGATATTAATGGAAAGTCTGTAGTTGTTATACAATTTATAAACCGAAGCCAATGCACATTTGCTAAGGCAGAGGTGCCACGGTCGCTAAACCTGCTTACTTGAGAACTGAAAGCTTGTGGCGTAGTCTTATCAATCACAGTACACGTTACTTTCTGCAAACACCGAAAAGGTTGCCGGCCGCGGTGGCCGAGAGGACTGAGGCGCTCCAGTCACGGTCTGCACGGCCACTACGGTCGGGGGTTGGAATCCCCCCTCGGGCATGGATATTTGTGACGTCCTTAGTATTAGTTAGTTCTTAAGTAGTTTGTAAGTTTAGGGACTGATAATAACCCCGTAGTTAAGTCCCATAAGCTATACAAACATTTGAATTTTTGAAAAGGTTGCAACGGGCCTAATAACATTTTTTATACTAGCGTTGTCCTACAAAAGACAAGAAACATCTACAAATAGGAAGATATTTACGTTACAAGGAAAAATCAAAAATGATCATATGTTTGTTAAGCGTATGGGACTTAACTGTGGGGTCATCAGTTCCTAAACTTACAAACTACTTATGAACTAGCTAATACTAAAGACAACACACACATCCCTGCCCGAGGGAAGATTCGAACCTTCGACGGGGAACGGCTTCGCGCATCGCAGCATAGCGCCTCAATGCGCTCAGCCACTCCGCCGCGGCAAGGAAAAAGCCTGCACTACGCATAAATACGAATGTAAATATAAAAACGTGCTTTAAAGAAAATTTCAAGAGTGAAAGACTCAGCATTATTAGAAGAGAAAATTATTTTCGACGTAATTTGACCGTTTCGAAGTAAACAAGATATGGAAACAGAATTGCCGCCTTGGAGTGGCCGAGCGCTGAAGGCTCATTCCTGCGGAAGGTGCGGTTGCTCGCCGTCGGAGTTTCGAGTCCTCCATCGGGCGCGCGCGCGTCTGTGTGTGTGTGTGTGTGTGTGTTGTCCTCAGCATAAGTTAGTGTAAGAAGTTTGTAATCCAAGGGACTGAATCGCCACGGCGGAGTGGCGGAACGCATTGAGGCGCTATGTTGCGATGCGCGAGACCGTTCCCTGTCGGGGCATGGATGTTTCTGTCGTCTTTAGTACAAGGTAGTTCTAAGTAGTTTGTAAGTTTAGGGACTTATGTTGAAAATGTTCAAATGTTTGTTAAGCGTATGGGACTTAACTACGGGGTCATCAGTCCCTAAACTTACAAACTACTTATGAACTACCTTATACTAAAGACGGCACAAATATCCATGCCCGAGGGGGGATTCGAACCCCCGATCGTAGTGGCCGTGCAGAGGTCCTCATAGTGTGCAGAACTTTTCCACATGATATTTGACGAGAATATCAACTATTTATTACCCTTTCGTCATCAATAAACTCAATATCATTTCCTGCTCCCCGTAAAAGGTGCCCGCATAACCTCATTTATCATTCAGATGCGAAACTACACAGCAGAGGGCTCTACAGTTTTGGTGCTGACGCCTAAACGAAAACGAACACTCGATAAAGGCGAGACGCCGTACGGAAATAACAAGCCAGAGGCGCTGCAGTAAACCCTCTCGTCTGGAGTAGACAACTGAGAGAAGGAAGTAGATCTTGTAAAAGGGGCTTTAGTGCGCACGGCCACTCTCTCGCGGCTTTCTGTTCTCTCTCTTCACAGTCTGCCTTACTGCTAAAGACTAAACATTTCGCTTCATCAAGGCAGTCGGGTAATATTATAGTGTTGAGTGCTCTTGTTTGCCTACTGAGCCACGACCTTCACGGAAACGCGGTTGATGAAAAATCACACAGACTTTGATTTCCAAGTACAGTTGGACACTAAAGTCTACATACCTCCCAAATTTGTAGCATGTGGCGTACAGCCTCGATGCAAAGAGGTAGACGTGCAATTCTGTACGTGCGTCCACGTCCACAATAACAGAAACCAACGGCTTCAGGCCGGTGTCGTGCACTGCAAGCGTGATAGATGCAGCAGTGTTTGTTTACTGGGGCACAAAAATCAACATACACTTCGGGTCTGCCGTTAGTTGCAAGAGAGACGTTGCAGTGAACACAGTGCAAGTGGTGTCGTTTGTTTATATAATAAAAGTTTATTGCAATACATACGTCGATCGCGTAATATGGATGCAAAAAGAACCGATATATCCGTGGAGGTGAGGAAGAATATTATTGAGTTCAGTAATATGAGCTTTTCACTGCGGAAAATTGGGTAAATTGTTAGAAGGAGCAATGCAAGTGTCCAAACGGTACTAACAAATTACAGGGATCGAGGAAGTATCGAAAACAAAGCTAGATGTGGACGACCACAAAAATTATCTAACAGGGAATACCGACACAACATTAGAAAAGTGAATGCAGAGCCCAGAATCGCAGCTAGGGAGTTGGCATTAGATGTCGCAAATACTAGTGGAAATAGTGTTCATCCCATAACAGTGCACAATCATGAATTTGAAAGTAAAACAGCAAGGAAGAAACCGTTCATAAGCAGGGTAAATGAACAGAAGCGCCTAGAATTTGCAACTCTGCACAGAAATAAAGATTCCACATTTGGAATACAGTACTTTTCACGCATGAGACTATAATACAGTACTTTTCACGTATGAGACTAAGTGTAACATCTTCCAGTGTGATGGACAGCAAAAGGAGTGGCGAAAAAGAAATGAAAGTTGGAAGAAGATAAATGGTGTCCCATCAGTCAAGTATGGTGGTGGAACTATTCTTGTGTGGGGTTGCATGTCTGGAGCTGGAGTTGGGAATTTGGTATTTATTGGAGGTATTATGGATACATGGAAGTATCTCACCATCTTAAAGGAGAATCTGAAGCAATCTGCGGAGAAACTAGGACTTGGAACGGACAAGATGTTTCAGCAAGTCAATGACCCCAATCGTACGGCCATTGTCGTAAAAGAATGGCTACTTTACAATGCACCAAAACAGTTGCATTCGCCTCCACAGTCACCAGATATTAACCCAATTGAACACCTTTGGGGAGAACTAAAGCGTAGCATAAAAAACTAGTCCGCCGCTGTGGCCAAGGGGACTGAGGCGCTCCAGTCACGGTCTGCACGGCCACTACGGTCGGGTGTTCGAATCCCCCCTCGGGCATGGATATTTCTGCCGTCCTTAGTCTTAGCTAGTTCATAAGTAGTTCGTAAGCTTAGGGACTGATGACCCCGTAGTTAAGTCCCATAAGTTCTACAAACATTTGAACATTTGATTTGAACATAAAAAACTACCAACATCAAAAGTAAACATGATTTAAAAGCTGCCTTAGTGAAAGAGTGGAATAACGTTACACCTGCGTACACAAAAAAATTGGTGGAATTCATGCCTCGAAGTTTAGAACCTGTGATCGAAGCAGAAAGCGACAATACAAAATATTGAATAGGACCTGAAAGTGAAGAACATCACAGTGTATGTTTACTTTTGTACCTGACCGCTGTTCCATTTGTATGCTCTAAAAGTCAATATATGGGATTATTATTAAATATGTCGTGTATATGTTGTTTTGCAGTTCCTAAAATGTCTGTTTATGTCACAGAAAATGAATAAATATTATTTTGACTTCAAGAGTTATTTTAGGGTCTACATAAACTTTAGGGTTCGACTGCGTGTAGTGCGAATCAAAAGAAGTAACGGTATGGGTGGTGAAGCGAGTTGTGGACAAGTGGGTACTGTGTCGGCACAGTTACGAACATGCGATTATACGTATTATAGTGTTGAGTTCTGATTCTACGAAAATATTTTATTTCTTTCGCTGTTTCACGTCATAAGCACGTGAGCCGTGTTAAAAGTAAGCGAGACGTCAAGTTAATTGGGGACAGAGGCAGTCAGTTATGCACTCGTTGCCGCGTTCCGCACGTGCGCACCGAGGTACACGTGCGCTAGTCAGCAGCTGGTTGTATTTTCCTCTGCGCCACAACACGTGGAGTTACTGGCCCGGTGCGTTTGGTGCCAGCTGGCGGTACGAGTCGCCCAAGTTGACCCGTCGTGTCCCTCGGCGGCTGCAGAGTACAGGTGAACAGGTGACTGCCCCGAAAACCGCAGCTGTTGCCGCTGGCGTCCGGCGGAACTCTGCGGCCAAATGCTGACTCCTCTCTTGCCCCAGGAGTTTCTCCTCTGAGTAGGGAAATTCCAGTTCTCTTGACGAGATGTGCACCTGGCCTGTAATGGCGTCACCGTCACCCGGACACAAAATAAATGCCGAGTAAACTTTCTTACTGACGGACAAAATAAACGTGATTATTGCACTTGCATCGGCAGCCAACTGTAGAGCAATGAAAACAGTAACTTACAGGAATTATTCTTCCAAATAAGGTCCTCGTCCCTAGATTTACAGATATCTTTTATTCACTTGCTCTCCAGTTGTTTTCCTCCGTGATTGACGACTGAAACGATACAAGTAGAATTTACTGATTAGCCGAAGAACCGGCCGCGGTGGCCGAGCGGTCTGCGGCGCGCCAGTCACAGTCTATACGGCCGCTACGGTCGGGTGTTTAATTCCCCCCTCGGGTATGGATGCTTGATTCGTCTTTAGTGTAAGGCAGTTCATAAGTAGTTAAAGTTTACGGACTGATCCCGCATTTAAGTCCCTTAAGCTTAACAAACATTTGAACATTTGAATTAGTCGAAGATATATTTTAATCAGAGAGCGTTTTCTCTCTCTCTCTCTCGTATATGTCTAAACCTTATGCCACCTTCCCTTGTTTTCCGGACGCGAGAGGAAGAACGGCATTCCGCTTCATCTGTCTGTGCTTGGTCTCCGAATAGTTGACACCAGTGTTTCCAACCTGTGGGGCGCGACCCCCAGGGGATTGCAACAAAGTCTTTGCTAGGGGGGTCGCCGACACAGGAGAAACTACTTGCACCATGAAGTAACTATGGGCTCACTAACATAAAAACGTATACCTAAGTGAAATTTATTTAATGTTAAAATTACGGACTTCACTGTATAACATTAACTGTGTTGTGACCTGAATAGGTAATAGATTGTTTTATAATACAGTACGTCAATGATCAATAAGCTCAAGCATGAAAACTGTTATCAGGTACTAATCGATAGGTAGAAGAACGTGATACAATAAGTAATTCTGAAGCATTCGGAAAAAGATATCTACGTCTTTGCAAATTCTCTACACAGTGCGACCATTCTTAATAAGCATAATTCGCTTCTGTGTCTTTCCTGAAATGCGCAAGACTCGTTAAACAAAATATTTTTGTTTTTCGGGAATCATATAAATATAGAAGCTTTACATTCAGAAATATACACAAAAAACCTTCATCCACAAAGCTGTAGCACAATAAAGAAGACAGACTTACGATTCGTGAGGTAGTGGGAGAGGGGGGGGGGGAGAGGGGATCGCCAGACTATTTTTTTATTTGGAAGGGGGTCGCCAAAATATCTTTACTTGTAAGGGGGTCGCATATTCGAATAGGTTGGAAAACACTGGTTTAGACGTATCTGTGGCAGCTCCTATGATACTTGTAATGGATAAAGTGAGTATAGTGCTTCTATTTGTGAAATATACTGTGAAATGTCTTAAAAATTTAACATGGCGGGTTTTCATTTATTTAACATCCCGCCATTGCATACTGGCCTAAAAATTCCGCCAATTGAAGTTGTGTGGTGGGTATAGACGCCGTTACGGCTGACGAGATTTCGTGCAGTGATTGTTGCAAGTTTTATTAATTTACAAACTAAATCATTCCTCTTCAAAAATTAACCGGTTTTTAGAACCTGCAATCGTGTTTCATTTCGTAAATGTTAAATTTCGAAGACCGATAATTTTCCGCGTAATATTTGTCCCGAAACTGCGACTGAAGTAAAATCTAACGCACGATCAGCTGCACTAACAGACCGCGTAAGTCGTCCAACCCTATATAACGACAGTGTTCTACCTTAATGAACATGAATTATTATTACAGGAACCAACAAAATGAGCTGGTGAATGTTTATAAAAGGTAAAAAGGTAAACTCAGTCTCTTTTTATAGTGTAACTGCCGCCAAAATCTATCATTCTATTTTCCAAATTATTTAAAGAATCAAAATTATTTCCACCATTTATTCAGAAATTCCTAACTGTGAAATTATTAGTTACGAAATTTTGACCATTTTTTAACCCAGTCCTGGCTTATGAACAATTTACGAAATTAATTCTGAACTTAAACTTTTGCATAACCCTGAATCACCTAGGCAGTTCCATTATAATAAGATTCAGTAACTCCTTTCTGCCATTCGTACAGTATTAAGGGCAGAGATGAAGACAAAATTACGACAAAAAAAAATTCTAATTTTTCACCTTCAGATGTCGGCTCATGTTTGGGTATCTAGCCACGAAATTCACGGAAGGCAAATAGCGCGAAATCACATGACGCTGATTTCCATGTTTGGTGTAGGAATCAGAAGAAGTACCGGTGTGGGTCGTGAAGCGAGTGGTCCACAATGGGGCATAGTGTCGGAGCTAACGTACGAGTGGTAAGGGCTCGCCCGCAAGAGCCACTCAGCGGTCTGCGGCGCGGAAACACTTGGAGATGTGTGGGACTAGAGTTGGCTACGGTTTCATGGTTTCGAAACCAGGTTTCGATACACACAACGGTTTCATGGTTTCGAAACCGGCATCTTTCACAGTTTCGAAACCACGCGGTATCATTCCGTTCTGTTTCGGATCACATTTGCGGTCGATTGTCGATACACGGAAACCGTTTCTTCCTGTCGGTTTCACGGTTTCGTGTCGGTTTCACAGTTTCGTGTCGGTTTCACGATTTCATGTCGGTTTCACGATTTCATATCGGTTTCACAAGACCGGTGTTTCAAACCATTAATGCAGTAACGCGGAACAGACTAATTGTATCGAAATGTGGTGTTTCATTTTACTGAAGCTCCACACAGATACACATATAACTTACTAGTATATAAACCATTTAGAGAGTGTCAAATAGTAGTTGACACTCGTGAGTCTGCAGCTTATGATTACTGATATCAAGATTCGTTTGCAAGAGACGGCTGTATTCCGAAATGACATAATGTCTGCTTTATAAGTTTTGCATTGAAAAACCAGTTAAATTCTAGGTTTATCTACCATATTAAAGACACACGAGTGAAACTACGTTCTTTAAAATAAAATACAACATGAAGCCTGAAATGACATTTTTTATACTAACAAGGGTAGATCGCTTATTTAATCTCGTGATAAAGAGTTGGTTTCTTATGAGCGAAAAAAGGAAGTTACCTACTGTCGTTATAATTTTTCGACACTCATGTTAAAAGAATTGCGGCGGTAATGTAAGACGTACAAGTGGTGAACTTGCCTCTTGTTTTATTACTTTTGTAATTCCATAGCATTACTTGTGATTACTAGTGTGCCCTTTATTCCCTATAATTTGTTTAGTATGTATAGAAAGTAGCATTTATGATCCATCACTGTAATATGTGTACCGTATTGCAGTTTGTGAGTTCCTAACGGGGTAAACTTTTACCTACCATACCGGCGGCCTCGTGTGACTATGTTGGCAACATCAACAACACGGGAGAAAATCTTTATCAACATGTTCCGTACATACCAAGAAGTAAATATATACTCTAATGGTTGACAGGTTCTTGTATGTAACGTTCTTGTAAGTCACCTTGTCCACATAGTGAAAAATATTGCCCTCTTAGAACGAAGATTTCATGACAAAACATACATTGCTTCACGGTTTCGAAACAGTGTTTCGAAACCACAGATGGTACGGTTTCATTGGTTTCGAAACCGTCAGATGTTTCAATTATCCAATCTCTACGGGACCGCTTTGGCTGCCAAAGGAGGGCTGTAACACGCCCTTCCCGCCTCTTCGTGGCGCCTCTTTTGGCGCTGCGTTTTGCACAACACTGTTCCAGCCAGTGCAGCCAACGAGTGCAGAACGAATTTAGGTAGGTGAGGAAGAAAATATACGTAGATACGTAGAGAATCGGCATTTTTAACACCAGAAGTAAAATCAACAGATATGCACTTCTCCAGATTTAAACTACCGAACTGTGAGTGACGAGAATGGCTACTGCACTACAGCTATATAAGCTTGGCGATATCTAACTTAAAAAAATAATAGTTGTTCATTCTTCACAATGAGAGACGAGAGAAACTACCGAAGATATTTATATTTCCGCAAATATATTACACATCACTTTCCTGATTAAGAAGTGACGGGATAAAGGAAGGAGTGCGAAAATACTGCATCATATCTGGTGTCAATAATTACAAGCAATGTTGTCTTTCAAACTTCTTGTGAAGTAAGGTTCAAATATCCAAATAAGGTTCAAATGTTTGTAAATCTATCAGACTCAACTGCTGGGTCATTAGTCCACAGCTTACAAACTAATTAAACTAAGGTAAACTAACTAAGGTCAACACAAATAACCATGCCCAAAGGGGCACTCGAACCCCCGACAGCGAACGGCCGCGCGCACCGCAGCACGGCGTCCCAAAATAAGGTTCATAAATATTAATGGCGAGAGGAGAATTATGATTGGACAGTGCTTATTGAAAGCGACAAAGTCGAAATGTGGCAAAGCAAGTGAAAATATCTGACATTGGTTATCTAATAAAGATTAAATTAATTAAAAAATAATAATAGGTAGATCGGTAGCTATCTATCTTGAAATTTACTTAGATGTACCGAAACGTTGGTAGCACTGGCTCGAGTGGTGACAATTTCCATCTGGCCAATGTCGACGTGCAACCTTTTGTCTTTGTCGTAGGTAAGAAAGCGAAATGTAACAAACATATAGTCTATTGCGTACTCGGATGTGCAATTTTGTTAGGGAAACTTTGCTTAGTGGGTGGGAGTACCGCCATTTGCTTTCTGTAGCGAGGTTTCTCATTCAGAAACTCCTGTTGAATTGTGTACGTCTGATAGAACATCGCATTACTGCTCGTGGGAAGGAGAACCGAAGTGTCCGATTTGCAGAGCGGTATCAGCGCGGTCCACCCAGACTCCGCTCCAGCGTGTATTTGGCTGATAGCACTGGTTGAGACCCCGCGACTGCCTGTGACACTATAGAGCACTACACGCCTATATGAAGTCCAGGCGAGCTATACGCAACGACTTCCAGGACTTCATTAGCCACCCATGCTAGTGCCTGAGAGGAAAGACATGGGTCAGTCGAGCGTGAAGGTGACGCAGGCAGGCCACCACCACCTGGGCATGAGCCTTGCGTCGGGCAGCGGTTACTAACACCGTTGTCGCACGTTCAAAGGTTTTTAAATCTAAGAGACTTAACTACGTTGGTCATTAGTCCCTAGGCTTACAAACTACTTACACTAACATAAAGTAACTTATGCTGAGGACGACACAAACACCCATGCTCGAGGGGGGAATCGAACCCCCGACGGCGAACGGCCGCACGCACCGCAGCAGGACCCGTTAGCGTGTACAGCTATTCTGCCACGGTTCGGCGCACGTAGCGTGTATCTGAACGCGTACAACCGACGTGCCAAGTTTCTTAAGTCACAGCGTGCAAACCGCGCGTTGGGAAGGCTTTTCGAACGTGAGGGGAGGGGTAGTATCAAACATGTCAGATATTCTCAGCGTGCGTTTGGCGTTCAACAATGAGATGGGGCAATGCCATCTGTTACAAACATGATAACCAGGGAAGAGATGAAGAGGCCATACTGGCTGACAGCAGAAGCACATATTTGGTGCGTTCTGTACATTTAACATAGGTTTTAATAATATATGCCATTTCAAAGCAAAGTAACTGAGTAAACTAAGGATCCTTCGAAAACCAGTTGTATTGTAATAAAATACTGGAAACGTCTTATTTGTGACTAATGAATTTTCATTTGAAATATATATGCCAAGATCGCTGTCCATTGTTTTATTTCAGATAACCGGTTTCGTTCCAACTCAGCTGTCATCAAGTGGGGAAAACTGTGTTGTGTGATTGTTTTTAAAAGTGACAATCTTTGACATATGATTTTAAATTATGAGACGTCTAGTTTATATGACCTTTTAGGTATCATAAATGCCGAGCAGATGCAAATTGTTATAAATCATGACGCAACACGATTGAACTGTGCAGTTGTAAATAATCTATACAGCGGTAGAGATCTGATGATGACAACTATTAGTATTTTAATGGATTCGTGGATATAACAGCTGCGTTCTTTATTATGGTTTCTCTGTCCTGTATTGTTTCTCTGCCGCCAAAGGATGTTTCCCTGGCGGCCGGCTCACTATAAAGGTAGGCTGAACACAATATCCCCAAAAGCATAACCCAATCCACGAAGAATTGGGAGCAAAGCAGTAAAGCGCTGAAAATCCATTGCATCTCGAGAGGTTAAGACTCTCTCCTTCAGTTCATCGAGTCACCGGCCGCTAAAGTGCTCAGCACACACTGTCAATAACGCGTCTCCCCCCCCCCCCCCCCCCCACAATCGCACCGCACCGACCTGACAAACGTCGCAAATCATCATATAAATACGAAACTGAGGGTACAGATTTTAAATATTAATCGTGCAAGAACGCCAATGAAACGTAATTAATTCGATATGTGGTTGTGGTTTCTCAAATATGTTGCGAATATAAATATTATGTGTACACGTAGACGTTAACAATGATAAAAAGAAAAGGAAATTTTAGGATGATACTCCAAACTCTCTATAAGTTATGTCACTTATTATAACCCGTTGTAGGTGGCATATTGATAGAAGTAAAATTAGCTAGACAATTAGCGCTTGGCGTTTTAATATTAAGGTCCCGGGTTCGATTCCCACTACTCTCATTTTTTTAAAATTCTTCGTAAAGTTAAGTTCTTAAACTATTCAGTTTATGAACGCAGTATTTTAATAAGTCTCAAGACAAACGTTTGAAAAAAAAGTTGGGATTCTATTAAGAAAACCAGTTTTCACACATTGTCAATTGTATGTTGCAGCAAGTAAGAGTTCGAGCCTTTAGTAGTTTGAAATTTTATATTTGTGTACATGGAGAACAAGGACATTAAGCAAATTATGAAAGGATTTTTACGAAAAATATTGTTTTTACAGAAGTTTTGTAATGTAAATATTGTGAAATAAAACAATTAATTCCCTCATTGTGTCTTTCATTCTAATGTTTCTTCTTTGCCCTTTCTTTCACCTGTTCTCATAGCACCCCCCCCCCCGCCCCCCCCCCCAAAAAAAAACACCCTATAATTTCGCAGTGCCCAATAAATTCCAATTACATGTCTTTTTTTGATATTCATGACTTTACAAACACAACTGGTCGAGTTTCGACCACAGGCAATACTAGTAGGTTGAAAAACACTGCACTATAGGATTGACGGATGTCAGCGAAAAAGGTAAAAATGGCAGCGCATCATGGATTGTCATACAGGCGGAGAGTGAATGAGTTTAAGTGACAATCATTAAAAAAAAAAAAAATTCGTTCCGCAAGACCTTTTTATGAAATATACATTACGAATTTTCTCCTCCTATGTAGGAAGTGTGCGCCTCGGTTGCACAGTGGTAGAGTGCCAGACTACAAATCCAAAGGTTCGCGGGTTTGATCCCCGCCAGGTCCTAGGATTTTTATCTGTCACTTTCCACTTCTTTCAACTCTGGCAGTAATGCTCATGTGAAAAATACCGAGTAGCACCGTGGTTCGGAACCCACGTTAAACTGTAGGTCCCCCATAACTGGCTGGGTAAGTCAGTTCGAAGGTCGGAGGAAGGCAACGGCATACCACCTCCAAACAAGACCATGCCTAGTAAAGCACGGTAGTGTTCAAACAAATCTTCGGATTGTTGACTGCTTTACCTTTATGTAGGAAGAAATGATCATCGCAATAAAGTAAACAGTGTTCGTACAATGAGACTGAAGTGTTCGTTTTTGTCTGTGTGCTGTTAAGAACGGTAGAGAAATAGTCCATTGTACCGTCCTGCCGGGCATTTCAGCGAGATTTGCAAAGTAGCCAGTAAGATACGGAACGGCGGAGTTCAGATCCGCTCCGTGGTGGCGGCCTGCCCCTCCCACCTCCTGCCGAGAACAAAGGCTGCGGGCGCCAAAGCCGCGAGGCAGGTAGCCGGCCGCCAGTGACGTCACGCCACGCCGCGGCCGTCGCCTGTTGTCCCTTGGCACAGCCTAGCGCCGCGAGCTAATATTTGGCGTCTCTCTCTGCAATCTCGCCTCCTGCGGCCGCGAGCGGACAAACGCGCCCTTCGATCAGAGCGCGAGGCAATAAACCGGCGGAGGCTCAAACGCAGAAAAAGACGGAGCAGAGAGAAGTGTGGGCCGCGGGGGACGGAGCGGACGGGAGGCGGCGGCCGCGAAATAACACAGCGGGCGAGGCGAGGCGAGCCGGCCACATCCCGCGTCTCGACACACCGCGCCGGCTTCTGCTTCCGCTGTATCGTTGCTGCTCATACCGGTACGAGGGGTGGACACAAGAAAGAAAGGGGGGATGTAGCGGAAATAGGAGCTTCCGTGATACTACAGGACCAACTCCCATCTCCGAAAATAGCCAGGAAATGAGGATGGTATTTGAAGCGACATATAAGTCAACACACCAATGCCGCAGATTTTCGCGGAGGTTTGATTCGTAGGAAACGTCTCTCTCATCCGAAACCACTACAATAAATAAATACAAACAATACGTTTTCAGATTTCACACTTCAGACACATCAAGATACGTATACCTCGTTGCGAAAAAGGAGGACCATAACTACTTGACCGTCATGGTTGCCATAAACAGGAGTGCATGTTCCTAACACCGCTGGAGGCGTATCAGATGTCTTTTTGTTTTGAAAAAGTGAACGGCACCATGAAATTGTAATTGATGGTATTGTAATTGAAAAGTATGGATAAGTTCCTCTTGGAGGTTTTGCATTTAATAAAATGTAATTTCATCTCTATTGAAATACATGTGCACGTTTAGGTTTATTTATGTTGTAATGCTTTACAAGTTAGAATATATACGTCATAATTATCTGATATCCCCCCCCCCCTCTCCTGCACCAGGAGACCGAAATACAGAATTCCTCCACTCTCTAACTTAGTTAATGAAACGAAAAGTGGCATACAAAGGATCAATCTTCAGCACAGTGAGAATAATTCTGAATTTTGTTTGCGACCTTCCTAAATGTGAACCAATATCATGGACCTCCATTTACAACAAATAAACCTCCAAATTACTTTTCCGCTGGCGTGGACCCCTTACAGGTTGGAATACACCCTTGGGAATCTATATAGACCACTTTGGGAATCACTGACCTAGATGATGAACCACAGATTTCTGAGCGTGCTAGCCAAAGATGTTCATACTCTGATTCTTGACTAATTACAACGTGGCTGCTATGAAGTATTACAAGAAAACTAAAAGGAATTCTGGTTCGACTCCGTACTCATACGAGTCTGTTACTTCGCATATTCACATAAATTTTAAGCAGATGAATGTACAGGCACGGTACAATTCTATGCTCAGACATCACAGTTACACATCCAAGTTATATAGATATCACTGTTGAGCCTGTCAGGAGCCGTCGGTATGTGGTAAGCGAACTTCGTTATTAAGCTTTTGGGCAAGGAGGAACATGGAGGTAAATATACGCCAGCGAAAGAAAGCATAAGAAATTTTTGTAATGGCAGGTTATATATTCAGTAAAAGCATGCTTTGGCCCAATTTTGTCATTGCCAGAGTAAAGTTATGCCCAAATTTTGTATTGTAATGTTCATTGCGAACTGCTAAAAAAGCTCTTAATGGCATTATTTGATTTCTTTTGTAAGTAAATAAAAATTTTGCTTATAAGTCAATATAGGATCCTTTGTTAAATATAAAGAGATGTCAGTCATCATTCAATTCACGTAGTTAGTTTCCACTTTCCTCTGCACATTTTCTTAATTTAAATACGATTTTGAGTCAGCATACTTCACTTTGGGCCACGTTGCACTTTCCATACAGGAACTATCTATTTATTTATGATTTTTGCCTGCTGCCGTTGTTGCTGTAATTCTTGCGACAGAATTGAATGCGTTATCCAACTTGGTTAGTGCAAGAACCGGCCATAAATTCGACAAAGACAGAGAACTCACTTATACGTTCTGCTACTTCTGCGCATAAAAGCCTTACCTCGCTCTCGACTAATTAAATGAAGTTATTTTACATTTCAAAAGAGTTGTCAGGTTACAAGATACAAATTTTAGTGTAATTTTTATTCCAAGTAAATATTCAATTTCTATTCAGTGTACTTAAAACTGATACTTTTCATGTGACATTTTCTATTCAGCGCGCATAAAACGATACATTTCAATGTAATCATCTGTAAAAAGCGCCTTTCCATAGCACCCATAGCCACTGCCTCTTAGCACCTATCGGCGGGAGAAGGTACGGCGGCACAACTGGATGATTCCGATGGGTGCGCCATACCAACAGAACACACGGCCTATACGCAATCGGTATGCAAGCACACTTAACTGTAGGGGACGACTATATACAGGGTGGTCCACTGATAGTGATTCAAATGTTCAAATGTTTGTAGAACTTATGGGACTTAACTACAGGGTTATCAGTCCCTAAGCTTACAAACTACTTATGAACTAGCTACGACTAAGGACGGCACAAATATCCATGACCGATGGGGGGAATCGAACCCCCGACCGTAACCACTGATAGTGACCGGGCCAAATATCTCACGAAATAAGCATCAAACGAAAAAAACTTTTCTAACTTGAAGGGGAAAAACAGATGGCGCTATGGTTGGTCCGCTAGATGGCGCTGCCATAGGTCAAACAGATATCAGTTGCATTTTTTTAAAATAAGTACCCCCCAGTTTTATTACATATTCCTCTAGTACGTAAATTAATGTTTTATTTGCGACACTTTTGTCGCTTTGTTATAGATGGAGCTGTAATATTCAAAAACATATTGCTCACAATTTTAGACGATCAGTGGGTAGGATTAAAACACAGAACGTAGGTACGGTTGAACTTTATTTTAGTTGTTACAATGTGATACATGTACTTTTATGAAATTATCGTACATTATGAGAACGCATGCTGTTGCTGCGTGATTGCCTGTAATTACCTCATGACTTCAATAAATGCTCAAAATGATGTCCTTCAATGCATTTAGCAATACGCGTAACGAAATTCCTCTCAACAGCGAGTAGTTCGCCTTCAGTAATGTGCACACGTGCATTGACAATGCGCTGACGCATGTTTTCAGGCGTTATCGGTGAATCACGATAACAAATATCCTTCAATTTTCCACACAGAAAGAAATCCAGGGATGTAAGATCCGGTGAACGTGCGGGTCATTGTATGGTGCTTCTACGACCAATCCACCTGTCATTAAATATTCCATTTAAGACCGCTTTAACTACACACGAGCCATGTGCCCGACATACATCATGTTAAAAGTACATCGCCATTCTGTCATGCAGTGAAACATGTTGTAATAAAATCGGTAGAACATTACCTAAATCAGCATACATTGGACCATTTACACTGTCATCGATAAAATAGGGGCCAATTATCCTTCCTCCCATAACGCCGCACCATACATTAATCCGCCAAGGTCGATGATGATCCAATTGTCGCAGCCATCGTGGATTTTACGTTGCCCAATAGTGCTTATTATGCCGGTTTACGTTACTTTTGTTTGTGAATGGCGCTTCGTCACTAAACTAAACGCGTGAGAAAAAAAATGTAATCGTCCCGTAATTTATTTTGTGTCCATTGGTAAAACTGTACACGGTGTTCAAAGTCTTCGCCATGCAAATCCTGGTGCTTAGAAATATGGTACGGGTGAAATTTATGTTGATGTAGAATTCTCAACACTGACGTTTTTGAGATATCCGATTCTCGCTCTATTTGTCTGCTACTGATGTGCCGATTAGCCGCAACCGCAGCTAAAACACTTACTTGGTCATCATCATTTGTTGCAGGTCGTGGTTGACGTTTCACTTGTGGCTGAACACTTCCTGTCTTTTTAAATAACGTAACTATCTGACGAAAGGCCCGGATACTTGGATGGTGTCTTCCAGGATAACGATCAACATACATAGCACAGGCCCGTTTGACATTTTGATCACAATAACCATACATGTCGACCTTTTCTGCAAATAGGACACGGTCCATTTTAACGCGAATAATGTTTCACGAAGCAAACACCGTCCGCACTGGTGAAATGTTACGCGATAAAACAACTTTTTTGTTAAATTTAAGGGACTTAACTGCGGAGTCATCAGTCCCTAAACGTACAAACTACTTATGAACTACCTTACACTAAAGACGATACAAACATCTATGCCCGAGGGGGTATTCGAACTCCCGACCGTAGCGGCCGTGCAGACTCCGACCGGCCTTTACGCGATACCATCTACGTATTTATAAGTTTATGACCATTACAGCGCCATCTACCACAAAGCAAAAAAATTGTTCCAAATAAAACATTTATATTTATTTACGTACTAGACGAATATGTAATAAATAGGGGGGGGGGGTACCTATTTAAAAAAAAATGCAGTTGATATCCGTTTCACCTATGGCAGCGCCATCTAGCGGGCCAAACATAGCGCCGTCTGTTTCCCCTTCAAGCTAGAAAAGTTTTGTTCTTTGTAGTTTTTTCCTTTGATGCTTATTTCGTGAGATATTTGGCCCGGTCACTCTGTATACTGTTCAGTTCACACCGAAATCGGAAAGCACTTCGCGATGTTTTGTTTGTCAAGTTTTACACCAGATAGAAACATAAAAAAGTGGAACCACAAGACGCTTTTCCAGCAGCGGTTAAAGAGATGCGCTACACGACGACAGCGGTTTTACATCAAAGTTCTGCAAGACCTGACTTCTAAAAGAGGATTCCGTGCAAAGTTAGGGCCAAATCGGATTTGAAATTTACGTTAAGCTCGCTTGATCTTGTTCAGCCAAAGAGTACCAGCCGGCGGGCCTTCTGCGTCGCTGTTGTCACTAAGGCAGAGGAGAACCGCCTGAGGTTGCCACGTAATACTTGCGTGCGTGAGCGCTGCGTGCGGTGAGCAAAGCATACTAAATTACCATTCCTCTTCGATTTGTGGCATACCTAAACTAAACTCAGAGATATCGACTAACAGGACAAATTCTGAGACATCAAGAAGTGTGTGTGTGTGTGTGTGTGTGTGTGTGTGTGTGTGTGTGTGTGTCGGAGGTGGGGGACAAAACTGCAGATATCACAGTAAGCAGGTTCAAATGGATGTGGGTTGTTCTGTTACTCGAAAACGAAAGAGCTTGTATAGGATAAAGTAACGAGGAGAGCTTTATCACACCAGTATTCGCACTAAGAAAACAAATAAACACGCAAAACTCAAGCTAGAAAAATAATAACGTCTGGTCAACGGTGGCCGAGCAACTGGCCCGTCAAATTACGCCAGTCACTGCTCTTGATAAGCTGTGGTATCATGTTGAAGCTGCATGGGCATCTGTACCTGTACGCGCCATACAAGCTCTGTTTAACTCAATAACCCAGGCGTATCAAGGCCGTTATTACTACCAGAGGTGGTTGTTCTGGATACTGCTTTCTCAGCATGTATGCACCCAAATTGCGTGAAAATGTAATCACATGTCAGTTTTAGTATAATATGTTTGTCCAATGAATATCCGTTTATCATCTGCATTTCTTCTTGGTTTAGCAATTTTAATGGCCAGTAGTGTAAATACCACTCACTTTTAGGAGCTCCTTTGTATGCAAATCTCCAGCTGATCATTAAGTGCGTCTCATTAGCATCCGTATTAAAACGAACCTTCTTCTTTCCGTTAACCATCATCTTTGACTGACGCGCTTTGTGCGACACGCAGTATTTTTTTCCTTAAGGCATAGGTCCAAACAAATATCACATAAGTAGACTCTAAGGCGTAGCTCTAAACATTTATAATTACACTGTGTACGTATGGATCTCTCGGGGGTGGCGTGGGGAGTGGAAGGCATTGGCGGCTTGCGGTTAGGCTGCTCAAAATTAATTTGATATGTAAATTTAATAAAATTAATCGGGGGTAGTCGGGGTGGCACCAGACTGGCGGCGGGGGTGGACAGGTCTGGACATGTGGGGGGGCCGCCAGGCTGGCGGCGGCGCCGGAGGCGGCGTCGGGTTTTTTCAGGAGGCGGTGGCCGCCATCTTGAATGTTGGGCCACGCTGCTCAATCCACATCTAGTTTCAGTCATATTGGTCTAATTCTTTGTGTTTGGCATTCGTGTAAAAAAAAGGAAGTCGAGTTATTGTCAAAGAATGGACGAAAAGGAATTTCGTGTGGTGATTAAACATTACTTTATGAAAGACAAAACGCCTCAGGAGACTAAAGAGATGCTTGATAAACATTATGGTGTTTCTGTACTTTCTATTAGAACAGTTTATAACTGGTTTCAAAATATTCGTAGTGGCGATATGAGCACAAGGGACGCTGAACGTTCTGGGCGCTCTGAGGAGGTTTCGATTCCGTAAATCATTGATAAAATCGTTGCTATGGTCATGGATGACAGAGTTACGGTCCGTGAGAAAGCTATCCGCAAGATGGGTGCCGCGATTGATCACGCTTGGCAATAAAAAAAAAAAAAAAAAAAAAAAAAAAAAAAAAAAAAAAAAAAAAAAAAAAAAAATCGTGTGAAGTGTTGCAAGGAAGGTTTGCAGCTGTTGAAGTAGAATCCGCAGGACTTTAAGCGTCGTTTATTGAAACATGGATACATTACTATACTCCTGAGACCAAAGAACAATCTAAGCAATGAGTTACCAAGGGAGAATCTGCAACAGAGTGCATATTATTCATCGTTATTGGACCATTTGAAAATCGAGCTGAAAGAAAAACGCCGGCAACTGGTCCACAAAAAAAGTCCTTTTCCATCACGACAATGCACCACCACACACTTCAGCAGTTGTGTTCGCAAAATTATTGGAAATAGGATTCCAACTGGTATCACATCCTTCCTTGTCTCCAGAGTTGGTTCCCCCTACCTACTATTTGTTCCCCAATTTGAAGAAATGGCTGGCGGGACGACGATTTCATTCAAAGTAGGAGGGTGATTGTAGAAACTAATAGCTATTTTGCAGGCTTGGCCAATTCCTATTATTCGGAAGAGATCAACGAATTAGAACAGAGTTGGACGCAGAATCGAGCTGAAAGAAAAACGCCGGCAATTGGTCCACAAAAAAAGTCCTTTTCCATCACGACAATGCACCACCACACACTTCAGCAGTTGTGTTCGCAAAATTATTGGAAATAGGATTCCAACTGGTATCACATCCTTCCTTGTCTCCAGAGTTGGTTCCCCCTACCTACTATTTGTTCCCCAATTTGAAGAAATGGCTGGCGGGACGACGATTTCATTCAAAGTAGGAGGGTGATTGTAGAAACTAATAGCTATTTTGCAGGCTTGGCCAATTCCTATTATTCGGAAGAGATCAACGAATTAGAACAGAGTTGGACGCAGAATCGAGCTGAAAGAAAAACGCCGGCAATTGGTCCACAAAAAAGTCCTTTTCCATCACGACAAGGCACCACCACACACTTCAGCAGTTGTGTTCGCAAAATTATTGGAAATAGGATTCCCAACTGGTATCACATCCTTCCTTGTCTCCAGAGTTGGTTCCCCCTACCTACTATTTGTTCCCCAATTTGAAGAAATGGCTGGCGGGACGACGATTTCATTCAAAGTAGGAGGGTGATTGTAGAAACTAATAGCTATTTTGCAGGCTTGGCCAATTCCTATTATTCGGAAGGGATCAACGAATTAGAACAGAGTTGGACGCAGTGTATAAGTCAACAAGGAGACTATTGCGAAACATAAAAATGGTTTTTCTCAAACACGTTAGAAGTTTTTATTTTTGTACGGACGCTTCAAACGCCCCTCGTATAGCAGGAAAATTTATACACGTATTTCGAAAGCAGCAATATCCGGCGACAGTGGGGGTGGCCGTGCAGTACAGGAGACGGCTATGAATTTAATATGAGGCGCGCTGGTCGCTGGTGGCGGCGGCAGCTGGCGGCTCCTCCATCCGTGACACACCAGCAGCCAACTCTCACTGCGACTCCATGCTGCCCTAAGGCGGGTGTTACACTGTAAAAGATCTTTGACAAAGCTCTTTGGTCAAATCTTTGACAGTGTAATAGGTCATCTTTTATACATGCGCCTTTCCTTACTTTGACACCTTTTAACCTACAAATTAACGTCAAACTGTATTTGTTGTGTCGCTACTGCCACAGTGATCGTTTCAAAGTGAGAAGTGTACGCAATATTTCTTAATACAAAGCACATTTACTAAAATATACGGTTAGAATAAAGAAAAAGCTACTGATGTCAGTTGTATTCAAAGTGACACTGTGGATGATGATAGGGAAGAAATTATATGGATCAAAGGATATATGGAGATGCATAAGTGAAATAAATGTTTTTATTTGTACTCTAACCTAACCTCGTCCTCCTAAAGTGATTTACATTTTGGTTCACTTATGTCTGGAATAATACTTGAAATCTTAGGCCTACACTGCCTGCTGGAATAGATTTTGTATGTGGATATAAATGAGACGATCTTCAGCGGAAAAGGCATTCATGATTTGCGTAATGAAATACTGCACTAGTTAGCTCCAATTTTTGCTTGCTTTGCACGATGCTTTTCGACATTTAACCACAAGTGCAGGTATTTATACGGATATTTTATGTTTCGGAAAATCAAGCAAAATAAATGAGAGACTGCAGTAAACTATAAAAATATCTTTCGGACCGCATAATCCGCAATGAAGTATAAAATGAAAGAACTACGAAAATATTCTCTCTTCTTATGATAAAGTATCTAACAAGGTGATGTTTAGCGCCGGCCGCGGTGGCCGAGGGGACTGAGGCGCTTCAGTCACGGTCTGCACGGCTACTACGGTCGGGGGTTCGAATCCCCCCTAGGGCATGGATATTTGTGCCGTCCTAGTTCATAAGTAGTTTCTAAGTTTAGGGACTGATGACCCCGTAGTTAAGTCCCATAAGCTGTACAAACATTTGAACGTTTGATGTTTAGCATGAGACACGTTAAATTATTTCAGTGTTTCATTATTTACCCATTGATACAAGTTTAGGGCTTCCTGAAACATCGATTATGATGAAGTATTCATAAATATGTGGGCGAATTAAAATTTTTGTATACACGTTCTTAAACTATAGGTTATTATGTCCCAGCAGTGTAGTACATTTGTGAGAGCACTTTTTCGCGTATTTTCCTCTCGTTATTCACGGTTTTACCTAAAATTGTTCCCATTTTTCGTTCTTTGCAGTGAATGCACTCCTGAGCAACAATATATTACGTACTATAATAGAGACGATTGACTATTTTGGAGTCTTTTCTGAGCAACTATGACGAAATAGTTTACGCTAGTGTAATGTCCTCCTGTGAAGTAGTTTCGTCAAAGACCTTGGATAAAATATTTTACAAAGGTCTTTGTCCTTTTACAGTGTAATGCCGGCCTAAGGGACAGCCAAGGCCCAAAAACTTACAGCAGAGTGTCTAATCCCCAAATAATGCTATTGTTCTAGACGGCACTAATGGCAGAAACAAAAATGTTCTGTCACACTAAATTGCAGCTGGGGCTTGAAGTCTTCATCACACGTCAGGTAATGATTCATCTGCCGCACACCCAAAGTTCGAGCAGACATGGGTTTGAGCAACGGGTGGCTTTCGGACGGGAAGGGAGACTGGAATGTCGAAATGAGTTCACTTTTTAAACGGAAAGGTTTACAGAAAAACCCAACACAGGCAACCAAGCGGAAGCCATCAGTTGCGTTGTATGGCAACTCAAAGGGCACTTTGTATTTGGCTGCGACAACCCACCGTAGCGAACGGCAGTAGCTGCCAACCGTAACTGCCGACCGCCGCTGCCCGCGTATTTCGTCGCGACTGCTCGCCGCAGCGGCCACGCCACTCTTTGCCATGACTCTTAGTCTCTGCGAAATTAAACGCGTGTACCGGTACCATTCTAGGTTTTCTGATGGACGAGGAGAATGAGAAAGACGAAATAATGGCAGTTTCCAAAGACGGAAAAGTGAAGGTTATTTGCTTTAACTTAATAACAGACCAATATTCACAGAATATATGACATCAACTGCGATTGGGCAAAGCTGAAAATGTGTACCCAGCCGCGATTCGAACCCGGGTCTCCTGCTTTCTAGGCAGTTGCGCTGACCCCTACACCATTGGGGACACAGTGATCGCCGCTCCTGCAAGGACTACCTAAACACGCCTCCCGTCAGATACAAATTCCCAGCTTCGCCCCGCCCACAGTACTCAAACTCGTAGTTATGAAATAATTCCCGTAAGAGTAAGGGCTTCAAACTTTGCCCACCCCTCCCCACTAACGATAGGATCATTGCCCGTCGCCGGCATATTATATATATACATGTGGCGTCTGTTCCGAAAGAATAGACGTCACTTCTGATCCTGCAGTTGTTATTAGGTAGTCCTTGCAGCTGCGGTGATCACTGTGTCTCCAGTGGTGTAGGGGTCAGCGCAACTGCCTAGAAAGCAGGAGACACGGCTGGGTACACATTTTCAGCTTTCCCCAATCGCAGATGATGTCATATAATCTGCGAATATTGAATAATAACAACTGCAGGATCAGAAGTGACGTCTATTCTTTCGGAACAGACGCCACATGTATATATATAATATGGCGGTGACGGGCAATGATCCTATCGTTAGTGGGGAGGGGTGGGCAAAGTTTGAAGCCCTTACTCTTACAGGAATTAGTTCATAACTACGAGTTTGAGTACTGTCGGCAGGGCGAGGCTGGGAATTTGTATCTGACGGGAGGCGTACTTAGGTAGTCCTTGCAGGTGCGGTGATCACTGTGTCTCCAGTGGTGTAGGGGTCAGCGCAACTGCCTAGAAAGCAGGAGACTCGGGTTCGAATCCCGGCTGGGTACACATTTTCAGCTTTGCCCAATCGCAGTTGATGTCATATATTCTGTGAATATTGAATAATAACAACTTCAGGATCAGAAGTGACGTCTATTCTTTCGGAACAGACGCCACTTGTATATATATAATATGCCGGTGACGGGCAATGATCCTATCGTTAGTGGGGAGGGGTGGGCAAAGTTTGAAGCCCTTACTCTTACGGGAATTAGTTCATATCTACGAGTTTGAGTACTGTGGGCAGGGCGAAGCTGGGAATTTGTATCTGACGGGAGGCGTACTTAGGTAGTCCTTGCAGGTGCGGTGACCACTGTGTCTGCAGTGGTGTAGGGGTCAGCGCAACTGCCTAGAAAGCAGGAGACCCGAGTTCGAATCCCGGCTGGGTACACATTTTCAGCTTTGCCCAATCGCAGTTGATGTCATATATTCTGTGAATATTGAATAATAACAACTGCAGGATCAGAAGTAACGTCTATTCTTTCGGTTCAAATGTTCAAATGTTTGTTAAGCTTATGGGACTTAACTACGGGGTCATCAGTCCCTAAACTTACAAACTACTTATGAACTACTTACGAACTAGGACGGCACAAATATCCATGCCCGAGGGGGGATTCGAACCCCCGACCGTAGTGGCCGTGCTGACCGCGACTGGAGCGCCTCAGTCACCTCGGCCACCGCGGCCGGCTATTCTTTCGGAACAGACGCCACATGTATATATATAATAACAGACCATTTGTGAAATGAGGTACAGAGGATTAATCCATCTCTCAAGGAAAGTACTTGGGCTCGAACGAAAACATATACACCAAAATCGTATGAGAGATAATGTAAAGGTCCCTTATTACACTAGTGATACTCCCGCATCTGCAAAATTCTGCAATCGTCCGTTAGAGGCCTCTCCGTGTGCCAGGCCACATTGCACTTTGACCTGTCGGTTCGCCAGTAGGGACGGTGCAGTGTGCCTCCGAAGTTGCGTATCGTGACGTTACTTGTGTGGTGAAATGTCAGATGGGGTGGCGATTGGTAATCAATCCTGCTAATGTATTGCGACTGATTGAGATGAAGTTACGAAGAACCCTTCTTCGTGAAGATATTAGTGTAGAAGATGAATCATTCGCATGCTTTCTCGTATCTGTTATGGTACAGAAATATGAGCGTAAGTTAAATACTGTTGTAACAGTAACACACAATGATGATAATAGGGATGATAATGACGAACAACTATTGCAAGCGGTAGTGCTACGGTAATGCGGGAAGAGGCGATGAAAGCAGTGGCAGTGAATACCAACAGTCTTCCGAGAAGAAGGTTAAAGTTGAAACTATCATCACGCCTTTTAATGGCAATACGCTAGAGAACATGTACGATTACATAAGTTATAGTTAATATGTCTGCATTACGTATGGCGTCTACAGTTACAGCTACAGTGCTATCTGGAGCATGCATAAAAACGACACCCACCAGCACATTGAAGTGTACGTAGAGATCCTGTAAGCAAACGTTCATACAGATATGTTTGTTCGAGCCCATGTACTTTCCTTGTCAGTTCGGTTTTATTTTAAGCGTGTTGAAAGAAAATGTAGCCCGTACAACTATCAGTACAGTACAGAAACATCCAAGATGATGATGAAATGGCACTCGATTTACGTTAAGTTGCTGTATAAAAATTTACGTATTAATAACATCAGCTTTTGCATTTATATTAAATAAGATAAAAGTCTGCGAGTACAACAGATTTATATAGAAATGACTCAATGTTTGTACAGTTTGTTGTAATTTTTACGCAGCGGTGGAGCGACCGAACGTATTTGAGGCGCCATGCTACGATGCGCGAGGTTGTTCCCCGTCGGGGGTTCGAATCCCCTCTCGGGCATGGATTTTTGTGCCGTCTTTAGTATAAGCTAGTTTCTAAGTAGTTTGTAAGTTGAGGGACTGATGACCCCGCAGTTAAGTCCCATAAGCTATACAAAAATTTGAACATTTTGTAATTTTTACGTTGTGTTTGACAATATTACATCTGATGTGATTCTTCAATTTCTCCCAGCGTATTTGATGATCAAAATATCCACGGGTGTACTGCCGGTCTATAGTGTCCAACGGGCACAATATTTCGGCGATCATACATGTCGCCATCATCAGGTGAACTGACGAACTGAGCTCCTGGAAAAGCGCCGGCACGGAGATCCGCACGCTACGGCTGCTCGGAGGGAACTGGGTTCTAGCCCGGTAGCGGGCCATTTAAATACCCTCGGCCCGCGGAGCGACCCCTCCGCGTTCCGCGCCCCGCGCCGCGGCCGCGCAGTGGAACCGATTGCGCCGGCGTCTGAGAAGACGTCGGTAACAACTCAAGTAAACAACCTCTTACACATCACAATTAAAGAAACGTGGGACCCAGAAAAACACTTTTTCAACTTCCACACCACACACACACACACACTCAACACCAAATCACAAACAACACACACAAAGAGACGACACACAGCAGTAACCCTACACACCCAACCCACAAACCAAAACAACCGCAGAAATGGCGCACACTCAAGAACAAACACAAACGCTTAATCTACTCTTTGTAAATACCCAAGGCATCAAAAACAAACGGACACTACTCATACACACACTGAAAACTGAAGACATACACATAGCTGCCGTAGCCGAAACATGGCTAAAAGACACAGACAAATGCGACCTAACAGGTTACAATACATACCGCAAGAACAGACAGGACGGCAGAGGAGGCATAGCTATATATGTCAGAAACGACATCGCAACGAAGGAACTGCCGCTGCCAGCAGCATATAACAACATAGAAGCCATGCTTATTAGGACGACCGATCGAAACAGAAGGCCTCTTAATATAGCCTGCCTATACAATACCCCTGAAACACCACTACCCACACAGTTTATACAGCACATTACCTCGCAACCAAACACCATACTAATGGCCGACCTAAATGCAAGGCACCACCAGCTAGGTGACAGACAAGATAACAGAAACGGAAGAATTCTTTTCGATCTCCTTACAACAGAGCCAATAAGTAGATTACCTATATATGAACCAACCTTCATTGGTCACCATGGCACATCTGCACCTGACCACGTACTATATAACCCAAACATAGACGACACAATAACCCAACCTAGAACTGGCAACTCCATAACAAGCGATCACATTCCAATCCTCTTCTCAACAACAGCAAGCCAACCACCTCCACCCATCCCCACCAGGCGCACCATACACAAGTATAAGGATGCAGACTGGAACAAATATAAAGAAACCCTCACTGAGGAACTCATGTCCCCAATCTGCATAACAGACACACAGGACCTAGAATTAATCACAACAAAACTAAACACTGCATTCCACAAAGCCATACAAGAAGCCATCCCCACAATAACAATAGAAAATTGGAAACCAACCATCCCCCAAGAAGCCCTCAATCTCATAAGGCAGAAAAAACAACTGCACAGAGAGATGAGGCGAGACAGAAATCCAGACCTAAAACGCCAATGGAACAGACTGAATGCAAGGATAAAAAGAATTATTTCCGAACATAAGCAACAACAGTGGGAAGACACGTGCACCAAACTTAACTACAGGGAAGGGAAGAAATTCTGGGATAGATTCAAAACCCTAACTGGGCAAAGGAAGATAACTAAGACGACACTACTCATAAACAATGAACCCACCACTGATGAGAAAGAACAGGCAGATGCTTTTAAACAAGTATTGCAAGAAGTATACGCCTTCCCCACTGATGATAAATTCAATGAAGCATTCAGACACCACATAGACACCACACTACCACACACACTTGAAACACCAACAACCGACACAGAAACCCAATCACTCCTCACACAACACATCACCGAAACAGAAATAGCAGACGCAATCTACAGTGGAAAAAACACAGCACCAGGACAAAGCAACATAAAAAGACTACACCTCCAAAAAGCGCCCCTACACCTCCTCCTACCTATCCTCGAAACAATGTTTAATTACTGCCTCCACCATGAAACCTTCCCATCCAGCTGGAAAACCAGCAAGACCATCCTAATCCCAAAACCAGACAAACCAAAAACCGATCCCAAATCCTACCGACCCATCTCCCTCCTGGACGTCATAGGCAAAACCTATGAACGTATAATAACTGACCGCCTCAAAACATACATCGAAACACACAACATTCTCCCCCTTATACAATCAGGCTTCAGAGCAAACCACTCTGCCAGCGATCAACTTTTTAAACTCACAGACACCATCACACAAGGATTCAATAAAGGCCACTGTACCCTTGCAGTAATGCTGGACATCGAACGAGCGTTCGACAAATTATGGCATCAGGGACTTCTCTATAAATTAACAAAACAAGGAATACCCACCAAAGTAGTCAGAATTGTAGAGAAGTACCTGACCAACAGAACGTGCATCGTACACGTGGGTGAGCAAAAATCAGAAGGCTTTACACCACAAGCGGGGGCACCACAAGGAGGAATTCTATCACCCCTCCTATACTCATTATACACTGCTGATATCCCCATTCCACCAACACAAACAGAAACGGTAGGCCTGTATGCTGATGATACAGCATATTGGTGTACCGAACTACGCACAACCACAACACAACACAAAGCACAAAGATACATACAGAGACTAGACACCTGGATGGCACAATGGAGAATCCGCCCCAACCCCAATAAAACACAAACCATACTCTTTCAACACAGACACTTAACACGAAAAAAACAACAAGACACAAACGACATACACCTAACACTCTGGAACACTCCCCTTAGACTAGCCAACGACGTGAGATACCTCGGGGTGTACATGAACAAACATCTTAACTGGAAATCCCACCTCAGCCACATATTAAACAAAATTCGCAAAAGACAAAACCTCATCCGACAAGTCCAGGGGCGTTTCCACGGATGCGAAACGAGAACTGCACTCCATACGTACAAAACATTTGTCAGGCCAAACCTAGAATATGCGGTAGCCCCGTTAGGAGGAGTACAGGAGCCGATAGCCAAAAAAATGTACAGCACAGAACGAAGGCTACTCCGAAGCATCGCGAAATTACCAGCCCAAACACCAAGCAATGAGGTATACGACACAACACAAATAGAACCACTACAAACAAGAATGGTCAAACTGCGAGCCAGATATGGCAGAAACATATTACAAAGAAGGCCAGACATGGAACACATAATTTCAACTCCACACAGAACTACACGAAAACCAAAATACAAATACATCACACCATCCATGACAGTTGCACAAAACACAGCCAAAGCATACCCTGACCTCACACCAATACTCACACCATTAATACAAAACACCATAACACCAACACACCTAGACGAGAGACAAAACAACTAAAACAACTCACAAAGTAACAACAAAACCCAACACCAAACACAAAAACACACACAAACCACAACAACTACCCTCTCTAGTACTACTAGGACTGCAACGACTCTCAATACACCGAAAACACAAAAGCTGAAACAAGACGAAGAAAGAAGAAACAACAAATAAACCAAGAAGAAACATAAACGAGAGACCACAATAGACTCTCCCGCACACCAAACCCTTGTACCTCAGCAAATATAACAAAAATACACACACCTATACTATACTACTAACTACAACAACAAGCAAACTGTAAATACAATTACAAACAATACAACTACAACATATTAATATTATTTTCATTTTACAAAGTAATCTTATAGTATAAAATTGCATGAAAAAATATGTGAAAAACGAAATTGTACAAATGTAAATGTAAATTTAAGCACCATTAATATTGTATAACTATGAATATTGATAAATTGTAAAAATTATTGTAAAAGTATAATGTAATTTGCACATATTGCAAGAAACATGTAATAAAAGAAAAAAAAATGTAACCTAAAACCCATGGCTGCAAAGGGCAAATCAGCACGCCCTATAACAGCCCGCTCCTTATCCCCTTCAGGGAAAGGTGAATGAAATGTGCAAAAAAAAAAAAAAAAAAAAAAAGGGCTAGAACCCAGTTCCCTCCGAGCAGCCGTAGCGTGCGGATCTCCGTGCCGGCGCGTTTCCAGGAGCTCAGTCCGTCAGTTCACCTGATGGTGGCGACATATATGATCGCCGAAATATTGTGCCCGTTGGACACTATAGACCGGCAGTACACACGTGGATATTTTGATCATCAAATACGCCAGGAGAAACTGAAGAATCACATCATACACCTTTACGGGGAGGAGATGTATCGCAGCATGAAGAAATTTGAAAAGTTGCGCCACCGTAGATGTCGTTTGCTAAGTACTCTTGCTTTTCTAAAGAGATGTCGTTCCAAGAATGTTGTTCCAAATTTTGCTAAGGTTACGCATCACATCGATTCTGCAGCAGCTGAGAGAATTAAAAAACGGGCCGGCCTCGCATTGCTTCGTGAGAGAGTGCATTTCACCCGCCGTAGTCTTGAGTTCGTCTCTCTGGAACTATTCCATCTGCATTTGCAACTTGCTAGTCACTTCACGTCTTTTTCCTGGGATTGGATTGATGGTGTTACTTCGGTTGCAGCCGATTCCGCCCATAAGAAGGCAACGGGACGTCAAACAGCTAAGTTCTCACGCCTCCTTGACAAGTCATCTCTGCAGGTTCCGTGCAAGACCGTCATCAATCTGAGTGGCATGGAGTTGAGTGATGATGCGGTCTCAGTTTTAGAGAAAGGACTCAACTTTGCTCCTACCCCCAAGTTCACACCGGTCGCAGAAATTATTAGTGCTGTTGAACAGGTTGCAGCTCGACTTCCGCCTGATTCAGCTGAGGAAATACGTCGAGAAATTTGTCGTGCATTGACGAAGTCCAAGCCCATGAAGTCGAACATCACTAGTAAAGAGGGGGCGGCCATTCGTGACCTGAGGGAGCGCCCTGATATTGTTGTCTTACCGGCTGACAAAGGCAATGCTACGGTTGTTGTCTCCCATAAGGACTACACTGAAAAGATGCAGAGCCTGCTAAATGACGATTCCTACCGGAAGATCAGCGTTGACCCCACAAAGAAGGTGGAAAACAAGACGAGGGCGCTTCTCAAGGATGCGGATTTACCGGAGGGTGTCGCCAAGAAACTGCTACCTCAAGGTCCGGTACCGCCAAGACTTTATGGACTCCCTAAGGTTAACAAAGATGGGGTGCCGTTACGTCCCATTGTCAGTAACATCAGAGCACCTACATATTTGTTGGCCAAATACTTGACGGGAATAGTAAGTCCTTATGTGGGTAAATGCCCTCATCACATCCGTAATTCCGTGGATTTTGTGAAACGCCTTAACAACTTCAGGCTGGATGAGTCAAATATCATGGTGAGCTTTGGCGTCGTTTCGTTGTTTACGAGGGTGCCCCTTCGAGAATCACTAGATTTGATTGGTGAGAAATTTGACGAGAAGACCACCGAACTATTTAGGCATGTCTTGACCTCCACGTATTTTCTTTTCAATGGCGAATACTACGAACAAACGGAGGGAGTCGCCATGGGTAGCCCACTCTCCCCTGTGGTCGCAAATTTGTACATGGAGAATTTCGAGGAGGAAGCCCTGGCATCATCTGAATGGAAACCCACTTGCTTTTTCCGTTATGTGGACGACACTTTCGTCATCTGGCCACATGGTATGGATAAACTCCTTGACTTCCTTACACATCTGAACTCCATACACCCCAACATCAAATTCACTATGGAGACTGAAACGGAGGGTAAATTGCCGTTCCTTGACGTTTTGGTCAAGAGAAGAGCTGATGGCACCCTGGGTCATAGTGTATATCGGAAGACAACGCACACTGATCTGTATTTACACGCAGACAGCTGTCACCACCCTTCACAGAGGAATGGGGTACTTAAAACTCTAGTACATAGGGCGCGCACTATCTCCGACGCAGAGAGTCTACCCCAGGAATTGGAACACCTGAGAACTGTATTTCGAAAAAATGGGTACTCAGAGTGGCAGATTCAGCGGGCTCTCCGCCCAACCACTACAACACAACCTGTGAAAACGGATGAAAACGCAAAGGAGGATGTAGGCACTGCGTTCGTTCCATATACCGGCGCACTCTCAGGGAAGATCGCCCGCATTTTGAGAAAACACCAGGTTGGAACTGTTTTTTGTCCGCCGAATAAAATTCGTGCACTGGTGGGGAGCGCTAAAGATGATCTTGGTTTGAGGAAGGCGGGCGTGTACCAGATTCCGTGTCAGTGTGGAAAGTCGTATATTAGACAGACGATGCGTACCGTCGAGGATCGATGCGTTGAACACCAGAGGCACACACGATTGATGTATCCGAGTAAGTCGGCGGTCGCTGAACATTGTTTGTCGGAGAATCACGCCATGGAGTATGAACACACTAGGATTCTGGTACAGACGTCGAGATACTGGGACTGCGTCGTTAGAGAGGCCATTGAAATTCGCACAAGTGACGACCTCATAAACCGTGACTCTGGCTATAATCTTAGCAAAGCTTGGGAACCAGCGATTGGGTTAATTAAGAGTAAATCTAGCAAACGGAACGAAGTGACGACCACGGCGGACAGAGCCCTCACACCGACGTCTTCTCAGACGCCGGCGCAATCGGTTCCACTGCGCGGCCGCGGCGCGGGGCGCGGACCGCGGAGGGGTCGCTCCGCGGGCCGAGGGTATTTAAATGGCCCGCTACCGGGCTAGAACCCAATTCCCTACGAGCAGCCGTAGCGTGCGGATCTCCGTGCCGGCGCGTTTCCAGGAGCTCAGTCCGTCAGTTCACCTGATGATGGCGACATGTATGATCGCCGAAATATTGTGCCCGTTGGACACTATAGACCGGCAGTACACCCGTGGATATTTTGATCAATATTACATCTAATTATTTTCGAAAGTAGTAACAGTATAGCAGTGCCTTTGTCTCCAACCGACGAAACATCTAATTGCTGTGAAGTTCGATAAGAACAACTCGAAAGACTCCTGATGCCAGAGATAGTTAGACGAGTGGCGATTCAGAAGAACATTCAAGTCTCGTGACTTAGCTTGAAATGTCAAATGTTGGTTCATCAATGAGGTGACGTGACTGTTTCCTGTTGGATGCTGCGATACTTCTGACGAATATCTATCTATATATCATGTTCGGGCTGCTGCTCATCAGCTGCAGCAATTCTTTCTTTGAACAATCGATTACCTGTAATCGAGAGAAAGGACGCTGGTCAAAGACAGCTTCATAGTTGGCAGCACGGGACAAGTGGTGGCGCCATCTATGCCCTCTATATAAGCAGGACCTCAAGCGTCTAGTAGGCAGTCGTCGACTCACCTCTGAAGATGTTGTCCGCAGTAGATAACGAAACGCCGGGAGTAAGAAGTTTAACTGACGGACCAGGGCATCTTAGCGCGGAAATTTTAATCAATGAAGACGCTGGCCGTGACAGCCTACATGCTATGATGATACTGAAGGAATTATATTAGGAAACAAGCAGTAGATGAGTTTTGTTACTTGAACAGTACAATAACATCTGACTGACGGAATAGAGATGAGGTATTAAATGCAGAATGGCAAATGGGAAGAAACCCACTTTTGAAGAAGAGAAATTTGTTAATACCGATTAATAAGTTAGGAAAACTTTCATGAAGATATGTAGCCTTGTATGGGACTGAAACGGACAACAAATAGTTCAGACAAGAAGACGTTAGAAGCTTCTGAGTAAATCACGTAACTGATGAGAAGATACCGAACAGGATTGTGCATGGGGAAAAGAAGAGATCGATTCTTAGGATACATTCTGAGCTGTCAAACAATTGTCAATTTAGCAATGGAAGGAAGTATTTGTTTGTGGAAATGGGGTGGGGAAATCGCAGAAGGACCAGGGGCCGATTACAGTACGTAAGTTCATACGGATGTACGTTGCCGTTGTGATTCAGAGAAGGAGAGGCGTGCACAGGTAGAACAGCATAGATAGCTGCATCTAACCAGTATTCGGTCTGAAGATCAGGTAAACAACAAGAACAACCTGTCCTTGGTTGCGATACTGGTTTAAGTGGCAAATCGGTCACACGTCTCAAGTGTGGAAGGGGACAGACGTACTCCGCACAGTTGGACTTTCTGTCAAGGCCAGATGAGTCGCTAGGCAGTGATTCACGCTGTGTACGTCATTAATAACATCGCCTCTCTCGCCGCTCCTTCCATGTCGACTTGGCCTGAGGCCGATTTCTAGATATGACTAATAACGTCTTCCGGGAATAACACAATGCACTGCAGTATACTGAGCTATGAGGCACACAATCATTTATCGCTGTTTCCTGTTTCCGCCACTGACGCTGTATGAGCGCATTTACGAATGTCTGTGTGCGTGTGTGTGTGTGTGTGTGTGTGTGTGTGTGTGTGTGTGTGAACCGCGTCAGTGGTGATGTTTGTTCTCTAGACTGGAAATTGTTCCGGGTTTAACATTTACCTATGACTTATGTCTGGACCTAATTACCGATGACTCGTCAGATTATCTTGGTTAAGTGTTCAAACAGTCCTCACCTACTTTCGTTTCACAAATCAGATTGTTCCATTTTGTAAAAACGCAAGAATCTCTCGGTTTCCTTACATCGCGGGTGATGACCGGTTTTGCTTCATACATTTTTCCAAGTGAATGAGCGCTGTGCGCTGAATGTTTATCAAACGGTGAGCTGCTAGATTTCGACAGAAATACAGTCCTAAAAGAGGCGGAGTATGTGCTCGCCTAGAACGGCGAAGATGACCATGGAACATCTTCTACAGAAGTTTCAACATTCGTCTCCCCCAAGAGACTGTCGCGTGGAATGGACGCATTGCCTAAGTCTACAAGATGTCATGCTATGGACTGGCTGGCCATTCCCGCCGGAGGATCGGGTCCTCCCTCGGGCATGGGTATATGTGTGTGTATCCTTAGTGTAAGTTACTTTAACTACTTTGTATGTCTAAGGACTGATAACCACAGCAGTTTGGTCCAATAGGTTTACAAACATTTGAACAAGAGAAGACCAGGCCGAAAATATGAATTATCTGTTAGTAACAAGAAAGTAAATAAGACTACACTTTACTTTCTGAATAAATGTTACTGCTACGTAAGACATCCGAAGAAGAAACAATTTTTGCAGTATTGTTATGAACTTCTTAAGTCTGACAATTACGATTTAATTTTTGTAGTGGATTCTTTGAAAATGGAACAAAATGATTCGGAGACTTTTGTGAGTCACAAACACCAGTAGTCTATATATGCAGACTGAATGATCATGTGAAAATTTGTACGAAGGCCGAGATTCGAAGGCGGGACTCAAGAGCACTAATCAGGTATGCCTACAATCATACCAGCTCCGCAAGTGGGTCACGATAATTGGGGCAGAGATGGGATTTTCGACTAAGCAGGGAGGTACACTGTGACCAAGAGTATTCGGATACCTGCCTGAAAATAATGACTTCGTAGCGCCCTACATCGGCAATGCTGGAATTCAATATGGTGTTGGCCCACACTTAGCCTAGATGACAGCTTCCACTCTCGCAAGCGTACGCTCAATCAGGAGCTTGAAGGTTTCTTGGAGGGGGGGGGGGGGATGGCAGCCCAATTCTTCAGATAGTGATGAGAGATGTCTATGTAGGTCAGCGATAACTGGCACGAAGTCGGCGTTCCAAAACATTCCAAAGGTGTTCTATACGATTCATGTTAGGACTCTGTGCAGACCAGTCCATTACAGGGATGTTATTGTCGTCTAACCATTCCGCCACCGGCTTTTTATTATGAACAGGTTTCAATCGTGTTGAAAGATGCAACCACCATCCTCAAATTGCTCTTCAACAGTGGGAAGCAAGAAGATTCTTTAAAAAGTCAATGTAGGTCTGTGCTATGATAGTGCCATCCATAACAACAAAGGGGCAAGCCTCCTCCATGGAAAATATGACCACACCTTAACACCTCCGCCTAACAATTCTACTGTTGGCACTATATACGCTGGCAAATGATGTTCATCGGGCATTCGCCATTACGACACCCTGTCACCGGATCGCCACATTGTGTGCCGTGTTTCGACACTGCACACAACGTTTCTCTACTGTTCATTCGTCCAATGTTTACGTTCCTTACACCAAGCGTGACGTCGTTTTGTATTGACGTGCGTGATGTGTGGCTTATGGGCAGCCATGACCATGAAATCCAAATTTTCTCACCTCTCGCCGCCTGGAGCGGATCCTGATGCAGTTTGGAATTCCTGTGATATGGTCTGGACAGATGCCTGCCTATTACACTGTAAGACCCTCTTCAATTGTCGGCGGTCAAGAGATGAGGTCGGCCTGTATGCTTTAGTACTGTATGTGTCCCTTCACATTTCCAGTTCATTATCAAATCACATATAATGGACCTAGGGATGTTTGCGAGAGTGGAAATTTCGCGTACCGACTTCTGACACAATAGACACCCAATCACCTGATCACGTTCGGAGTCAGTGAGTTCCGCGGAGGGGCCCACTCTCCTCTCTTACGATGTCCAATGACTACTATTGAGGTCGCTGATGTGGAGTACCTGGCAGTACGTGGCAGCACAATGCACCTAAAAAAAATATTAAAAAAGTTTGTTTTTGTGGGTTTCCGGATACCTTTGATCACATAGTGTATGCCAGGGTAAATCCATGCGGTTATGCGAAGACAACGTGCCAGGGTGTCGCAGCGTGGTTCGATTCTCGCCACTTCTTCAGTTATTTTGTTTTCATTTAATATTATTGCTTCATTTTAAAATTTTAATTATGACGTTTATACTTTATTTCAGTTTATATACGTAAACATATATATTTTCGCTTTTAATTACAAGTACTTTCATTTAATTAATTCCTGGTTCGTATTTAAAGCATTTTCATATTTCGCGAAAGTTTTGAATGAAAATAATGTAAATTAAAAACTCCATCCTACAGGCCCCAAAAGGCGCAGCGGGTACTGGCTGGCCGCCGTGTCATCCCTCACCTGAGGGCACCAACGGATGCGGTATGAAACGGGACGTGTCAACGCCCCGCACTCCCGGCCGTTATGTCAGTCTTCGTGACCGAAGCCGCTACTCCTCAATCAAGTAGCTCCTCATTTCGCCTCACGAGGGCTGAGTGCACCTCGCTTCCTAACAGCGCTCGGCACACCCGTAAGGTGTCTCTCCAGGTGGTAGCCAAGCCCGACAGCGATTAATTTCGGGCAATGAAAATAATACTTCGGAATATTCTTGCAATTAATTCGTTGTAGAAAGTTAATTTCATGCAATGAAGGTTTTCACGACCGGATGTTATAGCTGCTGGTAGATCTTCCGGGTTATAAGGCTGTGGTCCATAAAACTTTGCAGTTTTCCCTGACGTTTCGTCCAGAGCTGCGCCGGACATCTTCGGAGGTCTTCCTACTTCCGCTGAGTCTTGCCGACAATCGAGTCTGGCGTTTGACAGCGACATATATACTGTGGAAAGTGGGCGTGGCCTAGCAGTCACGTTTTCAGCAGAAATAATCTCTCTCAGACGCCCGACTGCACAGTCGACAATACTCAGCGGAAGTAGGAAGACGTCCGAAGATGTCCGACGCAGCTCTGGACGAAACGTCAGGGAAAACTACAAAGTTTTATGGACCACGGCCTTGTAACACAGAAGATCTACAAGAAGTTACATTTGTTAGTGTGATAATCGTCAAAACATAATCTTCACGCGATGTCAACCAAGAGAATTTTTCCGAAATATGGTCCACTGAAAAGCATTCTTCATTCAAGTTTTTTAATCAAGATCTTTCCTCTGTCACTTTTGATGCACACGCAATCATTGGTTTGAGAATAGGAACAATGAAATATTTCTGTATATTTAAATTTTACTGTTAATAGTCTAACATTGGTAAAATAATATTAAATATTAAAAAATAGGAGCGGGAATCGATGCCGGGCCACAAAATGATCAAACTATGCCCTTGCTCACTGCACTCCGTGAACCACTAGGCAGTGAACGCTACAAACAGTTTCACATACTACGCTTATACTGTAATAGGAAATCTTTCGTGACAGTATTCTGTTACCCTATTCCCCACTCAGGCGAGACTACGAATTTAAAGAGAAGATGCACTCGTTTCTTTTCATACAGTTTGAGCCAAATCATGGAACGCTTCCAGAGACCGTAATACAGATACTATGCAAATGAAGCTCGTAACATCCGTGCTAGTTTTCATCATTAGCTAGTATTTCACATACAGAGTAGGCCAGTACTATGGGAGTTTTCCACGCGTGATTAATCGAACAAAGTAGAGAAGGCTGAAACTAGGTTTTTTATCGCCGGAATACGGCAGTAGAAGGAGGTGGGCCGAGGATAAGGTCTGTAACTAAACATATACATTTATTACAGACTAGCTGTAAACCCGGCGTTGCCCAGATATTTGTTTATTCTACACTCTCGTTGTCCACATCCCCTTCCCCCTCTCTCTGCATCCACCTCTTTATCTCCCGTCTATGTTCGTTTCCACCTTTCCCTCCCTCGGGAAAATTTTCTGCAAGGTACCCTCTGTCATGTACTGTACAAACATTTATATACGCAGTGATCTTCCTATTGGTTTAAAAGTCATGTGTGCGAAAATCCATAAAGATTGGAGCAAAACTATGCATTTTGTAAAATTCCGTAAGTACCCTCCACCACGCACCGAACGAAATTTTATACAGACAGTGACATTCCTCTAGTTTTTAAGGTAGAGTGCGCAAAATTGCATCAATATCGGAACAAAACTAGGGATTTCTATGCAACAGAATCACAGGGCCACACTGAAAAACGCACTTTGTTGTTCTCAAATATTCCAGTTTTATTTCATACAACTTTTGTTCTGAGAATAACGAAGGAAAAAAAATATATGCAACAAAGTTTGCAAGTTATGAAGTTGGCTAAAGTATACTTTTAGAAGCAAACAGAAAACATAAGTACGCAATAACGCAAGTCGATATCTAGTAAAGGATACAGAGTTGCAGCAGTGGATAATTTTAAGAAATTTAGATGTGATTAAAAGTTTTGATAACACTACCGACACTTTTGGTAGAACGTAAGAGATTAGAAATATGGTGATGTCTCTGTAATGTTTCCAAACAGTAAATTCCGTCCCACAACAGGCCTGGAGAGCTCAACAGGCACCAACCGACCGCCGTGTCATCTTCTGCCCGAAGGGAGAGGGTCGTGGTCAGTGCCCCGCACTCGCGGCCCTTGTGTCGGTTTTCGTGAGACCGGAGCCGCTACTTCTCGAAGTAACTCCTCAATTAGCCTGGGCTGCGGCGCGCGCGGCCGTTCGCCGTCCGGGGTTCGAGTCCTGCCTCGGGCATGGGTGATGTGTTGTCCTTAGGTTAGTTTACCTTAGTTTAAGTAGTTTGTACGCTACAGACTCATAACCACGCAGTTGAGTACCACAGATTTACGAACATTTGATTTGATTCACAAGGGTTGAGTGTACGATGCTTGCCAACAGCGCTCGGCAGACCCGGCCGATTACCTATCCAAATGCTATCCAAGCCCGATGGTGCTCAAATTCGGTAATCTAAAGGGTACCTGTGTATCCACTGCGGCACGGCCGTTAGCAGTGTTGCCAACTATAGGAAAATTTATAAGTGATTTACTGTCTTCTCCAATCATCTGCAAATGTAGAGAGGGTATTTTCAGCAGTCAAAATATGCAAATGCTGCGGTCATCGGTTCCTAAATATACGAACTACTTGCACTAACGTATCCTAAAAACAACACACACACACACATACACATGACCTACGGAGGACTCGAACCTCCGACGGCGAACGGCCGCGCGCGCCTTCGGCGTCTTCAGTGTTCGGTTGGGTTGTTTGATTGGGATAGGGGGACTAAACTGCTAAAATTATCAGTCCCCCGGTGCTGAGGGGAAGGAGTGAGGATAGGAAAGGCCGTACGAAAGAACCGCGAGCCCCCTGGGGCGGGGGGATCTTAGTGCGCACGGCTATTCCGCTCCTGTTTCGGCAGTCAATTTAACGAAAAATAATGCAAGGAACTGTCTGAACGGTCATTGATAGTATATGTCCATACTAAGAGGTATATAAGCAAAAGCGACCGTTTCAATTTCGAAATAAGTAGGACACTGATCAGAAAAATGTCAAAAAGTAATGTGTATCTCTAAACGTCGGCCGCGGTGGCCGAGGGGACTGAGGCGCTCCAGTCACGGTCTGCACGGCCACTACGGTCGGGGGTTCGAATCCCCCCCCCTTGGGCATGGATATTTGTGTCGTCCTTAGTATTAGTTACTTCATAAGTAGTTTGTAACTTTAGGGACTGATAACCCCTTAGTTAAGTCCCATAAGCTATACAAACATTTGAATTTGTATCTGTAAACATAAAAGATCGAGGAGAGTAATGATGAGTGTAATTAATGTTACACAGCCCAATTCAGAACAAAATTATACTTTGATAAAAATTGCGTTACTAGTAATGGGCATGTAGATTACAGTACTAGTTATGTTACCAAATGTAATGAAGATGTTGAATGACGTAAGGTTGTTTCAACTTTTGCTGTTAAAAAATATATATTCCTTACAGTCTACCGATATTTTTTTTTTTATTCCTCGCCTCCGGAAAATTGTATACTGGTTGGCAGCACACTGGCGGTTCGCTGCATCTAAATGCACTGCCTCCCGCGTGAAAAGGGCTGTACACATAACAAAAGTATCATTTTTGCATCTGTTGAAACAACATAAGACAACTGACGTACCAATATTGGCGTTCCATAATACGCCATGGGGATTGTGCTATCGGCAACGTCTTGTCCCGTTTTCGGCCGATTTAAAGTATTGGAGATGAAATGCATTTGACAGGGCAATAATCGGATTTTAAGGGCTGTGCTAAAACAGCGCGCCACCTCTCGACGGCAGACCGGGGCTCAGTGGCTGCCTGCGACACCTCGTGACAACGCCGCTGTGACTAACTATAGCCTCCCCGCAGGCGAGACCGCCCCTTCCGGTGGAGGATCCCCTCAGTCGGGGAGGAAGTCGCAGGATCGCCGGATGGGGTGGCTGCGCACGTGGCCGACAGGGGTGGCTCACACACATGACACGCACGTGCACAGGGGGGTGCATCCCCTCCAATAAAATATACCTGACATCTGTCACCACGTCTGCAAATACGTATAGCTACATCCTCATTCAAAACTACCAACAAACGGCAACGTCCCATTAATCTTCTCATACTCTAACCACGGACCAGTTTATATTTTTCAGAAAAATGAGTAGATTAGTTTCTAAGACGTGCCATACCACAATAAACTTAACAATATATAAAACTCATTATATCCAAGAGAATTCAATCGTGTGACAATTATGTAATCCACATCCACGGGCAGCAAGGTAAGCCCACCCCCTCGTGCCTTTCCTTTACCAACATCTATAATTAAAAGAAATCTAATACCTTCCCATACTAACACGAACACCCATAATGTAATTACAAAAGGTATGAAAACCACCTCTACGGCACGGTATCCAGCTTAATTTTTCACACTGAAATTTCAACGGATCCGGGAAACCTTGTAATGACAATCGTTTACACCATGGACGTTGAAACATGTCGGTTCAAATTCACTCGACTAATGCATTTAAGTGGAGATTATGATAAACGAAAGAGAAAAGCGAGGACTGCATCTTTTGAACCAATTTGTTGAGCAGACGCAGGGGTTTTGAGTTCCCTTTGTTTTTATTAAACGTACTGCCATTACACACACACACACACACACACACACACACACACACACACGTATACATACATAAAGAGAGAGAGAGAGAGAGAGACCTTCACTAGTTGGACTAAAACCATATTTATAAACACACACACACAATACCAGCCACAGATTCTAGCAGACGCCTATTTTCACAGAAACAAAACATGAACTCATCTTGCAATGCAGGCCAAAGAACGTATAAGCAATTAAACACACACACACACACACACACACACCATTTACATGGGCTCCCAAAACCGAATTTCGTAAACCAAATCAAATGTTCAATTGTTTGTAAATCTATCGGACTAAACTGCGTGGTCATCAGTCCGTAGCTTACAAAGTACTTAAAGTAAGGTAAACTAACCTAAGAACAACACACACACACACACACACACACACACACACACACACACACACACACACACACACACGTCCAAGGGAGGACACGAACCTCCGACGGCGAGCAACCGCGCGCTCCTCAGCGAGGCGCCTTAGACCCCTTTGCTACTCCACCGCGGCTTTCGTAAACCGATTTCCCAAATTTGCTTTTGGTTGGTCATGTAAACCCTCCAAAATCGATTCTAGAAATTCACTTGTGTATAGCGGTTTTCCAGTTCCACAATCTATTTTCGTGTCCATGTAAACGCAATTATTTTTGAAACGTTCTTGGCTTGTCAGATTGTGTTTTCTTGTCAAGAATATTCGGCTCATATGGACAAAGTGACATTTTATGCATAGAAAGAGAAGTATAAATATATTGGAGTAAGCAATCAAATTGTGTGTTTAAGGCAAAAGAAATAGCAATTCTGCTGACTTAAATCAGGAACTGAACAGCTGCTTTTCAGCCGCCATATTGACTGAGCTAGAAAATCCGCTTCAGGCTATAACATGTAAACACGACAGCGAAAAATGGTTTACGAAATTCGGTTTTCGTCTTCTGTAAGATGTGTTGCATATAAACGTAGTAACAGACGATAAATAATATCGAAACAAATGAGAAACGCATCCCGCCAGGTTACAGAAATGGCGAGTTTTTGACAACAAGATAACAAAAAATATTGAGACGGAATAATTGGCGATCGAGGGCTACAAAAAACATACGAAGAGGGCAACATAAAAACGCGAGTAATCTCAATAGTTAATTTTATTAAGAATAAAATAAACCCATAGCTTGACAACTGTTCATGATCTAATTCAGTAAAAACCACACAAAAAGGTGAAACAGAAAGTTTTTCCTGTACAGCTGACCACTGAAGATGCTTTGAAATAAAGCGAAACGCGTCTGGTATCAATTAGATATTTTTTATAGTTTCAAAAGACGGCAATCTATAACCTATACAAACTGTATAACTGCAACTGCGGAGGTAGAGAGGCCGAAAAACAAAGAAGAATCATGCTTACTGTCAAGTTTAAAGCGTTTATCAAGTGACGTTGAAGTGACATGTTTCAGCGATCCATATATAATTTATTGCCGAAAATGCTACACGAACAGTAATTAACAGAATAATAAGTGAAGACAAAGACATTTCATCAACGCAACAGAAACAACAAATGCCTACCACCTCAATTCTCAAATCGGTTACATCGTGAAAAAACAACAATGAAAGAGCATCCATATAAAATAGTTTACTATTTAATCGCCGCGGTGGAGTAGCCGAGCGGTCTAAAGCGTCTCGCTGCGGAGCGCGCGGTTGCTCGCCGTGGAGGTTCGAGTCCTCCGTGGGGCATGGGTGTGTGTATTGTCCTTAGGTTTGTTTACCTAGGTTTAAGTAGTTTGTAAGCTACGGACTGATGACCACGTAGTTTGGTCCGATAGATTTACAAACATTTGAACTATTTAATCACATGGTCTGCGTGAAAATCGTACACATCGACACGTACTGTCAATGCATAAAAATAAACAATGTTTATAACAGTGAAGATATAGGAGCATCACACACAAAGCAGCTACAACAAACAAAACAAACTTTCCTAAGTACTGTTTTACACACTGTTACACATTTTGCTTGTTCTTATGACTTTGAAAATCAAGAGGTATGTCGACAAACGAATTAACAAAATAGAATAACGCAACGTGTTAGGCGAACCACTACAGCCGCGCGAGAATAGTCGAACGGTCTGGAGCGCCACGTTACGGATCGCGCGGCCTTCCGAGTCAGAGGTTCCAATCCTCCCTCGGGTATGGATGTATGTGTTGTCTTAGGTTAGTTTAACTTAGTTTAAGAAGTTTGTAAGACTAGGGACTGATGATCAACGTAGTTTGGTCCGTTAGGATTACAAACATTTGAATTTGATTTTTCTGAACCAGTATACCACATCCCACCACACACTCATTTCAATGGGCACGGCCGTTTTCCTTTCCCGTGCTTATCTTCCGATCATGTACTCCGTCTCTAATGACCAGGGTGTAGGTGAGACGTTCAACACTTATTCCTTCATTTTTCCTACACTGGCTTCCGAATGTATTATAGGAGCATTTTTGAACAATGAGCTACATCAAACACGGATCGGGTCACCCAGTTTTGTAAGGACGCGTCTGCGTCATCTCATTGTGTGTGGCTGGATTCTTTCTATGGATTTTTGTGATCCCCCACCCGTCGTCAAAAAGTGCTTATCTTAACTTCTGCCGAACTGTGACATCGTACCGCAACTAAGGGACGAGTCTAACAATAATCTTTTCAACCCTTTCCGTACGTCCGGCGGAAGTTAAATTGGACTTTTGTGATACGATTATGAAAACTCCTATTCTAAACGTAACTGTAAAAATGTTCAAATGTTTGTATAGTCTATGGGACTTAACTACGGGGTTATCAGTCCCTAAACTTACAAACTACTTACGAACTAGAACGTCACAAATATCCATGCCCCAGGGGGCATCGAACCCCCGACCGTAGTGGCCGTGCAGACCGTGACTGGAGCGCCTTAGTCTCCTCGGCCACCGCGGCCGGCGTAACTGTAAAAATTATGCCCTAGGCTGAAACTGCAAACATGTAAAATGTTTATCAATTTAGTCTGATAATTCAAAAAATGTTCAAATGTTTTTATAGCTTATGGGACTTAACTACGGGGTCATCAGTCCCTAAACTTACAAACTACTTATGAACTAACACTAAGGATGGCACAAATATCCATGCCCGAGGGGGGATTAGAACCCCCGACCGTAGTGGCCGTGCAGACCTTGACTGAAGCGCCTCAGTCCCCTCGGCCACCGCGGCCGGCAGTCTGATAATTCAGTAAAAAAAAAAAAAAAAAAACTATGCAGTCTTATGAGGAAGTGAAACTTTATGCCTAGTTTCTGTCTTCATTCAAGTACGAAGTTTTGTGTTGCAAAATTGTAAGAGCATCCAGAACTGCTCTGTTGGCCAATACTGAAGAATGCGACAGAGCGCGTTTACGAGAGCAGACAGAAATAGAGTATGGTGGTAGGTTGGCAGGTGGGAGTCGCCCTGTGACCTCAGACTGCTGCTTGCAGTCGCGACGTTAAGTATAGCGCTTACGGCAGCCCAGCCACCGCCTCCTGCCCGTCTGCCATTCGCTGCGGCCATGTATGCAATCGCGGGTTACGCCCTTCTCACTCGACCGGTTCCCCTAACATTCCAGCAAACTGCCTGCTGAAAATAACACAGGGCACGCGCTACTCTGCCCCCCCCCCCCCCCCCCAACACACACACTGCAAAGGGCAATGTACCACAGTACTAAATCACTGTCGAGGGTTCAGCACTCTGTACATGTTTCTTCGTCCTACCCCAGTCCATGGTTCGCAGTTACATAGTGCCCTACAGATTAACAAGTTTTTGAAACAATATCTTACAGAACTCCACCTATCCGTTTCAATTTTATCTCGCTCTTCTGCAGCCACAAAAACGTCTGACGAGAGCTTCTAGTTTTCCTAAACAAACCTTTGCGCTGGGTTTCATTCCCTCCAAGCTCTCACCCTTCCAACGGCTACATATATCTTCCTGAGGCACATGGTACAGTATACTGTACTTTACAATTTAATTTTTTTCTGGTAGATATCACAGTTGAACTGAGCACTGGTGTCTAGGAGGTAAAGTTTTTGGAACTCTTTAAGTCATACTTAAATACATAGTCACCAATACTCAGTTCAACTGTGATGTCTAGCAGAAAAAAGTTAAATTGTGAAGTGCAGTATGCTCTACCGGGTGCCTCAGGAGGATATACCTTTAAGGACCATTCGGCGTATGGCGGTGAGAGCTTTTTAGAATCGTAGCCCCCTCGCTGTTACATATGCGGAATATGCTGGTGAACATGGCTATTAGTGAACCCCCGTACCAGCTAAAATTCCCCTGACTGTCATTTGGCGAGGTATGTGTAAAAACAGGTAATGTGTTGCTCGTCTCTAATTAACAAATAAGCTCTTACAATTGCAGCAGTAGCTCTCTACGTAATCTAGAACGTCTGTCTTGGATCTCCAACCGAGAGCCTCTCTTGAGAGTTCACGTAATGCTTCCGGCTCGACAAAACAATCGCGGGACGAAACATACGCCTGTTGTTTGAATCTTGTGACCCCCCCCCCTCCTATTCATACAACATGGGAGCCATACTGACGAGCGTTAATTGAGACTGGGTGGAACGTGTATTTGTAAGTAACATATATGTGGAGAAATGACATTTCCTTGCGAATGTTCTAATGACTCTGTCTGGCACCTCCCCATCCCCCCCCCCAAAACTATAATTACGCGTTCGTCTATTTATGCACTGAAGCGCCAAAGAAACTGGTAAATCTGCCCCGCGAGCACGCAGAAGAGCCGCAACACAACTTGGCGTGGACTCGAATGATGTCTGAAGCAGTTCTGGAGGGAACTTACAGTATGTGTCCTGCAGGACTTGCACGTTGCAAGGCAATAATGATCATGTCTGGGGAGTTTAGTGGCCAGTGGAGGTGTTGAAGAGTAGTGCTCCTGGAAGCACTCTCTAGAAACACTGGACGTGTGGTGTCGTCGCATTGTCCTGCTGCAATTGCCTAAGTCCATCGCAATGCACAATGAACATGAATGGACGCAGCGGATAGGCCAGAGTGTGTACGTACGTGTCACCTGTGAGAGTCGTATCCAGACGTATCAGGGGTCCCATATCGCTCGAACTGCACACGCCCCTCAGCACCATTACAGAGCCTCCACAAGTTTAATCAGTCTCCTGTTGATACGGATCCATGAACTTGTCTCCATACCCGTACACGTCCATCGGATGGAAATTGTGGGATACGAGAACAGGCTTAACATCACACTCTGTTAGGACTGAATTGGAGAAATTTTATAAGGAGTAATATGCTCCAGACGGAACACTGAAAGGCGTATTCAGTCTTAAATGATGATGATGTCGAACACAAAAAGTGAATTACCAATCGGCATAATAATCATCTACATCTACATCCATACTCCGCAAGCTACCCGACGGTGTGTGGCGGAGGGTACCTTGAGAATCACTATCAGTGCTCCCTCCTATTCCAGTCACCTATTGTTCGCGGAAAAAAAGATTGTCAGTATGCCTATGCGTGGGCTCTAATCTCTCTGATTTTATCCTCGTGATCTCTTCCCGAGATATACGTAAGATAGAGCAATACACTGCTAGACTCCTCGGTAAAGGTATTTTCTGGAAACTTGGACAAAAGCCCTTACCGAGCGACAGAGCGTCTCTCCTACAGAGTCTTCCACTGGAGTTTATCGATCATCTCCGTAACGCTTTCACAATTACCAAATAATCGTGTAACCTCGTACGGATCCCACACCGGTCAGCAGTATTCAAGCAGTGGGCGAACAAGTGTACTGTAACCTACTTCCTTTGTTTTAGGACTGCATTTCCTTAGGATTCTTCCAATGAATCTAAGTGTGGCATCTGCTTTACCGACGATAAATTTTATATGGTCGTTCCATTTTAAATTACTCCCAATGTCTACTCCCAGATAAGTTTTGGAATTAACTGCTTCCAGTTGCTATAATGTAGATAATCGATAAAGGATATTTCTTTATATGCATTCACAGCACATTACACTGCTGTATGGTATCTCGCTAAAAATCAGAAATGGTTTGGCAATTTTGAATTACTTTGTTATATTCACTTTAATACATGGGTGGTTTACAGGAAAAAATAGCAAAAAGTGAAAAACCGAAAATTCTCAGGCGACGCCATCATGCGATTCAGCAAGAGGCGGACCGGAAGTGGATACGGCGTCGGGAGCAGTGTATCACTTATGGAAAACACCATTTCGTAGAAGACGATTCGTAATAAGTAAACTACTAAGGCCAGATTAGCAGTCGAAATAGAAGGTAACACGAGTAGATAGAGATGACAAAAAGACTTTTAGTGTGACAGGGATACTGGTTCACTCTTGGACGGAAGAGAAATAGATGGGATGTACCGACGGTGGTGAAAACAGATAAAGGTTTAATCTCCCCTTGAATGCAATGTAGCTGTGGATAAAACGTATCCGATCGTATCTAACCTGCAAACAGCACAGTAAGGACTGGCGTGAGCCGCGGTGGAGTAGCCGAGCGGTCTAAAGCGTCTCGCTGCGGAGCGCGCGGTTGCTCGCCGTGGAGGTTCGAGTCCTCACTGGGGCATGGGTGTGTGTGTTTGTCCTTAGGTTAGTTTACCTAGGTTTAAGTAGTTTGTAAGATACGGACTGATGACCACGCAGTTTGGTCCGATAGATTTACAAACATTTTTTATTTATTTTTTAATTACTGGCGTGAACGAACACACACATCATTCGGACGGGTTCATAACTAGCTCTCGTCTAGTCGTTCTGGATATTTGTGGAGTTTTGAGCTACATGACAGCGGCTTAGATTCGCGCGACTGACGTCATGAGAGTGTGTGCAAAAATAAAGGAAGGTCTTTTCACACCAGCGTAGCGAACCTCGAGCTACCGTTTCGGAAGACTTCGCATACGTACCTGGTAATGTAATCAAATAAAGTCGTCGGCACACGGAACGAGGCAGTTAATCTTAATGTGCGCGGGAACGAGAAATACGACGCTAGTCACACTATGAGGCACAGCTTCGTCGGTACACGGAACAAGCTGCTTAACGTGATTTGGGCTTTCAGACCTCTCTAGTCTCTAGCGACAGTTTTCAGCGTGCAGCCGTCGTCTGCTACAGCTCATTTCGAGCGCGAAGCACACACACCGAAGAGTACGTGTTTAAAATGAATCCTTCTGAATTAGCTGTTTGGCGTTGTTAGCTATTGTCGAGGATGAGAGGAGAAAATCCCGCAGAAGATTATGGGTACGGGAGTGGATTCAGTGGCGAAATAATGGCAGGAGAACCATTCATAGACAATATTTGATCTTCCGATACCACCCGTCTCCTTTGACCTATGACGTCAGGCACAACGTCAAGTCAATAACCGACGTTCATATTTTAATGCGAATGTTATGTGGCGTCGATAACAACATGAGATAAATAACTGCACAAATATGAACGTAAGCAAGGAAAAATAAGTATAAAAATTTAACGGGACTACCGTGGGAATTATGGGGTTTTCGGCGGGGAAATTCTAAATAGAAAAAAATTCGACATAGCAATATTGACATAAACTGAAACATGAAGATTTTCGTCGCACTTTGTTGGAAGCATTTTTTTTCTCTAAACAGACTCCATTACCTCGGTTTCATTGGTTAACAAAATAACATTGCAAAACGTAACTTCACTTTTACACTTCGCTAGTCTCTCGCGCCGTATTTCACCAAGTTTTGAACTCCATTATTATGAAAAAAGCTCTCCTGACTCTACATCGTATTCAAGAACTTCAATAAACGAGCTGTTTTCAGGATGATTTTATGTCCTACATTGTCTGGAAGTGCTATTTACATACAGTGAAACGTTATCATTGCATGTTTTTGCGGTGTTTCATCTGTATTTCCAATACTGCTATTTATTATATAAGAACTGTTCTTCCATCGTGGCTTCAATTAAAACACACATTTGTTAGTCCATGGCAGTAGCCATGTTGCTAGAAGTAAACAATAAACCGAACTGAAGCAGGAAAGGTTGGAACACGACGTAGACAGTGTTCTTGCTTCCTATTGGTGGCACGTGGCACGTTACCGAAATATCGCAGAAATTATTTTGCGTTTCACGGGAGAAAATGACACCTCAACGGGAACAAGCAGGATGTGACGTTGTGATATTCCTGGGCTATGGCCACTTCATATTTCTGGCCGCTGGCCGTTTCTTTGCTAACTTCGTACGTGTCTTAAACGCGGAAGAACGACAGAATTGCAGCATATGTTAAAATGTGGGGTGGGGAGGAGTAGCATATGGCACGGTAGGTGCTGGTTCCCATGGGAAAACCCGCCTATGTTACTGGTACTCTCCTCTAATTGGCTGCTGCATTTCACGTCACGTGATTTCTTTTGAAATTAGTTTTGTTTATTATATACTAAATATTAATTATTCAGAACTGAGAATTTGTGATAAATATCTCTCAATGATAGGCTAGGTTTTGACAGTTTAAAAAGTTTAAAGTGCCTTCTCTTATTATAACAAGAGAAGAGCGATTTTGCAGAAGGCGCGCGACGGCCCTGTTCTGGCGCTGAATAGAGCGTCAGGTGCCCTCTTGCAACGCGCCGCAGTTTCAGTCTCGAGCTGAGCACTATACGCGTCGGACCGCGCCGGTCATGAGTAAAAAAGGAATCTTAGGGTTTTACGTCCCGTCGACAGCGTGGTCATTAGAAACGGACCTAACGCTCGGATTTTTGGATAAGGATGACGGAAGGAAATCGGCCGTGCCCTTTGAAAGGAACCATCCCGGCATTTGCCTGGAGTGATTTAGGGAAATCACGGAAAACCTAAATCTGGATGGCCGGAGGTGGATTTGAACCACCATCCTCCCGAATGCGAGTCCAGTGTGCGTAGCTCGGCTCGCTCGTGCGTACGGCGCTGCTCCACAAAGCGTGCACTGTATGTCCTGGCAACTGTCAAAAATGTTCAAATGTTTGTTAAGCTTACGGGACTTAACAACGGGGTCATCAGTCCCTAAACTTACAAACTACTTATGAACTAGCTTATCCTAAGGACGGCACAAATATCCATGCCCGAGGGGGGATTCGAACCCCTGACCGTAGTGGCCGTGCAGACCGTGACTGGAGCGCCTCAGTCCCCTCGGCCACCGTGGCCAGCCTGGCAACTGCCAAGATGGGATAGAAATCGTAGCTCATCAGACGTAGCATTCAGTGTGAAGTACGCGCTACGTACTGCGGACGTCTTCGGAAGACGCAGCTGGAGATGCGCTACTGCAGCGTGGATGACGTTAATTGGGGTGCCGCGCCCTGCACGTGGTTTCCGTGGCCAACCAGCCTTGTGAGCCACGCCGTCCCACACAAAGGGGGCGGCCGCCCGAGTGGTCGTCCCGATCATAACCGCGGCACACGCCCTTCCGGGTGGCTGGCGGAACGGACGGCGACACACACCACGGTCTTATGAGTCCCCGGCGGCTGAGACATCCACCCTCCAGTCAGTCCACACTCTGATCAACACCATCTAGATACAAGGCCTGACAACAAGCCACGTCACACCGACCGGGCTGCGATCACCAGGTTACTGGCTTGTCGCTACGAGGCAGTGCGCTGTGCCCCAGCGGCCAGCCAGTCAGCTGTCGGTAGCAACCTGATCGGTGACGTGGCTTGTTGTCAGGCCTTGTATCTAGGTGGTGGCGCTCAGATTCGGAATTGATCGTTTACGTTCAGCACGAGCAATTCCGAATGAGTGGCGACGTCTTGAAGCTCAACGGGTTACGGGGATATAACCCTTTATTTGGCACACACAGAAATCACGAGAAGAAAAAGAATTATGTTACTTAAATGTGTAGGGCCTTGTGAACAGACTTAAACGATTTTTTTTTTTTCAAAATGTGGTTTCTGGTTTGTAAGTAACAGCGCCTAAAACCTTCGTATGGTGGTACAGTATCAATACTACAGTGTTGTTCTTATGACTCTAGAAATTGTTGTATTCTGGACTATTTGATGTGAAACGTGTGGGAAAAAAAGTCGTTTTTGCTGCAAAGTTCAGAAAAATGCCATGATTTCCACATTTTACAGTCAAGTACCACAACAACATCTCTGAAGACAAAACTCGTAAATTCCTTTTGGCCCGTAAGCTGCGAAATGACAAGGAGATGCTGTTTCGTTCATCTTTTGGACTTGTTGTCCATTTTCTAGTGGTCTATCAGGCCTCCTCTTCCTAATAAATATAAGCTTATTTTCAGTCTTCCATACAAGAACTCGTTAACAATTTTCCTTAATAAATCAACTTCAGGGCTTTCTCTTTCGCTTTTATAAGTAGTTTTCCATGTATTGCGAAACATATCGTCACAAAATTGAAACAATCATTCAGTCCTACTCAACACAGGACTGAACAAAACTAGCAGACATACATTAATAAAACTTTAGGCAGTTACACATTCAACACAGGCGAGTGCAGGAAGGCCAACAGCATTTTGCTCCAACACTCCATAGGGACAACGTTGCGAATGCACCGGATTTATTTTCATATCTCGTACAAGGTGGACTGAAAAGTTCGGTGAATGGTCCCGTACTTTACAAAACGCTTTGGCGAGGATGAGGTGCCCGCGCATACACATTGAGGGACATGTCATCAAGCGCCCCCTATCGTGGAAAGCCCTGCAGTGAAGCGGTGGTACACGCTGCGACTCAGCTAACGGGCTCAGTAGAATGAGTATGTCATTTCAACATGGAGCGCAAAATGAAACACTGGACCAACGCGCTAACATCGAATTTTGTTTCACATTAGACAAAACGGCGACGTAGGTGCATGGACTGTTAGTGCAACTGTAAGGTCTTGAAGCAGTGAGTAAAAATTTTTAGGCGTGTGCATTGATGAGGGGTTGAAATGAAAAAAAAAAAAACACATTGAAGATCTGCTGAAGCGGAGTGCAGCTGCTTATCCTATTAGGGTAATTGCAAATTTTGGTGATATACATCTCAGTAAATTAGCTTACTATGCCTATTTTCATTCTCTGCTTTCGTATGGCACCATTTTCTGGGGTAATTTATCACTGAGTAAAAAAGTATTCATTGCACAAAAGCGTGTAATCAGAATAATTGCTGGAGCCCATCCAAGATCATCCTGTAGACACTTATTTTAAGAGCTAGGGATCTTCACACTAGCTTCACAGTATACATATATTCACTTATGAAATTTGTTATTACCAATACCACCGAATTCAAAAGCAATAGCATTGTTCATAACTACAACACTAGGAGAAAGAATGATCTTCACTATTCAAGGTTAAATCTAGCTTTGGCACAGAAAGGGGTAAATTATGCTGCCACAAAAGTCTTTGGTCACCTACCAAACAGCATCAAAAGCCAGACCTGAATTTAAAAGTAAATTAAAAGAATTTCTAAATGGCAACTCCTTCTACACTATAGATGAATTTTTTGATATAAATTAGTAAATGTGAAAAAAAAAATGTGTCATGTAATATTTAATCCAAACTAAATAATTTGTAAAGACACCTTTCAGTAACCTGACACGTTCCACATCATTACGAAGTGTCGTAATCATGACCTATGGAACAAGTACTAATCTAGTCTAATCTAATCTGTGTGAGTGGTTTTGGAGATACAACAACGCGTGACCTTAGTGTTTCGAGCGATTCCAGAAGAACCGTTGGCTGATAGTTTACAAGAGCTGTACAAACGATGTCGTATGAGTATTGTAACCAATGACGATTACATTGAAGGCCAGTACAGGTATTTTGTCCGTAACTCTTGTTTCCTATATTTCCTGAGACCATTCACGGAACTTTTCAGACGCACCTTCTACTTCTTAATGTGTAGACTATGACGGTATTTTGAGGGGTTACATTTGGTCAATGACGACTCGTAATATTGAAAATTAAACGTCTGTTGCCTCTAGAAGATATCAGACAAGAGGATATTAGACACGGGACATGTAAATGGAGCGTTCAGCGGGTTAACCGTTCATCACACGCTTCTCAGTCTACTTATTTCTAAGATTTAACACGCCAAGGAGGAAAGCTATAGCCCTAGAACTGTAAAATTAAAGTTTTTCAGTAAAAGTGTTCCTATTGTCCATAGAAATTTTCTTCCACGTTAATTGACTTTATAGTAACAATAATTTGAAGTAAAAATCGGTAACAGGTGTAAGTGAGAGGGTTTCCAATCTGAGTGTATTCCACCAACTCATAGTTGAGTATTCTTACTGCCTTACGATTTATACCCATTTGCAATGTATTAAGCTCTTGTTTCTCTCATTTTGCTCAATTTAGGAGCAACTTCTACCTTGATACTCTTACTGGCAATTCGACGAAGTACTACTACATTCCCGCAATTCTACAATACAACCCGTGCACAATACGGGTTCATTTTTACATTTTATTCTAAATTTAAAAAATAGCAATCACAGCTACGTGAAAAATTCTGAGACGGTAACAGGATAACAATGGGCCACGTCATAGCAGTGGGAGAAGAAAGAAGAACGAAGAGAATGACGAAAATTTCCTATATTGACGAAGTAGCCACGATCGGGCTACACACATTTCGACAGTTCTTCCCCCCCTGCTTAATGGCCACTTACACTGGAGCGCTTAAGCGAGGGGGAGACGTCGCGTGTGGTTGGAAACGCCACTTCAGGACCGCACGCGCGCACGCACCAGCTATCGTGGTGTTGAGTGCTCACGGGAAATCAGCGATTCTAGGGCTGTCTGGCGACCATCCCTAATAAATTATGTCGACAGTGTAGTTCACTTAGAGTTCGGAAGATGCGTTCACGGATCTTTGGTATCCGCTATCGCTGCGATTTCGTTTCCCTCTTTTGAGATCCTCTTCTTTCGCAGCTTCGTCGATCTACAAGAAATGTGGCAAATAACTTATTTATATCTTTCTTACACGAACTATCGTTTCGTTACCTATCCACTACTATAACTAGGATACGCTTTGAGTAGACTGCAGATTAGTTATTTCTCTTACAAAATTTCGAAACACGTGTTGTACCTCAAACTGTTTAAGGATTCTGCAAAAAAAGAAAAAAAATCAAATGTTTGGGGACCAAACTAGTAAGGTTATCAGTCCGTAGACTTACAAACTATTTGAACTAACCCAAGGGCAACACTGAAACCCATACCCGAAGGAGGAGCAGCATCGCAATCCCTGACATGGTGCCTACAACCGCTCGGCCATTCCCAAGCGGCGGAATTTCTGCAATTAGATGCTATGTACAGGAATAAGTATTGGTACTGTCTTTCATAGGAACAAGGCGAGAATACATCTTGAACGCTACTGAATTTTATGACAGAAGTTTTTAAATTGTTTTTTCTCCCATGCAAGTAACTGAACTACTTCGTAATTTTCGTTTTACATCGTTAACTGTACAAGAAGTGAAGCGGAGGTTTCAGCGAAACGATAAACGCGAAGGGTGCAAGCACAAAATCTTATCGCGTGCAGATGACTATTGGCCACATTTAAATTCATTACGTACTTGTGATGTTGAAGTTAGCCGACCGCGAATCTAAGTCGCAAGAAATTGAGCCAAGAGGCAGCAGATTATACCTTACTAGCGTAGTCGAATGTTGTACAAAAGAGCCCGAAATACTCGCCTATTGATTTAGGAATTAAACATTCAACCCAAATTGAATGTCATTTACATACATTCATTTGACGCCAATCTAGTTACGATACCTTGAGCCGTTCATTGCTTGTTACACACCAGACGTAGCTCGATACTACTAAAGGCAGGTTATTGTGTTTGGCAGACGTTACTGTGCCTACAACTATCATTTCCGCCCCCTTTTTTTCACTTTGATGAAGTCGTCGCGTTGGATGGAATCTCTCTATGTTCAAATGTTTGTATAGCTTATGGGACTTAACTACGGGGTCATCAGTCCCTAAACTTACAAACTACTTATGAACTACCTTATACTAAAGACGGCACAAATTCCATGCCCGAGGGGGGATTCGAACCCCCGATCGTAGTGGGTGTGCAGACCGTGACTGGAGTGCCTCAGTCCCCTCGGCCACCGCGGCCGGCGGACTCTCTTTCATTTTACATTTTCGCGAGATGTACGTAGAAGGAGGCAATATATTGGATGACTCCTACAGACACGTAGAATAGTGGAATTTTAACAGTAAGCTGCAAGATGTGCATAACGCCTTCCTTGCTGCGTGACACTGGAGTTTGCCGATCACGTCCGTGATGCTTTCGGGCTTGCTACGTAAACCTGTAACGAATTGTGTGTCTCTGCTTAGGATCTTTCTTCTATTTCGTCTACCAATGCAATCTCCAACTGATTCGGGACTGGCGGTCAGTATCTGAGCGTCTGCGGACGCCATTTCTCTAAGCTAGCTCGTTCGTGGGTGACCTACACTTCCAGAGGACTTCAAAGGAAGGTCAGTCTGCACCTGCGTTATGTAAGACTGGTTTTACGTGACCGTTTCATATGAAACCATCTATTTATGGCATATATAACAGACTGCCGCTTCTTGCGCCAGGTCTCCAGCCTCAAGATATCTTCCTGCCAATCTTTCAACAAAGTTTACCAGCGTTGCGATTCCACGAACTAGTGGGTCGCGGTGGAGAGACCGAGTGTTCTAAGGCATCTTGCTGCGGACCGCGAGGTTGCTCGCCGTCGGAAGTTCGAGTACTCCTTCGGGCATGGATGTGTGTGTGTGTGTATAGTCCTTAGTGTAAGTTAGTTTAAGTAGTTTGTACGTCTAGGGACTGATGATGAGCAGTTCGGTTCAACAGCTTTGCAAAAATTATGCATTTATGGGGTTGAGGTATCTCTGCAGGTGTGTCGCCAAACGCCTTTCAAAATATTATGTCAGTAAAAATCTGATCCACTTTCCTAATTCTTTTTATTTTTCACCCAAAAACAATTAAAAGCTACCGCTTCTACATTTAAAATGGATTATTGTGATAAGTAAGGTTTTTTTTACGTTAGGCCCACCGAAACTTGTTAACGTATGCAAGATTATTACTTAAAATTCACCCTTGTTTTAGGACTTACTCTCCAAGAAGTCCTGAATGACCATTGTGGAAAAGACATTAGTTTGTAGCGGAGAATCATAAGAAGCTAAAATTTTCAACATCTGCGAACAACTACCTGATGGTTCTACTGTGCATTCTTTTTTGAAAACTTTCTTTAAAGGGTAAAACTTTATCTGCAATGATGGCAGATTAGTCTATAGAGATCTTGCAAGCATGGCTTTTAAGGAATCAAGTGGATTCATCACTGCCTACTTAAATGAGATTGCATTTTCTAGATTTTTAAAACGCAGCAAAAAAACACTCTTTGCGTAGAAAGCGATTTACGCTAAACAACTTCCAATCCCGATATAGAAAATACAATCAACACCAAATACATTTGTTCCCAGGCGAAATGTTGATTGTTATCTCATTATGTTCCATTCGCCATTTATGAAATCTTACGTAGCAAAGCATTCCCACAAACAGAAACATTTCATGTTGCACATAATCTTTAATTTACTAATGATTCCTGAACGGGTCGCGAAAACCTTTCCAGAATGTTTGTGTGGGAACCACTGTACTAGATGACTGAATTATGAAGTGAACAGTACTTGCACTACGAAACTACCTTGGCGTCCTTAAGTACCGCGGCGGAATAGCCGTGCGCCCTGAGGAACCTGCTACGGTGGGCGCGACCGTTCCACGTCGGAGACTAGAGTCCTTCCTCGGGCATGGGTGTTTGTGTTGTTCTTAGGATAAGTTAGTTTAAGTAGTTTGTAAGTTTTCATAGGTCTCCAACCTCCCCTTTAATCCTGGCGTAACACACACGATTATAAAAATAAGGAAAATTAAAGAAACCTCTGAAACTTAATGACTCCAGTGTGAAACAACGAAAATAAAGGCCACGCTCCTGTGCATTAAAAGTGAAACAAGCAATATCCTCGTGACAGGTGGGCTTTGTATATACGGAAACTTAAAGCTAAAGAAGGATCTTTCTACCAACTAGAACGAAAAGTAAGAATCCCGTAAGGGAAGAGAAATGTGAGTTTATCTTCAGGTGTACCCCAGGAAAGTGTGATAGGACCGCTATTATTTCCTATCTACATTAATGATCTGATGGACAGAGTAACGTGTAATTTGCGGCTGTTTGTTGACTATGCTGAGTTGTATAGGAGGGTTTCCTCTTTAATTGATTCTAATAGCGTACAAGATGACTTAGACAAAATTTATAGTTGGTGTGAAGAATTGCAGCTAGCTCTCAATGTAGAAAAATGTAAGGTGATGCACATGAGTAGGAAAAACAATTCCATAATGTTGGAATACAGCATTAGTAGTGAGCTTCTTGATGCAGTCGCGTCGTTCAAATACCTGGCGTAACATTGCAGAGCAATATGAAATGGGACTAACATGTAAGGACAGTTGTGAGTGAGGTGGACAGCCGACTTCGGTTTATTGGGAGAATTTTGGGAAGATGTACTTCACCTGTAAAGGAGACCGCGTAAAAAACGTTTGTACGACCACGTATTGAGTACTGCTCAAGTGTTTGGGACCCACAGCAGATCAGTTTAAAGGAAGACATAGAAGTAGTTCAGAGGCGAACAGCTAGGTTCGTTACTGGTAGGTTCGAGCAATGCGCGAGTGTCACGGAAATGCTCCGGGAACTCAAATAAGGATCGTTAGAAGAAAGACGTCTTTCTTTTCGAGAAATTATGTTGAGGAAATTTAGAGGGTGGGAATTTGAAGCTGAGTGTAGAACGATCTTCCTGCCGCCTACTTACATTTCGCGTAATGGCCACATATAAAAGATAAGAGAAATTACGGCCCGTACATTCTTTTTTTTTTTTTTTTTTTTTTTTTTTTTTTTTTTTTTTTTTTTTTTTTTTTTTTTTTTTATCGATCTGTTTGGGACTGGAATAGGAAAGGAAATGTCTAGTAGTGGTTCCGTGTACCTTCCGCCACGCACTTTACGGTGGATTGCGGAGTATATATGTAGATACAGATGACTACCAGTGGAGGAGCAGCTCATACGAGTCGACCCACCAAAATAAACAAATAAAAGGAAAAAATAAAAATAAAATGAACAAACAAAAATTAAAAGGTAAAATAAAAAATAAAAAAAACATCAAGAACATAAAGAAACCCACTATATTGCAGGAGACAAGGAAACTAACAGTAAAGAGCATTTCTCCTATGCGAATTATGAAAATTTAAGAAAACGAGAAACTTAAAAACAGAGGGGAGGTAAAGGAATAACTATCCATTCAGGAGTCAATGGAGGAAGCAAGTCCCCTGTAAAGGGGTGAGGGCATTGCGAAAATAAAACGAAAGAGAAGATTATGGAATTGTCGTCGAACTCGAAATTGATAATCGTGAATCAAGGGGGAACAAGGAAGTCGGCGAACACGTCACGGTATTTTCGGGTCCGCTAGATCTGGAGGTGTTGGTCAGAACGGTAAGCTAAAAACTGAACAGCGGCGTTAACCTTGTGTCGGATGACTGCAGAGACCGTGTGCCCCAGCAGCCATACGGTGTCGTTATGCTTGGTCCGTGGGAAGATATTGACGTCAGGAAGACCGACGCAGGCTCTATGGTATCCATTGTATCATAAATAGGGTGATTACTGTCTAGGGGAACATTATTCCACGCCTGAACGACGTAATCACGTGGTGGATTGTAGAAGCGTTATTTCAGTGCAATCAGGAAACTGGTCGACTATCTGCACGCACGCATTTAGTTCGCTAAGCGATAGTTTAGTCAGAATATGCCAGAAACTCCTTTTCTGCCGGCCGCGGTGGCCGAGGGGACTGAGGCGCTCCAGTCACGGTCTGCACGGCCACTACGGTCGGGGGTTCGAATCCCCCCTCGGGCATGGATATTTGTGTCGTCCTTAGTGTTAGCTAGTTCATAAGTAATTTGTAAGTTTAGGGACTGATGACCCCGTAGTTAAAACCCATAAGATATTCAAACATTTGTACAAACTCCTTTTCTCCCCAATTCTCTTGAGCACCACCTCATTAGTTACGTTATCTATCCATCTAATCTTCATCATTCGTCTGTAGCACCACATTTCGAAAGCTACTGTCATCTTTTTGTCTGAACTCCTTATCGTCCTCGTTTCACCCACATACAATCTATACACTCCAGACAAATGCTTTCAGAAAGGACTTCCTAATCCAATTCCTTCAACATCGCCTGATTTTCTGTCACTGCAGTTCTACATTACTCTTGTGAATGTTCACCTTGTATCTACCTTTCAAGACACTATCCATTCCATTTAATTGCTCTTCCAGATCCTTTGCTGTATCTGAGAGAAATAATACGTTATCGACGAACCGCAGTTTTTATCCCCCCCCCCCCCCGAACTTTAATTCCCTTTCTAAGTCCCTCCTTGGATTCTTTAACAGCTTGCTCAAAGTACAGATTGAAAAACACTGGGAAAAGACTACCACCCTCTCTTACTCCCTTTCCAACCAATGAGATCCTTTGATGTCCTTGGACAGTAATAATTACTGAAATAAATCGCAATTTGCGATCAGTTATGGCTTCACTGTACTAGGTTTAGATGGAATACCAACGTGCGGCGAATGAAAATTTGTGCCCGACCTGTATTCGAACCGGGGATCTCTTGCTTACTAGGCAGACGCGTTGACCACTCCGCCACCGAGGACACAGTGACCAGCCCGACTGCAGGGGACTCTTCCCTAACATGTCTCCCGCCACACCCAAATCTCCGTTCGCCACGCTGTCTCTTTCCTATTACCACAGCCTATTTGTTCTGTAATGCTCGCAGCCACAATACTATATTCCCGCAGAAAATATCTTGCTACCCAAATAACAAAACTCATCCACTACTTTTATTGTCTCATTACCTAATCCAATTGCTGTCTGGTCTTTGTACAAGTTGACCATACGGAGGGCGAATCCTGTTTTGGGATACATTACTCCACGCCTAGACGAACCGTTCACGTAGTTCCGCAAGTCACACGTTGTCAGTCGTCGTTCCATCAAATCTGACACGTGCTGGATTGGAGAAGTGTTATTTCAGTCCAGCCAGAAAACTGGTGGGCTTGGTGCAAACACGCGTATAGTTAGATAAGCGACAGTGGAGAGGTATGAGAGACGGCTTCCAGCAGCGGCAGCCAGTAGCTATTAGCTATGCCTCGGGGTTGGACGATTTGAGCTCAGGCCCAGCCTCGACTGTGCCTGCGTGAGTCAGCCGCGCTGGCTGGCCGACCGGCGGCCCACGCGGGTCGCGGGTCACGCTCCCTGCCACCCGGCCAATGAGCGGCAGCCGGCCGCGGGCTCACCCAGCGTGCTTCCTCCTACACCGGCGTGCCAGCTGCCTGCCGCGCTGACGGGACAACGCGCAGGCGCTGCACGAGGTATCGTAACCAACAGAAAGTGCGATCACTTGTCGAGTACACCCGCTATGCCGCTTCGCGGCGCTAGCTCCCATTTACGCGCTACTCTCCCATACAGTGATCTTACACCTTCGCACAGAACAAAACGGCAGTGAATAAACAGGACGACTTCCCATGGCCGGCCGCGGTGGCCGAGGGGACTGAGGCGCTCCAGTCACGGTCTGCACGGCCACTACGGTCGGGAGTTCGAATCCCCCCTCGGGCATAGATATTTGTGCCGTCCTTAGTTGTAGGTAGTTCATAAGTAGTTTGTAAGCTTAGGGACTGATGACCCCGTAGTTAAGTCCCATAAGTTCTACAAACATTTGAACATTTTTGACTTCCCATGCAGTAATTAATTTTTCAACGGCAACAAGGAAAAGAAAAATCTGAATCATTGAATGTTCTATGGCAACACTAATACCAGGTATGTCCACAAAGTAAGTTCCGTTTGGATATATAAAACAAACGTGTACGTATGCCGCGGTGGAGTGGCCGAGCGGTCTAAAGCGTCTCGCCGGACGCGGTCGCCGAGGGGACTGAGGCGCTCCAGTCACGGTCTGCACGGCCACTACGGTCGGGGGTTCGAATCCCCCCTCGGGCACGGATATTTGTGCCGTCCTAGTTCGTAAGTAGTTCATAAGTAGTTTGTAAGTTTAGGGACTGATGACCTCACCCCGTAGTTAAGTCCCATAAGCTTAAAAAAGGTAAAGCAGTCAACAATCCGAAGATTGGTTTGAACACCACAGTGCTTTACTAGGCATGGTCCTGTTTGGAGGTGGTATGCCGTTGCCTTCCTCCGACCTTCGAACTGACTTACCCATCCAGTTATAGGGAGACCTACAGTTTAACGTGGTTCCGAACCACGGTGCTGCTCGGTATTTTTCACATGAGCAATACTGCCAGAGGTGAAAGAAGTGGAAAGTGACAGATAAAAATCGTATGACCTGGCGGGGATCGAACCCGCAACCTTTGGATTTGTAGTCTGGCACTCTACCATTGTGCAACCGAGGCGCATCCCATAAGCTTTTTTAAAAAAAAAAAAAAAAAAAAAAAAAAAAAAAAAAAAAAAAAAAAAAAAAAAAAAAAAAAAAAGACATTAAAGCGTCTCGCTGCGGAGCGCGCGGTTACTCGCCTTGGAGATTCGAGTCCTCTCTGGGGCATGGCTGTGTGTGTGTTTGTCCTTCGGTTAGTTTACCTACGTTTAAGTAGTTTGTAAGCTACAAATTTACAAACATTTGAACATTTTTTCGTGTACGTATACAGAGAAAACATTTATTGTACAAAAATCTACAACTGCTAAACTACTTTTCAACATGGTTGCCGAAATTTTTTAGGCATATGTCACAGTATGGCACAAGTTTTTGTATGCCTCCTTCATAGAAAGTTGCCGCCTGCTTATTCAACCATGTGGTAACATGTTCTTTCAGTCCATCATCGTCAGCAAGAGCAGATTTTAGGTGTAAGAAAAGGATTACTGTAAAAAGTTGTTTTTTGCGATAATGCCCGACATCACACGGCGGAAGTGAAGTAACAACTCTCACGGGAATTTCACTGGGACGTGTTTGATCATCCTCGTGCAGCCCGGACCTCGAATCCTTTCTTACACCTAAAATCTGTCAACACTTCAACGATGATGACGACCTGGAAAAAGATGTTACCACATGATTGAATACGCAAGCGGCAACCTTCTATGAAGAAGGAATACAAAAAGTTGTGCTACACTATGACAAGTTCCTGCAAAATTTCGAAAGCCATGTAGAAAATAGTTTTAACAGTTGCAGATTTTTGTACAATATTTTTTCTGTATCTGTACACGTTTGTTTTGTATAGCCAAACGGAACTCACGTTACCGCGTCACTTCATATTCCTCCTGCAGTACAACTAGATAACGATCGTGAAATCTACTACAAAATATAACACTTTCACAACTGACTTTTAGTAATGTTTAGCGTTTTTTAGCGTTTGTCAATTTGGAGAAAGCTTTTGACAATGTCAATTGGAATTCTGAAGGTGGCAGGGGTAAAATATAGGGAGACAAGAGATATATTCAAGCTATACAAAAACCAGACAGCGGTTATTAGAGTCGAAGGGCAAGAAAGGGACGCAGAGGTTGGGAAGGGAGTAAGACAGGGTTGTAGCCTTTCCCCAATGTTGTTCAATCTGTACAGAGCAGGTAGTGAAAGAATGGAAGGAGAAATTTGGAGAGGGCATTAAAGTGTAGGGAGAAGAAATAAAAAATTAAAAAAATGCGGTTCGCCGATGACATAGTAACTCTGTCAGAGACCGCAAAGGATCTGGAAGAGCAATTGAATGGGATGGACAGTGTCTTGAAAGGAAGATATAAGATGAACATTAACAACAGTAACACGAAGGTAATGGAACGCAATGTCAGAAAATCATGCGAAGGTGAAGGAATTAAATTACGTAATGAACAATAAAAGTAGTAAATGAATTTTGTTATTTGGGTAGCAAGATCACTTCCGATAGCCGAAGTAAAGAAGATATAAAATGCAGAATAGCTATGGGAAGAAAAGCGTTTTTAAAGAAGCGAAACTTGTTGACATCCAATATTAATTTAAAAGTTAGGAAGTCCTTCCTGAAAGCATTTGTCTGGAGTGTAGCATTGTATGGGAGTGAAACGTGGACGATAAGGAGTTCAGACAAAAAGATGATAGAAGCGTTCGAAATGTGGTGCTACAGACGAATGATGAAAATTAGATGGGTGGATCGCGTAACCAATGAGGAGGTGCTTAATCGAATCGGGGAAAAAGGAGTTTCTGGCATATCCTGACTAAGAGAAGGGATAGATTGGTTGGACACATCCTGACACATCAAGGAATTGTCAACTTAGCATTAGAAGGAAGCGTGTGGGGTAAAAATCATAGGGGGAGACCGAGGGAGGAATACAATAAGCAGATTCAAAAGGATGTAGGTTGCCGAACGTATTCTCAGATGAAGAGACTTGCACAGGACAGGGTAGCGTGGAGAGCTGCATCAAACCAGTCTGCGGACTGAAGACCACAACAACAACAACAACAACAACAACAACAGCGAATAAACTAGAGTGAAAAGTTTTCAGTTCTATAATACGTATTGCAGAATATTGTCGATCTTCAATCCTCGCCTAAAATTGTGTTTTCAACCATTACTTTCCAGAATTTGATTCAGGATTTAATTTTTCTTGACCTATAATCAAGCTAGAACGCATCGATACCTGTGTCTCAAAACGAACAACAATCCTATTCGCCCAGCAGTGACTTGCGGAGTGTGCCTATAGCAACACAGTTACTCTAGTAACTGTGTATTCTTTATCCTGACTGCCGGCCGCGGTGACCAAGGGGACTGAGGCGCTCCAGTCACGGTCTGCACTGCCACTACGGCCGGGGGTTCGAATCCCCCCTCGGGCATGGATATTTGTGCCGTCCTTAGTATTAGCTAGTTCATAAGTAGTTTGTAAGTTTAGGGACTGATGACCACGTAGTTAAGTCCCATAAGCTCTACAAACATTTTTAATCCTGACCAAGCGACTTTTTAATTATTTTTACTTGTGCTTTCAATACTTACAGTACTTCAGGTGTACCAATAAATTGGGACCTAACAAACAACTGGGTTTTAGTTAAATCAGAAGTGATATCACTGTCACAAATAATTTAAACAATTGGTGTGCGTTTTAATAACAAATTTGCAAGCAGCTTTACTTTATGTAGGAGATTTTCATAGCTTCAACGGGGTAGACAAATACGTGGGCAACTTCAGGAAAATGTGACCAACTGAATTTCATTTCAAGTACCAATTAATTCTGGGCATTTCTACTTTGCTTCCATCAACAATGAATTTGTCAGTTTCTAATATTAAATTTTCAGTAAAGTAAGGATCATGAATGAACGAGTTTCTCGTTAGCGCCTTGACTTTTCTTGGGATAAGTTTCTTCCGTTTCTTAAAATTTGCTATATCTTTTGGTGACTCGAAAAAACATCTTAGCACCTTGCAAGTTCTTTATTCTGACATCCAACCAGGTACAACACACTAGAGATGGGCAAGAAATCACGTACTCGTGAAAAATCACGGTGATTGAAAATTCACTGTTTTCACGGTCGCGGCGATCTGGAATCTGACCGTGATTTCAGTCACGGTCACTGTTGGGTAGCGACGAGTAGGAATAGCAGCGAACAGCAGTACAAACTACAAAGTGCCATCTGGTGGCCGAAATGAGTACTAAAAGCAGCAGCGAATAGCACGTGTAGCAGCGAATAGCGGAAAAGCGAAGAGGAGGGAAGAGCAGCAGCAAAGGCTAAAAGAGCCATCTGTGGGTCGAAATCTATACTAATATCAATGCAGCAAATAGCGGGTATAGCAGCGAATCACCGATAAGCGAAGAACGGGTATAACAGCGAATCACCGATTAGCGAATAGCGGGTGTACCGGCTAAAAGCTGATTACGGACAGTGACCAGTTCGCATACACTTGTCCGTTTTTCCTAGAAAATCGCCAGGGCCCGGCAGGGAGAGGTTAAAAACTGAAAAACATATCTCGTCTATTTCGCTGTTCGTCGTCTAAAAGTGTATATCTTGTTTCTGCCGAGATGAAGCGATCGAGGACGAGCGAGATGTGGTGTCATTTCACCGCTCTTAATAGCGACTATGCGAAATGTAATTTGTGCGGCAAACAATTGCCACATAAAACTTATACCTCCAACTTGAAGAAACACCCTGAATAGGCGCATGTAACCGAAATATGCGACGACTTCTTCGAGAGCTATCAAACCTGTGGTGCCAATCAGAGTCCGAGTTGTGCGCTCTCTGCTGCCGTTACCAACGCATGAGCAACTCGAAAAAACGTGCATAAAATCATTCCCCATGGGACTTGCGCTGGAATACTGATATCACATTAATTGCTTCAATTATAGTAAAGATCTCAGCTTCTTATTTCATATGTATGCATAAATTTTGAGTTAAAAGTGTATGGTACTGGAAATGAAACTGCAGTAAATTTAAGCATCCAGTTAGCTGTGCATGATACATCTTAAAAACATATGGCACCTAACAGTAAAACTGATACTATATTACTGTAAGTAATTGAAGCGTGTAAAGCAATATGATAACTATTATAGGCCAGTGTATTTAAATAAGATCACACTCTAATAACTGCAGTATCAATTACATTAAAGAAACAAGTTATTAAAATTGAGGGCGTATATTCATTGACAATGAAATAACACCTACCTTGCAAATAATTTTTACACTTTCTAAGAATATTTTCCTATTTTTCATTGTGTTAATGCGGTTAGAAAGTTTATTGTACAGTTATTTTAAAGTATACTTACTATTGACTTATTTGTTCAGATTTACTTTTCTCGGTTTACAACATAACTTTCATAACAACAAAGAGACGATAAATTACTTACTGGCGGATGAAACATTACAACAAAAGTATCTAACTCACTTTTTGTCAGTTCCATGGTAAATCATACAAGTCGCCGGAATCGCGGCGATTCAATCACGGAATAGCGAAAAGAGCAGAAATCACGGTAATAGCGAAAAGAGCAGAAATCACGGAATAGCGAAAAGAGCAGAAATCACGGAATAGCGGGAGGAGTAGAAATCGCGGAATAGCGGGAGGAGTAGAAATCGCGGAGGGATACATGTGGTGAAACCTCAAACAGTGATTCTAAACCGTGATTAATCACGGTTTAGAATCACGGTGATTTAAAAGTAGCCATCACGGAAATCACTGTTAGCGGAAAATCACGGTTTAGCCCATCATAACAACACAGGAAAGCACCTTTATTTCATTTTAGGTGACTGCACACGTAAATATTAATTTCAGTGGAAATAGTTGCTTAGCATTCTTGACTTTCGGTTCCATTTAATATCGAACAACACTAACAATCGGTAGAGTGCACAATCTGATCTTCGCAGTTTTGGCCCTCTAAAACACAAAACCAACAACAACTTTGTTGTCCTTTTACTGACTCAGGGGGATATTCCTCCCCTTTGCTACTTTAAACTCTGGGCTCTTTTCCACAGTTATGCTTTTTCTTGTGACGCCCAGTGATGGAAAGGGGGACTGATAACTGCAGTTTTGTCCCACTAAAAAATCCCAGTAACATACAGACTGCACAGTCCATCATATAAAATCCGAAATATCCACAAATCTACAACGAAGCACACGATGTAGCATTTAAAAACATGAACACAACAGCGCGCAAAACGATCGCAGCTTTGCGTAGTGGGCCCATGTTAGGATGGAGACGAGAGATCACACTTTCTACTTTTATGAAGGTTGGTTGGGTTTGGTTGTTTCGTTTGGATAGGAAGGAAGGAAGACTGGCCGGACGCGGTGGCCGAGGGGACTGAGGCGCTCCAGTCACGGCCTGCACGGCCACTACGGTCGGGGGTTCGAATCCCCCCTCGGGCATGGATATTTGTGCCGTCCTTAGTATTAGTTCATAAGTAGTTTGTAAGCTTAGGGACTGATGACCCCGTAGTTAAGTCCCATAAGCTATACAAACATTTGAATTTTTTGAAGGAAAACTGCATTAGCTCGCCACGCACGTACTCACGAAAGAACGTGAGTCCCATGGGCGTTATGAAGGTATGCTGCCGTCTGCGTATACACCACCTCTATTGCACGTGCGCCAGAATAGAATGCGTCCCAGTTCTTTCGACGGAACAGTCTGGTAAACTTTTACCGTCGCCCATTCTGCCGCTATAAAAATGCATCAAGTGAAGCAGGCAATCCTGCCAGCTTTTTATTTTAATAATTCATACCTCTGTACCAAGAAATATGTTTTCAAAGAGGAACTACCGACAGAATGATCGCTAAATTCGTTCCACGTAATACATAATTAACATAAATTGATAGCGGTATGGCCGGCCGCGGTGGCCGAGGGGACTGAGGCGCTCCAGTCACGGTCTGCACGGCCACTACGATCGGGGGTTCGAATCCCCTCTCGGGCATGGATATTTATGCCGTCCTTAGGATTAGCTAGTTCATAAGTAGTTTGTAAGTTTAGGGACTGATGACCCCGTTGTTAAGTCCCATAGACTCTACAAACATTTGAACATTTTAGATAGCGGTATGTACTTCTTTTAGACAATTCAGACACACAATGCGCTGACGTTATCTATCTTTACAGAAAACTAAGACTGCTACAGACCTCAATTTGCAATTGGGAAAGACAGTGGCAGATATTATGCGCAATACAGTTGTGGCGAATCGTGACTGAGTCGTTCATTTGAACGGATACAAATAAAGAATCGAATCGTGTTCCGTGGAAAAGAATCGTATTTTTCGTGATGGTTCCTAATTCCAACAATTCATGATTGGAAGGCAACTGCCGAACCGTGTCGAATGATTATGAAAGCCAGAAAGCAGTCAAGGAGAACGCCGCGTATGAACAAAGGAAGCACGGAACGAAGACTGTGCGCCGTAACTATGATTCACGAATTACAGATGACAGAAACGAAACGCAGCATAGACACAGCTGCCAATACACACGATTAACATCAAGAAATCAAAGTAAGATGAAAAACTACGTAACTCTTCTGCGTTCCAGATGCAGTACAACACATCTTTATACAGTTTACATTTAATAAATTTAAACGAGCAATTCTTGCACATTCATATTACGCGTTTCTCATAAACGGCGGTAACGATTTCGATTATATTTTGTATTTAGAGAGGTCTTTGCGTATTGAGTTCATCTATATACTTGTATTTTTTGTAAAAGAATTTTTTAAAAGTAATTTTAAATGTTTTTAACGCCACCTCTAAAATGTTTCTTTTACTATTTAGGCTTCTATGTGCATCTTTCCTAAAAGTAAGCGATTTTACAGAAAGAAACATTTTCATATATAAACGCAATCTCGAATACAAATTAGTATTTAGAGACGGATTTTGATTTTTAAAGTTTATATGTCTCCTGAAACCACGTGATTTTATATAATAATAAGTATTCTTATAACGATTAGATATGTGTTAATTACCATATATTTAATGAAATTTATATTTAAATGGCTGAAGTGTACGAATATAACCAAAATAATAATAATAATAATACGGTTACAGCAGGGCTTGAACTGCGTGACCTACGTTCACTAGTTTGACAACCTGCAACGCTACCAAATAAGCTACGCCGACAGCAGGAAAAAAATTGGTAGTATAATATGTATTTATATGCACTTGCAAAACTTCAAAGCCTTTTTTTTTTTCTCGAGAATTTTTGAGAGTTGAATCGAATGGCTTTGGCTGATTACTATTTTAAGTCTGAACTTTACGTCGAGAGGGAATTGTAGGAATAGATTCACAAGGTTAGATTCTAACATCCATGACACAGATATGTATTTCCATAAATGAGTAAGATGTAGAACGGTTTGGCATTCTGAAGCAATCGTGCCGTTGCAGACTATACAGAATCGTGAACGAATCGTAGGAATCAATTCACAATGTGGGATTGAACCGCAGGAATCGATTCTGGAAAAGAATCGTGTTGCCCTACTCTAATGTGCAGCTTTTACACTCTGCTCCTATTGCACTCCTTTGCATCTATAACGGAAGACGACTAGGAAATTACAACGTGGGCCGGCCCAGTTAATCTCCGGCGATGGCAGAAAAAAACACACCAACGAAATCGCAGTAACACCCATCGCACAGTGCAGCTGCTGCAGCACCCGTCGCCAACGGATGCGGCGAACATTACTTTTCCTTTGCTATAGTACGCGCCATGCAGGAAGGCGCTTCCGCGCATAACGGCGGAGCGATAGGGGAAGCGAGGACGGAGGAGCTACAGCGGAGCGCCAACAGTGGAGAAACTAAGGTCGGTATTACACTATCAAATTGTTGGACAAAGAAAAACTGGACGTAGTGTAATGGGAACGTCGTCCAATATTTCATCAAATCTAAGGCCTCGGCTTGGATTTGATCAAAGAAATCGCTCGTCTTCTGTTTCCTGCTGTGCGAAATGTGACCGCTTGGAGCGCTAGTAGTATTACAGCCTCAACGAGCTAGAATTTCATAGAGTGGCTGACACACGAGTTACAGCGCTCTTTGCGGCAACCTGCGTAAACTCGGCCATCATATTGGCGGTGGATAGTACACTTGACAGGAGTCTGTCCATCGTATGTTGTTGTCGAAAGTGAAGTACTGTATTTAGTGTATATTTTCTGTTGAATGTTTGCTTATGCAATATGTCTATAGTGTGTTCAGCATTTAAATACACAAATCGAGATGTTGAAACGACAAATATTGCTCGAAAGCACACCAGTTGTTTTGCCTCTTTTGGTCTCTGTCTGCCTATACACAAACAAAACTCCTGGCTAATGATACATAGCTTCCCCAAGAGTGAAGCTTCAGATGACCTATCTTGCAATTCCCTTGAAGTAAACTCCATAAAAATGGCTCAGCTTTCTGCCTAGCATCTGTGTGTTTCTCCTTCTGTTGCTGCTGCAGTTGATAAAAGAGTGTCTTATCTGTTGAATAATAAAGTAAACACTTTTAGGTGTCTACACCTTCTTTCAAATTATTTTCATTTGTTGTTGACAACACTTGATCAAGCATGGTTAACATATCATGCAAAGTGCGGAAGAATAGAACAGCCGGAAGTTTTCACTTGTTAAATGTCTGAGTTCTGTGTAGCAAATACTTACGTATATCAGCGTGGCAACAACGTAAGTCATTAACGATATGTTATTTCGGTGTAAAATGCTTTGTGACAGATGACCTAGGCGCATTTTTAATTGCAGTATTTGTTGTTACTTTCGTTTTTGTACTCAAATTTCGTCAACCAAACTTCACAACCAAACCATTTAACAGCAATTTTACGAGTATGTGGACTTAATACGTTTAATAAGCACCAGATAAATGTGTCTTAGACTCTATGAAAGCAGTTGTTACAACACATTAACAACAGATGCAAATCCGTGATCATGATTGTTTGTCATAACAATTACTGTTCACTGTATAAGTTTCGCAGCACTTTTAGACTATGAACTTGCATTATAATTAACACAAATATTTTCAAAGTAGCACTTCCTTTGTTGGATCGAACGTCAGCTGTTATACTTAGAACTGGAAGTGTATTACTGACAGATTCGTGATATTTTATTACCGCATTTTAAGAAAATACACTGTCTGGCTCATCAATTTGCAGCTTTGATAAAGTCTGGACACACCATCAGAACGTCACGCTCTTCTCTACTCAATAGTCAATCTTCATTTAAAACGTAAAACTGTGTAAATAAGTAAAATTGTCTAGTGGGTGTGGCATACCAGCTGTCTGCTGATACCCCAAATAACATGGTCGACGCCAGTTCAATTTGCCTCAAACATGGCGAACCTATCGCCAGTGTATGAAATTCAAGCTCGTTGTACAGCCTCCTTGCCACTACAGCTGTTTTATTTGGAGGTTAAATGTCTGACAACGTTCATATTCGTAAACATAACTAGTAGTGGCAAATTTGTGTAGTGTTTTCCAGCAACAACAAAACTGATATGAATGTATAAATCAGATGTGGCGTTGTATAAAAGGCGACAAGACCCATTCACACTATCTGTGACGTCACTTCGCGTAGCACAATACCCTGCGATAAAAATGAGGTTGAGTTACCATCCGTAACGTAAGAAGTAATAATATACTCTCGGAATTGAAGAGGTAACACCCCTAAATCCTATTTACGGACAAAGCAGGCTTCATATTGAATGATTTTTGCCATCTTGGTATGCCAAGCGCCGAGAAGTAAAACAATTTTCAAAACATCGATATCTGTTTGTAAACGAAAGTATGTACATACAAATACGTCAGACAATTTTTGTAAGGAAATAAACAGAGCGCCGCGGTAGTGGCCGATCATTCTAAACCACCGCGTTGCGGTGCGTGCGGCCGTTCGCCGTGAAGGATCGAGACCTCTCTCGGGCATGAGTGTGTGTATTTCCCTTAGATTAGTTTAACTGGATTTGATTTTCTCAGGGAAGCCAAAACAGTCTTGGTCCAACCCGCCACTGCCAGCACCGAAACTAAGTTTATTGTGCGGTATCGCTCACTGTTCAAATGTTTGTAGAGTCTATGGGACTTAACTACGAGGTCATCAGTCCCTAAGCTTACAAATTACTTATGAACTAGCTACAACTAAGGACGGCACAAATATCCATGCCCGAGGGGGGATTCTAACCCCCGACCGTAGAGGCCGTGCAGACCGTGACTGAAGCGCCTCAGTCCCCTCGGCCACCGCGGCCGGCTATCGCTCACTGTATATCTAGTAAAGCCAACCAATGCCCTTGAACAGTGCACGGATTCCCTTTACCAGTTCTTTATTAGCCACAATTTCTTCGGGTCTGGTTGTCCCAAATGTCCTGTGCCTTTTACTCTTCAATGCAATGTATTCGAAGATTAGATGTGATGCAGTTTCATCACCGTCATCACAGATCCTACATTTAGGGTCCTCTTCTGTTATTCCAATTTTATGTAGATGTTTCCAATCATAAGTCTAATCTGTCTCCTGTTCAGGCCCAGGATTGCAGAGATTCTTTTAAAACATGGCTTTGGCATCATTACCTTGCCATGTTTATGTTGATAGACTCTGGTCCAATATTCTACGTGCTGTCTTCTGACCCAGTTACGTAGCTCCAATTTGATCATTGCCTTGGTGATTGTCAGGACAGGTTCCGGTCCAATAAATGGAGTCTCTGCCCCCATCCTGGCTAATCTGTCGGCATGTTCGTTGCCACTGATCCCTGAGTGGCCAGGGACCCACAATAGGTTTACTCTATTGCTTTCCCCTAGCTCCACCAGAACCCAGTGACATTCTGAAACAATTTTAGACCTTGTTGCAGGAGCTGTCAGTGATCTCAGGGCTGCCTGGGTGTCTGAATAGATATAGATGCTACAGTCTTCGTAGCACCTACGCAAATTCTCCTCCACACACGCCCTGATGGCAGCGATTTCGGCCTGGAATACTAAGGCCAGTTTCTCTAGAGAGATGACGCCCTTCAGTCTTGGCTGCACCCCGTATACCCTGGCCCCAACGCCTTGGTCTGATTTTGACCCGTCAGTGAACCAGACAATATCCCCCGTACGGTGTCGAACTATTTTCTCCCACTGCTCCCTACTTCCAATTGTTATATTGAAAGGCTTGTTGAAGCAGTATGGCCGGCATTTCCCCAACCTTTCCTGTATTTACCTCACTCACTATTTTAGTGTGTGATTCTTGATATCCCAAAGAGTTCCAGTTTTTGCCAGTTTTGAGTCTGTATGCACCAGCCGCTGCCTCCATCTTGGCCCAAAGGTGTAATGGGGGCATATTCAACATGGTTTCCACTCCTGCAGTTGGTGTGCTGCTAATTCCGCCTGTTATGGCTAAGCAGGCTAATCTCTGCACCTTACCAAGCTCCTTAGCAGCAACCTGCTGTTCTACCTTCTTCCACCACACGACCGCCCCATAGGTGATCCTGTGTCTAATCACCGTGGTGTATATCCAGTACATACACTTGGGGCTCAGGCTCCAATTTTTGCCACAAGCTCTCCTGGTACTTACCATAGTACCTTTTGCCTTGGAGCAAATATTCCTAATGTGAGGGGTCCATGTCAGTTTATTATCTAAGGTAACCCCTAGATATATCACTGTCCCCTTCACAGGTAGCGCTTCATTGAAAAACTTTAGATTCCAACTTGAATGCTGGATATGCTTCTTTGTGAATGGTACAACAACAGTCTTCTTAGGACTAACCCCCAGATCCTGTTTCCTGCACCAGTCTTGCACAATGTCCAACGCACCTTATGCTATATTCTTCACTGTGTCAGCAAATTTGCCAAGTATTACTATGACAAGATCATCTGTGTATCCTTGGCAAAAGTACTACCTAGAGTTTAATTCTCCAATGAGATCATTCACCACTAGATTCCACAATAAAGGGGAAAGAACTCCTCCTTGCGGGCAACCCCTAGTGGTGTTGATTACCATTTTTCATTCATTATGGTAACCTCTACCTTTCTTCCACTGAGCATGGCCCTAGTCCACCTACATATAGTGGTCCCTAGGTCATGCACCTCTGCTGCCCTAACCATGGAATCGAAGGTCGTGTTGCTAAAAGCCCTCAAGATGTCCAGGAAGATACAGAGGGCTATTTATTGAAAGTGTAGTGCTTCTCCACCTTCCCAATGAGTTGGTGGAGAGCTGCCTCACACGATTTACCTGGCTGATATGCATGTTGGTTTGAATGTAGAGGAGCCCTACTTAACCTCCTTTCTCCAACATGCACTTTAACTAGCTTTTCCAATGTCATAAGAATGAAGGAGGACAGGCTGATTGGTATCATATTCTTGGCCTTGGTATGATCAATTTTCCCTGGTTTTGGAATAAAGACAACCTTCCCTGCCCACCATGCATTGGGAATGATTCCTGCTGCTAGGCTAACCCTGAATAACCTGCATAGGAATCTAATAAGATTTTCTCCCGCTTGTTGCAGGAGAGCTGGAAAGATTCCATCGGGGCCAGGTGACTTGAACAGTTGAAATGTTCCCACCGTCCATCGGACCTTACTGAAATCTACACACTCCTTGGCCAAATCCCAGTCCTCTTTGCGAATACCTGAGAGCCGTTGTCTCTCAGGAATCGCATTCTGGTCTGAGTTATCCATCAGAGTATATTGAGGAAAGTGAGTCTTGAGGAGCAGTTCCAGCGTTTCATGTGCTGTCTTTGTATATTCCCCATCCTCCTCCCTCAATGTTCCTTGGATTAGTTGGTACCCTAGTGAGGATTTTATGAAGTCTCGCTTGAGCAGCCGTGCTCTCCACTTCCTCACAGAATACCTCCTTTGCCCGTCTGATGGCAAGGTTGTAATTGACAAGGGCCTCACGATACTTTGCCCATTGTCCTTTGCGCCTCACAAGAAAAAACAGTCTTAGTACCTGTTTCCTTTGCATTTCCAGGTTATTATTTTACCAAGGCAAGCTCCTATTTGTGCACTTCTTGGTGATTGAGCAGTTGTCCTGGTATGAGGTCACTATAGCAGAGGTTACGGCCTCTGCTACTTCCTCAATCTCTGCTGGATTCCTTATCAAAGTTATAATTTCCGATAGGCTGAAGTCAAGGTCTCTCCTATATGTCTCGATATATATCGATGAGATATTAACTATTTTTACTGATAACGAAAAATGTGGTAACACACGTAGTAGGAGGGGATACTATTTTACCAGGAGCCGAAATAAGGGAGAGTATCGAGTGCTTGCAAATATAAAGTCCTTTTTATACGAGACGTGCAACACACACAAGGAAGTCGTTGTCAGCTGCAGCGCCCCTTGCGATAGACCGTCGAACTACAAAGAAGCGCTCAAACGGTACCCATTTGCTGAGTCGTCTGCTTCACGCGTCTACTTCGTTTGTTGTCACCTCACAGCAAATGAATCGCCGCGTTAACATCACTTTTAGAAACTGTATGATATAGTGTGATGATTAAAACATTTATTGGTGTTTTAGAATGCCACTGTGAAACTGTATTTAACCGTTTTCGTGCAGTTCATGCCTAACTACGTCGCTCACATGTGTTAACGTCCTCATTATAAAATGCGATTACATACTTCCAGTCCCTGCAGTTTGAGGCGCCTATGTATATGATGAACAAACTCAGATGTCTATACAGAGACCTTTCACTTTGATAAAGCTCCAAATAATGGCCACCAAAAACAAATATTTCATCTGTTAACTACAGCATGTTTAAGGAAAAATAGCAAGTATTTTAGAAGATGGTAATAAAGACGATTTGCAGTTAAAACTTCATATAATGTGTGTCCAATTTTTATTGAGTACAGAGATACAGCTCTTGGTATGTACAACAAACTGATTTGAATATTTTGACTGATTCTTTCGTCGGTTCTTGATAGATCACCATATTGACTTTTATTTAAGTAAGCGGTTTTCGACATAGTTGGAATATGTCCTAGTAAGCCTAAAACCGAGTAACTAGGTGAAATGAACGTGTATAAGGTACACAAAATTCTACTTATAAGTAAGTGTGATGTTGTACTACTAAGAACCGACGGATAAATCAGTGAAAATTTCTTGCATTACATTTGCTCTACGTTTGTTTGTATTTCATATTAGCAGCTATAGCTATGCATTCAATAAAAATTGTACACAGATTATATTTTTTAATGCAATTCTTCTATAATATCACCTCCTAAAACACTTACGACTGAGTCGAAAAACTACGTTCCTCTGAGAGGAGACAAGTACATATTATCCAACAAATTCCCAACTTAGCTTCGTTTGTCAGCAGGGTTCCCCATTCGTTCGTCTGCACATGCGAGAAGCACTTCCATACGCGTGAGAATAGGATCCATCCTATTCCGTCAACTAGCGATCGTATGCGTGCATCTTGTGCAAGTGGACGCTAGAGGTCTGCAAATCGCCGGTTTCGCTCGCTCGTATTCGGTCGAGTGCGCAACGCTCGGCGGTGGCGCGGCGAGTGTCTACGCTCGGAGCGAGCGTGTTGACACTCGAACCAGGCTGCGTGGGGCGGGGCGGGCAGAGGCCGCACAGCGTAGTGCTGCCGCTGTACTCACAGGGAAACCTACCGAAGTCACTCGCCGATTTTTTATGAAATTTGCATATTTTATAATACATGAAAATTTATGGGACATCTAATTTTTTTAGCGGCGGAAAACCATATATAAGGGGTGAAACGGTCCCTCCATAAATGGGGCTAAAATAGAAAAATGGCGATAACTTAGAGATTAGTGAAGCGATATTAATGATTTTTGGAATGAAAGTATCTTTCGATAAAAGACAAATTTCATAGATTCAACTTCGATTAAATCAAAACAATTTTTTCAGCACAAAAAACTGGTGACTTTAGGGGTAGTTGCCCCTCTAATTGTCACTCCCTCTGCAATGTACGTAGGCCGATCTCATATCAAAAGATACTTTAATACCAAAAAATCATTAATATCAGTTATCACGATTTTTCTATTTTAGCCCCAATTTTGGAGGGACCGTTTCACCCCTTAAATATGTTTTTCCATCGTTTAAAAAAAATAAATAAATAAAAATAAAAATACGGGTCCCACAGTTTTTCGTGTATTATAACAAATCCAAATTTCATAAAAATCTGAGAGTGACACCTGTGTAGGTTTCCTTGTCAGTCGCTACGGCAGCGGCTCTATGGCTCTGGGGTGTGGGCTACTGTTGCGTCTGACGTGGCCCTGCTAACTAAAGGAACTAAAATCAGTTATGTTGTAGACGTGTATTCCTGCATAATAGCATGTAACCGCAATATCATTATACCGCAAACGAGACAAAAAGGTATTTTTCACCAACTACAACATTTGAAAGTAATGTAAAGGATCTAAAGAGAAACTACGGAACGAACAACGTTTTTATTGAGATGTGGTTCAACAGCCGTAAGATATTTGAGGAAATGGCAATGTACAAAAGTGAAAGTTACCGTACAACAAAGAGTACATCGAAAAGTAACATTATCCCCAAACTATTCGTTAGTGGCATTGTAATTGCAATGTATTGTTAAAATATCATTGACACGTTGTGGATCGAGTCGAGTTGTTCTATCGGAGATCAGGTTCCCTGCCACACTGAAAGTGCGTTCACTAGATGCATTTGAGGCGGGCACACAAAATATTCTTTTTGCCAATACAGCGAGCTTAGGAAAGAGTGCTGTTGCGTTTCTACCAATCAAGCAGATCGTCGACATCACCATAAATTCGTGCTAAATAAAGGTCCACCTCATTGGTGGATTACGCCACGCGCATTTCATAGTCCAGCCATTCCGAAAACACGCACTTCATTCTTTTGGCTGGTGCACCCGGGTGACATTCTTCAGACGGCCCTAAGTAAATATAACACAGATATCACTGAAACAGCAGGAGCACCATAAATTCGTACAGCTGTATAAAGTAAGCAGTTGGAATAAGAGGATTTAAAACAGGTACAGTATATATGAGCATTAGACCGGCATATGACCCTAACGCGGATCCTATATATTGCACAAAAGCTTGCATGTGTTCTTTATTATGTAGATAAGAAAGACGACAGTGGCAGTGGGGAATGTTGCAATTGGAAAAATTCCCATTAAGGACTCACTCAGAAAGGTAGAGGCGCAGCAACCACGCACAGTGCCAAAAAGCTACGGGAATATATATATATATATATATATTAACGGGCTGCAACAGAAAGAGGGATGCACAAAACTAACTTAACTGGTGTACATCACTATCGTGTATTTAATATCAATATAAAAGACGGACAAAGTATTCCAGGACTTGAAAGTGATAAGAGGAATGGATATAAAATAGTCATTTGCTGGTTAAGACGGCAAGTAACACCTAACCACGAAACAGGAACTAACAGTCCACAAAATGGGAACAAGAAAGTAACAAAGATCATGGAAAACTCATTTAGTAAATGATCTTAGTACAGAAACTTTATGTTAATCACGTATAATAACTTGTATGGTAAAGTACAAAATGCGAAACAGAATAGTTAGGTCAACAGCTTTCGAAGCACCCGGGAAAGGAAACAATTCCAAATTTCGCAGTCAGGATTTATTCTCAAGCGTCTAGTTTGCTCCCGACACTTGCCTTCGACTCGAGTGGCGAGCGGGCAGTGTGGACGGTCGGGCCAGTCGAGCGTGCGCCGCTCGAACGAGCGTGGAGGAAGTCGAGCGCAGCCACACGCCTTGCCGCAACATGCAGCACCGATACCTGTCGGACTGTCATAGAACGACATGTAACGCGATTCGAGCGAGCAACCGAGCGAGGTGCAGACCTCTAGTGGACGCGTCTACACTGTACGCGGACGGCGTAACCAGTGCAACACGAGTAATCTCGTAAACTCTCACTTCTCGTGTAGAAAGGGCTTAACTTTGAAGGATTTAATAGGATACATAGGTACGTACTTATGCGAGCACGTTCTTCGTATACAAATACCGAAAAGGTTCTGTGAGATAAACTACTTTTAACCCGAAGGTAAGAGAGGAAAGGCATCAAAAGTATCATTAATAGCAAGATTACTGGGTCGCGAAAATTTTTCCATGAGTGATGTGCGTCGCGTCAAGGAAGAGAGTGGTATGACCAGTGGTCCAGTGTATGGCACTTGCTACTCGGGCCTCTCAGGCAGGGGAAGCGGCGGGTGCGGCAGGAAGCAATCGATCAGACAGCTTGGCGGGCTTCTGTGCACCTGACCGCCTTCCTCCTTCCGCCGCCAGCGCCCGTATTTCGGCGCTCGAGTCACTACCGGCAACCGCTCTACCTCTCTCGCTCACCTTGCCTTCCTGGCCGCAGTGTCAGACACGAGTACACTTCCGGTGTAGGGCTTTCGTAGTTCGCAAAACAGTTTCAGTAAACATCTGTGTAACTGAAGCTACGGTTTCCTCGGTGCGGGAACTGATCGCAGCGTGGTGCGGCACACGCCTGCGTTTTCCGCTGCCTGCTGCGGGCCGCACGCAGGTCGCTGACACAAATGTTTTCCTAGCTGCCGGACGGGGCGCGTCACAACGTAAAAAATGAAAGTCGCGTTTTCTATGATTTGGCAACAATATGAAAAGAGTGATCCGATAACTACCTTCCGACACCTCTTTTTTAATTAAATTTTTCCCCACTGAAACAAAGAAACATTTGAGATTTTGAGGAACTTTGTTTTTTCGCGGGTCGGTCGCGGAGGCAGAGGGGACTGAGGCGCTTCAGTCACGGTCTGCACGGCCACTACGGTCGGGGGTTCGAATCCCCCCTCGGGCATGGATATTTGTGCCGTCCTAGTTCGTAAGTAGTTCATAAGCAGTTTGTAAGTTTAGGGACTGATGACCCCGTAGTTAAGTCCCATAAGCTGTACAAACATTTGAACATTTGTGTGCATCTTCATGTTTTCGCGGCGCAATGACTGTTCAAAGAAGTTTCGGGCGTGCAGCCGCATAAAGTTTACTTCTTCTAATATTCGCTCGTCGTCGAAAATCGGACGGATTATGAACAAACACGATGTTAAAGTAATTTTTCGACCCCCAACAAAGACAGCAGCACTTTTGGGTTCTAACAAGGATCATTTGGAGCTCCGGAAGGCCGGGGTTTACAAGATACCATGTGAATGTGGCCTTTCCTACATAGGACAGACGACACGTACAGTGCAGGAAAGATGCACGGAACACCAGAGATATACCCGTCTTTTACAACCAAATAAATCGGCAGTGGCAGAGCACTGTATTGATACTGGACACTCCATGACGTACGAAAACGTCAAAGTTTTAGCTTCCACTTCATCTTTCTGGGACTCAGTAGTGAAAGAAGCAATAGAAATTCGCTTGGTGACGAATTTAATTAACAGGGACAGTGGCTTCAGTTTAGATAAATCATGGAATCCGGCACTTTCTTTAATACATTTACAAAGACGCCGCCACAGCACAGATCATAATACATCGATTTCTCCGCAGTAATCGACCATGCAGCCACAGACATTATTTACATATACGTGTACTTCCTTGCCGCCGAGTAACGTCTCTGGTGCCTTGTTGTATCTGTGGCCGCATGCGCAGTAGCGTCAGTCTTCGACTCGTCTCTGAAGATGGCTGAACGTTTCTCAGCCGAAATATTAGAAGAAGTAAACTTTATGCGGCCACACGCCCGAAAGTTCTTTGAACATTTGAACATTTGTTTTTTCGCGTTACTCTTTATTTATCACGCCATATCTCCTAAACTATGTTTCGCGCACAAAAATAATTTTGTAATTGTCTTCAGTAGTATATGTTTATGACGCCTGAAAATTATCTTGCCAATAGAATTAGTAATAGTAAGTAATAAAATAAAATCTGACGTCTGACGCACAACCTGTACCAAATAATCATCCGAAGTGTAGTAAGCGACAAACTTTTTCCCTTTACTTTTTTTCGTGAGGATGTAAGCGAGAAACAGTTTTGGACAGGTTTGAATTTAATTTTGCAATTTGTTGGAAGGCGTTGGGTGCTACCGTTTGTCCTATACGAGACCCGCATTGTGCGGTTTACTGACGCCGCTCTAGTTCAGCTCGCTGCGTGGTTTGGTATATCGCCCCAAATTTGCGATTGGATAGGGGATTTCCTCTCAGAGAGGACACAGTTCGTAGTAATCGATGGTAAGGCATCGACTAAAACAGAGGTGATATCGGGCGTTCCACAGGGTATTGTTATTGGTCCTCTGCTGTTCCTTATTTACATTAACGGTTTAGGGGAAAATCTAAGTAGCTCTCTTAGCTTGTTTGCAGATGACGCCGTCATTTACCGTCTAGTAAAATCATCTGAAGATCAAAACCAACTGCAGAACGATCTGAATACAATATCAATTGTGTAAAAATTGGCAATTGACTCTAAATAATGAGAAGTGTGAAGTCGTCCAAATGAGTACGAAAAGAAATTCATTAATCTTTGTTTACAAGATAAATCAATCAAAAGTGAAGGCCGTGAACTCCACAAAATACCTAGGAATTACTATTACTTCAGACTTAAATTGGAAAGAACACGTAGATAATGTCGTGGGAAACGCGAACCAGAGACTGCGTTTTATTGGCAGAACCCTTACAACATACAATAGAACTACAAAAGAAACTGCATACACTACGCTTGTCCGTCCTTTTATGGAGTATTGCAGCCCAGTGTGGGATCCTTATCAGGTGGGTTTGACGGAGGACATCGAAAGAGTCCAAACAAGGGCAGCTCGTTTCGTATTGTCACGATACAGGGGAGACAGCGTTACGGAAATGATACAGGATTTGGGATGGGAATCATTACAACAACGGCACTTATCGCTGCGGCGTGGGCTACTTACGAAACTACAATCTACAACATTCTCCTCCGAATGCGAAAATATATTGTTGACTCCCACTTACATAGGTAGAAATGATCATCAGAATAAAATACGAGGAAACAGAGCTCGAACGGAGAGATGCAGCTGTTGTTTCTTCCCGCGCGCTATTCGAGAATGGAGTGGGAGATAAATAGTATAATGGTGGTTCGATGAACCCTCTGCCACCACTTAAATGTGATTTGCAGAGTATGCCATGTAGATGTAGATATAAAGGGACAGTTTGCTGGGCATGGGTCAATGTGGCGTGGCAGTAGTAGCGAGGACAGCTAAGGACCAACGTGTAGCGCAGTGCTCGGTGTAAAAAGCTTTTCGTTTTGGCATTACGAAAGTGCATGGTAGTGCGGAAGAGGAGGAAGACTGCTTATTATTCCAGAGAGTTCTCAGGAAGCGCAAAATAGTGAGACAAATTTTTTTACATCATGAAGAAGAAGGAGCGTACGACATCTTAATTTAAAATCATTTGCTCGACGATGTGAACAAGTTCAAAGAATATTTTAGATTCACCCCTAACCAGTTTCAGTATCTTCTGTCATTAGTTGAAGACAAACTGTAAAGCGATTCCTGCAAGAGAGTGGCGACACCAATCACACCAGCAGAAAAACTCGCAGTTACCTTGAGGTTAGTTTCTCATTAATAATTTGCGTTAATGTGAATTGGTAGACAACGTGACATGCTATCTATTGTCACATTATGTACTATAGTACTTTACCAGTATTCGAGTAGACCATTTGATGAATTTCTTGTATGCATACTGAAAGGGTTGATCTTATTGAAACGATTGTTATGTCTACTGCTGCGCCATTGTTCTGATAAATGCTGATGTGACGTACGTGTGTTACATATGATGAAAGCATTGGCCTTATTGGATCGTGCTGGATTGTTTTCTTTCCGCACTAAATAAAATACATACACATGTAATTTTTACTATTTCTTAAGATGGGGAATGAGACAGAACAGCACAAAAATATTGATTAACTGGAATGAAACTTTCACTCTGCAGTGGAGTGTTCGCTGATATATCAGCGCACACTCCGCTGCAGAGTGAAAGTTTCATTCTGGAAACATCCCTTAGGCTGTGGCTAAGCCATGTCTCCACCATATCCTTTCTTCCAGGAGTGCTAGTCTTGCATGTTTCGCAGGAGACTTCTGTGAAGTTTGGAAAGTAGTAGGCGAGGTACTGGCGGTAGTGTGAGGCGGCATCGTGAGTCGTGTCGGGATAGCACAGTCGGTAAAGCGCTTGCCCGCGAAAGGCAAAGGTCTCAGCTTCGAGTCCCGGTTCCGGCACACAATTATAATCTGCCTGGAAGTTTCATTGATTAAGTAATTTGAATTAGATATAATTTATTGCTAGGGAAAGAAAAATAAATAATTATACAAAGCATAACACACAGGACAAGTTTCACTTATTGTAGTTACCGATGTCTACAGCTGGTGAGTTTGCCTACCACCTCTCCTCCAGACAGTGACCGCAGCTGACGCCTGTGGTAGTTGTCAGCTCTTCCCACACTCCTCCAGCCAAGCCAGTCGCTGCGGCGAGCGGGACAGACTGCTCTCGGAGCACGCAAGCGTTTCCCGCAGGTAGAGCCCGCAGCGGCGTGCGGTGTCCCGCAGCCTAGGAAAACGGCCTCGTATGTTTGCACTGGGCGAGTGGGGAGCGGGGTCCCGCACGCGTTTCACGCATCACGTTGCGGGATACTCCCGCAGCTAGGAAAACGGCCATTCAGGGTAAGGGACCAAACTGCTTGGGGCTTCGGTCTTAGACACTCCCGCCGCTCTGCTGTCGTGGCCGCCACAGCAGCTGCGTGCGTCTACAGGCTAATACTGCGTCTATTTGGTCCGCTAAAACGAACTTCCCAAAGGAAAGCGCTTCAACTTGGACGAGGAACTGTACACAGAGGATTGGTTCTTGTCACAGCGACAGAAATGTTCAAATGTTTGTATAGCTTATGGGACTTAACTAAGGGGTTATCAGTCCCTAAACTTACAAACTACTTATGAACTAGCTAATACTAAGGACGTACAAATATCCATGCCCGAGGGGGGATTCGAACCCCCGACCGTAGTGGTCGTGCAGACCGTGACTGAAGCGCATCAGTCCCCTCGGCCACCGCGGCCGGCCGACAGGAATGTTTCGGCTCTTTAAACAGAGAGATAGTTGTGCTGTGGGCTCTGGTGATTTCTTTTGAATACAAACTGTAGCTGCAGTGTCGTTTCGAACCTTTTCATTTGGACACCCCTAGTACGTATATCACTATCGCATGTCTTTTGTCACCTCAGTGCAAGAAAGGAAAGGGGGCATCCATTTGCCGCTGGGCGCCTCAAAGTGAACGGTGCCATGCGCTAAGAACTGCAACTTACTTTGGGACTGCCTTTTTACTATAGCGCCTGTCTGCAGTCGGCAAGGTCGCACTGAAATGCATTTCACACTGCCGTCTGCCATCGTTTCCGTTGATCTTCAAATCATCCACGTGGAAAATGAGCTTGTGCTCCGCCTGTACTGACCTTACTGTCGACGAGGCGTAAAAAATCCCACAATTACGTCCCTTTGCAAATGTCCGCTCTCAAGCTTTTCGCAGACGCAATCTAACGCGCCAAGTGCGAGCCACTAATTAGGACACCCGCGGAGCGCTTTGCCTGCGTACTTCGTCGCCACTTGCTGCCGCGTGAGACATACGGCAGCCAGCTGGCTGAGGTTGCCCAGCAACGCCCGGGCTGTTGTCATCTGCGGCGATGCTCCCCGGCACAACAGCCGCCACTAATGACGGCCGAGCAGAACCGTGTTTGCTTACGGCATCAAAGCAGCGGCGCGCTGAGCAGCAGACACGACAGGTTTAGCGCGGGGTGCGCCCGCTGCTATATATATATATATATGGGCTACCCCCGCCCCGCCAGCCTGTAGGAGTTTTTTTCCGGAGAGGGGCCGGCTATTGACTCAGAGAGCCCTTCCCTGTACCAGTAATTAACTGCTTTGCAGGGGAGACGAGCCGCGGGGAAGCCGCGCCCGCGTGAAATCTCCTGTGAAAACGGCTGCCGATCAGGTTTCACTGCGCACACAGCAAAACTTAACAGTCGCAAATCATTCAACAATCTGCGACTTCCCCTGTTGTAGTTCGGATACTTTATTAACACACACGACTGTGAAACGCCATGCATCATGTGCGACGCATCTGATGGCCAAGTACTTTTCCACGATTTAAGTGAGCACGAAACATTAGGTCGATATACCGGGTGATCAAAAAGTCAGTATAAATTTGAAAACTTAATATATCACAGAATATTGTTAATAGAAAGGTAAGAATAAACACACATGCTTGGAAAGACATGGGGTTTTATTAGAACAATAAATAAATAAATATATAAATAAAAATAAAAAGTTAAAAATGGCGGAGTAAAAACATTAATGACAGTCGCATGACAAAAATGTTCAAATGTTTGTTAAGCTTATGGGACTTAACTACGGGGTCATCAGTCCCTAAACTTACAAACTACTTATGAACTACCTTATACTAAGGACGGCACAAATATCCATGCCCGAGGGGGGATTCGAACCCCCGACCGTAGTAGCCGTGCGGACCGTGACTGGAGCGCCTCAGTCTCCTCGGCCACCGCGGCCGGCAGCAGATGACAAGCTCTCACTACTAAAATGCTTCTAGGTCATAGGTCTTACCCTTGATTAATCTCGTGTTGAATGTTTCGGGCCGGCCGCGGTGGCCGAGGGGACTGAGGCGCTTCAGTCACGGTCTGCACGGCCACTACGGCCGGGGGTTCGAATCCCCCCTCGCGCATGGATATTTGTGCCGTCCTTAGTCTTATGTAGTTCATAAGTAGTTTGTAAGTTTAGGGACTGATGACCCCGAAGTTAAGTCCCATAGACTATACAAACATTTGAACATTTTTTTGAATGTTTCGGTAACAGTGTATGCACCGGTGCTGTAATACATTCGTTTAAACAAGACTGGCATTCAAGTGAATCTTCCGATCGGAACTGATAGTGCCTCACCATAACTGCGGACATGTTTTACAGTGTTGTTCACATTACTCCTCGACTACAGCTATTGTTGAGGAACGATGGTGAACATATTAAGCATTTCTTGTAAAGAACATCATCTTTGTTTTGTCTTAATTTCTTATGCTAATTATTGCTTTTCTGATCAGATGAAGCGCCATCTGTCGGACAATTTTTCAAACTTTTCTTGTTTTGTTTTTTTGTTCTATATAACTCCATGTCATTCCTAGCAAGTACGTCAATTTGTACCCCTCTATCTACATTATTCCGTGATTTGATAAGTTTTCAAATTGATACTAACGTGTGTGTGTGTGTGTGTGCGTGTGTGGAGCAAGAGCTGAAATTATGAAAATGCAGTGTGTTTTCAAACGATTCATTCGATTTGGCAAAACTCTCTATTCTACAATGAATTTACATGAAAACCTGCTAATAACTTTGGCTTACACGTAGAATTAGGAAGTACTTGTTGAGGCCGAGACATTGATTTCTGTACTACCTGGATGCTGAACTTCAGCTGCCTGAGCCTGTCAGCCACAGAAGTTCGTACTTCGTTTCTTGCAAAATTCAAATATGGTTGTTATTATGTATTACAAGAAACCAAAAGAAAATACTTTTCGATTCCACTCACATATTAGCCTGTCATATAGCGTATAAACATACATTTCAAATCAAGAGATAAGCAAGCAATTTTTGTGACGTAATAACCGATGTAAATTCATTCGCCTAATTTAAACATGGCGGACAATGTGAAATCGTCTAAAAAAAAATTAAAAAAAAATTATGCTCAAACACCAGAGTTATACATCACGTTTGTGTAGTGATCACTGGATCAATTGTAAGCTGGTGGTTGACGTTGTTTTCTGTCGCAGCTACGCCGCTAAATTCTGCGTGCCCATCGTAAGCTGGTTCCAGCAGTCGTTAACACAGCCACAAAAGGCGACTTGCCGTCTCGTCTCAGCAGGAGCGACAAAATTACTATTGAGGATGTAATATTTCTGACTTAAAGCCATCATATTATGATCGGAGTATTGCTTCAGTGCAGGCGGTTAGGACCAGTAGGCGACAGATGGTAAAAGCTGGTGAGAAGTACGACAGGTGGTAGAGCCACGACAGGTGGTAAAATAGGTCGGGTCCTCATGGGAAAGAGCACTGGCAAGTTTCCCCGAATTCTAAGGAAGTCCCCGAGCGGCATACACTGGACGCCGATTGGCTGTAGTACTGGCGGTAACGCGCCAAAACGCAATCATATTTTATTAATATTTTACAAACTAATTATTTATTCAATGTCAAATTCATTTTAGTAATACCCCTCAAAGCCAAGCTATGCCCTGAGTAGGTAAAACATATTAACAATTGCTAATTTAATAAACAAAACAATTAATTTAAGACGGACGATGCACGGCAGCCATGTTTGGGCGCCAAATTGCGGAGCGAAGGCAGCCTTGCATCGCGCCGCCACATTCCAGTACACGCTCTCGGAGGAGTAACATATGTGTCTAGAACATGCACTCGGAGGAGTGACATACATACGTAGGTGGTCACTTGACATTGTTTAATCATCTTCGATGAAGGCGAAATGACTTTATATTTACTTTCAGTTTAGAAATGTGTGTCAAGTGGATGTTATTATGAAGTTTGCTGGTTTTCTGTAAATAAATCAGATGGCATCCCGAATCTCGTAGACTTCAGTTTCATTCCGTAATTAGATCACTTCCTGCCAATAGTTTAACAATTTCAGCCTCATTCAAGAACTCCGACCTGCGTGCTATCATCTGCGTGGGGACATCTATAGAAGACGTCAGATTGGTGAACTTTTATAGTTTCTAATCTTCAGCCAGTGCACTGTCATTGCGGTACAAACGCAAACTGTTGTGCGTCATCCATGGCAACACGGAGGAGGAAAGGAAATGATATACGACCGGTTTAGCAAGACCACTGTAGCTATTTTTCCCGTTGTAAGGACTTGGTTGCAATAACAGCGTTAGTCTATTATTTCATATACACCAGTTTTTAAATCCTACAACCTTCTACTTACAAACAAGCTGGCTCTTAGTTCCATATGCTGTGCCTTGAGCCTCTGGGAGCATCATACGGAACTAAGCGTCGAGTTGTTTAATAGCAGAAGATTCAATGATTTGTTTATGCAATAACAGCGTAAATTTATCAACGCTGTTATTGCACCCAAGTCCTCAATCGCAGATATGTGTGATGTAACATTAGTATGTTAAAATTTGCGCAATATGTGCCCCCACTCTTGTAGGACAAACGTCTTGAAATTGGATAAATATAGATAAAATGCGAATCATAAAATCCCATTATACGAAATCGCTACTCTGAGGTCACAGTATCAAACTAAGGGCAGCATCCATCTGTTTTTCCATTTCACAAACTTCATCATTTCAGAGAAGCAACAGCTACAACTTGATATGCCAATTAGCTCTGCGAGTGACGAGAGAAAAAAAAATGTATGACGAAGTAAAACGTTATTCAGACTGACAGAAGTCAGGAAACTTAAATAATAATAATAATAAACCACAACGGTGATGTAGAACTGAAATTCTGAAGTAACAAAAGGAGTAAAAACTACAGAACTATCAGTTTAATAAGTCATGGTCGCAAAATACCAGAACGAATCATTGAAAAGGAGGAAATAGCGTAGAAGCTGACCTTGGGAAAGACCAGTTTGGATTTAGGAGAAATGACTGAACACGTGGGACAATACTCACCTTACGACTTATCTTAGAAGATAGGCTAAACGCTTCAAAATTCAGAAGGTAGAAGGAGTACAGTATAGGGAACGGAAAGTTATACACAACTTGTACAAAAATCGGACACGAAAGGAAAGCATTTGTTGGGATTGGATTAAGACAACGTTTTAGACTTTCCCAATATTGCTCAGTCTGTACATTGAGCAAGTTGTGAAGGAATACAAGGAGGAATTTGGAGAAAGAATTGAACTTCAGGGTGAAGAAATAAAAACTTTGATATAAGTTCGTAGGCTTCCACGGCCGATGTCATTTTGAATAAAACAATTCTAGGTATTAGGCCGCGTCATATTTAAACACTTAGCAAATGAATTGCCGACGTTTCGACCACTGTGCAGTGGTCCTCTTCAGGGCGGTTAACTGTTGGCTGCTGCTGAATGTACACCCTTATATACTGTGAAATGTTCGGTTATCTAATACCGACGTCATGCATCTAAGATGGTGATTGGCTGGCAGTAGCGTATCAGCAAAAAAAAATGTTCAAATGTTTGTAAATCTATCGGACAAAACTGCGTGGTCATCAGTCCGTAATTTACAAACTACTTAAACCTGGGTAAACTAACCTAAGGACAACACACACACCCATGCCCCAGGGGGGACTCGAACCTCCACGGCGAGCAACCGCGCGCTCCGCAGCGAGACGCTTTAGACTGCTCGGCTACTCCACCGCGGCGCGTATCAGCAGGCTCTTACGTTGGCTATCCTGTAAGTGATTGGTAGGCAAAATCTTGTCTGATTGGAAGGCAACAGCCAATCAGCAACTAGCATCCGGGGGATGGTGTTTCCTGCTGCGAACGTTCAGGCCGCGCGCCAGTTCTACTGTGGCCGCTGTTTATACTGCAGAACTCGGGTCAGGTGGAGCCGCTGGTTGGCGCTCACACGCGGCCCGCTGGGCAGGGATTGCTGGCTAACTTGTAGCCATCCTCCCTGTTCATGTTGTTAGGTCGTTTAACTATTTCGATGGGTTCTCTTATTTTGCGTTGTTGCATCCACGGTTCCCTGGCAAGCACGCGAGGTTCTCGGAAGTCAATAGTACCGCCGCATTCCTTCTGGTGTTTTGCCACAGATGACTTATTGACTTGTCCCAATCGTATGTAACGTTCATGTTCGAAACGCGAGTGCCGATGGGTCTCCCGGTTTCACCAACATTAACTTCGCCGCACTCGCATTGGAGTTCATACACGCCTGCAGTGTGGAGGGAATTTATGGGATCCTTCGTGGGCCTTAACACGTCACGGATCTTGCGGCCACTCTCGAAAATCAGTTTGATTCTTCCTCGGATAAGGACCTTGCCTATACGTTCGCTGACGCCTCTCACGTAAGACTACTACAACAACAAAAACAACATTATAATCTTTGGCTTCTCTATAGCTCCCCTCTACAGCTTTTTCTAGTACCATGGAAGTTATTCCCTGAGGTAACATATTTCTCACCATCCTGTCACTTGACAGTGTTTTTTATATTCCTTCCTTCGCTGAATCTGCGGAGAATCTCCTCGTTCGTTATTTTGTCGGTCCACTTAATTTTCAAATTTATTTTAGTACCAAATCTCAAACCCTTCAATTTCCTTTTGTTTTGGATTGCCACAGATCACTTTAGATGGTCCTACAATGCGTCATTCAAACGTATATTCCTAGAAGTTTATTCCTCAAATTGCGGCCTTCTTTTAACGACAATATCTCTCGTCGCCGGAAAGAATTTTTTGAATTCGTCTGTCTCCTTTTTATATCCTTTCATCGTCCGTCTTAAGTTAGTTTGCTACCAGCTAGTAGAAACCTTAATTTCGTCTACTTCGCGATCAACAATTGTGATGTTAATGTTCAAATGTTTGTTAAGTTTATGGGACTTAACTACGGGGTTATCAGTCCCTAAACTTACAAACTACTTACTAACTACTTACGAACTAGGATGGCACAAATATCCATGCCCGAGGGGGGATTCGAACCCCCGACCGTAGTGGACGTGCAGACCGTGACTGAAGCGCCTCAGTCCCCTCGGCCCCGCGGCCGGCATTGTGATGTTAAGTTTCTCACTATTTTACGTGCTGTTACATTGCATTACGTTTGTCTTTTTTACGGTTTATTCTCAATGCATGTTCTACTAATCTACATAACAGGAGCAATAAACAAAGAACTTCGACACTGATAATGACTGCGGCGGTGAGACTTCAGTAAAATGTTTATAGAATGAACGTAAAAGAAATACTGTTCAAATTCAAATGTTCAAATGTTTGTATAGTCTATGGGACTTAACAACGGGGTCATCAGTCCCTAAACTTACAAACTACTTATGAACTAGGACGGCACAAATATCCATGCCCGAGGGGGGATTCGAACCCCCGACCGTAGTTGCCGTGCAGTCCGTGACTTGAGCGCCTTAGTCCCCTCGGCCACCGCGGCCGGCCCGAAATACTGAAGTTCAGTATTACATATCGTTCAAAAAATTTCAAATGTTTGCAAATCTATGGAACTTCTCTGGTTATTAGTCCCTAGGCTTACAAACTACATAAACTAAGTTAAACTAATCTACAGACAACACACACGCACACCCATGCCCGGGAGAGGACTCGAGCCTCCGACGGCGTGCAGCGAGGCGCCTTAGATAGCTCGGCCACTCCTCCGCGGCTGCGTATTGTTATACCTTCGAAAGAGGAAGGAAAAAAAAAAAAAATACACGCCAGCTGCATGTGACATGATCATTTTGAAAGATGAGTGAGAAGACTGTTGTAGTGTACGCTTAATGTGCAGTGGCCCAAATATCGGTAACTTTTGAATATGCAGTAAGTCGCGGAATAATGTGGGCAGACAGCTACAAATTGACACACACGTTTGAAATGGAGTTTTACTGAAACGAACAACGAGTGCACCAAGAGGCAACACATGGCGCTGGGCAGCAACACGTCACTGAAGCCGCACCCAAATCGTGTATGAAACGACTTTATGTCGTTATATACACGACAGATCGAAGCGACCAGTGGAGTCCCGAATGCAAGTGAAAGCGATTTCGGAAATCACAACAAATATAGTTTCCGGAAAACTTTATGCATCTGGTTGTTTACTTATAGAAAATTTTTAATATTTGTTGTAATAATATACGTATGTAAACAGACAAATATATTGAACATTCAAGAATCGAACTGGTGATCCACCGATTAAAAAGCCAGAACGATAACAACTTATTTTTTTCTTTTGGCTCAGCTTTTTTATTACAGAAGGCGTTCAGCCCTCTGGCCGGGCGCGCTGAGCCACGTCGCCGGCTTTTCAAATACACCCATACCCGAGGGAGGATTCGAACCTCCGGCGGCCAGCAGCGGTGCGTTACGCAGCTAGGCGCCTTAGCTCGGCCACTTCACCGCGGCGGCCAATGGACTACCGCTTTCTCATGGCTTACTTGTATCTGCAACACACGGTTACATGTGGGACGCGTGAAACTACTACTTTCATTTTCTCGAAATTGTTTAAATATTGCGCCTTAGTCTTTGCACATTATGTTGTCCTAATCGTGTGCTCCGTTTGGATTCAGGAGGAACGTAGGAACCCGGGAGGCAATACTCACTTTACGACTTATCTTAGAAGATAGATTAAGGAAAGGCAAACCTACATTTTTAGCTTTTGTAGATTTGCAGAAAGCTTTTGACAATGTTGACTGGAATACACTCTTTCAACTTCTGAAGTCAGCAGGGGTAAAATACAGAGAAAGGAGAGCTATTTACACTTGTACAAAAGCCAGACCGAAGTTATTAGACTAGAAGAGCAAGAAAGGGAAGCATTAGTCGAGAAGGAAGTAAGACAGGATTGAACCCTTTCACCGATGTCATTCAATTTGTACATCGAGCAGGCGGTGAAAGAAAGAAAGGAAAATTTGGAATTGGGATGAAAGTTCAGGATGAAGAAATAAAAACATTGCGTTTTGCTGATAACATTGTAATTCTATTAGAGACAGCTAAGGACCTGGAATAGAAATTGAATGGAATGGGGAGTGTATTGAAAAAAGCTTATAAAATGAACGTTAACAAGGGCAAAACAAAGATAATGGAATGCAGTCTTAGAAAATCAAGCGATGCTGAAGGAATTAGATTAGGTAACGAAACAATGAAGGTGGTAGATGAGTTTTATTACTTGGGTAGTAAAATAACATATAACGGTCGCAGTACAGAGGATATAAAATGCAGAATGGCAATGGGAAGAAAAGCATTTTTGAAAAAGAGAAATTTGCTAACACCGAATATTAATTCAAGTGTAAGCACGTCTTTTCTGAAGGCATTTGTGTGGAGTGTTGCCTTGTATGGGAGTGAAACATGGACGATAAACAGTGCGGACAGGAAGAGGATAGAGGCTTTTGAAATGTGGTGCTACAGAAGAATGCTGAAGATTAGGTGGGTAGATCGCATAACTAATGAAGAGGTACTGAACAGAATTGGTGAGAAAAGGAGTATTTGGCATACCTTGACTAAAAGAATGGGATCGCTTGGTAGGACACATTCTTAGACATCGAGGAATCGTAAATTTAGCATTGGAGGGAAGTGTGTGGGGGTAAAAATCGCAGTGGGAGACCAAGAGACGCATATAGTAAGCACATTGAAATGGATGTAGGTCGCCGTTCTTATGAAGAAATGAAAAGGCTTGCTCAGGATAGAGTAGGGTGGAGAGCTGCATCAAACCAGTCTGCAGACTGAAGACCATAACATCAACAACGGTTTGCTAAAAGGGTACAAAGAAGAAAATCCGTGATCCGATGTCATGGCCTCCCTTGTGAGTGGGAATACACGCATGTGAGGTGGCGTATGTTAGTCCAGTTTGCCAAGACACCACCACCTCCTCGGTCTTGCGAATGGTGTATAGAAAGGGGGTGGGGGTGGGGAGGAGGATAGAGGGGCTAGTGACGGGGTGTCATAAGTTCCCACCAACTCACATGGTAATATAGCTTCTGCCTACACACGCAACCTGCTTGATGCGAACTACATTGTACAGAATCAATGTAAGGGAAACGTTGAGAAAGTAGTAAGAACTGGAAAACACAGTTCCTCGAGAATTTATGTGTAACGGAACCGGTAAAATGGCTGTATCGGAAAACGATTCGAGGCGATTCGTCTCTCGCGTGTGGTGGGCTGTAGCGGACACGGTCACAGAGAGTTGGGCTGGGCCCCACCTCGCCGAAGTCCTGCCGCGAACCTCTGGCAGGCCATCACATTCACCTGCGTGGTTGACGTTTCTTCTCTGCCGTTGGCTTCGAGGTCCGACAAATTTTTCAAACAACTTTTCTTTTCACCTTTCCTTTATTTGCTTCATCACCTGACTTTAACCGTCTGTCTTTAGTAGCCTATACGAGACCGATGGAATCGTATCGAATACCATGTTGTAAATGTATACCCATTAGATTTCTATCTGATTATGCTGAAGCGGTATCTCCTTACTTAACAGCCATATACAACCGCTCTCTCGAAGAAGGATCTGTACCAAAAGATTAGAAAGTTGCACAGGTCACACCTATATTCAAGAAAAGCAGTAGGAGTAACCCTCTAAACTACAGGCCTATTTCATTTACGTCAGTTTGCAGCACGGTTTTGTATTCAAATATTATGAATTATCTCGCACAGAATGATCTATTGACCTAAGGTTAACACGGATTTAGAAAATATCGTTCGTGCGAAACACAACTAGCTCTTTATTCACACGAAGTGATGGGTGCTATCGACAAGGGTTCGCAAGTCAGTTCCGTACTTCTTGATTTCCAGAAGGCTTTTGACACCGTACCTCACAAACGGCTTTTAATCAAATTGCGTGGTTATGGTATATCGCCCCAAATTTGCAATTGGATAGGGGATTTCTTGTCAGAGAGGACACAGTTCGTAGTAATCGATGGTAAGGCATCGACTAAAACAGAGGTGATATTGGGCGTTCCACAGGGTAGTGTTATTGGTCCTCTGCTGTTCCTTATTTACATAAACGATTTAGGGGAAAATCTAAGTAGCTCCCTTAGGTTGTTTGCAGATGACGCCGTCATTTACCATCTAGTAAAATAATCTGAAGATCAAAACCAACTGCAGACCGATCTGAATAAGATATCGCTAAGGTCTAAAAATTGGCAATTGACTCTAAATAATGAGAAGTGTGAAGTCGACCACATGAGTACGAAAAGAAATGTGTTAAACTTTGTTTACAAGATAAATCAATCAAAAGTAAAGTGCGTATACTCCACAAAATACCTAGGAATTACTATTACTTCAGACTTAAATTGGAATGAACACGTAGATAATGTCGTGGGAAAGGCGAACCAGAGACTGTGTTTTATTGGTAGAGCCCTTAAAACATGCAACAGAACTACAAAAGAAACTGCATACACTACGCTTGTCCGTCCATTTTTGGAGTATTGCAGCCCATTGTGGGATCCTTATCAGGTGGGTTTGACGGATGACATCGAAAGAGTCCAAAGAAGGGCAGCTCGTTTCGTATTGACAGGATACAGGGGAGACGGCGTTATGGAAATGATACAGGATCTGGGATAGGAATCATTACAACAACGGCGCTTATCGCTGCGGCGTGGGCTACTTACGAAACTCCAATCTACAACATTCTCCTCCGAACGCGAAAATATATTGTTGACTCCGACTTACATAGAAATGACCATCAGAATAAAATACGAGAAATCAGAGCTCGAACGGATTCAGGTGTTCTTTCTTCCCCCGCGCTATTCGAGAATGGAATGGGAGATAAATAGTATAATGGTGGTTCGATGAACCCTCTGCCAGGCACTTAAATGTGATTTGCAAAGTATCCCATGTAGGTGTTGATTGTACTGTCTGCCTTTTGTTGCCTATACGTGACCGATGGGATCGTGTTGAGTTCAGTGTTGTGAATGCACTTGAAGGTAAATGTTTGTAGAGTCTATGGGACTTAACTACGGGGTCATCAGTCCCTAAACTTACAAACTACTTACAACTAAGGACGGCATAAATATCCATGCCCGAGGGGGGGATTCGATCCCCCGACCAGAGTGGCCGTGCAGACCGTGACTGGAGCGCCTCAGTCCCCTCGGCCACTGCGGCCGGCGATGCTTTACCGATGCATTGTCTACTCTTTTGGAAATGGAACAGGCGATTTCCTTCCGCATAAATAAAAAAGGGGCAGTAATGGGGAAGGAACACGATATACCTCTTTCACACAGTGCTGGTGCTACATGTTTCATGTTGAGTATCAGGTGACATTGCTGAAAGTTTTTTACCTACACGATCATTATAAAAAATGGAACTTACAGTAAATAATTCAGTATTTGTTGTCTAAAGAAACATTTTAATACGTTCTTAATTATTCCTATAGATTTGCATTCGAAAAACATTGACCTATAGTTTTCAAAATGAATTGCCAAGAACGCACATTAATAATTTATTCAATGATGACCGGTTTCGGTGAACTGTGTCACCATCATCTGGTGACATACATATTACAAGCTGGTCATCTTGTTAAAAAAAATGGGTATAAAATAACAAGTGCAGCAGTGCACTTAGTCACTATATAAAAAATACACAAGTTAAAAACATGACAGATTACAAAATACTCCAAGCTGTCATGTTCGGCGGTCTCAGCTACATACTCAACTCTTCACTTGTAAGCCTATTCACAGAAAATTTCACAAAACTCCAATGAATCACAGACGATAATCCGTAGATGGAGGCAGAAACTACACCAGTTTTGTGAAGATGATATCAATGAAAGAGGTTCAGAACATCTAAGGAAAAGTTGTCTCCCTCTTCCCCCCGCCCATGCAGCAAATTGTAGACGGCTTGAAATAAAGATTACTCACTATGTTCGTGTGAATTACCTACATCACAAAACATAAAAAGAAATCATTGCTACGATATATATGAATAATAAGCAGAGCGCGTTATCCTTACCGTTGCCGTATCTGTTGTCGGCCATTGCCGAACTCAGTGATATGTGCTTTCAAATGACTGGTATATGGCCCGTCCTTACCTGAAAAATAAATACATCATTTCTATTTGTAAACATTAAAAAATAACTAAAGTGCAACATTTTACTCTCACTGTCTGGCCAGCATGTGGAAAGGAGGGAAGAGTTCGGAGCGACAATTATAAGTGAAGGTACAGCTTCGAGCTGTGTAAAACAAATATTTGTATTTTAGTAACTTTGATAGTAATAGCTGACAGTATAGGAGATAGAGGTCGTGTGCATTATTTGTGGGGGTGGGGGAGGGGAGGATGGAAGGGGGCGGCAAGATGTATCACCACGGTCAGCAACTAAGTTACGCCATACGAAGTTGCGCGCTCATCATTAACTAAAACTAGGCCTACCAGTAAATTGTCGTCGTGATAACAAGCAGGCGTAAGGGACATGGGAAGGGGGCGGGGGCCGTCTTGAGGCGATAAGGTGGGGGTAACATCATTGGAAAGATTACACTCTACACAAAAAAACGTTTTTATCAGTAATCAATTCTGAAATTTTCTCTATCTACGATACCATAAGGTATATACAGTATAGATGTACATGCCGGTAAATTAAATCACTAGTCTCCGCAGTATGTAGTCACAATTCCGAATGTGACTTAAATTCATTGATCAACCATATCCTGACAATGAAAATGTTCATTTCTTAGTTTAAATAATCCTCCGAGGCAAACAATATGACAAGCGCCCAAATTTAGTGACTCTGGAGGCCCAGGTTGACTCCCAATCTTGGCGTGACGCGATTACTACAGCAACTACAAGCGGACCTACAATGACTCGTTAGCATTGTATACTGTCACACTAGGCCTTTCGTAAAGATGGATGAATTATTGAATTCAAAACTGTAGAATGTCAACGACCTGATCTAAAGTGGCAGACTTTTATTTTCAGGACAGTGAGGTCCCATGACAAACTCGACAATCCGTCGGCTATAAAGACCGTTTTTTCACATGACGTGTGTGTTGTAGGACTCATCAAATAAGGGGGAGACATATATGAATGGTTAGCCGAACTGATAAAAATGGTATGGAGAAAAGAAGTAATGCCGAAGGAATGGAAAACTGTGCCGGCCGCGGTGGCCGAGGGGACTGAGGCGCTCCAGTCACGGCAAGCACGGCCACTACGGTCGGGGGTTCGAATCCCCCCTCGGGCATGGATATTTGTGCCGTCCTTAGGATTAGCTAGTTTGTAAGTTTAGGGACTGATGACCCCGTAGTTAAGTCCCATAGACTCTACAAACATTTGAACATTTGGAAAACTGCTGATGTCTGTCCCATATACAAGAAAGGAGACAGAATGCTGACACAGAACTACAGAGGGATATTTCTCATATGCACATGTTATAAAATGATATCAAGAATTACACTTAACAGACTCAGTCCAGACATTGAAGAAATTATTAGACACCGTACAAGCAGGGATCAGAAAAGGTAAAGCAACAATCCACCACATGTTCAAACTAAGACAAATATTAGATAAGAACTGGGAGCACAATCATGATACCTTTTGCCTGTTTGTACATTTCAACAAAGTATATGTCAGCAAGTAAGAGAGGAAATGTGCCGGATAATGGAAGAGTATGGGGTGCCAGACAAGCTGTAAAAGCTTACTAACATGTATGTGGTGGAATCAAATCAAATGTTCAAATGTTTGTAAATCTATCGCACCAAACTGCGCGGTCATCAGTCTGTAGCTTACAAACTACTTACACTGAGGTAAACTAACCTAAGGGCAACACACACACTGATGTCTCAGGGAGGACTCGAACCTCCGACGGCGAGCAACCGCGCACTCCGCAGAGAGGCGCCTTAGACCGCTCGGCTACTCCGCCGCGGCTGATGGAATTAAAGTGTAGAACGAAAGTACAGGGGGAGTTCTCAGAAGCAGTTGAAGTAAAAACAGGAGTGAGACAGGGAGAAATTATATCATTAACCTTGTTCAATTTGGCCCTCAACAACGCCCCGAGGAGAGTAAAATGTGCAGGAGTCACTATAGGAAAAAAGATAAATGTCCTGGCTTTTACGGATGATATTGTGGTGATAGGAAATAACATCGAAGACCTGGAGAAAATGGGGACTGTGCTGATGGATGAAGCAAAGGAAGTAGGTCTAAGTATAAACGAAAGTAAAACATAGTTCATGGTAGTAGGCAGAAGAGCTCATTCAGCACCCAACCTTCTAAAAATAGGAAATCTAACAATGGAGAAGACAGACACATTCACGTACCTCGGTGTCAACATCAACCAACAAAACCTTATAGAGCAAAAGATAGTGACAAGAACTCAAGCTGGCGATGATGTCTAGGAGCAATGCACAACGAATTAGGATGAAAGTTACTATCTACGCAGGCAAAAATAAGAATATAGACCATCATCAAGCGAATAGTGTGCTATGCAAGCGGGACATGGAACCTGAAAAAGAAAACAGAGAAACTGAGAAAAATATATGGACTCGTAAAAGTAAATGAACCGTGGAGAATAAGAAAAAACAGAGAACTCGGGCTATTATAAACACTGCCTGACAACGTAGCGAGTGTGAAAACTAAGAGACTGAGATGGTACGGGTATGGACGTGTGAGGAGGAGAGGCGAGAACGTGGGAATAAAGGCTGTAATTGATGGAGAAGAAGAAGGAAAGAGAGCACTGGGACGGCTGAGAATGAGATACCATGGGAGACATGTAGATACTGGGCCTGGCGGATGAAGATGAAATGACAGGCAAGTGTGGAAGGCTGGAGTGGGTGAGGACAACGATCGACTGCGGCTTTTTGTGGACAGAATAAGTAAAGTAAGTAAGTAAGTAAAGTGAGTGTTGCAAACCATCATCGTCCGATTCCCACAAATTATCCCAGAAAGTCGTCGTTTTCAATTATTCCTGCCTACGTTTGTTGGGACAATGTTGGGGGGGTTTTCGTCAAGTGAAAGACTAACTGCGAGTTTAAGCAACTTTGAGAAAAGAGCGAACAGCGCGTAGCAGCTGCTGTTTATGTCGTAAACTCTATGGCAGTTCTTTCCAAACTTTCGCTCATGGCGTCACCCTTTTACTAATATAAATACATATGGTAGAATTTAGATAGTTCTAGCGTGCGGGGGGTCGGGGAGGAAATAAAGTATCGCTTAAATATAGTTTGTAAACGAAACTGAATCCTCGTACGCATTGACATGTTTAATGTTGATCCTGACTGCAGTAATTACGTACACTCATCGCAAGAAAAGGAAACATTAGGAACTACGAAGATGTGCAACAGAGTAACACCTCAGACAACAAAGCCTAACTCACACAGCAATATTTGCTTCTTCTACATGCGAACCAACTTCCGAAACACGAAAACTGAATTCCGGAAACCGTTTTTCGCTGTCGTGTTTACATGTCAGGGCCAGATATGGTTTTGCTGTATCAACTGAAAACGGCATCTAGAAATTAGCTGCTCGGATTTCTGATTTAGACAGCACAATGGCTGTTCCCTTTCAGTTCAATATTATCACATTTTCAGAAATAATGAGGATGTATTTATGACAAGTGATGAATTATTATTTAAGTTCTATTGTTAGGTTGTTGCTTCACCACGACCTCGGAAGTCCCGACATATTCGGAATAAATGGATAAATATTTGTGACAAGTAAGAATATGAATGTCATTTCTGGTCCCAGAATCTGTTACATACAGGAAACTGAGAGAAAAAATATTAACGCATACCAGGGTTCGAACCAAAGATCACTGCATTTAAAATACTACTCTCCGTTAATCACCCGGCCATACTCCATACTAAACATCGCTACTGAATAGCTTTAGTCAGTGGACAATTGTGACTCCTTTTACTATCTGTGACAGCTTTTACAGCCACTGTGTCATTGATTGACATTTAATTGTAAGAAACGCTACCGAGGGTGACGTGGCTTCGATAAATCCATTAAAAAACTTTCAGGTGCAGCTTTTATAGAAGGAAAGCAAAGTACAGTGAAGGTTCGTTCAGCCAGCTGCCAGGTTCAGCAAACTGCACATGGGAAGAGCTATTATCGAGTATCAGCAGCAGCTCTGCGCATGCGCAGTTTGCTGGAATCTGGCAACTGCAGCTGCTTGAACAAAACCTGTCTACTGTTGCTGAAGCAGGGCTGCCGCCTAGCGGCTGAGCACGCAATTAATGTGCACCGATCATTCCTTTAATACGTGATCTGTGGTGCACTGAATGAAGAGAAGGATATTTTTTGTTATTTTATGACAAGTTTTTTTTGTTTCAATTTGTTAGTCTCGCGACACCCTTTATACTACTATGCGACACCCCAGGGTGTCGCGACACCCAATTTGGAAAGCTCTGCTCTGTGGGGTAGGTAGGTAGGTCCAGTGTTTGTCCGTCCACACACACTGCGGTTCCTGTAGAGCTTTACAGTACACTTCGCGGGCAGCTAACCATGACGCGGTACCTGTAAAACGTCTACATCCTTTTCTCACTCACCACCATCCTATCTTTCTTTTTGTGAAACATTTTTATGGTTCACGCGATGTTTTGTTGGCTCCTCTGGAGCACATCTACTAAATGCAGCCTACTTTCAGTTTTTGCAGTACTGCTATACGATCACATCCATTTACAGTTGCCATGCCAACTCAAGGTGTGTGGCGGAGGGTACCCCTGTTAAACAGGGTTAGGCAACCACAAAGCTTTCGCGATCTACATTCATACCACCATACGAAAGTGATCTACGTTGTTCAAATGTTTGACAAGTTTAAGGGACTTAACTGCGGGGTCGTCACATCCATGCACGAGGGGGGGATTCGAACCCCTGACCGTAGCGGCCGTGCAGTGTGTGACTGGCGCGCCGCAGACCGCTCGGCCACTGCGGGCGGCAATATCCATTTCTCCTTTCAATTTTTTTAACTCACCTATATGATTAAGGGTTAGAACATTCCACGCTCCGAACAGCAGAATGCCTGTTTTGTTTTTCTTGATGACATCCTCCTGAGTAGTCCACGCCCGGAGATTCGAATGTGAGACTATTTTACCTCCGGAATATTTTACCCAAGAAGACGCCATCATCATATATTCATACAGTAGAGCTGCATATCCTCGGAAAAAGTAACGACTGTAGTTTGTCCTTGCTTTCAGCCGTTTGCAGTAACTGCATGCAAAGCCTTGTTAGCTGATGTTACAAGGCCAGCTTAGTCAATCATTATGAGTAGCAGAAAGAAAAATCAAGAAACTAAAAATCAGTTTAGTTATAGTGAATATTATCTAATCATGATCTCTACCATGAGGGATGATTCCAATTACCGGCTTCAGATTTTCAAAATAATTTTGAGGTAACCCAGTTTTTATCTTTCCCTTGGGCTAACCATTCAAAAAGTGTCTTGAAAAGAGGGTATAGAATGAATATCAACAAGAGTAAAACTAAGATAATGGAATGTAGAGTCAGAAAGTCAGGCGATGCTGAAGGAATTAGATTAGTAGGTGAGTAGTAGATGAGTTTTGTTATGTGGGTAGCAAGATAACTTCTGATGGCCGAAGTAAAGAAGATATAAAATGCAGAATGACTATGGGAAGATAAGCTTTTCTGAAGAAGTGAAACTTGTTAACATCCAATATTAATTTAAATGTTAGGAAGTCCTTTCTGAAAGCATTTGTCTGGTGTGTAGCAATGTATGGGAGTGAAACGTGGACGATAAAGACTTCAGACAAAAAGATGATAGAAGCTTTTGAAATGTAGTGCTACAGAGGAATGATTAAATTAGATGGGTAGATCACGTAACTAATGAGGAAGTGCTTAACCAAATTGGGGAGAAAAGGAGTTTATGGCATATCCTAAGAGAAGGGATAGATTTGGTGGGACACATTTTGAGACACCAAGGAATCGGCAACTTAGCATTAGAGGGAAGTGTGTGGGGGCAAAAATTGTAGAGGGAGACCGAGGGACGAATACAGTAAGCAGAGTGGAAAGGATGTAGATTGCCGAACGTATTCTCAGAGGAAGAGACTTGCAAAGGACAGGGTAGCGTGGAGAGCTGAATCAAACTGAACACCATCACAACAACAAGATCATTCGCAGTGTCATTGAATGAGTGGCCTTTGTCTTTTATATAGGTGGCTATTGCTGATTTATTATAATTGTTGGTGTGTTAGGATTTCATGTGTTCAGTGTATTTTGTATGGAAGACTCTTCCTATCTGGCCTACATAAGAAGGCTCTGCAAGTGTTACCTACATATCCATATAACATGGATAAATTTAAAGCCTTTTTTACACCGATATCCTCCTCTATGTACCTGACATGAAGCATTTCAATATCAGTAACGTGTCACCTCGTAGAACGTGATACGTACTTCTAGGCCGCATACGGACTCGGAGACACAGGTTAGGTGGATGCTGCCGTGGCTCCGGTGCCCCCAGGCGCAACAGGTCGTTTTTGGGCCTGGTCGACGCCGCGGGAAGCACGTTGGCTCGGCTAACGACCGCCTCGCCATCTTCAGGACACATTGCATTACATTTCACGCGGCTGTAAAAGTGGCCAGCCGTGGCGAGCTGGCGCCGCTCGTGTTTCCTATGCCGTATCTCTTGCGAGGAATTTTTTTTCCAGTCCCGACAACGAGGGGGGTTGACAACTGTAACATAGCGCTTAGAAGTTATGGCTGTAAGAGAGAAGGCGGTCGGGTTGCCATTGCTACCCACCCGATATTCAAGGGGACGTGTTCCCATGGCTGAGGAACTGCAGCAAACAATTACGTTTGTCTACAACAGGCGCCACTTCAATTGAGTCACGCACTGTTTACAGCAACACAGGAAACTCCCCATTTGCCACCCCCCCCCCCCACCACAGATTTAGTGCTAGAGAAGACGAAGCAAATACTCCAGAATAAGTATCAAGGACAGCTTCCAGCATGCGTAATTTAGAAGTAAATATCCCTGGAGTACTAAAACAACTTACACGTAACAAAAGTAAGTCACCCGGTCCCGACTGTATACTACTGTAATTAGTTTCCTTTTAGAGTATGCTGATGCAATAGCCTCATACCTAGTTATCATATACAACGGCTCGCTCAGCGAAACTTCCGTACACAAAGAGTGGAAAGTTACACAGATCGCACCAATATTCAAGAAAGGCAATACGAGTGATCCGCAAAATTGTTGTTATGGTCTTCAGTCCGCAGACTGGTTTGACGCAGCTCTCCACACTACCCTGTCCTGTGCAACTCTCTTCATCTGAGAATACCTACATCCTTTTGAATCTGCTTACTATAATTGTCTCTCGGTCTCCCTCTACGATTTTTACCCCACACGCTTCCCTCTAATGCTAAATTGACAATTACTTGATGCCTCATAATGTGTCCCACCAATCTATCCCTGCTCTTAGTCAGGATATGCCAGAAACTCCTTTTCTCCCCGATTCGGTTAGGCACCTCCTCATTAGTTACTTGATCTACCCATCTAATTTTCATCATTCGTCTGTAGCACCACATTTCAAAAGCTTCTATCATCTTTTTATCTGAACTCCTTATCGTCCACGTTTCACTCCCATACAGTGCCATACTCCAGAAAAATGCTTTCAGAAAGGACATCCTAACATTGGATGCTAACAAGTTTCGCTTCTTTAGAAACGCTTTTCTTTCCGTAGCCACTCTGCATTTTACATCTTCTTTACATTGGCCATCAGAAGTTATCTTGCTACCCAAATAACAAAATTCATCTAGTACTTTTATTGTCTCATTACCTAATCTAATTCTTTCAGCATCGCCTGATCTTCTGACATTGCATTCCATTACCTTCGTTTTACTCCTATTAATGTTCATCTTACATCTTCCTTTCAATACACTGTCCATCCAATTCAATTGCTCTTTCAGATCTTTTGCAGTCTCTGACAGAATTACTATATCATCTGCAAACCGCAGTGTTTTTATTTCTTCTCCCTGCACTTTAATGCCCTCTCCAAATTTCTCCTTCCATTCCTTCACTGCCTGCTCAATGTACAGATTGAACAACATTTTGGGGAAAGCTACAACCCTGTCTTACTCCCTTCCCAACCTCAGCGTCCCTTTCTTGCCCTTCGACTCTAATAACCGCCGTATGTTTTTTGCATAGGTTGAATATAACTCTTCGCTCCCTATATTTTACCCCTGATACCTTCAGAACTTGAAAGAGTGTATTCCAGTCAACAGCATCAAAAGCTTTCTCCAAATCGACAAACTCTAAAAACGTAGTTTTCCTTTTCCTTAGCCTATCTTCTAAAATAAGTCGTAATGTATGCCTCCCATGTTCCTACATTTCTCCTAAATCCAAACTGAACTTCCCCGAAGTCGGATTCCACGAGTTTTTCCATTCGTCTGTAAATAATTCGTGTTAGTATTTTGCACCCATAGCTTATTAAACTGATAGTTCTGAAATTTTCACACTTGTCTGCACTTGCTTTCTTTGGAATTGGAATTATATTCTTCTTTAAGTTGGAGGGTATTTCCCCTGTCTCATACATCTTGCATTCCAGGTGATACAATTTTTTCACGACTGGCTCTTCTAACGACATCAGCAGTTCAAACGGAATATCATCTACTCCAGGCGCCTTGTTCGAAATCAAGTCCTTCAGCGCTCTGTCAAATTCTTCTCGCAGAATCATATCTCTTCTCATCTTCTTCCTCCTCTACTTCGTCTTCCATTTCTAGAATACTGCCTTCAAGTTTATTTGCTTTGTATAGGCCCTCTATATATTCCTTCCACATTTCAGCTTTCCCCCTCTTTGCTTAGTACTGGTTTTCCGTCTGAGTTCTTGATATTCATACAGCTGCTTCTCTTGTCTCAAAATATCTCTTTTATTTTCCTGTAGGCGGTATCTATCTTTCCCCTAGTTATGCATTCTTCTACGGTTCTGCATTTGTCCTATAGCCACTCCTGCTTAGCCAGTCTGTACTGCCTGTCAATCTCATTTTTCAGACGTTTGTACTCCCTTTTGCCTGCTTCACATGATGCATTTTTATATTTTCTCCTCTCATCAATTAAGTCCAGTATATCCTGCGTTATCCAGGGATGTCTATTAGGCCTTGTCGTTTTGCCTATATGATCCTCTGCAGCCTTCACTACCCTATCTCTCAGAGCTACCCATTCTTCTTCTACTGTATTACTTTCCCCCGTTTCAGCCAATCCTTGCCTAATGCTCCCTCTGAAACCCTCAACCACCTCTGGTTCCTTCAGTTCATCCAGGTTCCATCTCCTAACTTTTCAACCTTCTGCAGTCTCTTAAGTTTTAATCTACAGTTCATTACCAATAAGTTATGGTCAGAGTATATATCTGCCTCTGGATATGCCTTACAGTTTAGAACCTGATTTCTAAATCTGTTCCTTACCATTATAAAGTCAATCTGGTACCTTCCAGTGTCTCCTGGTCTCTTCCACGTATACAGCCTTCTTTCATTATGTTTAAACCAAGTATTGGTGATCATTAAACTGTGCTTTGCACAAAATTCTACCAAGCTATCTCCTCTTTCATTCCTTTTTCCCAGTCCATATTCACCTTCAACATTTCCTTCTCTTACCTTCCCTACTACCGAGTTCCAGTCCCCCTTAAAAATCAAGTTGTCGTCTCCCTTAACTTTCTGAATGATTTCTTTTATCTCCTCCTACATTTTTTCGATATCCTCATCATCGGCAGTACTAGTTGTCATATAAACTTACACTACTGTGATAGGTGCTGTCTTCGTGTCTATCTTTACTACGATAATGCGTTCACTATGCTGTTCCTAGTAACTTACCCGTATTCCTATTTTGTTATTCATTATCAGACCTACTCCTGCGTTACCACAAACTGATTTTGTATTGATAACCCTGTACTCACCTGACCAGAAATTCTGTTCATCCTGCCACCGAACTTCACTAATCCCTACCATATCTAACTTTAACCTATCCATTTCACTTTTCAAATTTTCTAGCTTACCTAGGCGATTAAGGGTTAGAACATTCCACGCTCCGACTTGTGGAATGCCTGTTTTGTTTTTCTTGATGACGATATCCTTTTGAGTAGTCCCCGCCCGTAGATCCGAATGGGGGACTATTTTACCTCCGGAATATTTTATCCAAGAAGACGTCATCATCGTATAGTCATACAGTAGAGCTGCATGTCCTCGGGAGCAGTATCGACTGTAGTTTCCCCTTGCTTTCAGCCGTTCGCAGTAACTACATGGCAAAGCCATGTTAGCTGATGTTACAAGGCCAGCTCAGTCAATCATCCAGACTGTTGCCCCTGTAAGTACTGAAAAGGCTTCTCCCCCTCTTCAGGAACCACACGTTTGTCTGGCCTCTCCACAGATACCCCTCCACTGTGGTTGCACCTATGGTACGCCTATCTGCATTGTTGAGCCACGCAAGCCACCCCACCTGTGGTTCATGGGGAGTAGAGCCACTACTGTTCCTTATTTTTATAAACGATTTATAAGACAATCTGAGTAGCTCTCTTAGAATGCTCGCGGATGATGCTATCATTTATCAGTAAAGTTACCAGAAGATCAAAGGCAACTGCAAAATGATTTAGATAAGATGGCATGGAGCAAAAATTGCCAACTGACCCTTAATAATGATAAGTGTGAGGACAAAAAAATGTCCATTAAAATAAATCCGTTAAACTTCATTTACACGATAAATAGTCAAACATAAAGGCCATCAATTCTACTAAATACCTAGGAGTAACAATCACGAACAACTTAAATTGGAAAGAACACATCGGAAATATTGTAGGGAAGGCGAAACAAAGACTGCGTTTCACTGGCATGATACAATATACAACAGTTCTACTAAAGAAACTGCCTACACCACACTTGTACGTCCTATTTTCGAATATTTTTGCGCTTTGTGAGATCCACACCAGGTGGGACTAACGAGCGATATAGAGAAAATCCAGAAAAGGGCAGTTCGTTTTGTATTATCGCGGTATAGGAAAGATATTGTCGCGAAAATGATGCCAGAGTTGGGGTGGAAATCATTAAAAGAAAGGCGTTATTTGTTGCGGCGAGTTGTATTTGTGAAATTTCTTTCACCAACTTTCTCTTGAGAATGCGAACATATATTGTTAGCACTCACCTACATAGCGAGATGTGATCATAATAAAATAAGCAAATCAGATTTAGGTGTTCCTTTTTCCCGTGAGCTATTAGAGAATGGAACTATAGAGAAAAATCATAAAATTGGTTCAATGAACCCTTTGTCATGCTCTTCGATGTGACTTGTAGATGTAGGTATTGCCGCAGTGGCTAGAACACAGGTGAAGCTTTGACAAATGTTTGTAAACCTAAGGCACCAAACTGCTGAGATCATCGGTCCCTAGACTTACAAAGTACTTCCTCCCTAAAGCATGTGTGAGTTTCTTGTCCTTACCATAAATTAGAGTAGTACGAAGGCTAAGGGACGATGACTATAGCGATTCGGCCACTTCGAACTGTGAACAGAGTCATATCGTCCTGGTTTTGGACTACGCCGTGGGATATTCATGTTTAACTCTCCGATGTATTTTTCTTTTTTCTTTTTCATAAATTATCAATTGTTCATTTAGTATTTGTCATATCTGTTCATTGGCTTGAATTTTATGTCTGTGTAATGCTATTACTGTATGGGGCAGAAGTATGGAGAGAAAAAGACAAAAGTTTTCGGCAGAAAAATCCTGCGAAAGATATTTGGAGCAACACGCGAGGGTGGAGAGCAGCGAAGAAGAGAGAACAGGGAGCTCAAATTGTGCAACGAATCAGATATTGTTGAGGAAACTAACGCATGGGTATCGGATTTTAGAATTTCTTTATATTTATGGTACGTGAAGTCCAGAACTTTAATAACAATCAGCCAAAGCTATTCGACGCAACTCTCAAAAATTCTTGAGAAAATCGACTTTGAAATTTTGCAAAGTGCACGTAAGTACTAGTAATTAAAACACTTGCAGCATCTGTCTGTTTAGCTCAGGTTCCGGGCGCCGTGACTCAGCGTGCCCGGTCGGGGGGCTAAACGCTCTCTGTAATAATAAAGCTGAGCCAAATATCCAACGATCAACCATGAACAAACTGAACGAACGACCGGAACGCATAGATCTACCTGTCAAAATGACATATCGTAATACATAAATCCAAGTTTGTTGCTAACAATATTTATTCAGCTTGTGTAACTTGACTCCACTACAAACTTGTTTCGGCTTTTGCCACTTTCAAGTGGACGTTTACGTTTGACTGACGTCCATAAAGCATATTAGAGTAAGTGTCTTTTTGTGACAAGATGGAAAGGTCACGTTTTATCTCATTACTTTTTATATTTGACAGATATAGTCACTATTTACTCTGTTGATGCTTTATGTTTACAGTAAAATATATCTTATTATATATGAATATCCCACAGCGTAGTCCAAAACCAGGACGACATAACTTTTTTCACAGTTCGAAGTTGAACTAAGTGGCCGAACAGCTATGGTCATCGTCCCTTAGCCTTCGTACTACTCTAATTTATGGTAAGGACAAGAAACTCACACATGCTTTAGGGAGGAAGTACTTTGTAGGTCTAGGGACCGATGATCTCAGCAGTTTGGTACCTTAGGTTTACAAACATTTGTCAAAGCTTCACCTGTGTTCTAGCCACTGCGGCAACACCTACATCTACAAGTCACATCGAAGAGCATGACAGAGATATATTTTACTGTAAACATAAAACATCAACAGAGTAAACAGTGTCTATATCTGTCAAATATAAAAAAGTAATGAGATAAAACGTGACCTTACCGTCTTGTCACAAAAAGACACTACTGTAATATGCTTTATGAACGTCAGTCAAACGTAAACGTCCACTTGCAAAAAGGCACAAGCCGAAACAAGCTTGTAGTAGAGTCAAGTAGCACAAGCTGAATAAATATTGTTAGCAGCAAACTTGGATTTATATATTACGATATGTCACATTTTGACCTTGTATATGCTGCGGACCCAGGAAAATAAAATAAAATAAAATACCTAGAATCGTGGTGATGCTATCCTTTTTTCATGCGTGTACGTCACTGAATGTAACTGCAAAATTATACATAATGCTACTACACATAGTTCACGGGGTATGATGTCATAAATATCGAGATACCTGAAAAACTAGTAGTCTAAAATGGAGCACACATTTCCTATATTCACCCCGCTAGACGGTAAAAGCACTGCAACTAGTGTCGTAGATACATGTAATTCCTTCTCTTGCCACCAACGAAAGCGGGAGAGTGAGTGGTCGTCAACGAAGAATAATTTACATAGATACTCTGCAAATCACATTCAAGTGCCTGGCAGAGGGTTCATTAACCACTTTCATAACTTTTCTCTACCGTTCCATTCTCTAATAGCGCGCGGGAAGAAAGAACACCTAAATCGTTCCGTTTTCGATCTGATTTCTCTTATTTTATTGGGATGGTCATGGCTCCCTAAGTAGGTGGGTGCTAGCAAAATATTTTCACATTCAGAACTAAAAGGCGGTGATTGAAAATTCGCAAACAGATCACGCCGGAACGAATAACGTCTTTCTTTTAATGATTTCCACCCCAATTCTTGCAACATTTCCGTGACGCTCCCCCCCCCCCCCCCCCGTAACGTGATAAAACAAAACGAGCTGTCCTTCTCTGAACCTTGTCAATGTCTTCCGTCAGTTCCACCTGGTGAGGGTCCCACAAGGGGCAACAGTACTCCAGGAGAGGACGCACAAGTGTGATGTAGCCAGTCTCTTTGGTGGAGCTGGTACATCTTCGAAGCGTTCTGCCGATGAAACGTAACCTTTGGTTCGCCTTCCCCACAATATTTTCTATGTGTTCTCTCCAGTCAAAGTTGTTCGTAATTGTAACTCCTAGGTATTTGGTAGAATCTACGACCTTAAGATTTGACTGATTTATCGCGTAATTGAAGTTCAGCGGATTTCTTTTAGTGGTCACGTGTATTACTTCACACTTTTCTTTATTTAGTGTCAATTGCCAATTTTCGCACCATGCACAAACTTTGTCTAAATCGCTTTGCAGTTGCTTTTGATCCTCTATTGACTTCACTAACCGTTAAACGACAGCATCATCCACGAACAGTCTAAGGGAGCTATAATGAAACATGATTAGGCTAATAACGGAATATGCTGGTAGGACCATATTTTTAGGTCGGCCACAAACACCAAATGCAGCCACGAAGGAAGTGGACGTAGTGAATGGAACGACTGCATTCCCGCCGTTGAAGTTGGCCCGGTACGTCAAAAGTAGGTCGTGCACCTCCACAAGTTTAAGAGGTCAAATTTCAAAGCTCTTCATGCACGATAAAAGTTATACAATGAAACTATGAACACATTATGAGAGCAGTTATGTCGCCGGGAAGAGTTTACTACATTTTGTTAGCTAGGAGAGGGGTACTGGCGAAGTTTTTCTGCTCCGAGGTTGCCTCTGTTGGTGGTGAACTTTGAGAATAGCGCTCGCGGCATTGTCAGCCTCCCATTGCACGCTGAGAGACCGCATCAATAAGTAATGGTCCGAGAAGGCCCTACGTCATGCGCCTGACATCGGCACACAGGGAATATTTAATGGCGCGGCACGGCTATGTATAAAGCAGCGGAATTTCTCCAGAGAGGTAAACCAGCAGGGCGCGATCAGACAGAGGCTAAGTGGGTGGGATTACGGCAGTCTTTCGCATTTCACCACAAGCCGAAACACAAACACAAAAAACCACACTACATGGTAAGGCATTTTATTAGGTGGGAAAATGTGTTCAACGGCACATGCACACTAGACTAACGTACGATAACGAATGACTTAGTTGACAGAGATTTTCGTAGGGTTCAATTGCGGCAAATAGAAGCCAACGAAGCGGTTCGCAGTTTCGGTTCAGATGCCAGTGGCAAAGGCTCGTCCACGCACAAATATCTGTCTTGCCAGATACCTAACAAATGTCTGTGCATGCAGATCGTTCCGCATGCCTATTGAAATGCAGGAGGATCTGCATCGAATTGACGCATGGTGCAGGGAATGGCAATTGAATCTCAATGTAGACCAGTGTAATGTGCTGCGAATACACAGAATGAAAGATCTTGTATCATTTAGCAACACTATAGCAGGTCAGCAACTGGAAGCAGTTTATTCCATAAATTATCTGGGAGTAGGCATTAGGAGTGATTTAAAATGGAACGACCATATAAAATCAATCGTCGGTAAAGTGATGCCAGACTTGGATTTATTGGAAGAATCCTAAGGAAATGCAATCCAAAAACAAAGGAAGTAGGTTACAGTACACTTATCCCCCCCCCCCCCCCCCTCGGCTAGAATACTGCTCACCGGTGTGGGATCCGTACTAGGTGGGGTTGATACACTACGTTTACATGCAACACATCTTCCGGAAGACGAAAATCGATTTTCGTAAACCGTTTTTCGCTGTCCTGTTTACATGTCAGAGCCTGAATCGGATTTCGTAGCCCACTTAAAATGGGTGCTGAAAAACAGCTGATTCAGTTCCTGATTTAGTTGGAACAATCACTATTTTTCTTTACTTAAATACACAGATTCATGTTCACTTTTATACTTATTATTTTATTTCATGGTAGAAAATGTCAGTCTGTCCACATGGGCCGAAAATTCTTAAGAAGAAAGCACAATCTGACAATCCAAGAACGGTTCAAAAACGGTTGCGTTTACATGGACACGAAAATCGATCGTGGAACTGGAAAGCCGCTTTACAGAAGTGGATTTCCAGAATCGATTTTGGAGTGTTTACATGGCCAACCAAACGCGGATTTGGGAAATCGGTTTACGAAAATCCGCTTTTGGGAGTCCATGTAAACGGGGTGATAGAGGAAGTAGAGAAGATTCAACGGAGAGCAGCGCGCTTCGTTACACGATCATTTGGTAATCGTGAAAACGTTACGAGGATGATCGATAAACTCCAGTGGAAGACTCTGCAGGAGAGACGGTCTGTCGCTCGGTACGGGCTTTTGTCGACGTTTCGAGAACATACTTTTACCGAGGAGTCTAGCAGTATATTGCTCCCTCTTACGTATATCTCGCGAAGAGATCATGAAGATAAAATCAGAGAGATTAGAGCCCACACAGAGGAATACCGACAATCTTCCTTTCCGCGAACAATACGTGACTGGAATAGGAGGGAGAACCGTTCCCAAGTATTGAGTAGAATATGAAGACATCACTTAAGTTCTGTGAATTTTATCGGGAACAGCAATATTTGTGGGAAGCCACAAACTGCAACTATAAAAACAAATTGAAAAGATTTTACGTTTTGAGGGGAATAAGTTGGCTGTCAGAAAGCTGTGTGCACAATGTACAAAGGAAATTGAGTCTTTTTCCTATGAACGAAATGCCACCTTTAAAAATTTGAAAGCCTACACAATAAGGCTATATTCTTTCGATAAAAACATTTTTCAGGTTTTTGTTATTCAAAACTAGCGATCCAGGAAATTCTTTACAATTCCCAAATGTGTATGGTAATTTGATGAAGATCCTAAACACCTTACCCCTTTCCGCCTGTCACCCCTAACCCTTACTTTGCTAATCACTTCCACTTTCTTCAGATTGTCTCCTACGCTCATCTCTGTGATTATCCGCTCCCCCCCCCAACCTCCCCCCTCTCTCTCCCCCTGGCCCTGGACTTCGTTTATTGTTATTGCAAAAGAAACCACTGAAGGAAACTAATGTCGGTTAAAATAAATTGGTAAATCGAGTGGGGAGACCGGATAGCATATGCATGTCTGAAAAAAATTGTCAAAGCTTTAAGTCAACAAAATGGCGGATAGTGCAGTGACTATATGCAAATCTCAAGATAAATGATTCTTAGTGCCACAAGATCAAATAAAAAACACAAGAGTAACATGCAGAGGAAACAATAAGTACTCTCAAGCACAGCATTTCATAAAATTAAACACACGAAATTGAACAAAGTTGAATGAAAATCCGTTATTTTTCACAGCCCATATGCAGCTTCCAAACTGATGCTGATACCTAAATATGAAACAAAACTGTAATTACGCCAATTGATGATGGGTGAAAAGTTGAAACGCGTCTTGATTAAATAAAACATAGCAAAAAATTGGCTGGTTGCTGAACTTATAACTGTCTAATGATGTTTTTTTTTTTTTTTTTCTTTTATTTGTGTGGCCATCTTCCGCAGCAGCTGTTAAAATTGACTATAAGCGGTATTCCGTCTTGTGCTGACTGCAATTACGACATTTTTTTTTTTTTTTTTTTTTTTTTTTTTTTTTTTTTTATTTTTTTTTACACCTGACGCGTTTCGATTTTTATTTTAGAAGATCTTCTGTGTTATTGTCTCTTCTTTACATCTCACTGCTATTTCTCCGTCTTGTTGGCTGGAGTTCGTTGGTTCATGAAGTGGTTTATGGTTGTGTACGGCACTTTTAGCCTGTTTTTGTATCGTTTCTTCCGTTTCATTTGTTATCACTTCACTTATTTTAAACTGCGTACATCTTGCATTTCACCCGTTTTCAGTTGGATGCTTTTAATTTTTTTCACTTCACCACCGTCATTAGACTATCATTTAAAAACACATAGGCCTGACGTGCACAAAATTTTTAAAAACTGTTTATTTATATAAAACAAATGATACAAACCTTTGTTTCATTTACAGATCACAGAAGATGCTTTTAAAATAAAAAGCGAAGCGAGTCTGGTGCAAAAAATGTCACCACAAGATGGAATAACTCTTATAGTTAATTGTCTGATGGTCTTATGCCTTGCTGTAGTAACTGAAACTGATTGCAAGGAAGAATACGATACAGTATTTTTTCACTGCACAGCAGTTTCTTTCTCCCACGCACTGCATTTTCAAGATCCCAGCGTTTTCTCGCCTGAAAGCAGGCGTACAATGAGAGATCATCTCTGGATTTTTATTTTATTTTATTTATTTATTTATTTTTTTTTTTTTTGGAGTGGGGAGGAGGGGGAAGTATTTGCCATGTGTGGCACATCTATCATGAACATGTTTGAGTAACGCTGGCGCCACCTGTGGGTAAGAGCAGTAGTTGGCGTGACAGAGGGCAGTCGGAAATGGTTAGCAAATGGTAAAGCAACACCGCCTAAGACAAGGTCTGACAACTGGCCGTGCCTACGTCACACCAAGAGGCGGCGGCTGCCCGTTGACTGGCTGTCCGCTGGGGCACGCCCACCGCCTCGTAGCACCACCACCTAGAGAGAAGGCCGCAGCTCTCTCGTGTGACGTCAGGCAGAGTAGGTTGCACCAACACCACCTAAAAGACAAGGCCTTACAACAGGCCGTGCCTACGTCACACTTAGAGGCCCCGGCCGCCATCTGACTGGCCGGCCGCTGCGCGGCGGTGGGCGTGCCCCAGCCAACAGCCAGGTGGTGTTGGTTGCACGCGCAATCTACTCTGCCTGACGTCACACAAGAGCGCCGCGGCCTTCTCTCTAGGTGGTGGTGCTCGTAGCGGCTGGCTAGTCAGCTTGCGTCCGCCGCCTCTCGGTGTGACGTAGGCACGGCCAGTTGTCAGGCCTTGTGTTCTAGGCGGTGTTGGGTAAAGCCCTAGGGCAATAGTTAGTGGAAAGGGACAGCGGTCACTGGCGTTTTGAGTACAGACGAGGCGGGATGCAACGAAAGTGTGGCACTAGGCCCGCTACTGAGTCGGTCACTGAGCACGATGCCGGTTCCTTGACGAGATATGCTTGTCGATCCGGAAGCCGAAGTACTAAAAAGAGATACCTTTGACCTCCAACGCTCGGAACCGCACGAAACCATGCTTAGAATTACAAGCAGTCATAAGCAAAACAGTGATGTTCGTCATTTCCATGCAAAATGCTGCACTTGTCTTCCAGCGCCACTAGAAGGTGGTGAAAAGAGCCTGTTGTTGTCTGATTCCTGGGCGGGTCACACAGATCGTACCCTTCTAGATGCAAGTTTCCCAAGCAAATATTTTACGCTGAAGATCGTGCCTCCGGAAACAAAATATTGCCAACCTCCTGACATTTACTTCTTTTGTCAATATAAAGATATCATAAGGATTACTGATTTTGTACGACTACAAGATGCCAAATGACAAGCGAAGGTACATGATCTTTATTTCATCATGAAACTTCTCTCTGAGTTTTACAAGCAATTTGCTGAACCTACGTATAAGCAAAATGTTCAAATGTTTGTAGAGTCTATGGGACTTAACTACGGGGTCATCAGTCCCTAAACTTACAAACTACTTATAACTAAGGACTGCACAAATATACATGCCCGAGAGGGGATTCGAACCCCCGGCCGTAGTGGCCGTGCAGACCGTGACTGGAGCGCCTCAATCCCCTCGGCCACCGCGGCCGGCTACGTATCAGCCTATGTTGCAATTGCTTGGCGAAAGCCAGGGTATGGCATTGACATACCAACATCGTTTTGAAAATGTAATTAGGGAGGCATTTGATACTGCGTGAATGCGAAAGTGATTTGGAATGTACTAACGTGGCTTTAGTGAGGTGCGCACATTGGTCTCTCCCACTTTATTTTAACCACTTCATCGAAATACCACATCTGCAATTTGGGGACTAATATAAGCATTTTCAGGTGTGTGCTACTGCTATATATGAGTGTTTGGCGCTATTATAAGTGTGGGTGTGTTTCACAGTGGTAGAGTGCGAGACTATGAATCCAAAGGTACGAGTTCGCTCCCCGCCAGGTCCTAGGATTTTTATCTGCCACTGTCTACTTCTTCCACTTCTGGCAATGTTGCTAATGTGAAAAACATCGAGTAGCACAGAGACTCGGAATCCACGTTAAACTATAACTAGCTGGGCAAATCAGTTCGAAGATCAGAGGAAGGCAACGGCATACCACCTCCAAACAGAACCATGCATAGTAAAGCGTTGTGGTGTTCAAACCAATCTTCAGATTGTTGAATGCTGTACCTTTTAAGTACTTTAACCAGAGAGTTTGAATATGTAATGATACGATGACGCTACTAAATTACATATAATTTCCTTCTTATGGTATTGATATCCTATTACTTCGTTTCTCTTTGTTAAAAAGTTACTTGAGGTACAATGCAACGGTTTACATGGAAATGACGCACACCACTGTCCTGTTTGTGATTGCCTATTATTCCAAGCTTGGTTTCGAGCGATTCCGAGAGTTCGAGGTCAAATGTGTCCCTTGTAAATGTGATTCCGGTAATCTTCAAAAAATTTCTCGAACAGAGCAAACTGTGGGACCTTATACAGGAGCTACAATGGTAGTTGCACGGTACGTCTGCTATAAAGCATTCACCGCCTGAACTGGGAGTGCACATGTGCGACTGTCCTCTTCGTGGTGTGCTGAAATAAAAGTTCCGTATCTGCATGCAGGAGGCACCACTATTAGTTAATCAGTGTTGGCTAATAAATTTGTTTGCCCTAGTTGTGCGCTGGACGTTTTATGGAAGTGGCAGGATAATTTGCGTACTGAGTTACGAACTGCTTAACGACGGACTGTGACAGTTACAGCGTCTGTGACTGCATTGACTGTGGCTTGCTAATTGAACTAAGAGATTTCTCGCACTCAAGTGTAGACATTTCCGTGTATCTCTAGTGTAATTCAGGTGAATTAAGGGCCTTGGGTTGTCAGGTAATAGTGTCGCCTCCTGATATTTAGTGGAACTGTGGTGCCCTTTCAGCATTAAACATTCGGGTGTTTCCTGCACTGGTAATGGTAATGAGTGCTGGTGAATATTAACTGATATTTCTCTTCAGATGCCGTGAGTGCTTGATATGTGTCACCGTTGTGTAGCGAGACCTCAAATGTACAGGCTCTGTATATACTGTTAACATGTCACGTGGCGTTCTAATCATTCACGGAAGACACCACTCTTCGAGCCAAACGATAATGCCGTTCGCAGTATTGTAACGAACGATATTCGCAGCTCAAATGTTCAAATGTTTGTATAGCTTATGGGACTTAACTACGGGGTCATCAGTCCCTAAACTTACAAACTACTTATGATCTAGCTAATACTAAGGACCGCACAAATATCCATACCCGAGGGGGGATTCGAATCCCCGACCGTGTTGGTCTTGCAGACCATGACTGAAGCGCCTCAGTCCCCTCGGCCACCGCGTATTCGCAGCTCCCGATAAAATGCAGTGTTTGGTTCAAGTTTTTCTTTTTTTTTAAATTTATTTATTATTGTTGTGGATTGTAAGCCTGGTCATATTGTATGTGTGCTGTTTTGTAAAACAAATTCTAAAATTTTGAAACATAATTCGCTTCAGTGCGGTTTTAATTCAAGTTTTTGTAAAGCTAGATTAAATTACTGGTTTAAATATTGCTTCCGTCCTGGCGGCCTCGCGTGATAATGTTGGTAACATGTGATGTTGGTATTAGCCACTTGCGTGACAACGCAATGTTTTGTCATGAAATTTTCGCTTTATGAGGGCAATTATTCTTACTGAGCGGACAATTGAACATACATGAAGCTGTCCATCACACAGCATAAACATCATTATGTATTTACTTCATGGTCTGCACGAAATATTAATCAAGTCATTCTACGTGGATTGCTAGGAATATTAACAACTTGGCAAAGATTTTTTTACCGTTGTTGATGCTGCCAACCTAATTACGGGAGGCCACCGGGGATAGTAGGTAAAATTTTACCAGATACTGTTCCATTACGAAAATCTGCAATCAGTTAAGTTGATTGGTGGACATTTATTTGGAGGGACTATTTCGTGACAATTGGTATCATTTCTGATTTCTTTAAATTCTTCTATGCATTGAGTAACAGCTTTGACTGATCTACAATCTTAGGAGGATTTATTAATTGGTCCATCTGAGGCTGTGCCTTAATATAATCTATTGTTAATGCCTTGTTAATAATAAATGTAAAGATTGTTTTTCAGCACGTCATTCAACAAGTCCTCGCTATCACACTCCTAATTGGTACAAAACATTTCTCGCGGCTAATCAAATGAATCTCTTGGGGGCGGGGGGGGGGGACAGGAGGCAGTGTAGTGTGGCAAAAATCATACCTGATCTTGAAGATTAGTTGGGAGTTCATATTATTATTATTATTATTTTTTTATTTTTTTATTTTTTATTTTTTATTTTATTTTTTTTTTTTTGAATGAAAGCTACAGATTTCGAATGTTCTTGAACATTAGACTTGTCTTTTTTATGGAAATTGTTTAGAAATTAAACCAACTAAAAATTTCAAAATGAAAAGACCCTTCGGCGACCGCTAAACACATCAGTGTGGGCAGAGTTGCAGCCTGGGAGAGTGAGCGGCCAGCCAACTCGCAGGCTGTAACTGCCCACACTGCCGTGTTTAACCCGTAAGCACACGCGTGGAGTAAGGTATATCCCGCTGTAGCTCGGTTCATAGGTAGCATTGTCAGACAGATTTTACAACTATGGCCTTCCATTTACCTTTCAATCGGCTGTTTCACCATATAATAATGTGCAAGTTCCTCAGTTGTAAGCAATATGTTGCTGAGTAAACTTGTGTTTTCAAGTGCCTGGGTAAAAAATACCCCACGCGTGTGCTAACGTAGCCACTGTATAGGGTGTCCAGAAAAGGACTCCCTGATTTCAAAATTAAATATCTCGAAAACAAAGATCGATAGAGGAATGCAGTAAACGGTATGTTTATTGTGAAAACTGTAAGAAGTTTATACAGCAGTTAATAGTTACAAAAGCTGCTAACAGATGGCGCTGTAATCGCCATACCTAATGCCTAGTATAAATAGTGATCCGAAGCCCAGAGCGATCAGTTCCACTAGTGAAACGTGAAAGGAGGTTAGCGTACCGAAGGAAGAGATTAAAACCATGTACTCCATTGAACAACGCGTTTTTCTGGTGCTGGAGTACCACAGGTTAGAAGAGAGTCCTACGGCAACAAGGCGAAGTTTTCAAGCACGATTTGCGAAAACCAGTCGTACGCTCTTCGCAAAATTTTACCGAACAAGCAGCGTAACTGATGATCTAGTGGGGCATGTTGGCAGCAAGCAAATTGCAGTTACGCCTGAAAATATCGCCACAGTTTCTGGAATTATTCAGCGAAATCCAATGTCATCCGTCCGTAGAATTGCATCTGAGACTGGTTTGAGCCTGGTTTGAGCCTACACATGTTTCCATTCAAAATTCAAACGCACCACGCCATACCTGTACGAGCTTTGCTAATCAGATGCTCACAATGATCGATAGTGAAGGATTTGATGTTGGCTGCATCTGGTTTACAGATGAAGCACACTTCCACCTGAATGGGTACATGAATAAGCAGAACTGACGATTTTGGGGTTCCGAAACACCATATTGGTGTGAAGCGAAACCCCTGTATTCTCCTAAAGTTACTGTGTGGGCTGTAGTATGCATTATTGGCCCTTTTTTTCATTCGAGAAACGGTCACTGGTGCACGTTACGTTGCAATTTTGGAACAATTTGTTGCCACACAGCAAGCGTTAGAGGACCGACCAGGTACTGAATGGTTTATGCAAGCTGGAGCCCGACCACATCGGACCGAACAAGTGTTTCGCTTTCTTGAGGAATACTATAGGAATCGAGTCACTGCTTTGGAATATCCCAAATTTACTGGTGCAGGCATGGATTGGCCTCCATATTCGCCGAATTCGACTCCCTGTGACTTTTTTTTTGTGGGTCACAGTGAAAGATATGGTCTACCCGAAGCATCCCGCCATGCTGGACGAGCTTGAATCGGCGATCTCTGTGGCATGTGAATCCATTTCGGTTGAGACACTACGAAATGTGATGGCGAATTTCATTCTTCATTTGCGCCACCTCTTTAGTGCCAATGGTGAACATTTTGAAAACATTGTGATGTGATTGTTTGCAAAGAGTGTTTTCATACGATTATTTCACTTACGTATGCTGATATGAGCTGTACAGCGTACAGCGCCATCTGTTAGCAGCTTTTGCAACTATTATTTCAAACTGCTGTATAAACTTCTTACAGCTTTCACAATAAATATACCGTTTACTGCATTCCTCTACCGATCTTTGTTTTCGAGATATTTAATTCTGAAATAGGGAGTCCTATTCTGGACACCCTGTAGCTATTGAACTATGAAGATAGATTACAGATTTTCAAATAGTATATAGATGGGATCATATGTAGAAAATATTATATAAATAATGAGTCTGAGAGCGAAAATGATCACATTTCTGTGAGTGATCAAACATAGATACTCAGCAAGAAGTGGTCGGTGATGAGTCAGAAACTGTAACAAACATCTCGAGTAAGCGATAAAGGATGGCACACTCTGGAAGTAATCTGCATCTCTCAGAAATGTGCGGACAAGATCTTGTAATATAGTGATTCTCCTTCACGAACTGAGGCTCTGCAGCCTGGAAGATGAGTCAGCATAGGAAATTTGATAATGCTTGATGATGATGCTGCCATTGATCCTGACTCTGAGGAACAGAAAAAAAGAGAAATAACATTCTACAATATTACTAAGGGAGGAACTGATGTAGTGGATGAGCTATGTGGGACATATAGTGTGTCTAGAAAATCCCGCCACTAGCCACTTACTGCGTTTTATAGACTTGTGAACCTCACTGGGATAAACTCACTAGTGGTCAACAGAGCGAAGTGTTCTGATTCGATGGAACCTGTCATTCAAAGAGATTTCCTAAAGGAACTAGTTCTGGAGTTTGTGACAGAACATATGACTTATCGTTCTACGTTGAAACACGTGCCTTCACCTGTCAAGTCTGCAGTGAGATCCACCACTGGATTGGAAGAGCCAAAACAGAAGAAAGCAAGATTGTCTTCAGGGAGATGTGGGTTGTGCCCAGGGAAAAGGACCGGAAAACCCTAACTATGTGCAAGATTTGCTGCAAAGTAATATGTAAGGAACATTCAGTTCCAGTTTGTGAAGAATGTAGTGATAATGATTCTGATTAAATATAAAAGACAAACTTTTTGTAATATGATGTCTTTGTCAGATTTAATTTTTATTGTAATTAGAAATGATTGTTTATATCCTAAAATAATTAAATACTTCCTAAAAATACTCTAATGTTGTCATTTATACACAAACATTCCAATTTCTCGAATAGCTTTTTAAAAAAATAATAGATATTTTTCCTAACTGGGGTAAAAAATACCCCATCGCAGAAGTGCTCTGCAGTTGACAACAATGCCGAGGCGACTCTTCTCTTCGGAGAAACATTTGCCCGGAGATGGAATTTGTTGACACTTGTCCGGAGCCCTGGACACTACAGACGGTGGACAGCGTGTTCCACCAAGTAGGCCTGCCCGCCGCAGGTAGCTTTGGGCTCGCTCGTCATCTGAGTTGTGAGAGTTCACTGGAAACTGGAACGGTCCGACGTCGTTACGTGGCACAACACGGCCGATTGGAAGCGCACGAGGAGTGCAAACAATGTGCTGTGTTCAGAGAAACGATCGTAATTAGGTTCGGCGTAGACTTATAAACTAACATCCAGTATATAGGCAAAGTATTTAAAAGGAGACCAAAAATTTAACTTTTCGTCTACTTTCGCTTTATCAACAAAATTTTAAAATTTTGTCTGCTATGTAAAGATGTAGTAGAGCCCAACTTTTTAAGTTCATAACTTCATTGGTTTTCGAGTTCTGAATTTTTAATTTGCTTCAATAATATTCTAGAAAACAAACTTTTTTGTACTTTCAAACGTCAGATATTTAGATACATTCACAAGACATAGTTCCGTGCATTCATTTTATGAGATGTATTGATCTTATGTTTTCAGTGTCTATTTTAAATTTCAGCCTTCAGTTTTCTTTAATTATTGATACTTAAATGTGATCATACAATGAACAGGTTACATGTTCGATACTATTAATGCATAGAAGTATGCAAACACGTGAAAACTAGTTCCTGCAAAAATTTAAGTCATAAGGAATGATGATACACCTCTTAAAATTACCGGCACCATAACCTCTCCTCCTGCTATTTATATGAGGTAACTTCTCGTAATTTTGTCACCAGTATTGGCTTTTTCTTGAATTTTCTGAATAAAAATCTACTCACAGACGTTTTGAGGAGGAGAAGTGGTATGGATATCTGATTGTAAACCTCTGCCTATTTCTTTAGAACTTCTTGAGTTTACTGAATAGAAGTTCAGTGTATTCCCTAACACAGTCAACAGACAAAGTAGCTGGTATGCTAAGATTGGCTGCCAGTTGTTTCGCTGAAGTTTTCCTGGAAATCATCCAACTTGTTTCTCCCTGTTTGAGTTTGTACCAACTTCGAATTAAAATGGTTCCGTTTAATTGTGACAGACATCATAAATTATCTTTGGCATACGCCGTGAGCCACAGTCTCTTTAACAGTTCGTATTTGAAACATTTCTCAGACGAAATCTTCTGCCATCTAAGAGTAAACTCTCCAAATACGTGAAATAGTGTAATTTTTTCTTTAATTAAAGGTTTAGTATGGAGACTTCCAGTAAAATGGAGACGAAAATAGCATAACGGTAGGGTCAGACACATCAACATATCTGTGGAGGATGCCTAATATGTATAATCTATGCTTAGTGTTCTAAATAAATTGATTTTAGAGATATGACTGAATAAAGTCGTCATATTTTAGCAAAGATAACTTTCCAAACAGTATCACTATGAAAATATATTTTTGGTTACAGGAGGAACACTTAACGAGTTGATCTGCAGTCACATCAAATTACTATACTGATCTTCAGCTAGCAAATGGTTGAGAAGTTTTACTGATTTTCATGTTATGTTGACAGGATGGAGACTTGTCTACAACTAGAACTTATACACCTTCAGCATTTGCGTTATTAGTTTCATAGCAAAATTAGTCTCGTAGACTTCTTTTTCCTCAATGTAAATTTGCAGCTACGATTATGTCACTGTTAGAATTGCTTGTACATGCTGCTCTTTTAGGCACAGGCGAAATCCAACCACAGAATCTCCCAGGCAGATTTCAACTTAAGAGCTTTTCTTCGAATTAGCTTTACTGAAAAAGTGGTATCATTATATCTTTAGCGAAAAAGAAAATAAATAATATTAATTGACATTCAGTGTTTTATGTTTACTGTTCAAATCAAATGCGAATGATATGTAAATTTATCATTTTGAATTTCGTCCTAAAACTGGAATAACGCTGTGAAGTCATAAGACCTAGCATGTTACGTACTTGGCTGGCACCACTGGATCTTTGATCACCAAAATAGTATAAATCTTATGAATTTCATCGTCCGTTCTCATATATTGAATTCGTCAGTTGTCGTTACTACAACAGTCTTAAAAATACCGGGTGATCAAAAAGTCAGTATAAATTTGAAAACTTAATAAATCACGGAATAATGTAGATACAGAGGTAAAAACTGACACACATGCTTGGAATGACATGGGGTTTTAATAGAACCAAAGTACAGGATGGTGCTCTACCCCATACTGCTAGACGCGTGAAAGATCTCTTGCTCGCATCGTTTAGTGTTGGTCATGTGCTCAGCCGCCACTTTCCTCATGCTTGGTCTCCCAGCCCAGTCCGTGCGATTATTGGCTTTGGGGTTACCTGAAGTCGCAAGTGTATCGTGATCGACCGATATCTCTAGGGATGCTGAAAGACAACATCCGACGCCAATGCCTCACCATAACTTCGGACATGCTTTAAGTGCTGTTGACAATATTATTCCTCGACTACAGCTATTGTTGAGCATTTCCTGTAAAGAACAACATCTTTGCTTTGTCTTAATTTGTTATACTACTTATTGCTTTTCTGATCAGATGAAGCGCCATCAGGAGAACATTTTTTGAACTTTTTATTTATTTATTTATTTTAATAAAACCTCATGTCATTCCAAGCATGTGTGTCAATTTTCACCTCTCTATCTACATTATTCCGTGATTTATTAAGTTTTCAAATTTATACTGACCTTTTGATCGCCCGATATTTGCTACGATACGTGTTAATGAAACACCTTGAAGCGATACACGGTTGCTTACTGCTGTGTTGTAAGCGTCAGCCAGCTCGCAGGAGCGCCTGTGGTGATCTTCTGGACTTGTTAGTTCGCCTGTACCTGCGAAAAGCCGGCTAGCACAGCAAGAGCCCCGGCTCCGTGCAAGTGTCACTCCATGCAGATGTCACTCCGGGTAAGTGTTCCAACCTCGTCCTTATCGGCAGTATCAAAATATCGTTAAACTACTGCCACCACCGCCACATCTCTCCATCCAAACTGATGACGAGCTAACTACGCAAATCGCGTAATTTGATAAAATAAACACGAAAATTCCAACAGAGACTGCTGTCGCACGAGCCACCACCATGGAATGCAATTAGAAATGGATGTCCCTGGTTCACATGGATGCCCAAATCTTCCTTCCCCCCCCCCCCCCCCCAGCCCCCATCTCCGCTCCCTTGGTTACCACCTGCATTTAATTCGGAGCATGCATTTTGCCGCTGTGTTTCCATGCTTACGTCGGTGTTGGAGGTATTTGCACTTTGGACACCCCTCGGTTTGAATGTGAAGGTCGCGCAGAGGAAACAAAGAGTGTGCAACTGCGGGATTACGTAAGGGCATAAGACGGGCGCAGCACAGAGGTGGGCGGCGGCAAGCTGTGGGCGGCAGCGCTTGTTACAGCCATAGCCACTGACCAGGGCGGGCGTGGCGGATGACCTGCATCATGCACAGTGCGCGACCAGGGTTGCCAACTTAGTGGTTTTTCCACTAAATCTGCTCGTTCTGTGTACCTGTTACCGCACAACAAACCTGCGACCCATCAAAATTCGTTTGTACCATACTTGGTGTTCCCCTTGTGTGTTCCGTCTGTTTCGAGTGGTCGTTTTCGTACAGACGTTAGAACCAAAATTGTAGGGCTCCCTCCTGTACAGTTTCATTGATGAACGTTTAAGTGAGGTTAGGGCACTTTTTACGTAAGAGCATGCATTGCGAATAGAGTTTATTCAAATGTTCAAAAGTTTGTTAAGCTTAAGGGACTTAACTGCGCGGTCATCAATCCCTAAACTTACAAACTACTTATGAATTACCTTATACCAAGGACGACTCAGACATCCATGTCCGAGGGGAGGGGGGAGATTCGAACCTCCGACCGTAGCGGCCGTGCAGACTGTGACTGGCGCGCCGCAGACCGCTCGGCCACTGCGGTCGGCCGGAGTTTATTAATGGCGAAAGGAAAATAAATAGTGGGCGTTCTTGTCAAAGCCTAAAACTCAAAAAAAGGGAAAGTGTACTCCAAACATTTCAAAATACTCAGTTTTAACAGTGCTTCGTCCGATGTAGTGTATAAAGTGCATCGGTTTGTGTGTTTCGTTTGTTTATCTGCGACCGCCGCTTCCAGACAAGTGTCGCAATCGATACGTTTTAAACAATGTCTCCGAGTGCTCTTCGTCTTGTCTGTCTTTTGATGTCATAATGCATGTTCTTTAACGTCACCGTGGCTCGTTATTTTAACTGACTACGTATGTTTTATTCATCTGTCAAAACTGTCATTTCTCCAAGTTTTGTCGTCTTCTCTATGTTTTCAATCTCCATTGTTTTAACTCCATTTCGTGTTATGTCTTCACGCCCATGTTTTTTTTCTGTTTCTCTCGGCTGAAGAGAAGCACTTAATGCTGCTGCCAACCTACTGGCACGTATAGTTCAGTATAAAATAACAATAAAGGGAAAAAAATTCAAAATACATAAATTTATTTATTCAAGAAAATATATACCATCAAACAATGGCCAATCATACGAAATAGCACCTTTTTTAGTTTTTTCTTCCCTTATACGTAAGTGTCCAATAACGTCGAAAATTTTTATTGTCTAATAGTTACTTTTTAGTGGAAATGGTACTAATTAAAACACGTTTAATTATTTATGACTAGCTGCAAAACCGGCGTCGCCCGGTTACTTATTTATTGCAATCCTTTTCTCCCCCTCCGCTTTCTGTCTGTCTCGTCCTCCATCTACTAATTTCCCTCCTAAATATGAAAACATACTTATATATGTCAAGTTTCATGGTGACTGGTCAAACTGTGTCAAAGTCGCAAGGTACCCTCCGCCATGCAGATTATAAAAATTTCCTTAATGAAAACATACATTCTGTGCGGACTTCCATGGTAACCAGACAAACAATTTGTATATCTGTTTTAACGTACCGTCCGCCATGCACCTACAGACGCTACGAAAGTTAGCCCGTGTATTAATTCGGGGGACATAACCTATCTCCATTCCACGTTTCATTCAGATCCGTCCAGCAGGTTCAGCGTGAAGAATAAAACTTGTTAACCCACTGTAAGGTACCCTACGTCATACACTATACAGTGGCTTACGAAAGGTAGCCCATGTATTACTGCACAGTATAACCTATTTTAATTCCAAATTTCATTCAGATCTGTCCATGCATTTCAGCATGAAGGAGCAGCAAACACATATTAACCCATTGTAAGGTACCATCCGCCACGAATCATACTGTGGCTTACGAAAGGTAACTCATATTAATCAGGGTATAAGCTTCCTCTGTTACAAATTTCATTCATAGCGTGAAAGCATAAGAAACGAATTAAATAATTGTAAAACATCCTCCGCCATGCAGCATACGAAGTTAATTTTAGTATGCCTATAACCTTCGCGCTATGGCCGTCCATAAAATACGAACAAGAAGACAAACACTAATTTTTATATATTAGATTTATTTTCCAATTTGCATTAAAATGATACATTGGTAAAATCCTTCTGCTGGTGGTTTCCACCCCAATGATTCAGTAGGCCTGGTATGAATCAAAGCTGACAGCAAAAAAATAAAAAAATATAAATAAATAAAAATAAAATAAAGAAAGGGCTTTTAAAAATCTGAATGAAGTATGCTTCCCACTGAAGCATATTACGAAACACTTACATAAAATTCACTTGGTGTGAACAATATTTATGTTTAAATGTTTCTTTGATGTTTATCAGCCAGAAAAATGCAACATAACTTCCAGAAAGAGCTGCTTTTTCAGAAATTTTATTTCATTCGAAACTTTACCAAAATCTGAAAACTGTTTAGTCACGTTAATTAATTGAAATGACTGTAGGTAATCTGAATATATTAATACTGCACAGATAAACTGAATTATTTAATCATATTTAAAAATTTCATCAGGATCGGAATACAACTGTAAAATCTCACGAAGTCGATATGTAAAGTATCCTCCGTCATGCACCATCCAAAATTTTATGTGAGAGTGACCTTCCTCTTGTTTTGAAGATCAAGTATGCAAAAGTCATGAAGATTTTAGGATGATTAAAGTGTCCTTATTCGCATGATGCCACAGGTTTTCAACCATATAATTGTTTATGGCGTCGTATCTCCTGAACTATATGTCGTAAGCAGTTCCTACCCCTACGTCAATTTTTACCTCATGGAAGGAATATGTGTACCAATTCTGGTTGAAATCGGTATAGTGGTTTAGCAGACGTCGCATGATGCAGCACTTTTCCGCGCATTTCATTGTTTATGACGTCGTATCTCCTGAATTATTTGTCGTACATTCATTTAATGGTGCCTACGACCATCGCGAAAGTGCAAGGAATATGTTGTCAGTTTCATCAAAATCGGTTGAATGGTATGGACGCGCATAAAATACGAACACAGAAACCTTCATTTTTATATATTAGATAACGAACGATTTTTTTTTCGCCTTAGAGATGTTTCGTCTTTTGTTTGAGAAAGCTAGTTGAAAAAATACTAGATCCTAATGCAACCTTTTCAATATGACGGGAAAACAAAGCAAACAAGACAAACCTGAAGAAGACACAAACCATATCTACACTTGGAATGAGTTCCGTGAGAAGAGTTTAACTTCCGATGTCAGCAGGCGCTACTTCAGTTCCTTGTTTCTGCGCAACCGCAATGCGCAACATGATCGGAAATTTAGAACTCCATCTCTGCAAAAGCTACAGATCTTGTGACGTCATAAACGCACTCGCGAACTGGTTGGCGGCTGATTTACCTGCAGACACGAAAGGTGCAGACATTTCGAGTAGTCAGTCGCTCGTCTAGAAGGGGCCTAGAAACTGCTGTCTGCTTGGCGCTGTGTCCGTAGTGCAGACAGATGCGTCCCAGGCAGAGGTCCCGAGTTCATCGCCCTGGGCTCTCCTAACAATAGAAACGCAGCCAGCAGCGCGGTGACGCAAGGCCGACGAGGCGCTTCAAATGTCTTCACTGCGTAAACTGACAACTACTTCTGTTTAGCTCACATACTGTAACACCTCACCTCCGCACTATCCTTGTTTCTTGAACTGATTCGCGTGGTAAACAAAAGCTGAAATATACGAAGCCTCAACTTTAATGTTACTGTGTAAACCTTCAAGCGCATTGCGCATTACCAAATGGCCTCCAAAGTCTTATAGATAGCCAACTACCATTTAAAAATCATTTTTTTAATGACAACGCGTTCTGTTTAGTAGATGAATTTTTATAAATAAATTAGAAATTTCATAAAAATAGATACATAGCGCATCACCTAATATCATGTAGAGATATCATACACTGCCGCGTTGCGCATCATTGGGAAATGTCATATTCATGATCTACAGAACATGTACTAATGTAATCTAATCGAAAAACAGCCTCCGTCAATCCGTTTGCAGAACTACGTTTATGTTAATAAGCAAGACAACATAAGGAATGTGGGGGATAGTGCAACGTCAGTCTCGTCCTATCGCTTTTACACGTTAGACAGTTTGTTTCTGACAAAAAGTATTCCTCGCAACACCGTATCGATAGATTTGTACCGCATACATGGAAAGCAGATTCATAAATCGAACGAAATTGTTAGCTGGGTGATGGTGACATATGACCATTGTGAAGGAAAATAAGAAGGCGACAGTTGCGGAAGTTGTCAAGGGAAACCCCCCTCCCTCACATTTAGTGCTAAGATGGCCCAATGGATAGCCCGACACAGACGCAGATTAAGCATGGAAACAGAAAGATGTGCGAGACTGTGAAAAAGAAGTAAAATACGAAGTGTGAATAGTCAAGCTGAAGATGTGCAACACTGGGCATTGCTATAGCAGTGACATCGTGGTTCTTTCGTCACGGTGCTGAATTGCAAAGCGGGTTACGAATCACAGACGTTTGTTCGCTGTTTAAGTTTTGCATCGTAAAAGTTAAAACTGTAAGGTAAATCCCGATATTGAATGGCAGGTAACGAGGAAGGTTCCGATAGCTACATTGATGCGTATTATATATCGTACATAAAGTGTGAAAATTGCAAAAGGTTCCACTGCATACCTTTCTTTAATACAAGACTATTCTTACGATCAAGAAAACAGCAACCAACTACATTTAATTACACTATTTATTTATAAAATAGCGCCGCTACCGGTTTCAAACATTACAGTTCATTATTAGACGGCTGTTCATGTCCAAATACAATTCTTTTCATCTACATTTTGATTATGCTTATAATTTTGCCTTGTGCGAAAAGTTCTTGGGTAGGTGGTACCATCAAAAAATCGGCTGCATTACTTTGCAGTGTTGTTTGCTGCAGTTATTAAAGCAATTGGCACTTTGTGTTACAATTATTTCACTTAATAGGAACAGAATAGCGTGATTCATCAGATACACAATCACACACTCCAAAATGTTTTTTTTTTTTTCCTTTAATAATAAAATATGGATCTCCACTTCAGTGTTGCTTCAAGTAAAGCTTTTTAAATATTCCCAACGACAAGTTTTAACTGGAAGTTTCGTATGTTGCAAAGTTGTCATTTCCATACCACCAATCTTCAAACACGTAACCCAGTCTTTAACAATAACTGCCTGGCAGAAAATCTGGGGTACAGGAGAGGTGTACGAAGGGGAATGTTCGCTACTGACTCACCGACTATTTCACATCATTGCTGTCACAGGCCAACGAGCCACACGAAAATATTATTATTATAATCCACAACGACTTCAATGACGCACCATTGAAATATCCGTATGCATTCTTCACTGGCGGAAACAATCCGTTCTGCTGCGCTGACACAGTTCATTATCTGGCCAAGAATAGCAGACGTACTTATTCGACACTGCCTGCAAGTTGCTACTAGCAGTGATAAATTATCATCTTGTGATGTTGCAGCTCTGTGTCTTCCGTGCTTGCAGTATTAGATTTGTGGTTGATTCCCCCTTATGCAAGACACTCTTTCTGTTTTAATACCGAAACTAGTTTCGGCACTTATTGTGCCATCTTCCGTGGGTTTCTGGTGTTTATTTTGTTGTGTCATTCGCAGGATTTGCATGTACATTAATTGTGGAATGACAAGTTTTGACAGCTTGTCATCTTTGAGCTGTGGTGTTGCTGCTTGTTTGTTTGTGACGTGTTCTTATGTTTTATGGTTTTCAGTGCGATTTCTGCTGTGAAACACCACTGTTTACATAGCCATTTTTTACAGCTCAAACATGGCAGGCTGTCAAAACTTGTTATTCCACAATTAATGCACATGCAAATCCTGCGAATGACATGATAAAGTTAACACCTGAAACCCACGGTCACCTACATACAATGGGAATAACAGAAGAAGGCCCTAAATGTAGCATCTGTGATAACGGTGATGAAACTGCATCACATCTAATCTTCGAATGCATTGCATTGGAGAGCAAAAGGCACAGAACATTTGGGACAACCAGACCCGAAGAAATTGTGTCTAATAAAGAACTGGTAAAGGGACTCCTTGAACTGTTCAAGGGCATTGGTTGGCTTTACTAGATATACAGAGAGCGATACCGCACAATAAACTTAGTTTCGGTGCGGGCAGTGGCGGGTTGGACCAAGACTGTTTTGGCTTCCCTGAGAAAATCAATCAACCCACGGAAGATGGCACAATAAGTGGCGAAACTAGTTTGGGTAGTAAAACAAAAAAAGTGTCTTGCATAAGGCGGAATCAACCACAAAAATGCAGTGATAAAGGTCAGGAATGTAATTTTAGCGCTGGCAGAGATAAGTTAGCTATTTTAAACCGTAGCAGGGAGCTGGGCGTTCTCCCCGCCCCCTGCCCCGGCCCCACCCTGCAGTGTACCCCTGCAACCGGACGCACCCCAGTGAGCCACCCCCCGGCAGTGGGGCGTCGTTGCCAAATCAGCGAGCAGAGACGCGCCGTGATTTGCAAGTCTGCCCTGGGCACAGCTGCTGGGGCGACCTCGACGCCACCGGCGCAGGCGGCGCCCGTGTTTTGTTTGCCGGTCTCCGGATGTCGGATGTTGGCCACGCGTGTCCTTCCTGTCCCGCTGCATCCTTCCCCCTCGTAGCTGCAAAAACTGCGTCTCTGCACTGCCATAAACTCGTCACCGTCGTCGATGATCAAAACAAATCACAAAACATTACTATATGCTGCTACCGACGGGTAAACGTACGTTTCTGAAACGAACAGTACTGACTTCAATATATATAAAAGAAAGTAGTGTTAGTTACACTATTTATAACTAAAAAACGTCTGACCGATTTGACTCAAAATTGGTGGGGAGGTAGCTTAGAAGCAGGAGACGGACATAGGCTACTTTTTGTCCCGTTTGACCTCGTCTTATATCAGAATTTGACTAAAAGTGAAAGTACGCATGCAACTGCGATCATTTTCTCGATTCTCCAACAATCAGATTATTCATCCGCTAGCCGGCCGCGGTGGCCGAGGAGACTGAGGCACTTCAGTCACTGTCTGCACGGCCACTACGGTCGACGGTTCGAATACCCCGTCGGGCATGGATATTTGTGCCGTCTTTAGTATAAGGTAGTTCATAAGTAGTTTGTAAGTTTAGGGACTGATGACCCCGTAGTTAAGTCCCATACGCTTAACAAACATTTGAACATTTTAGCCGCGGTGGAGTAGCCGAGCGGTCTAAAGCGCCTCGCTGCGGAGCGCGAGGTTGCTCGCCGTGGACGTTCGAGTCCTCCCTGGGGCATGGGTGTGTGTGTGTGTGTTGTCCTTAGGTTAGTTTACCTAGGTTCAAGTAGTTTGTAAGCTACGAACTGATGACCACGCAGTTTGGTCCGATAGATTTACAAACATTTGAACATCCGCTACTCGCCTAGCGACCAAATACGCTGTAACATAACGAACAAATACGCCAAGGATGTTAGAATAAAGGGAGATGGGATTATGCACACAAGGTTAAAAGTGTCAGACAAATTTAATATGAAACGTTGTATATTTACAGGACCCTCCGTATTGTTCTTACCTCCATGATGTAATCGGTGGTGATCATATCTTTGGAGCATTGCAAAGATAGAATTGATGTTATTTAGTGGTATTTTTGTTGTTACAAACAAATTAAGTACAGATCGTGGTTTTTTTTTAGAACAATGCCTCCATTGCGTCGACGTAATGTCGGTCGGCGTACGTGCAACGCAATCTTTAGTTACGTGATCGTAGTCAATGAGGCCGACAAAGGGTGTACACAGCGCTTGGAGGTAAGTCGAAAAGAAATTCTCAAGCGCGATCCGTTATGTTATGACTCTGAAACAGGGGCGCCGACTCCGTGGGTGCTCCGGGGCTCGTGCACCCCCCCCCCCCCCCCAAAGAATTTTTTGGGGGTGCTGAGCACCCACATAAAACTGAGGTGGAAAATTAAAATTCTATAAAAAAAAAAGCTTCAAAAAAACCTTGGGACTATATTAATACTGCCACAGATGTCATGAAGTTATCTCAAAGTGATGAAAGTTTCGATGAAGTATAAAGCTCTTGCTTGGAACTGACCAAAAAAATTTGATATCGGTCTTCAAAATCTAAAAATATTTCTTTAAACCTTGGTGATGGTGTTCTACCAAACGCTTTTTTCAGAAAGAATAGCTTCGCACAAAAAGTGTTAGATTAGTGTACAGTGAAAAATTATTTTATTGGTCGTGTAGAAGTTACTTATATCGAAATATCCACTTCAGCTAATTAGATAGCTTTATTGTAGTGTCCTAATGCAGCCATGCTTTCCTTTTCTTCCTCCTCCTTCTTCCTTCTAACTTTAAAAAGCCAGACAACTGCCTATTTACTTTCATCAAGTATTGCTGATTCAAAAATGCATGAACATGATTTTCAGGAGGGTTTGTTTTCGAACATTTGTGAACCGTGGTACAGAGCATCCACACTGATTTTCAAAAGTCGGCGTCTCTGCTCTGAAACAAAGGGTACAGTCGAGTTCGACTCCCTCAGTTGCAGTTTACGCACGAAATAATCTGTCGTCGACAAAACGGACGGCCACGCGTGGCAATTATAATAGAAAGTTTGGGGTACAGATACAATCCAGCAGTCGATTACGCAGCGGGTGCATCAATTGGCTTCGGAACAAACTGTCACCATCTACAATTTAACTGGCTATCTCAAGCTCTGCCACGATTGGTCGGCTTCATTCCCACGATCCAACAGCTGTTGCCAACATAGCTATACCACGCATGTGTCGAGGATTGTAAAATTTTTCCGGTATGTAGCCATGTTTTTAATCGTGTTTCAATTAGATTCCTAATAAGACAAGAAATGAACGCAACACAAAGACTTTCGAAACGTTGTATTGCCATCCCACTTATTTTATTTCAATTAATTGTTTTGTTTGTTTCATATGGAATTTAAAGTATGATCATGCTACAATTACTTTGTATCTAATTCAAAAACTCTTGTTTTCATATGGAATTTAAAGTATGATCATGCTACAATTACTTTGTATCTAATTCAAAAACTCTTACGAAGATATACATGTTCTGTAAAAAAACATTTCTATACTGCTTGCTGCGAGAAAAATATGCTAAACTGTGCTGTAAACATGTGCGGTTTTGTTTTTTTCTTCCCGGTCATTTTTAACATAAAACAGGAAAGTTGTTTTATGCATACACTTATAATCATACGACTTCAATCCCCAATCAAGTTCCCGATTGCAATAACAATAAATAAGATCAGAGAGCTGGGAAGGAGGAGACAGAGTATGGGGGATTGAAATGGATTTAAAAAGAGGAGATGATATAGACGCAGAGAGGAAGGGGAGGAGATGGATATGGTGTGAGGTAAGAGGGAGGGGTGTGATGATAACGGGAGGAGGAGATGGACAAAGGAAGGGGAAGGAAGGGATAGGCATAGGGGGAAGCTACTGCGAATCGTTGCCGGGTTTGCTAGTAAAAAATAAAAATAAAGAAACAGGAAACTCTTGTTACAGTCGCACGCTTTCACGTATCATTTCAATACGATAAGATAAAATTTCACACGCAAAAGATCCTTTCAATGCCTATTTATATTCAAAGCCAACATAAAACAAATGTTCTATTCACATAAATGTACTACTGGAACCTATGCTGAAAATGCGCATGTATGAAATCAAACACTCATGAATTTCCTGTCTGCAAGGGCCGGGGCAAACCTAACAGCCGATCCGCAAAATTGCCGCATCCCTTATATATATAACCTACTCTGACGTTAAAATCTGTCAAGTTTTTGTATGACAATTCTGCTGTTATCTGTTTTCATAACAAAAATAAATACATTTGGCAGTTATATAAAAGACACAGATGTATACATGCAAGCTTAATATATAAAGGAAAAAAGTTTTTACGAAAAATCTAGAAACGTCCTTGACTCATTTGTTATAAATTTTTATACCACACTGATAAACATTCGGAAGGATTTTTGGAATATAAAGAATTTCCAAATATTTCCATAATAAATTTCGAGTAATCTGGCCGGAGACCTCACGTCCGGAAGTGTCATCCAGTGCCAATATGAGCACTTCTGTATCTTCGTCACTGTGAAACAAATTGGTCCGGCCGCGGTGGCCGAGGGGACTGAGGCGCTCCAGTCACGGTCTGCACGGTCACTACGGTCGGGGGTTCGAATCCCCCCTCGGGCATGGATATTTGTGCCGTCCTTAGTATTAGCTAGTTCATAAGTAGTTTGTAAGTTTAGGGACTGATGACCCCGTAGTTAAGTCCCATAGACTCTACAAACATTTGAACATTTGAATTTGAAACAAATTGGTCTTACTATAAGCTCTTTGATTTCCATAGTTAGGGAGGAGGTATAAATGACCGCAACAAGGGAAAAAATCTATTAAATATGGGCTCTACGATGAATACATTAAGAGCTACGAGCAATTGACCAGAGACATCTAAACATTAGAGGACCGAATATGAACACGCAATCAAAGCTCTAAGGAATGAATTTTAGACCCCGTGTTTACTAGACATTGTGTTCCTGTTTTTGTCCATATTACTTCTTGCAGTAGTATAGGTTTGTTTCACAGTGTAAAAAAGTAAAGGAATGCTCATAGCGTCAATGAATGACGTTACCGGACTTGGGTTCTTTACCAAATTATTATGCATCCATTCTCCTGTACAAATGCTCAAAGATTGTAACAGAATTTCCGAACACCATGTATGTAAGAAAGAGTGGTTACCACGAATCTGCAAATATAAAGGGAGAAGGAGGATATACACAGTGCGGTAAGGGGTTTCTTAGCCGTTATACGCCGGTTACGCTTCACTGCCTGAAGACGTCTTTTCCCTATTATGGTAGAGTTCTGCTGCTAAAGGTAGCACTGATTTTAAGCGATCACGTTTGCTTCTGACTACTACATATTTGGCATCACTCTTTAAAGTGATTTTTGGCCTATCCTTTCGAGGTCGGACCATATTTTAGCCAGTATCCACTTGTCGCTGCGAGGTATAATAACTCTTCTTTCATCACACTTACAGGGTGTTCCAAACTCCCAGAGCGATATAAAGCAACTAGAATATAGAAAATCATATAGTACTGCATCATCGGAAATGCTCTCTTTTTGCGGTACTGACGACACAAAACAGAGAGTGACCAAACTCGTTTATGATCAGTACGGCAGATAAAAAAGACCATAACGATCGCCATCAAAGAAACAGCTGGAAATTACCTCGCCCGGACAGGGCTGCAGGGCTACCGCCTCCGGAACTTCATATCCCCAGCACGTAGGCGGTGTGAGTCCCTCATCATCGACCAGCTTCGTTATTTACGACTCTTTTAATGGTGGTAGGTGTCGCAGCACGAATCTAGTCTCAACTCCTTCAGTCAGATGCTCCACCTGACAAGTATATTTTTGACACCAGTAAATCTTCCTTTAACCCGACGAAATCGAAGTCGAAAAGCAAATGATCGTTAAAGCACTGAATCAGCATACAAATAAGTCAAAACAATCTTCGGCGACATTAAAAGTACGGTTGGTAATATTAAGAAAACATTAAATTTCCACTGTCAAACGTAAAGCAGAGAGAGGAGATAGGTGGAACCACAGTTACATATTAATAGAGTGCCAAATGCCTTTGTAGCTCAATCCTGACGTCGCCATCTTGCTTTACCTCAGGTAAAATTTTTCCATATGATACAACTATAATCTGAGACGAAATGACTTTCTAAGCTTTACTAGCTAGTTTAAACATTCTGTGCATTTGAGCTAATACTTTCGTAGTAGTTAAATTTAACACATACATTGTAAAATCGTGTTATGGGAAGAACAAGTTACATACAGTTAAAGGAGACTAAAGTTATCCGGAAAAAAAAAAAAAAAAAAAAAAAAAAAAAAAAAAAAAAAAAAAAAAATAGAAAAAAACACACGACAAGCAGCACTTTTATAACGACTGTAATACTGAAAGAAAAGCCGTAGATGAATGAAATTGGTAACAGAATTAATGCAACCCATTACAGTATGTGTTAAAGCTTACTCTGTACGAAATATAACAGCCATTGACCATTACGGCAAAACTCTAAAAAGACAGCGTAGTTACATCAGTGTATGCCTATTTTTACGACGGTTTTATGTGACTGCATACACGATTCCACACGCGTATATAGTACAGAAATATGGCGACGAGACTCCAGTGACACCAATAATACTGAATACGGCATTGCCAGTCTAGTCAGTGTCAATCAGAGATGCTAGCAGCAGTATGGTTTGCTCTTTCTCTTTCTCTCTCCCTCTCAATTCAGTCTAAATCTCAGCTCAGTGTAAGCATTCGCTCAGTTTGTGGAGTCATGTTCGTTTGTGAATATTTAATTAAAATGAAATACTAGTTGAATATGGAATAAATACGATGAAGTGGAAAAGATAACATTCCACAGAAATTTCTGAAATAATTAGGCAAATTGGCAACCATTTAACGAACGAACGCTGTACACAATCTATTCGACTGTAGACGTACTATCAGACTTTCGAAAAATACATCATCCACGCAATTACTAAGTCGCCAAGAGCAGGTAAGTCTGAGAACTGCCGCACTATCGGCTCATGCATCCAAGCTACTGACAAGAGTAATTTATAAAGAAGAAAAGAAAAAAAATTGATGACAATTAACTTGAATTGAGGGATGGTAACGGTACCAGAGAGATGCAGTTCTGATATTCCACTTGACAATGGAAGCAAGATAGAAGAAAAAATTAAGACACGTTCACAAGATTTTTGGTACTAGAAAAAGGATGCGACAATGTTAAATTCGTGCAATTTGTTCGAAATTCTGAGAAAAGGAGGAGTAAAAACGGGTGATAAACGAAATGTATAAGAACCAAGATGAAAGAGTAAGACTGTGTGACAAAGAAAGGAACTCTTGGATTGAAGTGGGTGAAAGACATGGCAGCAGTCTTTCAGCCCTGCTGTTCAATATACACATGGAAGAAGGAAATAAAACAAAGTTTCCAAAGTGGGATAATAATTTATAGTCTGACGATATTGATGAGAAAGTGCAGAATTATAAGTTCAGTTTACTGGAATAGATAGTTTTATTATATAATAAGGACCGAGAAAAATGAAAGAAGCGACAAGCTAAACATCAAAATTTGTGATGACACCATAGACCAAGTTAAGGATGTCTCCTATGTTAGAAGTAAAATAATCCACGACTGACAAAGCGAAGACGACATAAATCACGTGTTTGCCTTCTGCTGATGAGAGCCATTTCGAAGTGAGCGTCTGCCTGCTAGATTACATAGTTCAGTGCTACAAAATTTTTGTTTTCAAGTGTTATGCAATCTGCAATATCTGACTAATAAATTCAATAATGCCAAGATATAGAGATAACTCTACACCTAAACGCGAGAAATTATCCACAAACTGTTTCTCTTGTTTGCGTGATATCGTTAGCAGCTTAAGCAGCAAGCGCATGAAGCAGCTACTAGGCGGGGGAACTTCTCCTTCCACCTGCATGCGCAGATCACGCCGCTCAGCCGTCACTGGGAGCGGACGAACTAGAAGAACGAACAAGTTCGCGGCTCTGCGCTCCCGATCGCGAACTATTATGCGCAAGTCAATTAGAGGGAGCTGTAGAGCGTAAAACCTGTATGGGAAAGCGAAGTCTAGAACGCAGCCAGCAAATAACTGAGTGCGTATGGTGTAGGTTGTCGCAGGAGAGGAACTCCTGGTGGGCCACTTGGAACCAGTCATAGCATGCTTCCTATCGATATCCCGGTGTCTTCAAGACGGTCGCCCCAACGAAACTGCTTCGTTTGTTGGTTTCCGTGTCGCTGTTGTTGAGAAGGCATTTAGCCAGTGTCCGCTATCGGGCGAGTAAAGCCGTCAACGAGCAGAGGGGGCTGAGGCAGGGGGAGACAGGAGAGGGTATCGGGTTACGCAGAGCGCAGGCAGCAGGCAGCCGCTGCCCGGGTTGTTGGGGGCAGGATGTGCCGGCGGACAATAGGCAGGACACACAGGGGACAGGCGAGGCGAGCATTAATTGCTACACCCTTAACAATAAGCTTAATTACTCCATTCCGTTCATCATAACCCATGTTTTTAGGAAGTCCCTAATTGTGTCACTAATGATGCAACTGCAAAAACTGCACCAGTCAGGATTTTTCATGCTTAGGACAGCGTGTTTTGAAAAATTATTATCATTTCCACGTGAATTTCTTTACTTGTACATTTTTGTGGTGTTTCCAAGCGTGATTTTCTGCCTCTCCTGCACTGTAGTTCCTTTTTATAGTTTGTACTGCAACCAAGCCGCCTCACAACTTTACTTCCGCCAGTACCTCGCCTCCTACTTTCCGAACTTCACAGAAGCTAATCTGCGAAACACGCAAGACTAGCACTCCTGGATGAAAGGATATGGTGGAGACATGGCTTAGCCACAGCCTAAGGGATGTTTCCAGAATGAAACTTTCACTCTGCAGCGGAGTGCGCGCTGATATGAAACTTCCTGGCAGATTAAAATTGTGTGCCGGAAAAGGGACTCGAACGTGGGACCTTTGCCTTTCGCGGGCAAGCGCTTTACCGATCTTAGGCTGGATCTTGGTCTCATTAGACAATAGGTGTCTGGTACAGATCGGTTACTGCTACTACTACAGCACGTTATGGTGGAGTTAGAACGTATGTTATCCTGGGGTTAGTGAGATGGGAGACATTACATCCGATGTAACGATGAGATAAGGACTTTCCCGTAAGACCATTTCACGAATGCACAGTGGCGTATCCAGGAGGGGGGGCTGCTGTCGGGTTGCAGACCCCCCCAGACCATGCTGTAGCCCCCTCCAGAGCCTCCTGCAACCTCCCTCACCCTCAGACCATACTTAAAAAAATCACGTTAGGTCGGATTGTCCTCAGCCCCCATCAGAACACGATCCTGGATACGCCACTACGAATGCACCGTGAATATGGGGAATCTCGTAAAACATCGAATCTCGGATATCGCAGCGGCCGCAAAAACGTATCAACGACGCATGAAGAGAATCATTGAACGTGACAGAATTGAACCTTCCGCAAATTTATGCGGATTTCGATGCTGGCGCAACAACAATTCTCAGTGTGCGAACCATTCAACGAAACTTCATCAATATGAGCTTTCGAAATAGAAGGCACATTCGTGTACTCTTGCTAACTACACGACATAAAGCTCTACGCCTATGTGGCAACTAAACACTAGTCTTGCGTAGTTCGCGAACGAACTAGTTCGGAAGAGCGCTCCCACAGGCGAACTACGCGAATCAGTTCGCAGATCCCACCTCTCTTAGTTTGTCCGCTATTTTTCCTAAGACTAACGGGGAACAGCGAGAGGACGCGAGAGTGCGCAGAATCGCGTGATTTCCTTCTGCCAGTCACCGTCATTTCGAGCTGAGATGCAGCTCAGCTGTAGTTTCATAGTTCACTGCCACATATTTCTAAGGCATTTAGCAGTGTATTTTGTAGGTAATGTTCTTTCAATGATCTTTTAATTAAATAAAGAAATATATTTTAGAAATAAACTGCTACGAGTACTCTGTATGCAAACTGGTTTATTTGCTTAAGTATTTGATGTCAAATTGCCCAAAAACAGGGTTAATAGCACACGCTTGGGCAACACTGATCATTACATAAAAAAGCTGTCATAACAAAAGAGCTCTTTTAGTAGCGGTAGCAAAAGCCAAAAAGAGCGGTGGAACTAAAAAGAGCGACCTACTTCGCGGCCGAGCTGCGAAGTAAGAGGCAGCTATCGGTCGCGAACTAAAATAAGCGCGATCGGTCGCAAACTAAAACATGCGTTACCAGTCGCGAACTATTATGCCAAACGTATCTCGCTTCTTAGTTCGTTGGATTCTTTTCCGAAGACCGACGGGCAATAGCCACAGGGCACGCAGCAGAATTAAGAATCACGTGTTTCCCTTCTGCTGATGAGAGTCATTTCGAGGTGAGCGTCTGCCTGTTAGATTACATAGTTCAGTACTACAAAATTTCTGTTTTGAAGTATTCTGCACTCTAAAATATCTGACTAATAAATTCCATAATGCCAAGATATCGAGATAACTCTAAACTCAAACGGGAGAAATTATCAACAAACTGTTTCTTTTGGTCTGTGTGATACCGTTAGCGGCTCACGCAGCAAGCGCATGAAGCAGCTAGGTGGGGGAACTTCTACCTCCACCTTCATGCGCAGACCACTCCGCTCAGCCGTCACAGGGAGCGGACGAACTCAAAAAACGAATTATTGAGCGCTCCCGATCGCGAACTATTATGCGCAAGTCTAGTCAACACCGACACTGTTCTAAAAGAAATCTGTGCGATTAGTGCACCAGATGCAGCCAACTGCCGCTGCAGAGCACTGCGATCGGAAATGGCGATGATGCCCGTGTACCACGAGATATACCAGATCGTTTCGAAGCGTGCAAGCGAGCACGAGGGACAGCACGAATACCGCGCTTGACGACGTGAAACACGTTCGTGGTGTGGGCGGCTTATGCGTGCTACAACCACTCGTAAAGCGCGTTCGCGCTGCCGAACACGTCCCGTGTGTCGTTACTGGCGGCAGGCGAGATCGGTTGCCCGGCAACCGGAGCGGCGCCGGCGGGACGGGGCGCGGCCTTCCCATTGCGCTGGCAGGGCGCCGCCCACTCTTTCAGCTGCGAGCGACAAAGGTCGCCGCCGACAGCTGCGTTTGTCCGCCGACGCTGCCGCTGTGCGCGCCTACTTCCCGTCGCATTGTAAGGCGCCTAATACCGACAATAGGGTATTTTCCTGTATTAAAAATATGGTTCGAATTGTTGTTATTCTGAATGATTATAACATTCACATGGCATAATCGCGCATTATTCTTACAAAAAATCTGTTCTTTTTACGCAATTAGAGCTTACAAATCATTACTTTTCACGATTAGATCACGCTCTGTTATTGGCTGAGGTACTAGTGACGTCACAGACCACTAGGACGCAACAACTAGAAGACGGAGCTGTATGGTTGTTGGCGTTTCCTTAGTTTCTCAGCGTAAAGTTCAATTTTTTCGTGATGGAAACGCGCTTACAGCTTTTATGCCACAATGAAAAATAATTGTGTGAAGGCTGACAGCGGAAACCTCCCTAATGCATTTATGGCATGTCGAGTCTGCAAAAACACTCCAAATGTTTACCTGCCAGAAATAAGAAACGTGAAAACTGCATTGTAAGTAACGTATACCTCCATTTTAAAGATAATTATTGATAGAGATATTTTATGCCATTGGAAAAAAGTACCCTACTTGTCGGTGTCAAGGATCATACTCTGAAGTCACCATATCATGCCGTAAAGGGTAAAATTTTACTTTCTTTCCAGACGGCCTCGAATTAGTATGTTGGCAACATCAACAACACGATAGAAAATCTTTGTGAAGATCACACAGCATGACTCGATTAGTGTATCGTACAGACCATGCAGTAAATGAATAATGCTGTTCTTGCTCTATGATGACAGGTTCTTTAGGCACCCACAACCTATACAAATTGTATAACTGCAACTGCGGAAGACAAGGAAAAAAAATGTAACATTATTTGTGTATCTTACGAGAGCAGCAGCAGCATCGTAGTTTCTGACGTCACAGGCCACACGTGACTCAAATGTAGCGTTTTAGTGGGCTTCCAAATTATTTGAATTTCATTTCGCTTTCTTTTATAAAGTACTAAAATACACGAGGTAAAAAATCATGTTCGGAGCATAATATGACGTAATTAACAATTTATAATGATTTGCAGAAAACAAATACCCTATTCTCCACTTTATTGCTTCTTACGGATTATCCGTACATAATCCGACGATCGCTGAAAAAAAGTAAGCAGCTGACCCGGGTCCTTATCCCGGCCCAGTGGAAACTTTCACCTCTGCCCACTGATTTAATTCACTGCACAGTAGACTTGCGCATAATAGTTCGCGATCGGGAGCGCTCACTTTAGTTCGTTCTTTTAGTTCGTCCGCTCCCAGTGACGGCTGAGCGGCGAGGTCTGCGCATGCAGGTGGAGGGAGAAGTTCCCCCACCTAGCTGCTTAATGCGATTGCTGCTTGAGCCGCTAACGATATTACGCAAACCAAGAAAACAGTTTGTGGATAAAATTGCGTGCCGGAACCGGGACTCGAACCTGGGACCTTTGCCTTTCGCGGGAAAGCGCACTACCGACTGTGCTATCCCGACACGACTCACGATGCCGCTTCACAACTTTACTTACGCCAGTACCTCGCCTCCTACTTTCCAAACTTCACAGAAGCTCTCCTGCAAACACGCAAAACCAGCACTCCTGGAAGAAAGGATATGGTGGAGACATGGCTTAGCCACAGCCTGAGGGATGTTTCCAGAATGAAACTTCACTCTGCAGCGGAGTGTGCGCTGATATGAAACTTCCTGGAAGATTAAAATTGCGTGCCGGAACCGGGACTCGAACCTGGGACCTTTGCCTTCGCGGGCAAGCGCCGGGACTCGAACCTGGGACCTTTGCCTTTCGCGGGCAAGCGGTAGTGCGCTTGCTCGCGAAAGGCAAAGGTCCCAGGTTCGAGTCCCGGTTCCGGCACGCAATTTTAATCTGCCAGGAAGTTTCATATCAGCGCACACTCCGCTGCAGAGTGAAGTTTCATTCTGGAGTTTGTGGATAATTTATCGTGTTTAAGTTTAGAGTTGTCTCTATATCTTGGCATTGTGAAATTTATTAGTCAGATATTGCAGATTGCAGAATACTTCAAAACAGAAATTTTGTAGAACTGAACTATGTAATCTAGCAGGCAGAAGGAAAACACGTGATTTTTAATCCTGCTGCGCGCCCGCTCGCTATTGCCCGTCGGTCTTCGGAAAAGAATCCAACGAACTAAGAAGCGAGATACGTTTGACATAATAGTTCGCGACCGGTAACGCATGTTTTAGGTCGCGACCGATTGCTCATATTTTAGTTCGCGACCGATCGCGCGTATTTTAGTTCGCGACCGCTAGCTCTCCATTTAGTTCGCAGCTCGACCGCGAAGTAGACCGTTCTTTTTAGTTCGACCGCTCTTTTCGGCTTTTGCTACCGCTACTAAAAGAGCTCTTTCGTTATGACAGCTTATTTATATAATGATCAGAGTTGCCCAAGCCTGTGCTATTACCCGTATTTCTGGGCAATTAGACATCAAATACTTAAACAAATTAACCAGTTATTACTTAGACACTACTGAATACCTTAGAAAAGAAAATTTGTGGCAGTGAACTATGAAACTACAGCTGAGCTGCATCTCAGTTCGAAATGACGGTAAACTGGCAGAAGGGAATCACGTGATTCTGCGCGCTCTCGCGTCCTCTCGCTGCTCCCCGTCAGTCTTCGGAAAAGGAGCGGACGAACTAAGAGGAGAAGAGATCTGCAAACTGGTTCGCGTAGGTCGCCTGTGGGAGCGCTCTTCCGAACTAGTTCGTTCGCGAACTACCCAAGACTACTGCATAGTAGAGCTAACGTAAATGGTCTTTTTGTAAATTAATTAATTTTTTGTTTCGTAGCCGCATAAGGTATTTTAGGTTACACGGAGCACCAATCAAGGGAAAATTTTGCCCGTATTACAATAAGCTGTGAATCCCGAAAATGCATTTATTTTCTTGTATTTCCCATCAGCTGCTGTCTAACATATGTATATTGCGTTATCCTTATTATAGTATTGCCGTCTTGGATTACCTACAGATATACGGCGGTAAGAGTTACTTTTGCAGTCTTGTTAAATATTGTTTATATACTATTGTTTACAATAATTTCAGTAGTTATTAAGTCTGTTAGGCTTGTAAATAGCTGGAATATACGGAAATTAGAGGTGATGGACACTGATTTTACAATAACATTGACCACTGCAATTAGGTTCATAACTTAACAAAAATTTGAACTTTTTTTTTTCTATGATTAGGAGCCGCGGTAGAGTGGCCGAGCGCTCTAAGGGGCCTTGTTGCGGAACGCACGGCTGCTGCCCCGTCGGAGGTACGAGTCCTGCCTCGGGCGTGTGTGTGTGTGTGTGTGTGTGTGTGTGTTGTCCTTAGGTTAGTTTGTTGTTGTTGTTGTGGTCTTCAGTCCGGAGACTGGTTTGATGCAGCTCTCCACAATACCCTATCCTTAGCAAGCCTCTTCATCTCTACATAAGAACGACAACCTACATCTGTCTGAATCTGCTTACTGTATCCATCTCTTGGTCTTCCCCTGTGATTTTTTCCCCACACACTTCCCTCCAACGCTAAATTAACAATTCCTTGATGTCTAAGAATGTGTCCTACCAATCTGTCCCTTCTTTTAGTCAAGGTATGCCAGAAATTCCTTTTCTCCCCAATTCTGTTCAGTACCTCCTCATTAGTTACGCGATCCACCCACCTAATCTTCAGCATTCTTCTGTAGCACCATATTTCAAAAGCCTCAATCCTCTTCCTGTCCGCACTGTTTATCGTCCATGTCTCACTCCCATACAAGGCAACACTCCATACAAATGCCCTCAGAAAGGACTTCCTTAGGCCTAAATCAATATTCGATGTTAACAAATTTCTCTTTTTCAAAAACGCTTTTCTACCCATTGCCATTCTGCATTTTATATCCTCTGTACTGCGCCCATCATTTGTTATTTTACTGCCCAAGTAACAAAACTCATCTACCTCCTTTATTGCTTCGTTTCCCAATCTAATTCCTTCAGCATCACCTGATTTTCTTACACTGCACTCCATTACCCTAGTTTTGCTCTTGTTAATGTTCATCTTATATGCACCTTTCAGCACACTGTCCATTCCATTCAATTGCTCTTCCAGGTCCTTTGCTGTATCTGACAGAATTACTATGTCGTCGGCAAAACGCAATGTTTTTAATTCTTACCCCTGAACTTTTATTCCTTCACCAAATTTCTCCTTGCTTTCCTTTATAGCTTGTTCAATGTCCAAATTGAATAACATTGGAGAAAGGCTACAACCCTGTCTCACTCCCTTCCCGACCACTGCATCCCTTTCATGCCCTTCAACTCTGACAACCGCTGTCTGGTTTTTGTACAAGTTGTAAATAACCTTACGCTCCCTATAATTTACTCCTGCTTTTTTCAGAACTTTAAAGAGTTTATTCCAATCAACATTGTCAAAAGCCTTCTCCAAATCTACAAAAGCTAGAAATGTAGATTTGCCTTTTCTTAATCTATCTTCTCGGATAAGCCGTAAAGTGAGTATTGCCTCCCGTGTTCCTACATTTCTCCTGAACCCAAACTGATCTTCCCCGAGGTCGGCTTCTACCAGCTTTTCCATCCTTCTGTATATAATTCGCGTTAATATTTTGCAGCCATGACTTATTAAACTGATGGTTCTGTAGTTTTCACACCTGTCTGCACCTGCTTTCTTAGGGATGGGGATTATAACATTTTTCTTAAAGTCTGAGGGTACTTCACCTGTCTCATACATCTTACACACCAGGTGAAACAATTTTGTCATGGCTGGTTCTCCCAGAGACTTCAGTAGCTCTGAGGGAATATCATCTATTCCAGGGGCCTTGTTTCGACTTAGGTCTTTCAGGGCTCTGTCAAATTCTTCTCTCAGTACAGTATCTCCTGTTTCATCTTCATCTACATCCTCTTCCCTTCCTACAATATTGTCTCGAAGTTCATTTCCTTTGTAGAGCCCCTCTATATACTCTTTCCACCTTTCAGCTTTCCCTTCTTTGCTGAGAACTGGTTTTCCATCAGTGTCCTTGATATTCATAGAGCTGTTTTTCTTATCTCCAAATGTTTCTTTTATTTTCCTGTAGGCTGTATCTATTTTTCCCCTATTTATACATTCTTCTACATCCTTGCATTTGCCTTCTAGCCACTCCTGCTTAGCCATTTTGCACTTCCTGACAATCTCATTTCTTAGTAGTCTGTACTCCATTTTGCCTGTTTCATTTACTGCATTTTTATATTTTCTCCTTTCATCGATTAAATTTAGTATCTCCTGTGATATCCAAGGATTTTTTGTAGGTCTTTCCTTCCTACCTATTTTGTCCTCTGCTACCTTCACTATTTCATCTCTCAATTTTACCCATTCCTCCTCTACTGTTTTATTTCCCCCCGTTTCTGTCAATTGTTGCCTAAAGCTCCCTCTGAAATTTTTAAGAACCTCAGGTTCCTTCAAATTATCCAGGTCCCATCTCCTTATTTTCCTACCTAGGTTAGGTTAGTTTATAGTATTTTAAGTTGCTTGTAAGTCTAGGAGGTGATAATCGCAGTAGTTAAGTCCATGGATTGACAAACATTTAAACACTTTGATGATTAGGAAACTCCAATGGCAGACGCTGCAAGAGAGGCTTTCTGCATCGCGGTACAGTTCCGTCAAAGTTCCAAGAGCGTAAGTTTCATGAATCGTAAACCAATATACTGCTTTCTCCATAGCATATCTCGCGAAGCGACCACATGATAAGAACAGAGAGATTAGAGCCCACACGAAGGCATTCAGGCAGACATTTTTCCCGCGATCCACACGGGACTGGAATAGGAGGATGTGACAGTGGTATGCAAAGTACCCTCCGCCACACACCGTGAGGTGTCTCGCGGAATATGGATGTAGATGTCTATAGATAATGTAGCCTAAAGGTAGAACAATGTGCTCCATTCCGAAAGATAGACTAGAAATTCATTCTATAAATTATAATACTGTACATTTATATAAAGCGTGAAGCGAAATTCGCGCATTCTGACTTTGCAGCATGCCAGTAATAAAAAAATGTATTTCACAAAATTGCGTCCTTCGCGTATTTCCGGCAGTAAATGGACGTCTATCATTTCTATTACTTCATTTTCAAATAACAATTCAAAGTAAGTTCGTGGCTCTGCATTAGCGGGAATTCACAGTTTTAGCCTTCCTTCCTCATCTTTTTCATTTGGTGGTGGTGATGATTTCGTTTGGAATTTTTGGCCATTATACTCCAGCTGGGATCGTGATCGTCCTTCCTGGTGCAAGTCTTTAGGTGACCTCACATGGGCGACTTGCGCGTCGTTGATGATGATGATGATGACGACAACACCAACACCCAGCCCCTGCTTGGAGAAAATCTCCAACCCGACAGGAAGTCGAACCCGGGCCCCCTGCGTGGCAACCTACCACGCGGAGGACTCATTGACAGATATTAAACGTTAACGAAAATTGTTAATATTCATTTGGCTATTATCCACCTGAAATTGTTCCTTTTTTGAGTAAATAAATATTATAACTGACTTCATTTCAAAGCGTTGTTATTTCTGACAGGTCGCATGATAATTTTAACCATCTCGTTAAATTGTTTGCGTTATATTTATTTTGCCCATCTTGAACAGAATTTCCTGACCCTACTACCTCTTCAGCTTCGGTCCAAATTAAGGGCAATAACCGATTAATGAAATAAATCGTAATTTGCGATCAGTTAGGGCTTCACTTTACTTGGTTTAGATGAAATACCAAAGTGCGGCGAATGAAAATTTGTGCCCGGCCGGGATTCGAACCCGGGGTCTCTTGCTTACTAGGCAGACACGTTGACCACTCCGCCACCGATGACACAGTGACCTAACTGACTGCAGAGAACTCTTCCCTGCACGTCTCCCGCCACACCCAAATCTCCATTCGCCACGCTGTCTCTTTCCTATTACCACAGTCTATTTGTTCTGTAATGCTCGCAGACGCATTAGGGAGAACAGACCATCGAGACAAATTGTGCCTCGAAACTTCATGGTCTGTTCTCCCTGATGCGGGATTATAGTATTCAGGCTGCGAGCATTACAGAACTATGGTTATATGGTTATAGGAAAGAGACAGCGTGGCGAATGGAGATTTGGGTGTGGCGGGAGACGTGCAGGAAAGAGTTCTCTGCAGGGAGGCTGGTCACTGTGTCCTCAGTGGCGGAGTGGTCAACGCGTCTACCTAGTAAGCAGGAGATCCCGCGTTCGAATCCCGGCCGGACACAAATTTTCATTCGCCGCACTTTGGTTATTTCATCTAAACCTAGTACAGCGAAGCCATAACTGATCGCAAATTGCGATTTATTTCATTAATGTTAACGCTGTAAGGTAGTCAAAAATATATAATAACCGATTAATCGGCTTCGGCCATAAAAATCGATTTTCGATCGGATACTACCGGTGACGTGCCCTCGTAGCATGTGTGGAAGTACGCAAGCTATGACGAGCGGCAGTACGAATGAGAGCGAAGCTGTTGCTTTCAGCTGCTCCCGCCTGCGTTATGCTGCAGAGGGGACTCGGCTGGACCACGCAGCAGTCCCCGCACGAACTCGGCAGCGGCGGTAGTCTCCGGTAATCTGGCTAATGACTGCCGGCGCGGTGAAACGGCGCAGACAGGCCCACCAACCCGACAGGCTGCGCAGCTTTCTCTCTCTCTGGTGGACACACGCCAGTCGTCTGCCAGTGTGGCGCAGAGCAATCGATTCCTCAGCCCGCTTAATTGCTACCCATTACCGGACACTACTCTTTAACAGGGACGCTCCGGACGCGTCGCACGCTAAATCGAGCTCTAAGCACTGTGTGCAGCAATCAGAGCAATACCTGTCCTGCAAGCTATGAAGGCAATTGCTGCCAGGCGATACGAAATGCGGTACTACACGTTGTCATGAAGGCCGCACGGCGCGACGTTCATTCGGTTGACACCCACGTTCCGCTGGAGCGATACAGAATGCCATGCTTTACGTCATTGATTCCTTTTTTTAAGTACCCTACTCTCCCCCCCCCCTTTAATAAAATATGATGCGAATGGATAGAGATTCCATACAAAGACTAAGGGGGGTATGTTCCTTATGTCAGTGTGTTTCAGAATTACACACTTACACCAACGAACTTCTAGGGCAGGTAGAAGGTGTCTTGAGGAACAAAATGAGCGCCGGCCGCGGTGGCCGAAGGGACTGAGGCGCTTCAATCACGATCTGCACGGCCACTACGGTCGTGGGTTCGAATCCCCCCCTCGGGCATGGATATTTGTGCCGTCTTTAGGATAAGCTAGTTTGTAAGTTTAGGGACTGATAACCCCGTAGTTAAGTCCCATAAGCTTAGCAAACATTTGAACATTTGAACAAAATGAGCATAGAAACCCATGCCCGAAAAGGCCGCTATTCAACCACGCTACGGAGAGTCCACGTTACAGGCACCAGCTCCTGCTGCTAGACATCCCCCTCCAGCAGCTTCGACGCTCTGTAGCGTCGTTAGATGAATCTGTACATTGAGCAACCTGTGAAGGAGTGCAAGGAAAAACTTGGAGTAGGAATTACAGTTCAGTGAGAAGAAATAAAAATGACGATAAAAAAAATTGCGGTTCGCCAATGACAGAGTAACTGTGAGAAACAGCAAAGGACCTGGAAGAGCAATTGAGCGTAATGGCGGGTGCCTTGAAAGGAGGGTATAAGATGAACATTAGAACGAGCAAAACAAACGTAATAGAATTTAGTCTAAGAGAACCAGTTGATTGTTAAGGAATTAGATTAGGTAATGAGACAATGACTTTCGTTATATGTAAAATAACTTCCTGAGAGCCGAAGTATGGAAGGTATTAAATGCAGCATTTCTGAAGAAGAGAAATTTGTTGACAACCAAAATTAATTTAAATGTTGGGAAATCCTCTCTGAAATCATTAGTCTAGGTGTAGCATTGTATAGGGGTGAGACGTAGACGATAACAAGTTCAGACAAAAAGATGATAGAAGCTTTTGAAATGTGTTGCTACAGACCAGTGATGAAGATTACCCGTAGTAGATCACGTAATTAATGAGGAAGTGCTCAAGAGAATTGGGGAGAAAAGGAGTTTCTGGCATATCCTGACTAAGAGAAGGAATAGTTTGGTGGGACACATTTTGAGACATCAAGGAATAGTCAACTTAGCATTAGACGGAAGTGTGTGGAGTAAAAATCTTAAAGGGAGATCGAGAGACGAGTACAGTGAACAGTTCAAAAAAGGATGTGGGTTGCCGTTCTTGTTCTCAGATGAAGAGACCTGCACAAGACAGGATAGCGTGGAGAGCTGCAGCAAACCAGTCTGAAGACCACAACAACAACATATAGGACAGTGTTATATAGAGATTAATAATAATGAAACATTAAAAGACGGAGGACTTCGCGTGAGTCCGGTGTCACCTTTGGTGCTCTTCGAAAGCGAAAGACTATTGCCGACACCGGGTTCCACAACAGCAGCCTGCACTCCACCGAGACTCACAGAACACTACTTCCACTCATCTGTCTGGATTCCTAGGGGAAGGAACACCCCTGCGGCAGGCGCCTTCACCTACCCCGTGGCATTTAATTGTACAGCATTTGCACCACATTCAAACCGACAAATGTACAACATTATCGCACCGCTGGTGGTGTTTCATTCTGCAGATAATGTAGTCTGGTGAGAGGGGCAGGCACGCCCCATCTGCAGTGAGCGCGCCAAGCTGGCGAGGAAACCCGAGCCGGCAACCGTTTTGCTGGCGGCCACTCAGAACAACACAACAGCCCAAGGCCGCCAGCAGCCGCGCTTCCCGCTGACGCATCGGCCTGCCTCACCGCCGACGCCCACTCCTTCCTTACTAACCTGCCGATGAGCAGACTTGAAAGCGACAACACGGCTGCCCACTACTTACGCACAGGGTGTGGAAGATTCAAAGGACGGAAGGTTAGGGTTTAACGCCCGGCCGGAGGCGTCGTCATTAGCGGAGATCACGCGCGCATTGTTTGCGTATGCACAGGTTCCACCTTTTGAATATGGAAAATTGTAATGCGACGTAAGGGCCGGGGTATACGGGCTGCAGCCGAGACTGGGGGGCGTCATCTCTCTAGGGAAACTGGCCTCAGTATTCCAGGCCGAAATCACTGCCATCAGGGCGTATGTGGAGGAGAATTTGCCGTAGGTGCTACAAAGACCGTAGCATCTATATCTTTTCAGACAGCCAAGCAGCCCTGAGATCACTGGCAGCTCCTGCAACAAGGTCTAAAATTGTTGCAGAATGTCATGGGGTTCTGGTGGAGCAATGGGAAAGCAATAGAGTAAACCTATTGTGGGTCCCTGGCCACTCGGGGATCAGTGGCAACGAACATGCCGGCAGATTAGCCAGGATGGGGGCAGAGACTCCATTTATTGGACCGGAACGTGTCCTGACAATCACCAAGGTAATGATCAAATTGGAGCTACGTAACTGGCTCAGAAGACAGCACGTAGAATATTGGAGCAAAGTCTATCAACAAAAACATGGCAAGGTAATGATGCCAAAGTCATGATTTAAAAGAAGCTCTGCAATCCTGAGCCTGAACAGGAGAGAGATTAGACTCATCGTTGGATTGCTGACAAGCCATGGGAATTTCAAAAAACACCTACATACAATGGGAACAACAGAAGAGGACCCTAAATGTAGGATCTGTGATGATGGCGATGAAACTGCATCACATCTAATCTTCGAATGCATTGCACTGGAGAGTAAAAGGCACAGAACATTTGGAACAACCAGACCCAAATTGTGTCTAATAAAGAACTGGTAAAGGGACTCCTTGCACTGTTCAAGGGCATTGGTTGGCTTTACTAGATATACAGGGAGCGATACCGCACAATAAACTTAGTTTCGGTGCGGGCAGTGGCGGGTTGGACCAAGACTGTTTTGGCTTCCCTGAGAAAATCAAACCAAATCAAATCAAATCAATGCGACGTAATATGTATGAGCGTGAAAGGAGGGAGGGCCGCGGTGGAGTAGCCGAACGTTCCAAGGCACCTTGCTGCGGAGCGCGCTGCTGCTCGCCGTCGGAGGTACGAGTCCTCCCTCGGGCATGGGTGTGTCTGTTGTCCTTAGCATAAGATGACCAGCGTAGTTAAGTGACACAGATTGACAAACATTAGAACATTTTGGGAAGGGAGTGAGTGGAAGGGTTCCTAGGAGAATGTGTAAAGAATCATCAAAAGTGTGAAGCCAGTTGTGTAAGATTGCAGATGAGATAGAGGCACCATATTACTAAATCGTTCTGAAGTGTAGAGTAGGAATGTGTGTGGTTGGGGAGCGTGGAGCAGAACTAATTATTTTCTTCCTCAGAACCGAACATCTTAAATTTCACGATTTCCGTATACATATAAGAATCTGCTCATTAAAAATTGCACACAAAGACAAAATACCATATAATCATAAGATATTTCGGTGAATGTGCAGGTTATGAAAGGTACGAGTCAAGTGACTTGCCCCATATTCATTGGCTGCTGCTGGATTGCACAATGGCGCGCCTTTGTGGACTCGTCCCGTATGCATTATTAAGCTGTTTTCGAGTACGTAGAAGTTACTGTCCATACTGGTGATTTCCAAAAGAAAATGTTAGAAGATAATGCTCATGACCACTTCAATTTTGTCGATGACATCACACGAACGAAATCGAACTTAATCGAGTTTTGCCGACGGAAAACAAATGACAGATTTGTTATTTAAACCTGAAAATGGGAATCAGAAGAACTCAAATCGTAAACTCGTAATTTTGAACAATTTTCGTAACAATTACGATTAAATCGTAATGGTTGGAACCTCTGCGGTACGAATGGGCAAGGAAATCGGTTGTGCCCTTCCTAAGAACCATCTCGGCAGTTTCATGGAGCGGTTTAAGGAAATAACGAAAAAACTAACTCTGGATGGACAGAGATGGATCTGAGTCACCGTCTTCCCGAATGTGTAACCACTGTGCCACCTCGGTCGGAGAGTAAAATTTACGCGTAACTATTATCAATATTAGAGTTAGTTCTAGTACTTGACAAAAATGTTGAAATGTTCGTAATCATATTGGACGAAACTGCTAAGGTCATCAGTCCCTAGACTTACAAACTACTTCAAATTACACACACACACACACACACACACACACACACACACACACACACTCACATGAGGGAGGACTCGAACTACCGACAGAGAGCAACAGCGCGCTCCGCAGCAAGGAGCTTTACAGCGCCCGGCTACTCCACCGCGGCCTAATAGTTGAGGTCACACTACATGTATTACCGATGGAAACCAACATCCGCTGACACAAACTTCATCTAATGAAGAAACTTGAACATATAACTGTGCCGGCCGCAGTGGCCGAGCGGTCTTCGGCGCGCCAGTTACAGTCTGCATGGTTGCTACGTTCGGGGGTTAGAATCCCCCTCGGGCATGGATGTTTGTGTTGTCTTTAGTATAAGGTAGTTTATAGGTAGTTTGTAAGTTTAGGGATTGATGACTCCGCAGTTAAGTCCTTAGGCTTAACAAACATTTGAACATATAACTGTAATCTCAGAGACTCGGCACTTTTAAAATACAAAAGTTATTGCAATGGAGTGAGTCCGACTTCTCTTTTAACGCCCAAACATTGTTGAATACAGTTACGGCACTCTCAGTGGAGTTTTCCTCACATGTTCCTTTTGTTTACGTTGTATGTGTCCACTGGCTTTCAACCGAAATCAGCCACAAGTCTACTTTACGATTCGTGTTTTCTATAAAACAGAAGGGATCATAGATTAAGTAGCTACACATTTTTGTTGTGTCTTCGAAAAGTAAATAAAAAGGTTTCGAAACCACAAATCCTAAAACAAGCCAGGAAATTCACTAACAAAGCAGAAAAATGTCATTCCAATCACAAAAAGATAATTTTTAAAAAAATTATAAAAAAAACACGTCTCGCAAGGGAATGAAAAAGACCAACCAGAAGTCTGGTCAATGTCAAAGAAACAAGTACATGTAACGGTTTAACATGAGTAGAGAGGTCTACTTAAAGTTTGTTTTCTATACATTTCGATGTACTTATAAACATTGTATTGTAGATAACTTGGCGTCCTAAAGCAGATTTGTGGCTGATTTTGGCTGAAACCCGTAGGTCACACACATGTAAACAACTGGAAAAATACTCATGAGGATGTCGTCATCAGGGAAAACAACATTGGCATTCTATGGGTCTGAACGGGAGGAATTATATCCCTTAATGGGGTAGGTAAGTTAGAAATTTTTAAAAGAAAAATGGATAGGTTGATATGGTAGGGATTTATGTTCAGGTGAGTATCGGGCTATAAATACAAAATCAGTTGGGGGCAAAGCAGAAGTAGGTCTAATAATGAAAAACATAATACGAACAATACAAAATGATAAAAGAAATACGGAAGGTGGAAAGAATATAGAAATGGAAGACAAAGGAGATGGAGATGTGATAGGAGTACAGAAGAAATTGACAGAGCACTGAAAGGTCTAAATCGAAACAAGGCTCTTGGAGTAGACATTGTCTCAGAGCTACTGAAATCTCTGGGAGAGCCAGTCATGACAAAACTATTCCATCTGGTATGCAGTATGTATGAGTCACGCGAGGTACTCAAGGACTTCAAGAAAAATGTAATAATCCTGATTCCAAAGAAGCAGGAGCAGACAAGTGTGAAAATTGCAGAATCCTCAGTTTTAATAAGTCACGGTAACAAAATTCTAACACGAATTATTTACAGACAAGTGGAAAAACCGGTAGAAGCCGACCTCGGGGAAGAAATGAAAATGGATTTAGGAACAATGTAGGAACACGTGAGGCAACAATCACATTACGACTTATCCTAGAAGATAGGTTAAGAAAAGGCAAACCTACATTTATTTTGCTGTTTTAGATTTGAAAAAAACCTTGGAAAGTGTTGATTCGAATACACTCTTTCCAATTGTGAAGTCATCAGGGGTAAAACACATAGAAAATAATGTTGTATACAAGTTGCACACAATCGAGAGAGTAGTTACCAATCGGATGAAAGGACGGCATTTATTGGGAAGAGAGTAAGGCAGTGTTGTAGCCTTTCCGCAATGTTATAACCAAGAGGTCTGCGCGGATGCGGAAAACCGCGGATATCCGTAGTATTTCTTACTTTGCGGATAAAATTGTGAGCGACGCGGATATCCTCGTGTTATATGCGGATGAATAGCTAGATATCTGCCCATTGCTTCTGTCGACTTGTTCGCAGAAAACTTCATACCTGTGGACCTGCGTCTAGTCCGTTTACGCGACCGTATCTTGATCTGTGGTGTGTGAAGTGCTTTCCGCGTGGCGGACCCGGCCCACTGCCCACCACTGCCTTCAGTTAGTGCTTTGTAGTGACAGAGTGACAACGTATATCGTAGTGAATACAGTGACAGTTCTTTCTTAAAATGAACACATCAATGGATACTATATCGTGTAAAGTGAAAAGAGGTGATTTTACTTTAGTGAAGGAAAACAAATTGAAACCGTCAATTTGGATAGCACGTATTTGATGGCAAGGAAATGGTCAATGGCCTTTTTTGTGTGTAAACAAGTATATTCTTACACTGGACACAAAAGTGGAACTTCTAATTTGCTGAAACATTCGTGTGAGACAGGACAAAGTGGCATAAATACTTATTTAAGTACCAAGATAGATACAAAATTTCCCGAAGTTCCGATAAATTTGAAGATAACTGCGACCAAAAACTCATAATCTTGTCAGCAAAGACATTTTACCGTTAGAAGTTGCTTGTGGATCTGAATTTCTCGAGACGGCACAGTTTCTTATTGATGTGGGCCATATCTCCTGAACTATGTGTCTTACAGTCATTTAATTATGTCAATAACAGTTGCGAAAGTGGAAGCAATATGTTGGTACAGTTTCATCGCAACCGACTGACGGTACAGCCGCACATAAAATACGAACAAACATTATGTTTGTGTGTTAGTTAAATAGTGACGGAAGTATTAAATATTGATAATAGCATTTTATATCACCTTTCATAATCAAATACGGTGTACAGTGTAAGTAAAGTATTTAGGAAGGTACACAATGTTAGATTGTATAGGCTGGCCGTAGGTGTAGCCGACATTGATTCTTTTTAGCTGACAGTTAACTATTAGAAGTAGACGGCAGTTTGAACACTTGAAATGACATGCATTGCTTTGTGTCACATAACCTCTTGTGCGTTAATATGGGGGGCATAAAGTGTCCCTGCTTGTAAAACTCTGAAAGAACCGTTTCTTTTTTTGAATGTAAACACAGTAAAATCTCCTCTATGCCGACCAGTTTTAACCACTGAAATTTAAGAAGCCAGTATTAAACAGCTGACGTAGTGCTCCGACCGCACGGGCTCCGACGCGTTACTGTGTGCATCCGGAGCGCCAATGTTTTCCTGTTTGAAATAGTCTGTTTTGGAGTAGGCACAGAACAGTTACCGTGATTGGAGAAGTCAAGAGTAGTTAAGTTGTCGCAGAAAGGACACTCTAACAATAATTATATGATAACATACCATGATTTTAAATGCTTCTATCGATTACTAAAAGCCGCGGTAGAGTAGTCGAGCGGTCTAAAGCACCTCGCTGCGGAGCGCGCGGTTGCTCGCCGTGGAGGTTCGAGTCCTCCCTGGGGCATGGGTGTGTGGGTTTGTCCGTAGGTTAGTTTACCTAGGTTTAAGTAGTTTGTAAGCTACGGACTGATGACAACGCAGTTTGGTCCGATAGATTTACAGACATTTGAACATTTTTTTATTACTAAAATATTACCCATTCAAAACTTTTAATATCTGCTGATGCGGATAACGAACTTGTGGATGCGGATAAAGTGCCGCGGCTGCATTTGCGGATAACACTTTTCTTATCCGCGTAGACCTCTAGTTACAACCTATACACTGAGCATGCTGTGAAGGATAGCATGAGAAATTTAGAGAAAGAAAGTTCATGGTGATGAAAAAAATGACACCGTAATCCTCCGAGAGACAGCAAAGGACCTGGAAGAGCTCAAAATGTTCAAATGTTTGTTAAGCTTATGGGACTTAATTACGGGGTCATCAGTCCCTAGACGTATGAACTACTTACGAACTAGGACGGCACAAATATCCATGCCCGAGGGGGGATTCGAAACCCCGACCGTAGTGGCCGTGCAGATCGTGACTGAAGCGCCTTAGTCCCCTCGGCCACCGCGGCCGGCCCTGGAAGAGCAACTACATTGACAGTGTCATATTTCACAAATTTAATTTTGAAAATATGTGAAAGCAGCCTTTCCCGGCGTATACAGCTGATGAAATCTTCTCGTGCTTCCATCCGGCGAGAAAAAGGTGATGAGAATGACTCTCATCGAAACGTCGCGGAATTTTATCGCAGCTACCCGGATGGAAGCCCAAGAAGATTTCATCATAATTTTGAAGATGTTTTAATTTAAACAATCCTTCCAAAATAATTTTTTCTTTCGCGATATTAAGAATAAATCAAATGTTGTAGAAAATTCACGAAACATATCTAACCAAATAAACGATACAAAATTTAATCAGCACGAGTTTACGGACTATGAACTCATTCCTTTATATTATGGCATAGTAGTATCTTCATTGATTAGACCCAGGATCACCTTTGGGGCGGTCGTGTGGTGGAAGAAGATAGAACAGCAGGTTGCTGCTAAGGAGCTTGGTAAGGTGCAGAGATTAGCCTGCTTAGCCATAACAGGCGGAATTAGCAGCACACCAACTGCTGGGATGGGAACCATGTTGGATATGCCCCCATTACACCTTTGGGTCAGGATGGAGGCAGCGGCTGGTGGATATAGACTCAAAACTGGAACTCTTTGGGATATCCAGAATCACACACTAAAATAGTGAGTGAGGTAAATATAAGAAAGGTTGGTGAAATGCCAGCCGACTATATTATAACCCAATACTGCTTCAACAAGCATCTCAATATAACAATTGTAAGTAGGGACCAGTGGGAGAAAATAGTTCGACACCGTACGGGGGATATTGTCTGGTTCACTGACGGGTCGAAAACAGACCAAGGCGTTGGGGCCGGGGTGCAGCCAAGACTGGAGGGCGTCATCTCTCTAGGGAAACTGGCCTCAGTATTCCAGGCCGAAATCGCTGCCATCAGGGCGTGTGTGGAGGAGAATTTGCGTAGGTGCTACAAAGACCGTAGCATCTATATCTATTCATACAGCCAGGCAGCCCTGAGATCACTGGCACAAGGTCTAAAATTGTTGCAGAATGTCACAGGGTTCTGGTGGAGCTAGGGGAAAGCAATAGACTAAACCTATTGTGGGTCCCTGGCCACTCGGGGATCAGTGGCAACGAACATGCCGACAGATTAGCCAGGATGGGGACAGAAACTCCATTTATTGGACCGGAACCTGTCCTGACAATCACCAAGACAATGATCAAATTGGAGCTACGTAACTGGCTCAGAAGACAGCACGTAGAATATTGGACCAAAGTCTATCAACAAAAACATGGCAAGGTAATGATGCCAAAGCCATGTTTAAAAAGAAGCTCTGCAATCCTGGGCCTGGACAGGAGAGAGATTAGACTCATGGTTGGATTGCTGACAGGACATGGGAATTTCAAAACACACCTACATATACAATGGGAATAACAGAAGAGGACCCTAATTGTAGGATCTGTGATGACGGTGATGAAACTGCATCACATCTCATCTTCGAATGCATTGGACTGGAGAGTAATTGTTGCATTGTTATGGAATATCTCCCCAATTGTGCGATTGGATTCACGATTTCCTATCAGAAAGAACACAGTTCGTTGTAATTGACGGTAAGTCATCGAGTAAAACAGAAGTGATATCTGGCGTTCCACAGGGAAGCGTTATAGGTCCCCTAGTCTTCCTCGTGTTTATAAACGATTTAGGAGACAATCTGAATAGCTCCCTTAGACTGTTCGCGGATGATGCTGTCGTTTATCGGTTAGTGAAGTCAACTGAGGATCAAAAGCAACTGCAAAGCGATTTAGACAAAATTTCTGCATGGTGCGAAAATTGGCAATTGACACTAAATAAAGAAAAGTGTGAAGTAATACACATGACCACTAAAAGAAATCCGCTGAACTTTAATTACGCGATAAATGAGTCGAACCTTAAGGTCGTAGATTCTACAAAATACCTAGGAGATAAAATTACGAACAACTTTGACAGGAGAGAACACATAGAAAATGTTGTGGGGAAGGCGAACCAAAGGTTACATTTCATCGGCAGAACGCTTCGAAGATGCACCAGCACCACCAAAGAGACTGCCTACATCACACTTGTGCGTCCTCCCTGGAGTACTGTTGTGGGACCCTCACCAGGTGGGACTGACGGAAGACATTGAGAAGGTTCACAAAAGGGCAGCTCGTTTTGTTTTAACACGATACGGGGGGGAAAGCGTCACGGAAATGTTGCAAGAATTGGGGTGGAAATCATTAAAAGAAAGACGTTATTCATTGCGGCGTGATCTGTTTGCGAAGTTTCAGTCACCGACTTTTAATTCTGAATGTGAAAATATTTTGCTAGCACCCACCTACTTAGGGAGACATGACCATCCCAATAAAATAAGAGAAATCAGATCGAAAACGGAACGATTTAGGTGTTCTTTCTTCCCGCGCGCTATTAGAGAATGGAACGGTAGAGAAAAGTTATGAAAGTGGTTAATGAAGCCTCTGCCAGGCACTTGAATATGATTTGCAGAGTATCTATGTAGATGTAGAAAAGGCACAGAACATTTGGGACAACCAGACCCGAAGAAATTGTGTCTAATAAAGAACTGGTAAAGGGACTCCTTGCACTGTTCAAGGGCATTGGCTGGCTTTACTAGATACACAGGGAGCGATACCGCACAATAAACTTAGTTTCGGTGCGGGCAGTGGCGGGTTGGACCAAGACTGTTTTGGCTTCCCTGAGAAAATCAAATCAAATCAATCTTCATTTTTGGTAATGTTAGGAACATCTGACGTGTCCGCATTTTCTTCTTCTTATTAATCATCATCATTTTCTTCATACAACGAAAATGCATCGCCGAGTGGGAATGGCCGTGCGCTTCCAAGGCAGCGTGCACAGTGTAACGACGCTTCAAGGGCGGAGCGCTGCGCCGCAGCGCTGGCGAAACAAACGAGTGGCGGGCGGAGCGCGCGACTGCAGTGGCATGGTTTGTTTTTGAGCGGTCGGGGAACTTCGGCAGCGGTCGGGCAACACCGGCAGCTCTCGGCGGCTGCTGCCAACTGCCGAGTAGTCTGCTGTTTTCGCTACTGTTGTCGGCGCTTTTGTTCTTATTGTACTACGTATTGAGAAAAGGGCATCGGTGGCTACTTCAATAGCAGTCGTTTTCGTCGGCATCCTTTGTGGGAAGAGTGCGAAAAAGATTTATTGTGAACAAATTACGCGAAGAGATGGTAGCAAAAACTACGAGTAATAGTAGATTCATACTAGATCCATAGATCATGAATACGACATTTCGTAAAGATGTTGAAACTGTCAGGTAATGAAAAGTTTCTTTACATGATGTTACAAGACATTCATTTTTTTGTACAATTACTAATTATTCATATCTAAATCTGTTTATTTACAATAAAAAACCACTTTACATCGATATTTATTTTCGCAATCTATTATTTCTATTATCCAAGAGTCTATAATAAAGTTGAAAATAATGCAGCTATTATACATTTTGAGACAAATACTTTGCAAAAGTGTCTGTCATTCCATGGTAAGCTCATACCTGCCAACTTTTACGGTTTGTCCGTAAAATTTACGGAAATTGCAGGATTTTACGGTTTTACGGATGGACAGTGCTATTTTACGATTTTGCGGTAAAACATTTGAAACATCTAAATTCGATAATCGCATCCATTTTCTTCCGTACAATCGATTGTTTGCGTTGGTCGAAGGTAGGTCTACGATACTCGATCTTCCGAACATTCGATTGTTCGCGGGGTCGAAGGCAGGTCTAAGATAGTCGATAACTTATGCATTGATATGATTGGTTCGTTTACCCGTGTGATGTTTGTGTCGTCATTGGACTCAAATTTAAAGCCGCTACCGGTAACCAGTTCTTCCGTGTGAATCTAGGTGTCGATAGGCTGTGCTTCTTAAGTTGTTTGTTCCGATCCGTTCTTTTGTTGAAGTGGAACCCGTTTACTCCTTTGTTTACAAAGTTAGCGTTCCTTGAATATATCGTCCTTTCAAAGCGTGTGACATATTTTAAAGAAGTGTTAAAGTGTTTGCACTACCAGTTCGTATTCTTGTATTATAACTTCATAGTGTTTTAAGTGACGTTCAGTGAGTGATCCAGGTTCCTTTCGCTGTTCCACTCCATAGCGAGACACGTGTTGTTGGACATTTTTATTCGCTGTTGCTATTGTTCGTCATGAATAAATCGAACAAGAAACAATACTTTCAGACATTTAAAAATTCATATTCTGTCGATTTTCCGTGCATACTAAAATCAAAGAAAGGTGAAAAATTTGCCTTTTGCACGGTATGTGGCTGCGACATTAATATTGCACATGGGGGAAGAAATGACTTGAGTAATCACGTGAAGTGCGCTAAACACTTAAGCTGCGTCAAATCCAAGGAAGACAATACCAAAATCAACGCCTTTTTTGCCAAATGTGGAAACTTCGACAATGATGTTATTAGGGCCGAGTGTCTTTTTACTTCTTTTTTGGTGGAACACAATGTGCCCTTAAGTGCCGCTGATCACGCTGGTGCATTATTTAAGAAGATGTTTCCCACATCAGAAGTGGCGAAAAAATATAGCTGTGGTCGCACGAAAACGACATCCATTGTCAAAACAATGGCAAAAAATGCATCATCTGAAATTGTTAAGTTCCTTCAGAATGGACCATTTTCATTGGCAACAGATGGAAGCAATGATACGGACACAAAGTTGTATCCTATTGTTGTGACGTTTTTTGATTTTACTCAGGAAAAAGTAGTGAGCACTGTGCTATCCGTACCAGCATTAGATGGGGACTCAACAGGGCGAAACATAGGTAACCTGATGTTGTCACAGCTGAAAACTTTTAACATTCCAATTGAAAACTGTGTCGCTTTCTGCTCCGACAATGCTCCTGTTATGGTTGGACAAAAAAATGGTGTTGCAGCAGTTCTGAAGGAAGTTCGACCAGGTATTGCCATCGTAGGTTGCATTTGCCACCTGATTAATCTAGCAGCTGAAAAAGGTGCGGGAAGATTACCTCTTAAAGTCGATGAGATCCTTGTCGATATTTTATTTTTTAGAGAAGAGTGCCAAAAGAAAAGAACGTCTTCAGAAATTTCAGAGCTTGCACAATAAAGAGACAAAGAAAATTCTTAAGCATGTTTGTACTAGGTGGTTATCTCTAGGTAGATGTTTGGATAGACTACTGGATCAGTGGGATCCGCTTCTTTCATTTTTCAAGGAGGAAGTAATATCCTGTACCCAAGCCATTTCCACAAACTTGACATCATTTAAAATACCCAGAGTTGAACAAAGTGGATCCAAAGAGTATCAGAAGAAGAGACTTCTTGATTCTGCTACTACACATGCCCCTAAACGAATAGCATGTTCTTCCAAGTGTGACAGACCCATCCTGAAAAGCAAAACTTCTGGTACAACACGCGAGGAAAAATTGTTTATGTTCCTGTCCTCAAACTTGAATAAAGCCTTTTGTACTTTTCTGCATGTGACTATTCCTGTGTTTGACAAATTAAATGTTGCTCTTCAGTCTTCTTCCCCACAAGTCTTATTTTATTAGAACTTCTAATGGATATGCTAAAGCAGTTGTTCGCCAAGTTTGTGAAGCCCAAAATTGTCAAAACCACCTCATTACTTGAAGTTGAGTACAACTTGATTGAGAATCAAAGAAGTGATGATGAGTTGGTTATTGGTGTTCAGACTTCCAACCTAGTGAATGATCTTCAGGAAATGGATAAAATCCTTTTCTATTCATCGCTGAGAAACTACTTTTGTACTACCTGTGACTACATCATCAACAAGTTTCCTCTCAAGGATGATGTGTTAAAGCATGCTCAAGTTGCTAGATTGGACAAAATTGACGATGCACAGTTTTCTTCTGTTCGTTTTTTCTTGGAAAAGTTTCCGATTATGTTATTTAAGGAAGAACATGAAACTACAGATGAGGTGGTGAATGAGCTTCAGGCACAGTTCACAGCTCTTCAGGTGGAAGACAATTTGATTACAAATAAAGATGCTGCAAGTGATACCAGTTGGGCACAACTATCAAGAATTCGAGGAGCCGATGGTCGGCTTAAGTATAACAGAATTTCTAGAGTAATGCTCTCCATTCTCACCATACCCCATAGTAATGCAGAATGTGAACGTGTTTTTAGCCTCGTGAAGAAAAATAGAACACAGTTCAGATCGTCAATGTCTAATGAATCTCTGGAATCAATTTCTATTTTGAAGACCAGGAGTTGTGGTCCCTGTTATGAAAAAACATTTTCCCAAGACTTTTTGCAGGAAGCTAAGAAGGCCACAACTATGACATTAAAATCAAATTAACGTGTGATTTGCATAGTGCAGTGTGTATTGGACCTATATGATTTCTTGACTGTGTTACATTAACCAATTTTTATTTTGTAAAGCTTTTGTCGACTTTCATAATCAGTGTAATTTATCAAGTTAGTCTTGCTATATGGTATGCTCCAAAACAACGTTTATCACACCTGGAGCTGTTTAATATGGATTTCTTCTTGGCTGTTATGTTCAACTACAGATCATTGCCCTATTCTGTAAGTAAATGTGATTTTATTGAAGTACACTATTTCATTCATAAATTATTTTATTTTGTAGCCCAGAAGTATCGTTAAATATTTTTGTCATGCGTGAATTTTACTGATTGTCACCGTAATTTTACTGATTGTCGCCAGTGATTTTACTGAAAGCCCTTTCCAAAAGTTGGCAGCTATGTAAGCTGTAGGGGCCCCTTTTCCCGACTGGATAAATGGGGTAGGCTAGGACATGCAATGTGGCGTCCAGTTGAAAGATTTGCATCGGGTCAATGAGCCAAACGAGATTATTATTATTTGAAGCTCCAATTGCATCAGTACATCAAATGGAACAATGATAAAATACTATCAGACTTCAGTACATGCAATCATCGTTAGGATATATTTATCTTGCATATTGATGTGATGCGTCTAGAAAGATAAGGGCCGCGGCAGAATAGCCGTGCGCACTAAGGCGCCTTGCTGCGGTGCGCGCGGCCCTTCGCCGTCGGGGGTTCGGGTACTACCTCGGGCATGGGTATTTGTGTTGTCCTTAGCATAACTCAGTTTAAGTAGTTTGTAAGCCTAGGGACTGATAACCAACGTAGTCCCTTTTAATTACAAACATTTGAACATTTGACGAATAAGACACCACACTGTGATATCTGTGTACACGGATACAAAGCCAATAACCAACATATGAAATCGCAGAAGAACCAAAAAGAGGTTTTGCGCATCACAGAGATTCGTCCTGAAAGAGTTGCAGCTAGATATGCCGGGGAAGTTCTTTGTTTGACAAATGATAGATGTATTTTCGTCACATGAAAAAGATGTGGATACAACTGACGTTTCTACTTCACCCACCTCTCCTTCAGGAATTAGGAAAATAATAAACTCTCTCAAGAGTAAACGGTCATATAGATGGAATTGATGGCGTTTCCAGCAGGGGATTAAAAACTTGTTTCCAGCAGGGGATTAAAAACTTGTTCCCAGGAGATAAGTAGGATTCTCAGTCATATTTGTAATAGCTCTTTAAAGCAGGGTATTTTCCTGGATAGGCTGAAATATGCCATTGTTAATCCTTTGCATAAAAAAGGGGATACGTCCGATGTCAACAACTACCCCTCCATCTCACTTCTGACAGCTTTATCCAAAATTTTTGAAAAAGTTATGTATTCAGTTGCTTCACATATTAGTAAAAATAAAGTTCTAACAAAATGTCAGTTTGGTTTTCAAAAAAGCTTTTCAACTGAAAATGTTATATATACCTTCACTGATGAAATATTAACTGCTTTGAATAACAGGACATCACCAGTTGGGATTTTTTGTGATCTCAAAGGCTTTTGATTGTGCAAATCATGGGATTCTTTTAGATAAGCTTAAGTATTGTGGTATGAGTGGGACAGTGCACAGATGTTTTAAATCATACTTAACTGGAAGAGTGCAGAAAGTTGAAATAAGCAGTGCATATGATATAATGAAACAATTAATTCCTCTAACTGGGGAGTTATCAAAAATGGGGTCCCGCAAGGTTCGGTCTTGGGTCCTTTGCTGTTTTTAATATATATTAATGACTTGCCATTCTACATTTACGAAGATGCTAAGCTACTACTTTTTCCTGATGAAACAAGTATAGCTATTACACATGACAAAACAGGAATTAACTGACGAAATTGTAAATGGTATCTTTTAGAAATTTATTAAGGGGTTCTCTACAAATGGACTGTCATTAAACTTTGCTAAAACCCAGTATATACCGTTTCATACAGTAAATGGCATGACACCATTAATAAATTTAGACTTTGAACATAAATCTGTAGCTAAGGCAGAATATTCAAAATGTTTAGGTGTTTGCATTGACGAGGGGCTGAATTGGAAGAAACATATTGAAGATCTCCTGAAACGTTTGAGTTCAGCTACTTGTGCAACCAGAGTCATGGCAAAATTTGGTGATATACATCTCAGTAAATTAGCTTACTACGCCTATTTTCATTCACTGCTTTCATATGGGATCATATTCTGGAGCAATTCAACATTGAGTAAAAAATTATTCATTGCACAAAAGCGTGTAATCAGAATAATTGCTGGAGCCCACCCAAGAGCATCCTGCAGACATTTATTTAGGGATCTGGTGATTTCACTGTAGCTTCACAATACATACATTCCCTCATGAAATTTGTTATTAACAATCCGACCCAATTCAAAAGTAATAGCAGTGTGCATAGTTACAACACTAGGAGAAAGGATGATATTCACTATTCAAGGTTAAATCTAATTTTGGCTCAGAAAGGGGTGAATTATGCTGCCACAAAAATCTTTCGTCACTTACCAAGTAGCATCAAAAGTCTGACAGATAGCCAACTAGTATTTAAAAAGAAATTAAAGGAATTTCTGAATGGCAACTCCTTCTGCACTATAGATGAATTTTTAAATAGAAATAAAAAATAAAATAAAGTAATAAGAAAATAAAAAAACAACAAAAATATAATAAAAAATCCTTCAAATATTGATTGTCACGTGCAGACAACATTTACTAAACTGACACGTTCCACATCATTACGAAATGTCGTTGTTATGTTGTTATGTTATGGTGTTCAGTCTGGAGACTGGTTTGATGCAGCTCTCCACCCTACTCTATCCTGAGCAAGCCTTTTCATCTCCTCATAAGAACGGCTACCCACATCCACTTGAATCTGCTTACTATACGCGTCTCTTGGTCTCCCTCTGCGATTTTTACCCCACACACTTCCCTCCAATGCTAAATTTACGATTCCTCGATGCCTCAGAATGTGTCCTACCAAGCGATCCCTTCTTTTAGTACGAAATGTCCTATATATGCTAATCTAATCTAACATTAGAAAAAAAAGAGACACTGCAAAGCCATAATGGAGTTAAGATGATTAAATTTTGTACTGTTCTTTTGACTAGTATGTTTTGTGAATTTTCTAGAATAGTTGATTCTCAATTTCAAGAAAGAAAAAAAGAATTTATAAAGTAATGTATACATTATTTTGAAACTTATGTTTTAATTTAAACAGTTTCAAATTTAAAATTTGCCCAAAGAGGTGGGAGTCGGGGTGAGGGGAGGTTCGAAAAATTGCGCAATTCGTGTCACGTAATTTATGGATGGCACCTGTTAGAAAAAATATTGAAGTCATAGTCTTCATAAAGTATGCGAGACTTAATTTCTTTCAGACAGAGGTACGAATGACATAAATAAATAAAACATAAGATTTCGCGGAGAATTAAAAAAATAACATCTAGCGGCAATGTTTTTAAGAGCTTATGAGCCTTTGATAGCGACCTATTTCAACTCGTATAGCCGGTGAGGACTCTTCCCGCTCGTTTGCGAGATTCGCGCTGCCGCCCCGCCCCACTTTACCTGGGAACTAGGCAGCGTTGCGACAGGTGGCCTTACGCACAACTCTGATCTGCAGCACGTCACGTACCAGAGGCCTAATATGATTACCATCCGACAAATGACTTACAAGCAAAAATATTCCTAGTGAAAGTTATTTCTGATAAACTTACTTGCTAATGTAAACAAATACTGTTAGTACTGAGAACAGAGTTAGTTGTGGAAGCTTCCCTCGGAGTTCTCATTGGACTAGTTTAGTGTGGTGTCTAATGAACACTATAACTATTCCGTCACCATATTTCCAGGAGGGCCGCCATCGAAGGAGCGATCATTGGCCTATTTGAACGGGCGTGGACGCCTGCTACATGACGTATTCTTTTTGCATTGTGAGTGTACTGTACATTAATGCATCACCGACAAAATGTATTCTAACCAGCACATGGCGGGGATGTACACGATGCAGGGCGTTACAAATCGCTTCAGACTTCAGGTCAGTCGTCTGTAGGCTGAAAGTTTACATAATATACAATTAACGAACAATAATACACCAAAATCTAGTAAGGACACGATCTATTTTTAAAAGATCGTTACGTTAGGGAACACTAAGCAACTTTAAAACACCCGATTTGGAAGATCGAGTATATCATACTGAGGATATTGTTCGCAGCGGTACCCGAGAAATAGCAGTAACTGAGCAACTGTCATGTTTCGATGTAGGATGTCATGTTTAGATGTAGGATGTAATCAGGATAACTCCTTTTTCCACAGCATCTTCAATGACTGTAAGGTCTTATTCGAACAAATTGACATACCTTTTCCCAACGAAGCAACTTTTACCAGAAATGGAGGGAGGAATTTTAACAACACTTCTGTATTGGCGGTTGAGACTCGTCTCGCAATTTAGGAAGCAGCCTATCAAAAACGGTTTAACATTACTTGTAATGATTTATTTCGACCTTTCACATTACATTGAACACTGCATCAACATAGATTTTTTGTTGAACATTTCAAAAGGTTTTCATGGAAGAAGTTAAACTGCACTTGCGTCTGAAGATGTGGTTCAAACACTATAGGGCACCACTACATATTGCTGTGCAAGCAAGAACACTTTTCAATTAGCATTTCATAAACTAATGGGTACCTTGTGTCGGCAATATACGGTATTGTCTTGCTGGGTATCCTGAGCTCATTCCGTTGGATTTTTATTTTTGGAAACAGTATATTCAACACCCATTGCGAAAGTTAACATAGTTCGCAGGCATGTTCAAGAAGGATATCAACAGATAAAGGCACTTGGAATATGCGAGAGAATTGAAATAAACTGGCTTTAGAATCATGTATTGGAGCTAATGGAAACATTTTGAGCATTATATTTACCTACCAAGAGACAACATTTGAAAAGAAAACATAGCCTGCCTGTAATACCAACAGGAAATTTTAAAACAGGAAGACAACGGCGAAGCACATATCTAACAATGGAAAAGCAGCTGGGCTAAACTGCAGAGTCTGTTGCCCTCGCTCTGCAAAACAAGAAGTTTCCTTTTATTGTGTGAGGGCGCGCAGAGCCCGAATCTCCGGTCCAGAAACGATCTATTTACAGTTGCCAACATACACGCCATGTTAAAAAAAAAAAAAAAAAAAAAAAAAAAAAAACGAGCAACAGACTGCAGTTTTACCAAGCAGCTGTAATAACAACATGAGAAGGCCGTATGTATTTGTGATTCTTCCCTGCTTTTCAAATGCTCCATACATTCCCTCTAGGTTTCGATGTACTAGATGAAACCTGTAAACTGCACAACTACCAAAACCGTTGGTCGAAATTACATTTGAAAATACTGTATGACATCATTAGGAAACCACTAAACACATCCTGGAGTTGGCTGGCCTAATCGCAGTTATTTTTTGCACTCCATAGGGTCAGCAGTTTGTGTAAAATATCGGTTGCATTTGTTAACTTGCATGTTGCTTGGCGACAAAATATAGACAGAAATACATTTGCATTATTGGATTTAAAGCGGAAATAAGAACTAATTCTTAGGCTACTTTGTTTTTGTTTCCTGTCAATCCCACCAATCAGTATGAGTATTACTTATCAGAACGTCTAATTGTTAAAATATATTGGAAACAAGTCTAAACAATCTCGCTTCAATAAAAGCAAAGGGAAGGCTTGTTTTATTTGACAGACCTGTCATTGCGCCTGTTGGTAATGACTTCCACACGACTCACGTCCCAGGCTTCCTTTTGCACAAATACGTCGTAAAGAAAAGGAAAATAATACAATGGATGACTAACTGTAAAGCAGTTTCTGGATAACGTTTAACAACTTACTGTCAATACTGCTGTCAGTCTTTACTTCTATAAATACAGCTTTCGGAGACTTTTTCCATTGCTTCACGTAATACCTGTTGCCAACTATCACGCACCAAACGATTTGCTCACCATTGTGTAATAAAATATCTCTACAAAACATTTAAATACTTAACTGAGTAGCGCAACTTTCAAAAAGTTCGGCACTGGCCAAGCGTCCAAGCGTTGAAATCTCCAAGGGGAAAATTGTCTCGGGATTCAACACAACATTTATGCAACGCATCCTGTTACTGATATGCAAAATGGAACGCTTGTTAACTTCAGTGTTCCACAGCCGAAGAACGATTCTCCTTCTTTTTATGGGAAAAAACAGCGATGTTTTTACGAAAGCCAACACTACTTTGTGCAACTTGTTCAGTTAAGTTTAGCAGTAACTTTCAGTTATAGAATGACAATTATTTGGCGATGTACGGAAAAAAGAGACTTAATGCCACGGTCAAATATAGACGCGGTCAACGCCCAGCGCTCGCTTACCTGTGTTCCGTTGTGAAGTTCCCGTAGCCAGCTAGCCACTCCTTAGATGTTGCAATGTTTCCTTTTTACAATAAACAGATGAGGCACTTACAGTACTTGATGCACTACAGTAACGATCAAACAGCTGATTCCTGCATCACTTAAACACAATAACGTCAGTTGTTGCAGTTGTCTTCTCCTTTTCTTGAAAATTGTGCCACTACGAATTTCACACCACACAACTCACCGCCATACAATCCCACGCTGCGTTGGTAGAGCCATCTAGCGGTGGAATTCCGAAACTTGCGACGGCGCGAGTCCCGCTCACAAAAGACAGTCGAGCGTCGACTGTGGAGGAAACATGTAGTGGTCAAATGGAACCAGTCCGTTATTTGAGCTGTTTTCTTCTGGAAAAGTGGAGTGATTTAGACTAATCCGCTAAAGTAAACCCTTTTAGATCTGTTGTTCTTTTTATGTTACCATAACTTACATCAAATGTGAAGATGAGAAATGTGTAGCTGACACACAAGGACGAAAAAAGACGCAATTGACCGTTAATGTAGCGAAATAAATTTTATTTTGCATTTGTGTTGCTGCAGATAAGAGTACTGAAACAAATCGGTAGAGTAAGTGTAGCAATGCAGATTGACTAACGAAACATAATTTGAGGATGTTGCCAAGGCTACTAATAATTTTAAAATGGCGTTAATATCACGGAACGAAATACGTCTTCGAGAAATAATGACACACCTGGGGTTACCAGACCTCCGCATTTATGCGGACATGTCCGCATTTTCAACGTTTACTGTGGCGGCCGCATGTATTTTCACGATTTTGCGAATGTCCGCATTTTTATCTTTCGTTTGATTTCCGATATCATTTATATACTTTTTAGGATGGTTATTAAATTGCGTAATTTGTTATTTGCTTATAATCGATCTGTCATGGTCGTAATACTGAAGTGTAACGAATGAAACGTAAAATATCTGATTATATTGCTTACAAACAAAGTTTCAATCTTTAGTAACTTTAGTTATGTTACCAGAACCACCATGACAGCTTAAATCTACACTTATCGGAAGATAAAAAATGTTCCTGTAATGTATCCACTGAAGATGAGCCTGCAGTGGCTCGAAAACTAGTTATGAAAAAAAAAATCCATAAAAGCAGCTGGTTGTATTTCTTTTAACGAAAATAAACTGCCAATTGCTAGGAACAGTTGCGATAGTAGAAATGTAAATTCACTGAATCAAAAAACTTGTGCTTAATGGGCTGTGCTGCTAACCAGTAAGATAAATTTTCTGGAGGGAAGCGATAAAATATCGGTAGATTGGAGGAAAATCGGTATTTTTTTAAACACCAAAAGTAAAAATAACCTTACATCGTAAATAATGATAGACAAGTTATATGTATTTTTATTCAATATCTTCATTATATTTGGTACCATAATTAGTACAGTAATCAACATCTCATTAATATAAATAACGCAGTTTTTATCAAAATATAATTTTGATCTGAACTGGGCTGCTTCATAGTAATTGCTCTCATCATCACTGTTCTCGAACTTTGATCTACAGAAATTCACATTACTTTTCGACATCTTGCTGATAGTGTCCTACTTATTTGGAAATTGAAACAGTTGCTTTTGCTTATATACCTCTTAGTATGGACATGTCCAATTAATGACAGTTCCTCACATTATATTTCGTTAAATTGACTCCTGAAGCGGCAGCGGAATAGCAGTGCGTACTACGACGTCTTGCGGCGGTGCACGCGGCCTTTCGCCGTTGGAGGTTCAAGTTCTCCATTGGACGCGCTTGTGTGTATGTGTGTTGTTTTTAGAATAAGTTAGTGTAAGTAGTTTTTAGGTTTAAGGACCGATGATCACTACAGTTCGGTCCCATAACTTTACAAACATTTGAATATTTTGACTGCTGAAAATACCCTCTCTACATTTACAGATGAGTGGGGAGGACTGAGTAAATCACTTGTAAATTTTCCAATAGTTGGCAACATTGCTAACGGCCGTGCCGCAGTGGATACATCATCATCATCATCATCAGCCATCATTTAATGATGTGGCCTCTTCGAGTCGCGGATTTAGGTAGGCTTTCAGCAGTCTTCTCCAAGTGGAACGATCTTGAGCAGTTCTCTGCCAGTTGCTACCATCGATCTTCCTAATATCTTTGTCCCATCTGTCCGGTGGTCTTCCTCTAGGCCTCTGGTGCTCTTTCGGACTCCAGTGCTATCTTCGTCCATCTGTTGTCTTTTCTTCTCGCGATGTGTCCGGCCCACTGCCATTTCAAGGAGCCTACGGTCTCTAAGATGTCCTTAACCTTGGTCACAGATCGGACGTCATCTGCCCTTTTCCTATCCTTTCTTGTATAGCCCAGCATTGCTCTTTCGATGGCTCTCTGTGCTGCCCTAAGTTTCCCTTTTGTAAATGAGTTCAGTGTCCATGTCTCGCAGCCGTACGTCAGCACAGGAAGAATGCATTGATCAAACACTGTTTTCTTCAGATTTAGCGGCATTTTTTATCTGAATGTTGTAGAATTCCTCCCAAATGCTTGCTAGCCAAGCTAGATAGATATCGATAGATATCGGGCCTTACATCTCCCTTCATGTTTATAATCTGGCGCCTTAGACCGCTCGGTTACTCCACCGCGGCCCTACTAATGTAAAGTATGTATAAACATTGTTGTATTATTTACTATGTTAAATATTGTGTAAATTGATAATATTGTAGAGGCTCTGGCTTACGACTTTTGCAAATATAATCTGTTTGACAGCTCTCGAGAGGCCCACTGGGTACCGACCGGCCGCTGTGTCATCCTCCGCTCGAGGGCGTCACCGGATCATCAGAATAAAATACGAGAAATCAGAGCTCGAACGGAGAGATTCAGGTGTTCTTTCTTCCCGCACGCTATCCGAGAATGGAGTGGGAGATAAATAGTATAATGGTGGTTAGATGAACCCTCTGCCAGGATTTGCAGAGTATCCCATCTTGATGTAGATGTGGAGGACGACATGGTCAGCGCCCCGCACTCCCGGCCGTTACGTCAGTTTTCGTGACCGGAACCGCTACTTCTTAATCAGGTAGCTCTTCAGTTGGCCTCACAAGGGCTGAGTGCACCCCGCTTGCCAAAAGCGGCATCCAAGTGCTACCCAAGCCCGACAGTGTTTAACTTGTCCTTCATTCACATGAAGTTATAAATGCCATCGACAAGGGATCTCAAATCGATTCCATATTTCTGGATTTCCGGAAAGCTTTTGACACTGTACGTCACAAGCGGCTTCTAATGAAATTGCGTGCTCATGGAATATCTCCACAATTGCGCGATTGGATTCACCATTTCCTATCAGAAAGGACACAGTTCGTTGTAATTGACGGTAAGTCATCGAGTAAAACAGAAGTGATATCTGGCGTTCTCCATGGAAGCGTTATAGGTCCCCTACTCTTCCATGTGTTTATAAACGATTTAGGAGACAATCTGAATAGCCCCGTTAGACTGTTCGCGGATGATGCTGTCGTTTATCGGTTAGTGAAGTCAACAGAGGATCAAAAGCAACTGCAAATCGATTTAGACAAAATTTCTACATGCTGCGAAAATTGGCAATTGACACTAAATAAAGAAAAGTGAGAAGTAATATACATGACCACTAAAAGAAATCCGCTAAACATCAATTACACGGCGAATCAGTCAAACCTTAAGGTCGTAAATTCTACCAAATACCTAGGAGTTACAATTACGAACAACTTTGACTGGAGAGAACACATAGAAAATATTGTGGGGAAGGCGAACCAAAGGTTACGTTTCATTGGCAGAACGCTTCGAAGATGCACCAGCTCCACCAAAGAGACTGCCTACATCACATTTGTTCGTTCTCTCCTGGAGTACTGTTGTGGGACCCTCACCAGGTGGGACTGACTGAAGACATTGAGAAGGTTCAGAGAAGGGCAGCTCGTTTTGTTTTATCACTTTACAGGGGGGAAAGCGTCACGGAAATGTTGCACGAATTGGGATGGAAATTATTAAAAGAAAGAAGTTTCAATCACCGACTTTTACTTCTGAATGTGAAAATACTTTGCTAACGCCCACCTATATAGGGAGACATGACCATCCCAAAAAAATAAGTACAAACTTTTTCAGTCATTGTTCCATTTTTAAAGTGTTTACTTAACTTAAAAAACGGAACGATTTAGGTGTTCTTTCTTCCCGCGCGCTATAAGAGAATGAAACGGTAGAGAAAAGTTATGATAGTAGTTAATGAACCCTCTACCAGGTTATTGAATGTGATTTGCAGAGTATCTTTGTAGATGTAGATGAAACTTCGGTGATGTAATGGGAACCTGTGTATCCACTGCGGCACGGCCGTTGGCTTTGTAAATAATATTCATGTGTAAAAAGATGGGGGGCATCCCCGCTACAAAGGCGGATGATGACGTGGAAGTAAAAGGTGGAAAAAGCGCGCCAGATGGCCGATTTGCGCGGCGAAAAAGTTAGTTGCTAGTCAGTCATTGTCTGGACGCTGATGAGTGAGCAGTGCTTGTGTCTTGTGGCTATATTGCTTGAGGCTATACTTTTCAAGAAGAGCAGTAAAATGGTCTCACACGGGGAACATCTGTAAAATGTTTACTGGCATAATATTTGTGGCTTATTATTGAAATTATTTCGATGCTAAGAAGATTAAATTTGCCCACGTACTTCAAGAGCTAGTAATGGAATATATTATGCCACAATTAACTGCACTGCAGCGCCAGTCTTCCACCACAGGAAAAAGAAGACAATTTTTTAGTATTGTAATGACAGTCTGAACCTCACATTTGTGAATTTTATGAATAATCAACTTCATAAACTGTAAACATAGCTGTTAACCTGTTATTGTCCTATGTCATTATCCTATGCACGGTTCTTTCCTTATTTAAAGTGAAATATTCCGAGTGACCCAGTGAAATAACAATTAAAAATAGTAACACTTTAATTTTTCTATAGAGTGCAAGAAGTTATAGTGATTGTTGTTGCATAATAATATAGTGGAGATTAATGTAAATTGTAGGCTAATGTTCAATTTCGTCTCCACCAAGTACAAACTTTTTCAGTCACTGTTGCATTTTTAAAGTGTTTACTTAACTTTAATCAAAGAATGACTCAGTTAAAAGAGTCATAAAGTTTCTTGATTGCAATAGTAAAGTACATAGTTGTTTGAGTTAATTGAAAGATAGCTTATCAGGTTCAGGTACATTTTAAAAGTGTGTTTGTTCTTAAAATAAAACCTTGCACCACTGAAAGATTATTATTAGTATGCAAGTAAGTCAGTGAAACGCAGAATCTAACTTTATAATCAAAGAAATAGTAGAAATACTAGTGCTTAACATATGTTTAGACTAGGTTTCTAAAAAGATTTTCTAATACAGTAATTTTACGAAATGAAGACAGAGTAATAGGTGTTCTGAAGTTAATTTGCTGTGTTTTGGAATAGGCCTAAATGAAATATCTATCATTTTAATGCTTCGGTTTCACATTTTCTAATGAAAGAGTAAACTTATTATTTACAACTTTAGAAGGCTCCTGTAGACTAAGATCCAATGTAAATAGAATAATGAAGTTTCAATTTTGCTTAGTAACTAACTTTAAGTGCAGATTGCTGTGATGCTGTCTGACATCCAAAAAAGTGACAGTTTTAAGTAGATTGCATTTAAAGTCTGTTTTACCAATGCTTTTTATCAGATTACATTTTTCTTACTGTACAACTACATTCAGGCTATAAATCAAATAGTTAATTATTGTCTACAGGGACTGGAGACTGCAAGTGAAACAAATAGTGCTGCTTTGCTCTTAAAGTAAAAACTTCCTGATTCTTTGCGGTTTCAACACTATCTTTACGCCGCGGTGGAGTAGCCGAGCGGTCTAAGGCGCCTCGCTGCCCTCCATAGGGCATGGGTGTGTATGTGTGTTGTCCTTAGGTTAGTTTATCTTAGATTAATCAGTTTCTAAGCTACGGACTGATGACCACGCAGTTTGGTCCGATAGATTTACAAACATTTGAACACTATCTTTTCTTTTGGTGCTATATATCTTTGTAAATACAAGATTGCGAATATTAATCAGCATCAGCTGTACGGTGTAATGGTGAGATATGAAAATTTGTGCCGGGCCGGGACTCGAACCCGGATTTCCCGCTTATCGCGGGAGGTCGCGTTTCCATTACGCTACCCGCGCACGCTTCCCGGAACGACCCAAACCTTCATATGCCACACATTGTCTACTGCCCATGAGTACTCGTACATTCTATGATGTAATTCCCGCACAGTACATTTTATTTTAGTACATTTATCGCAAGCTTGGCTATGACTGATTTTAAATACGATGTGCAGTGTGCAAATGTCCTTCAGACATGCACGCATGTCTGAACATTTGCTTAGTTATATAAATAAACTCGGACACTGCACATTGTATATATCTTTGTGAAACAAAGGTTATCTCCGATGATTTCATCTATTAAGATCACACGCGGTCAAATTTAAATCCTGTCGGAGGGTCACAATTCTGTAGGCGTAGGCTTGTAGCAGCGATTCGGAGCAGTTAGTAGTATTACAGTGTACGTAAGAAATCTGTTACGAGTTATTGTATATTGCTAACTGTACTGTAAGTACTGTAAGCTTCACTAACCGACAGGAGTGTTGCACGGTGACGCTTTCGGGCAGTGGATGACACGGCGGTCGGTCGGTAGCAGGTGACCCTCTCTAGGCCTATGGGACGGAGTTTACAGTTTACGTAGATACGTCAGTCATTTCGGCAGTTATAAGATCAGCTCCAGAAGCTTTATTATTTTTCATTTTAGCTATAGCTTTTCGAAGTGTTTTTTTTTTTTACGATTTTAGGTTTTTCTCCCATGGAATATTTGCATGTTCAAGTTTTCCATTGTCATCCAGGTATAAATTGTTGCAGTATATTCTCCGCTGATCAGCAGCTGGTTATATATTCTTTATATCCTTCTTGTTTTGAAGGATTTTGTTAGTTTCTTTATTTCATTTGTAGGTAACAAATTGAACGCACATATTAAATCACGAATAATAGTTTCTTTTTTAGCGAGCACCAAAAGAACATAATAATATTTGATTGTTCATAGGTTTTCCCGGCGAATACGCAGTCGGATAGATTGATCGTTGTGCAACGAATTTTCGACAGCGTAACATGCTGTCAACATCAGGTTACTTCTGCTGAGTAACCTGATGATGAAGGCACGTTACGCTGTCGAAAATTTGTTGCATAACGATCAATCATACCCGAGAGATTTTCAATGAGAATAATAATTCACAGACAATAGACAAAGCATAAAAGCCAAACTCGAACGCCCGCTCTACTTGAAACGAGTAAACAGGGCTCTTTCCACTTGCTACTTTAATGTTCTCACACATTAAACATGCATTTGGTTTCGTTGCAAACTCGGAATTTATTAACTCTCTCACATATTTAATTGATGTAATTATTATTTTTTTCTACTGCAGCTGTTCTGTATTACACAACTTATGGTTTTGCAGATTACCCTGCAATCCTTTCGACTTCAGTACTTTTCTGACCCGGATGATTTTTTTTAATAGATTAGTCAGCAAGTTTGTTATTTTTAGTCTTCGCTTTTTTGCTATCCTTGACTTTTTCGTCAATAGTTTTTAAAAAGCGGCTGCTTATTAAAATTCAGCTTTACGCTTCTCATATTATCTGATAGATCGGTTGAATGTTTTTTCATGAACTCGATTTCCAAAAATTTCAGCTCCATCTCTTTGCTCGTCTTCTTGTTTTTGGCGGTGTTCCTGTACACTTCGACAGTTCAAGGTATGAACCACAATAAGCATTTGGGAGGCGATTTAAACATGTCTCCGTCCAGCCGTGATCTAAATCACTGTAGGCAAATGCCCGAATGGTACCTCCTTGACAAAAACTATTCAAACGTGTTCTTCGTCTGAAATGATCATGATGTCGACGGGATGTTAAACCCTGATCTTCCTTCCTTCCTTCTATGAAAAGCCCTTGGAAGATTCTTTACGTTTTTAACGGACGATTTCCATCTCAAGCCAATCTGATTACGGTAAGTTTCACTTGGTGAGGTCCACGTGTAGAGTGTTCGCGGATAGTCATGGATATTGAACTTCAAATACTGGCCTTTTTATTACCAAACATGGACATTTTAAGTTTTGCTCTTGTTTTAGACGAATTTCGGTATAACCGCCGATCTTGTGGAGAAGGTGAACGAGAAAGGAAAATGTAGGAAACTTTATTGGCTTACATTTTAAATAAAATGAAGTCTAGGATCAGTAGTTCTCTTGAAATTGTACTAAAACGAAATGTCAGAAAACTGAATTTTTGTAGAGTTGAGTCTTAACACTACTAACTGACAATTATTGTGGATTTTCAACGAAAGAAAATACATGGATTCATGTTGAAAGGTAATAAAGTATATTCCACTGTACTTATGTTATTAAAAAGTTATCATCCCAAGGCGTAGAATCGACATTGTCATCCATTCCCGCATATATAAGGAAAACCGACCAATTAATTCTATTACCGATATTTAAGGTATAATCGGTATTTTTCGGTATTCTTTCGGTCTCGGTTATAACAGACTTTTTTCATTTTTTAAAATAATGACTAAGTAATAGCACCGGCATTTCTATTTGCCATAGGAGCAGTGCTAAATTTTGTAGTGCTTAAATAAAAATAAGAAATAGTAATATTTATTCGTAAAAATAGTAATAGCATTGTGCGTAACTAAACTACTGAGAGAAACGCTGATCCTCACTATTCAAGATCAAATCTAACTTTTGCCCGGAAAAGGATGAATTATGCCGCCACAAAAATCTTTGGTCCCCTGAGAATTAGCATCAAAAGTCTGACAGTCAACTACCAGGTAAAAGGAAATTAAAAGACTTTTTGAATGGGAACTCTTCCTATTCAGTAGATGAATTTTTAGATATAAAATTCGTAATAAAAAAATAAACGAATGCATGTCTTCAAATACCAAGTAAAGATACACGTTCCACACCATTATGTAATATTATATTCATGATCTATACAACAAGCATTAATCTAATCTAATCTGCTGAGGCATTTTGATGATAGTTGAAGAGTCAAAGACAATCTAGTTGCAGCGTAACGACGAATTTGGCCTGCATTTTTTCATGCGCGATGTCTCACACGCTTGCATTAGAGGTCGCAACTTCCACAACTCCGCGAACTTGCTTATTTCTTAATAGTCACTCTTTCCATGTCATATTGTGCAAATCCATGGCACACAATAACAGCAGAAAACGGGTTGTTTATAAAAACTCTAATTTTCTTGTGGGAATCTCGAAACAAATTCGGGAAAGTACGGTATGCGTCTGTGGTTAGCATTCCTCGTTAGGGCATGCCATGCTCGAAATGCCCGACAGTTTCAGAAGGCCGATAAATTTTCATGCTTTAAAACAATTGGTGGTATATGACTACGCCACATCGTTTTGCGAATATTTTTAACAAAACGTTTTATTTTCCTCGAGAAAAAAGAAAATTAGTAGTCTTCAAGAACCATAGACATTACTGAGGTCGAGTGGTTTGCAAGTCTCAACGATACAGATAGCTGGACCGTAGGTGCAACAGCAGCTGAGGGGTATCTGTAGAGAGGACAGACAAACGTGTGGTTCCTGAAGAGTTGCAGCAGTCTTTTCAGTCTGTACGGTTCACTAAGTTGGCCTCGTAATATCAGATAACGTGACTTAGCAATACAAGTACTGTGAACGCTTGAAAGCAAGGGAAAACACATGTAGCTTTACTGTATGAACATATTATAAAAGAACTTTCTCGGGTTAAAAATTTCGGAGTTAAAAATATTCACCCATTCGGATCTCCGGGTGGGGACCACTCAGAAGCATGTCGTCTTCAAGAAAAACAAAACAATCTACGGATCAGAGGATGATATGTTAGATCCCCTAATCGGAAAGAGATATTAGAAAATTTAAAAAGGGAAAGGAATAGGTTGAAGTTAGATATTGCGGGGATATGTGAAGTTCGTTGGAAAGATGAACAGGATTTCTGGTTGGGTGAGTACAGGGTTATAAATACAAAATCAGTTGGGGGTGTTACAGGAGTAGGTCTAATAATGTTCAAATGTTCAAATGTTTGTAAATCTTATGGGACTTAACTACGGGGTCATCAGTCCCTAAACTTACAAAGTACTTGTGAACTAGTTACGAACTAGGACGGCACAAATATCCATGCCCGAGGGGGGATTCGAACCCCCGACCGTAGTGGCCGTGCAGACCGTGACTGAAGCGCCTCAGTTTCCTCGGCCACCGCGGCCGGCCGTCTAATAATGAATAAGAAAACAAGAATGTGGGTAAACTACTATGAACAGCACGGTGATCCCATTATCATAGTCAAGGGAGATACTAAGCCAACACCGGCCATAGTAGCACAAGTTTATATGCTAAATAGCTCTGCCGACGATGAGGAGATCAAAGAAAAGCATGAGGATATAGCAGTAATTATTCAGACAGTTAAGGGAGAGGAAAAATTGATTGTTATGGGGGACTGGAATTCGCTAGTAGAAAAAGGAAGGGAAGAGATAATAGTAGGTGAATATGGACTAGGGAAAAAGAGTAAAAGGAGAAGCCGTCTGGTACAATTTTGCACTGAACGTAATTTAATCTTAACAAACACTTAGTTTAAGAACAATGATAGAAAACTGTATACGTGCAAGAGACCTGGAGACAACGGAAGGTCAGACATCGATTTCGGAACCGGGTTTAAACTCTAAAACATATGCAGGGGTAGATACAGACTCTGACCATATCTTATTGGTAATGAACTTCTAGACTTAAATTGATGAAACTGTACAAAGGTAGGAAAAGAAAGAGATGGGACCTGAATAAATTGAACGAACCAGAGATTCTCCAGAGTTTCATAGGTATCTTTCGACAATAATTGTCAGAAACAGGGGGCAAGTAACACAATATAAGATGAATGGCTAGCTTTGAGAGATGTAATAGGGAAGGCAGCAGAGGTCCAAATAGGTAGAAGGTCCTGCGAAAAGTATTGGATATCGCAGGAAATACTAAATTGATAAAAGCAGAAAATATAATAATGCGGCAAAGGAAGCAGTTAAAATAGAACACTGGGGACTAAAAGTGAAATTGATAAGAAGTGGAAAATGGCTAAGCAGGAGTGGCTGGAGGGCAAATACACATCCGTAGAATAAACAAGGGGAAAGATAGATACCGCCTACAAGAAAATAAAAGAGACATATGGAGAGAAGAAAAGCAGCTGTATGAATATCAGGGACTCAGATGAAATACTAGTTCAGAGCAAAGAAGGGAAAGATGGTACGTGGAAGGATTATATAAAGGGCGTCAAGAAAATGTAGTAAGAAGGGGAGAGGAAGTAGATGAAAGAAGAGATGCTATATTGAGAGAAGAATTTTAGAGAACACTGAAACGTGTAAGACAAAACAAGGCCCCTGGAGTAGATGGCAATCCCGTCAGAGCTACAGTCTCTCTCTCTCTCTCAGACTTTAAGAAAAATGTAATCGTTTCAATACGAAACTAAGCCGACGGAGACATGTATGGAAATTACAGAACCATGAGCTTAATAGGTCGTGGTTGCAAAATTCTAACACGGATTATTTGTGGAATAATGGAAAATGTGGTAGAAGCCGACGGGAACGATCAGTTTGGATTTAGAATAAATGTAGGAACATGCGAGGTAATACATTACGACTTTAGAAGATAAACAAATGGGAAAGAAGGAAAAGCAAGGAGAAATTTGGAGAAGGGATTAAAGTTCACAGCGAAGAAATAATTCCACGAACTTCGGCAGTAAAATAACATGCGATGGTCGCATTACAAACGATATACAGTGCAGAATGTCAATGGGAAGAAAAACTTTTCCGAAAACGAGAAAATCTTTAACGTCGAACATTAATTTGTCAGGAGGTCTTTTCTGGAGGCATTTGTGAGGAGTGTCACCTTAAGACATAAATCAGGCAGGCTAGCTGGGGTCTAAGGGCCAAAAATGCCACACGATCATCATGATCATAAGGAGGTATTGACCAGAATTGGGGATAAGAGGAATTTCTCGCATACCTTGCCTAAGAGGAGGGTGGGACACTTTCTGAGCAATCGAGGCATCGTCAATTAGAGGTAAGTGTGCGGTGTAAAAATCGCAGAGGGAGATCAAGACACGAATACCGTAAGCAGGTATAACTCGAAATAGTCTTTGTGAAATGTCGCAGCTTCCGAGGACATTTGTTTCATTGTCATATCTTGAACTGAAAAAGTGTGTTATCGTTTAGCTTACTGATTGCTAAGATATAGGTTATAAATTACTCCAAGTGAAATGTAGCTAAAATAGAAAAGAGTTTTTCGAAATGGTACTGACAGTGATAATCTCGTTTTTACACGTATATACGTGTTATTCAATGCTGTCAATGCCGCGTTCGCAAGCCAACGGAATTCCCGCGAGACTAAAACGAATTTCTAGTTATTACTGTAGACATGATATTGGGACCTCGTGCTATTTTAACCATCCATATAACTCTAAATACATACAATTTTTTCCTTCTGTTTAGATCGAATGCAGTGTAAAATTGCCTGCTTACGGTAGCACATACCTTATATCAGAGATTCTTAGCCATTTCGTATGGCATTGCGAAAAGAGATTCACATAACCGCGTAGAATTGTTGTGACTTTTTTTCTGATGACACACTTCAGGCTTCCTAAATGCCATAACACGTTAAATAATACTTCAGTGACTGTATATTTTTATTTCTGAATGGTCGAATCGTCCTTATCATATTTGTTTCGTTCCATTTCTTGGTCTCTGAGTGCATATCTGCGGAAGTCTGCAGATGTTAGGAATGGAATTTAAGTTGACTACAGTCGCTTGCGATAGTGAACTTGCGCGGAGGTATTACTTAAAATGGTATGTGAAATTTTCAAATGGTTGCACTTTTTAGTTTATTTTTCTAGAGCATTAGACACTACCATTCATGAATATATAAGGCAGAACTATATTGATGGGAGTGTAGTTTCACAAGCTGGTGAGAACAGAGCACCAGCCAACAGACACATACGGGTATATCTGAAATAAATGTAGGAAATGAAAGGGCTGGTGGAGTGGGTCGTAACAAGCGTATTCAACATAGCAACTCATGTCCGCAACCATTAGTATACGGCACTAGGCGTCGCTGAATAGCGTCCCGTGCCGCCAAGAGTGTAGGCACACATTGATCCGAGTCGTCATAGTAGCAGGTCAACGCCTTTAATTTGCAGCAGTACGGTAAATGAGAAGGCGGGTTGAAGTTCTATAACCTTTATTTATATGCTCGAAAGTACGCCCTCCTGGTCGAATGCACACCGTGCAACGATGCTGCAGTGAGCGTCGTACTCTTTCAAACACTCCTGGCAAAGTGCGATGGGTGTACAAATGAAAAGGTACGAAACGACACTGTGGGTATAATTAAAGTCTTTATTCAAAAGTAATCACCAGAGGCCTGAGCACAACTATACCACTGTTTAGCAAACCGAAGGATTTCTGTTCTCTGAAATCTTGTGGCTGTGACAGGAGCTATTCCTCTACTGTGTCCTTCGTCGTCCGAGTGGAGCGCTTCCCTTTGAGATTTCTTTTAGCGGACTAACAGATCGAAGTCCTAGGGCGACATGTCCGGGTTGCAGGTCGGACGCTCAAGTTACTCCCACTTGGCCAGTACACTTTGTGTGACCCCAGAGACGTACGGACATGTGTTTATAATGGAGCAGAATGACTCCCTCCGTGAGCAGCCCAGGTGGTTTGCTCTTGATGGTCTCGCTTGTGCCACGGAGTATCTCACAATATACGTCGCCGTTAATGGTTTTTCCTTGCTCGAGGAATTCGATGAGTATTGAACTTCGGACGTCGAAAACGACGATGAGCCTCATCTTACGGCGGGGGGTGGATATATATATATATAAACCATTCAATGTTATGGTTAAAGTGTATGTTATCAAGTCCATTTTTGGCAGTTTCCTTGACACTTTCCTATCTTCCCTTTACCTCACTCACGTTACCGCGAGCTACGTGCTAACTCGTCTAGTTGTAATAGACCGAACGTTGCACGTGAGGCCCGTTGGCGATAGTCACTTAATATTTGACTAACCTGGTATCTTCTCTCTCGTACATGTCCCCAGCGCAGAAGCAGCACACAGGTCGTAGACTCGAGGTTTTCTGAGGTGAGGCTGAAATTGGAAGTGGTGGATACTGTGGCTTTCTAACTACCATTAACGAAGTCGATGAATTCCTTCAGATACTTTTATTTTTACCAATCACACGAATACAGAAGCCAGAAACTGCATGTTGACGTCAATATTAGTTTACAAAATTCACAAAATTAAAAGTCATAACACACCTTGACAAACATTGCACGCACTTTACAAATATTTTTAGCCCCATTATCGATCGGTTAATAAAAGACTGGTTATCGCAAGTGCCGCTAGATGTTTACCGTGTTGAGGCTCGCAGTGAACTGGCTAACAGTGGAGCTGGGCTCCACGCTAGCGCCTAGAGTTTTGGCGCCAACCGACACTTCTAGAACGCCACACTGACTCTTTACCTAAAATACTTAATCTAATAAACTACAAAACAATAGTGTAATCACAAACTGTTAATTAACATACATTATGGCAACAGAATTGATAACTGAATTTGTATTTATTAAATAATTAATAAAATAGCTGAGTTGTTGTGGCGCGTAAAGATATAGCAACAGCCAATCAGCCAAGAGGCGGAGTTTACCCTCGGACTGTACTTACAGTACCATCTGGCTACTATCTTGCTCATGCTACTTTCTACTATTCCATACAAGTAAATGAAATTATGAAATAAAATAAAGATATGGCTGCTGCCTTACAAGCCAGTACCGCCACAACCTTGCCTGGTGAGAGCTGCGAGAGTGAAGGTCGGGGTGAGAGTTTAAAATAGGGAAAGATTAATTTTTCAAACTCACAACCACCAACTGGGAACCAAATTCCTAAACATGCAAAAACACTGGATCTGTAATTGCTACTGTTTGACTCGTTTTCTAGGGGATGATATCACACGTTCGCAGCTTTCCTTCCCTGCATACGATTAACAAAAAAATTCATAATAAAGTCAAGTTCATGAGAGAAAAGGGTGTACTAACTATTATTTTTGAAAACACGTAAAAGTTCACTTTATGTTGTTTATTTCACATATTAGAACCCTGTGGCTGATACGTCTGTACGTCAACACATTTATCAAATAAAGTTATAGCTCGTGAGCCCCCAGACAAAATGAATGTTTGTCGCAAATTGTTTTCACACCATGTGGCTGTCTCAAACACCGTTTATGTTCATGCCTATGCGACGACACGTGTTACATTAACAAATCACAGTCACTTTAATTCAATGCGATGCACTCCTTGTTCCACCGGCTAAATATTCACAAACACACAGTAGCACTCGATTCAACTTGGTGCAGTCTACGACGAGCAACCACACGTGGCAATTGCCACACCAAAAATCTAAAGTCTCCACCTGGAGATACACATGCCGACTCAATGCAGAGCGACGCCGCCCGGCCAGCTACTCCACTCACTCCCGACTCGTCACTTCCTGCCCTCGCGTGCGCGCGCGCGCCAAAAGCTGAACTGTCGGGGTTTTTTCCCCTACGTCATCAACTTCCCCATGTGAGCTGTTCTAACAGATTTGCCAACGTACAGCGCTCAGCCAATACATTTCTAAAACTTCACTTAAAATCAAGATAATTACACTACACATTAAATAAATGTCTTCTTAGGTTTTTATATTGGTATAAACATCCTTTGTACTATTTATCATAATCGTGCAATTTATTATGTCACAGATAAGTGATTTAACTGAATACTTCAAGATAAAATACACAAGATTAATTGAAAATAAAATGAGAAATAGTTAATGTATTATTTTTATAAACAAAAATTGCCATGCTAGTTGAGTAACTGTCTTGTATTCATTGGTAATTTATTACTTTTCATTGTCAATTAAACATATTACGCCAGATGTGACTATATCAGCTAATGTATTGTTTATTTGTCAACAGGCTATTTTGTAATGAGGGCCTTAAAGGTTCCTAACTGCATCGTATTACTTCAAATGCAAGTAGTATTAGAATATTTTATTTCACGCTGTGCACTGCACTCCACCTGGCACTCGCCATTGTCCCTCTCCCATCACTGGAAACGAAACTGGAAAATCCTAAGCTGGAACAAGCCACCAACGTTGGCCTGCTCGCTGGCCTCCCGTCAGCTACAAGCACACAGCAAATCTCAAAGTGGAGAATTTCTACCTATGGCCTAACTATAAATGTTGTCACCCAACTGCGTACATACATTGCTACCATAATTAATAAGATTAAAATTGTGTAACATTTAATGCATTGGCATGGTCAATGTTTGCAGTGAACTTCATACTCTTTAATTATCAAATGCTCTTAATTTACCAGTATTTCTATTGGGCGGTAATCTTACAGAGCACAGCCTTGAATTTCTTAGGCGGAGGTGACGACTCTTGCTTTGTGTCCCTAGATGTCGCGCTACGTTATCCCAAAGCAGCATATTCAAATTTCAAGCCGAGGCGGAGCGGTCGAGCGCATTAAGGCGCTATGCTATGATGCGCGAGGCCGTTCCCCGTCGGGGGTTCGAATCCCCCCTCGGGCATGGATGTTTGTGCTGCCTTTGGTATAAGTTAGTTCTTAAGTAGTTTGTAAGTTTAGGGACTGATGACCCCGCAGTTAAGTCCCGTAGGCTTTACAAACATTTGAACACATTTCAAAATACTGCCGGTTTGGTTGTTAAGACGTTTCGCACCTTTTCAGTTGAATACTCCCTCGTAGATATTGCAATGAAGGCTGCCATAATTCACGACATCAGCTCTTCCTCAGACTCAATGGGTGTTTTCGTAGACAACAGACTTCCGGTGGCCAGGTATCATGTGTAGGTATCATGAGATAGAGAAAATTAAGTTTAGTATGCCTACAAAGACATTCAGGCAGTAAAATTTTCTCCCGCTCAGTATTATATAATGTAGTAAGTAGGACAATGGACAACAGCTGTAAAAAGCGCCCTCTGCGGTTCACTGTACAGTGACTTTCCTAATATTTATGTTGATGTGCTAATTCATCGACTGCTGTTGCATATATCGCTTATCCTCGCTACAAGAGAACATTTCTAAAATGTACACGAACGTTTAAGACGCAAATCAAACATGTTGATGTAAACTCCTGTCCTCACTTTAACACAAGTAGGTCGTTCCCTAGTCATGGACAAATGTTATAAGCCCTCTCCCACGGTGGCCCTTGTCTAACGAGTGGAGTGAGATGGGGCAGTGGATTCAGGCACTGGATTTTTATTGAGAAGTAGACGGATGAACATTTCCTGCAAATGGCTTATGGCACTGAAGGTCAGTGATATGATGCGTATGAAATGTAGGCTGTCAGTTGTTGTCCAGTTGGTCTCCCTTTTTTCCACGCTTTACGATAATAATGTACCTGTGAGACTGTGAAATTTCTCCCTCCCCGAGCAAAGCAGGGGTCAATGTTTTACTCTGCGCCGCGCCGACTGTACGAATTATATTATTTTATTTCAGTCAATCTGTCAGCGAAAAACTTTTGTTTCCAGGTGAAAAACCGGAATATAATGCGATATTAAAATTGCTGGAACGTCAGCTACAGCAGACGACCAGGGTGCAGTAATGAGGTAGAAAATACAATGAACAAAAGGGCGATAAAAAAGTCTGATGTTTGTTCAACTGTGAAGCAATTTGTACGTCATGCCGTACCCCTGTCGGAGTGTGCATTGTGGTAACGACGATATAAGGGAGTCGGAAATAACCCGTGTGTTCCTGCCCGCATCACTGAGCTTTACTACGTGTTTAGCACAGCCACAAACGGGGTGAGTTACTCGACTGGCACGCCTGAACTGTGGCTTATTAACTCACCTGTGCGATGCGACAGGCCATTGCGCTTGTTGAAAAGACAGCAATAAAATTTTTTTAAAAATTTTAACTTCGTTATTATAAACTGCTTTGCTCGGTGGAAGCCACGAGGAATGACTGTGCGGTTCAGGGGGGGTTGGAACACTTGCGGGGAGTGACACTTGCGGGGAGTGACACTTGCGGGGAACCCGGGGCCCTTGGGGCGACTAATGGCTTTTCCTGGGTACAGGCATACCAAGACGTCTAGCACTGCTGTTGTCAAGTTTCCACACTGTCAACATAACACGAAACTCAGTGAAATTGCACAACCCTTTGCAAGCTGAAGAGCAATATAGTAACTTGTTCTAACTACATATTAATTCGTTGAGTGTTCCTCCTGAAAACAAAAAGGTATCTTAATAATGATAATGTTTAGAGGGTTATTACGACATTCTCTGCTACTTCAAGACGATGACTTTCCACAGTCATACCTCCTAAAAGCATATTATTCAGAACACTAAGCATATGAATACACCTGCGCAAGCAATAAATATATTAGGCATCCTGCACAGACACGTTGATGTAATTGACCGCTGTGTAGTTAACACCACTATCACGCAACTTCCATCTCTTTAAAAATAGCTACTATGTTTTTTCATGGGAGACGCAACCTTAAACCTTCAATTAAAAAACGTTAATAATAAGTCAATGAGTATTTTGCATACTTAAAGCGCAGACCCCAAAACTATTTGGCTGTATTCGTATTACAAATACATCTATGAAAAATGCTAACGATAAATTCTATTTTCTATCACCGTCATATAGATCCATTTTTACTGCGAACTTGGCATAAACCAACAGGGAGAAACAAGTTGCAAGACTTCCAGGAAAATTGAAGTGAAATTGGCAGCCAATAGTTGGTTACAAATTACATTGCCTGTTAACTGTATAAATATAAATTACGAAATACGCGGAACTCCTGTTCAGTACAGTCAAAAAGGTCTAAGGTAATAGGCAGCGACTGGAGGGCGTGGAGTAGGGGTGGTTTATCCCTACTTCTGGAACACCCTGTTCACTACCTGCAGCGGCCGGGTCTCCCCGCAAGTGTCTACACATTCCCTTTCCCCGCAAGTGTCACAAACTTGGTTCAGGGCGCCATGTCACCGTTTGATTGGAGTCCTCCTTTATATATATATATATATTGGGGGGGGGGGGGGGACTGTCGTTAGCATAAGATAGTTCAAGGGACCGATGATCCTTGAAGATTGGTCCTTTAGCTGACAAACGTCAGAAAATTATATTTTGGAACAAGTTGAAAATTTCCTTACTTCTCAGCGACATCTACATGTGTGGTCACGGCTGGCGTGCGTTCGGCATTACAATTAATATGTCCGTAAACGGCGCTTGCGATTCGCGATCCTTCATGTGCCCATAGGTCGGGTTCTGTTTATAACAGAGTTAACGGGTAACGTGTTCTGGATAGCCCTTGACTTAGTGATCATTCCCATACATATTAGAAAAATGGAAATAATGTAGCTATTAAACAGTAAAGCGCCAAAATTTTCAAAGTTGCAAAATTCCTAGAGCCCATCCAAATTGAGCAAGTCGGCTGATTTTTGCTCATAATGTATACTCTATAGTGAACCTTATATGGCTTACAAAAGCGTCATTTATTAATGGTTTCTGAGGAAAGCACGAAAAACCATGATTTTTGGGTACTAAAATCAAGAATTGTGTGGATTGACATATCGATACTTTCTTTATTGGTATGGTGTCTGTTCTTTTCGGACATAATTGTAAATAGCCTGCAATAGGCAATAACAATGTGGACGCATTTTTTTTTAAACTTATGGGACTTAACTACGGGGTCATCAGTCCCTAAACTTACAAACTACTTATGAACTACTTACGAACTAGGACGGCACAAATATCCATGCCCGAGGGGGGATTCGAACCCCCGACCGTAGTGGCCGTGCAGACCGTGACTGAAGCGCCTCAGTCCCCTCGGCCACCGCGGCCGGCACTTTCCTGGCATACCTCGTGTGTTACTGTTTAAACAATATTCATTGAAAAGTGCGGAAGCAGCTATCTCAGTCCTTATTTCACCATCCGCCTCCAGAATTTTGGCGAGCGAAGATATTCACACTTTTTTGTTGTGAGAGAGAGCAGAGTGGCGGGGAAAGAAAAAAGAGACGATCTGAAAGAGGGGCAGTGATAGTAAAAAAGATTAAGGGATTGAAAAACAGAGATGATGTAGGCTATACAGAATCTTTAGGGATCTTCCAAACCTACGTTTTAGTTTCTCGGTCAAGGAGATAGAAGCCTGAACCAACTATTCGCAAGGATAGGTATAAAGAGGAGATAATCGTGTTTGAAGAAACAAGAGAGCATACTGTGAGAAAGAAAGAGGCAATGTAAGAGTAAGAGAATGGGACGTAGCGATTGGCAGAATAACGCAGCCAAAATGGAGAGAAGGAATGAACATAGCGGGTGTGAGAGATGCAGGCAGAAGAAATTGCTAATGCGAGGAAAACGACACAGCGGGAGAGAGACATGTCTAGACAGTGTCAGTGAAAAGGAGATATTGTGTATGGTACATCCTTTACGATGAGAAACTGGGTGAAAGGAGTTAGCACATTTTTCATTTTCTATGTTCCGACAGGAGCATTTTCCAGCTGGTTACGTATGACCGAGATTCGGAGGTCCAGAGCCGAAACTACGACTTTTCACAACCAGGTCACAAATCTGATAGTGAAGCCCCACCTTCGCCGTTCGCATCCCTTGGTTGGCGTCCCGATCCCGCCCCTGCATCTCCACGCCGAGGCTCGGTGTCACCCCTCCTTCCACTCGACAGGGGCGCGTCTCCTTGTCTGGGAAGCAATTTGGCGCCCCTCTGCGAGTGCCGCCCGAGCGCAAAGTGGGTGCAACACTTGCACGGGGTGACATTTGCATGGAGTGACACTTGCATGGAGCCAGGGACACTTGCCGGGCTAACTGGATTTTCACAGTTATTGGCACACTACGAAGTCTAGCACTTCAGCACAGCCACTCCTCCGAGCTGGCTGGCGCTTACACCACAGCTGTGAGCAAACGCGTATCACTTCAAAGTGACTCGTTAAAGCTTTTCGTGTTAAATTTCTTTTTAATACTGTTGTAGAAATGAGATCTGACAATGAAATTCAACATAATGAGAAATGACAATTAATTCATAATTTCTTCTAATATTTTCGTGATGCAAAGATCGGAAGCAACCAAGTACGAAACATGGCATTTCTTACGACTGTTACAACCTGACAACAACTGCCGTTTTAGGACAAAATTTAAATTGATAATTTTTTCATATTCACGGAATATATGTCATTAACTGCAAATGGGCAAAGCTGAAAATGTGTACCTAGCCGTGATTCGAACCTAGGTCTCACACTTTCTAGGCACTATTTTTTTTCTTTTGTTCTTCAGGTAGACCTATATTTTGCGGTCGTTGGTTAAGTTTGTTCTTGGTTGTTGAATATTTGCCTCAGCTTTTTTCTTACAGTGAGCGTTTAACCCCCGACCGGGCGCACTGAGCCACGACGCCCAGAGGTTGCGGCACTACACCACTGGGGACACAGTCATCACCGCACCTCCCGTCAGACACAAATTCCCAGCCTTACCCTGCCCACAGTACTCAACCTCGTAGTTATGAAACTAATTCCCGTAAGAGTAAGGGCCACAAACTTGTCCACCCCTTCCCACTAACGAAAGGATCATTGCCCGTCACCTGTATATATATAACAGACGTCACTTCTGATCCTGCATTTTCATCTTTGTCCATTTACTATTGATGTCATACATTCTGTGAATATGAAAGAATAGGAAATGCAGGATCAGAAGTGACGTCTGTTCTTTCGGAACAGACGGCACATATATATGATACATTTATATTTTATTACCAATTTGTTTTCTCTTCGATTGGGTCTTCTAAGGACCACGCACCAATTTCACTGCTTCCTTCTTTGCTGCTCTTTCTTTGTCCTCCTGTATTTTCTCATATTTTCACTGTGTATCCTTTTTCTATTCTCAGACCATTTTAAGCCGGCCTTCTTCTCCCTTGCAATCCTTCCATTTTTAATACTTTTGTCTTCAAAACTCTCTCTTTCTGACGCATATTTTTCACTTATGTTGTTTCTTTCCAAATTTTTCGTAACTTCTTGAATCCAGGCTACTGTTGACTTCTTATCCCAAAGGTATTTAAAAATCTGTTTAGTTAACTTGTTGCAGATAATTCTGTATGAGTTTTCAAAAAATAGCAGTCGCCTCTTGTGTGGTTCAGTGCTAAACATCCACTCACATAATGACATTTTGGTTTTGCTACTGTGTTGTAGTGCTCTGTCTTAAAATTTCTAGGCAGACACCTTTTGTTATAGATATTCCTGGTTATTCCATATGCTCTCTCCATTTTATGTACTTTTTCTTCTACAACGAATTTTTCTAAGCAATTTTCTTGAATATTTCTATCAAATATTTAAATTTATATACCCTCTTCATCTGGTCATATCTGTTGCTAGGAATTCCGGAACATTTTTATATTTCTCATAAATGTTGTTTTTTCTACAGATATTCTTAAACATGCTTTGTTGGCTATTTCTTCTAAGGGATTAATCAGGTTATTAGAAAGGACGGCAAAATCATCCGCAAATGCTAAACAGTGAATTTCGATACCTTTGTTTTTATTACCAGTCTGTTTGGCGATAGCTTCTGTTCTTATATTTTTTGTTTACATTCTCTTACTATATTCTCTAGTACGCAGTTAAAGAGGAGTGGAGGCAGGCCATCACCTTGTCTTACACCTCTTATTATGTTGAATGCCTTCGATTTTTCACCCCGAAACTTTTCTTTTGATTAGGTGTCTGTGAGCGGTAACGAATGTGGTTTGCTAACTTAGATTTATGCCAAATTATCTGATCTCTGTATTTAGTGTTTCCCTATCAACCGAGTCAAATGCCTTTTTAAAATCTATAAATGTTAGAACTATATTTTTGGAGTTTGTGAGTCTGTGCCGGAGTATGAATATAAGGTTGAAAATCTGTTCTGAGTAAGACCTGCCCTTTCTAAATCCACTATGATGCTCTCTCAAATGGCTATCAAGTGTTGCTTCTATCCTGTTTGCTACTATTGATGAAAATATTTTATAACCCATTGGCAACGAAGATATACCTCTGCAGTTATTTACACTACTGCCCATTAAAATTACTACACCAAGAAGAAATGCAGATGATAAAGGGGTATTCATTGGATATATTATACTAGAACTGACATGTGATTACATTTTCACACAATTTGGGTGCATAGATCCTGAGAAATCAGTACCCAGAACAACAACCTCTGGCCGTAATAACGGCGTTGATGCGCCTGAGCATTAACAGAGCTTGGATGGCGTGTACTGGTACAGATGCCCATGCGGCTTCAACACGATACCACAGTTCATCAAGATTAGTGACTGGCGTTTTGTGATGAGGCAGTTGCTCGGCCACCATTGACCAGACGTTTTCAGTTGGTGAGAGATCTGAAGAATGTGCTGGCCACGGCAGCACTCGAACATTTTCCGTATCTAGAAAGGCCCGTACAGAACCTGCAACATGCGGTCGTGCATTATCCTGCTGAAATGTAGGGTTTCGCAGGGATCGAATTAAGGGTAGAGCCACGCGTCGTAACACATCTGAAATGTATCGGCCACTGTTCGATGGGATCAAGAGGTAACCGACACGTGTAACCAGTGGCACCCCATACCATCACGCCGGGTGATACGCCAGTATGGCGATGACGAATACACGCTTTCAATATGCGTTCACCGCGATGTCGTCAAACACGGATGCGACCATCATGATGCTGTAAACAGAACCTGGATTCATCTGAAACAAAAAACAAAAAAATGACGTTTTGCCATTCGTGCACCCAGGTTCTTCGTTGCCTACACCATCGCAGGTACTCCTGTCTGTGATGCAGCATCAAGGGTAACGGCAGCCATGGTCTCCGAGCTGTCGATGCTGCTGCAAACGTCGTCGAACTGTCCGTGGAGATGGTTGTTGCCTTGCAAACGTCCCCATCTGTTGACACAGGGATCGAGACGTGGCTGCACGATCCTTACAGCCATGCGGATAAGATGCCTGTCATCTCTACTGCTAGTGATAAGAGGCCGTTGGGATCCAGCACGGCGTTCCGTATTGCCCTCCTGAACCCACCGATTCCATATTCTGCTAACAGTCATTGAATCGCGACCAATTCGGGCAGCAATGTCGCGATACGATAAACCGCAATCGCGATAGGCTACAATGCGACCTTTATCAAAGTCGGAAACGTGATGGTACGCATTTCTCCTTTTTACACGAGGCATCACAACAACGTTTCATCAGACAACGCCGAACAACTGCTGTTTGTATTTGAGAAATTTGTTAGAAACTTTCCTCGTGTCAGCACGTTGTAGGTGTCGCCACCGGCGTAAACCTTTTGTGAATGCTCTGAAAAGCTAATCACACGTCAGTAGCACGTCATCTTCGTGGGTAGCAATTTTAATGGCCAGGAGTGTACATTTTGCTTATCACCTTGCCACTTTATTTAAACATTAAACACAAAAAGACAATGTCAATGATTGTTATTCATTTTCCTTTTCAGTAAAGGATCAACGTCTGGTACCACTTTTCCAGTAATGCTAATTCGAATACCAGCATTTTAAGTTGAAATCCACCAGTTAGCACCAGTGAGTTCCTGTGGGTGGATTTTGTTCCCTCCATTGCGTAAAACATCAGCACATACATGGAAGCGTAAACATTGACATAATCATGGCTGCAAATTTACAATGAGGAAACAGAAGTCAACGAGGCAAATTTTGCAACGAGGAGAAGGGGTAACACAGCGAAGTTGAGAGCCCAGAGTACTCCTGAAGTCCGCTGGGCAACTAGCAACCTGGAAATGCGTAAGATGGTACCTGCGATAGAGAGGCCGGTGCATCCTAATTGTGGTGCACTCTGTCCACTACCGCAGTGTCATGGGTCCAGGCATCTGTCAACACATTCCTTCTCCGTGCAAGTGCCACAAACTGGGGGCAGACTCCACCGTTTGCCCCCGACCAGATTCGGGCTTCCGCTGTCTCTGACGACCTCCTCGAAGTCGAAGAAACGTAACTTATTGTTCTATTTTATTCCTTATATAGTGCCCGCAAGTGTAGAATCTACATCTACACAAAATCTTATTATACAGAATGACTATGCAAATCATATTTAAGTGCATGGCAGAGAGTTCATCGAATGATGTTTGTTTACCGCTCCACTCTCTCATAGCCCGGAAAAAAAATCCCTGAATCTTACCGTTTTCGATCTTTCTCTTATTTTATTATGATGGTCAAACACATATAATACGAAACGCGTCAATAAAACCCATGGTATTTCTTTCGCTGCACTACCGACCGTGTTTAAATTTAAAAGGGATGCTCACTTTCTCCTGTTCTACAGTATTGTAGACCACAAAACGTAAATGTTTCCTTTAGCCTTTACATAGACTAGTACTTTACAGTCTGCAGAACTACTTGTCCTTATCAGTTATCTGCGTGTACTATTAATAAGACGCTGTCCTTTTGAAAGATAATTACACTGAAAACAATGTCTCGTGCCTGACTATGGAGAACTCATCCTGCACCTGTATCGCTTGGAGACTGCGCTGTCACGCCGTTTATAGCGGTACACTGGCCGGCACGGCCTCCCATTCCGAGTGAAGGAATGAACTCGCCCGGTGCATGGTCCACCGTATTCTGCGCGGCGCGGACTCTAGCATGGGTGCCGCTGTCGCTGGTGGGCCCGAAACACGAGTCCGCCAGGTGTGTAGGGTGGCCGCGTGGCAGCGATGCCACCTAGACACAATGCCTGTGCGTTGCCTGCCAAGAGTAGTCATAACACAAGCAAACTATTTGTCTTACGTAGCGCTGTGATGAGTTTGGAAATACGTGCATATTGCACACTATGACACTCCTCCCTTCCTTTCCACTGCACTTAAGTCCAGCTATGTAGTTATAGTTTTCAAGGATTTGGGTCATGACACTCGATGGACAAGGCGAAAATTTTAGTCCGCATTTCGTTTGTATTATTTAGTCAGAGATATTACTTATGGTTGCCTGGCGATACATTCATTTAGTAGCTTTAGTACACTTATTAACACATTTCTCTCTCTGGTCCAGTTTAAATTCTATCATTTGACGGAATGTACTGTTATTTTATATTCTACATATTCAAAATTAATAATATTGCACAATAATACATTCCCGTAAAAGATTTCCGTATTTTAAATGTTCGGATAATGTTCGCACTAAACATACATTCGCGAAATAATCAAATTCAAAAAATGTTTGTATAGTCTATGGGACTTAACTACGGGGTCATCAGTCCCTAAACTTACAAACTACTTATGAACTACTTACGAACTAGGACGGCACAAATATCCATGCCCGAGGGGGGATTCGAACCCCCGACCGTAGTGGCCGTGCAGACCGTGACTGAAGCACCTCAGTCCCCGCGGCCACCGCGGCCGGCTTCGCGAAATAATGTTTGTACCAATAAGTAAAAGTTCACTTTCGTATATTTTAACTGTTGTCTCTTCAGATGAAATAACTGATGATGAAATAATACCTAATTATCTTTGAAAATCTAAATTAAAGTTCTCATCGCTGTTGAAGTCACTCAATTCCATAAATTATCTGATTAAAATCTGTCCGTGTTTTATAACGTTTGCCACATTGCTCACTCTATTCCGTATCGATCTTAGACGCAATATGATTTCGAGTGTACTATCTTCATCAGCCGCAAACTAACTGAAATAAAACTTTAGTCTAAACTTCTCAAAAACGCACTTTCGAACCGAACCGAAGTAATAGCAGATTTTTTGTAACAATCTTGGAATTTTGCTTATGTATACCCCAACATGGAGAAGATATTAAAGACTATTGCATCCTCCATGCTGTTACTTCCTTGTTTACCTTGCATTTAAATATTCTTTATGACCGAAAAAACTAATTTCCTACTATGATAACTGCATATATACACTAGTAATTTCCCAAATATAAATACCCGAGCTAATAAATACCTTCATATTCCTATAAAAATCCAATATTGCGTATATAAAAAACCTAAAAAAAACACTTTGTCTCAGAATGTTTTTTTTTTCTTTATTGTATTTTGATACCAGCTATTACACCAGTAGCCTGGCAGCTGCTTCATAGGCTGCACTTCAGCGGAGAGAATAAAATACATAGATGAGATGAAAATTAAAATACATGACAGGCGATAAAACAACGGAGAAACAATGACATAGACAAGGTGACAATTCGAAGTACAAACTGTTGACAGATGATTAAAATCATATTTAGTCAGTTAAAAACGAGGAGCCACGGTGACATAAAAACCATATAGTACGACAATAACACAGGACACTAATTAAAACAACACTAATTAAAACACTCGGTGTGACAGTTGTTTGTTAGCGGTGGACGCAGATAAAAAACACACATTTCTCTGTAGCAGTGCACACAACACTGATCGTAGCACTGTTAAAACTGTCGGTCCAGGACCCCGCGTGGTGGGGGAAGGTGGGAAGCGCGGGGAGGAGAAGGTGGAGGAAGAGACAGTGGGGAGGAGCCGTAGGGACTCCAGGGTAGGGAGGAGGGGAAGGGGAGGGGAAGGGGAGGGGGGCGGGAGAGGGGGCTCTACATCTATGGGGAGGGATCAGGGTTGGTAGGACGGGTATATGTCAGAACGGAGGACGTCATCAGGGAGGGGGAGGCGGCGGAAGTTAGCCTGGGAAAGGATATGTAGGGTGTGGAGATGAAGGGAGTGGGGTATACAGCGGTAGAGGCGTGGCAGAGGCCCGGGGTCAGTGAGGATGGGGTGGACCAGGGGGTTGTAGGAGTCTATTATGCGGTTGGTGTAGAGGATATGGATATGTTCTAGGTATTCAAGGAGATGGAGAAACGGGATAAAGTTATACAGGATCTGCGTGGGGGAAGGGAGCCGTATGCGGTAGGCGAGGCGGAGGGTTTTATAATAGGAAGGGGGCGGAAATCCAGGCAGGATGGAAACTGCAAAGGACAGGACGCATGAGGGAGCGGTAGGTGTAGAGGATGGTGGAGGGGCTGAGACCCCACGTCCAGCCGGTGAGGAGTTTCTGGAGATTAATGCAGAAGAGGGCTTTCTGTTGGACGGTGCGGAGGTGTGGGGTCCAGGAAAGGTTATGGCCGAGGGTTAGGCCAAGATACTTCAGGGTTGGGGTGTGGTGAATGGGACGGTTGTGGAGGGTAAGGTAGAAATCATGGAGATGGCAGAAGGGGGCGGTTCGACCTATGATGATTGCCTGGGATTTGTCAGGATTGACGGAGAGGAGCCACCGGTTACACCATGAGGCGAACTTAGTGAGGTGGAACTGAAGCAAAAACTGGGAACGGGCAAGGGAGGGGGCGAGGGATAGGAAGGCGGTGTCGTTAGCATATTGAAGGAGATAGGGTGGGGCATGTCGACGGAGTAAATGAGGTAAAGGAGAGGAGAGAGGATGGAGCCTTGGGGCTCAGAATGTTTTTCGTGTTATCTGTGTGATTCTTCAAAAAATATTCAATTGTTTGTAAATCTATCGGACCAAACTGCGTGGTCATCAATCCGTAGCTTACAAACTACTTAAACCTAGGTAAACTAACCTAAGGACAACACACACACCATGCCCCAGGGAGGACTAGAACCTCCACGGCGAGCAACCGCGCGCTCCGCAGCGAGAAGCTTTAGACCGCTCGGCTACTCCATCGCGGCTGTGATTCTCCGTGTAGATGTTTGCTGGTATGAGACAAAATGTCTAATATGAATCGCCCGATTCCAATGTCAGTACGATATCTTACTAATAGTTCATAAATATCTTATGCCTAAACAAATTTCTCTGTGCATGGCATAAATAACGTTAAGAACATTCTGGAACACAGTGTGCAACCTGTACGTATTGGCAGGCAGCGCACAGGCCTCGTATCCAGGTGGAGTCGCTGGCAGTCGCCGTGGCCGCAGCGCCCGCCTAGCCCGCCTGTTGATCCAGGCGCCAGGCGCCAGGCGCCGCAGCCGAACTTGCTGCCCGCCCTTCATGAGTTTCTCCACCTGCTGCCGTCCTCGCCGAGCTCCGCTCATTTGACGCAATCAATACTCAATGCGTTCCAGTCGCTCACTACGTAGCGCGCCTTGCGGGAGGAGGCAGTGTTCCAAGAGTGCTGCTGTAGTTTTTTGCGGCTACAACTTTATTCATCGTAGGGCAGTCTGCACGGAAAGCCGAAATCACTCTGGACAAAGTTAGTTTCACACAAAATTTATTAATATGAAAAAAATATACAACTACGTAACTTTGATTTTTGTTTTGTGAGCTGCAGTCCATTCCTAACTATTCTGTACAATACTAATTGTTCAAAATGTTCAATTTTTTTTATTTATCTGAGTCCACAAGGCACTACTTCACAATGCAATTTGAATATTAACTGACGATCTAGTATAAAAAAGTTAATAACAATATCACACTTTGTTGGTCCAGTACTCTGCCACCGGAATGGCAGTGTCATTGGCAGCGAACAAGTCTTGCATGTTACAATGTACATTAAGGTTCTTGCACACAAGCAAGTGTTCACAGTCCTGTCTCTCACCACACTCACAAAGTTCATCGTCACTGACACCCCACTTCTTCATATTGCTTTTACACTTTGTCATTCTGAGTCTCAGCCTGTTGAGGACCTTCCAGGTCGCGTACAGGAGACGGCCTCCTGCTGAAAGCTTCTCTTTTGCTGTCCACAGTCCTCCTGGTGACTTGACTCTCCACAGCTCATTTCGACGAGCTTCTGCAGATGTTGGAATTGATGAAGTTGTAAGAAGGAAGCTTTTCCTCGATGTCAACCTTGATGGGAGGGGCTGGATTCCAAACATGGGGTGTTTCGCATCTTCTTCTTGTTTCTTCTTTTCAAACTCCGCTGCTACCTGTCTCCTTACATCTGGTGGTGCTATTCCGATGAGTGGGAAAATATAACTGATAGGAGTTGGTCTTAAGCATCCTGTGACTATGCGGTCTGTCTCATTTAACGTCACGTCATCTGCATAGATAAATGACTTGGTACCTGTGTTGAGTGGCTGGTCATTAGTAAATATATTGTATAGCATTGGTGCCAGCACACTTCCTTGGGGAAGGCCATTTTTCTAAGTCCTGAGTGTTTGTTAAGATTATGAGACTTAACTGCGGGGTCATCCTGCTGACATCAATGGAAGCTCAAATGTTCAAATGTTTGTACAGTCTATGGGACTTAACTACGGGGTCATCAGTCCCTAAACTTACAAACTACTTATGAACTACTTACGAACTAGGACGACACAAATATCCATGCCCGAGGGGGGATTCGAACCCCAGACCGTAGTGGCCGTGCAGACCGTGACTGCAGCGCCTTAGTCTCCTCGGCCACCGCGGCCGGCCAATGGAAGCTGTGCCGCCCCCCCCCCCCCCCAACTGACAGAGTGTTGGCGGCTGTTTTCCACGAAACAATGGTCGTCGTGCGAAGACGATAGTCTCGATATGCGTTGACGCACTGTCACTTGCATTACACGGAATATAATTAATGTTGAATTTCGGAAGCCAAAGAGTTTTCTGCGTAGTTGTTGCTACGCAAAATGATTGAAATTTAATCTCTTTATTCAGACCTTGCAGATTCGTTATGGGACGCTCTTCGGGAAAAGGAGTGTGATATGGGGAACTTGAAGTTACACAACGAATTGAAAACATCCGCCAACAGGGAGAAAATTCAGAATTCGTAGTTGGCTGCAATGCAAACATTGATAATGGCCACTTAGTAACCGGAATATAAATCTGCTTAAATAAATATTTAAAATTAACGACGACTTATTGGTGCGAACTACCAATTCTGAAAATCGTACAGTTACGGGGCGCACATCTCTCGAATACGGAAGTTAATCTGAGGGAGTTAACACTTTCATTCCCAGTGTTGTTCTTCGACAACAACGTATTAAAATCTGATTTATACCGTATTTTGTGTATCAGTCTTTAAAGTCGCATTGCTGCTGATGAACAACTTGTTTCTCGTACGATATTATGCCGATTGGTACGGCGTGTAGCCACTTCTGAGGCATTAATCTATTCGTCTTGGAGGTTGTGTTACGTTGCTGTCTGTACGTGGCGGTGAGTATCAGCGTGAGTGTGGTTCATGTTACAGGGTGTCTCTCGAAAGACGCATGCCAGGAGTCCGCGGATCGCGCGGTACAGCTCCCAGCCGCCGCCATCGAATCCGCCGGCCACGGCAGCGACCGATTCTCGGACACTATTGTGCCGTGGGCGCATACACTGAGTTAAAGTCAAAAAAACATACCATCTGCGTAACCTAAGCTTACCTTTATTTACTTTAGATGTTCAAAATGATGTCCCTCTATCGAAAGAGCGGCCTGACATCTCTTGAACACATTTGCGAACACTCGACGACTTTCGGCTGCCGAAATCCGGGAAATCACTAGTCGAATCCTGTCTTCCAACTCTTCGAGTGTATAGGGATTGCTTGTCCCTTGTCTTTTAACATTCCCCAAAGATAAAAGTCATAGGGATTTAGATCTGGAGAACGAGGAGGCCAGTCAACTATCCTATCATCAAAAACACTTCGTATTGCTGTCATATAAGCATTGGCAATGCGTGGTCTTGCATTGTCCTGCATGAAATAACCGTACAGCTTTTCATTGGGTGAAAGTTCTTGAAAAAAAATGGATGCAAGATATTGTCCACATATCTGTCAGAATTTATTGTTTCGTGAAAAAGAGTCCGAGAATCGGGGGCTGCCGTGGCCGGCGGATGCGGTGTCGGCGGCCGGGAGCCGTGCCACGCGATCCGCGGACGCCTGGCAGGCGTCCTTAGTGAGAAACCCTGTATTTTATTTCGGCAGTGAATTGTCTTGTCTTTGGTGCTGTGCTGAAGATTATGCTAGCATTATTGATCTGACAGTGTTAAATATCAACAAATTAACATCTCAAGTAATAAAATATCTCAATACAAACGTCTGTGTTGTAAGTGAAATGCATGACATTAAATGAATATATATATATATATATATATATATATATATATATATATATATATATATATACAATAAAAAAACAACAACATATTTTTATGGTTAATGCACTGTGTTAACAAAGAAGATACTAATTTTTAATTTCTCGAAAGCTGATGAATTCATAATATGGGACTGGAAGAGTTAAGTATAACTTATATCGAGATTGTGTGGAGTCAGAGCAGACCACGCGATCAATCGGGGAGCTGCACATAGCGACCTGCCTAAAAGTGTCGTCATCCCCGTCCGCTAATGCTCCTTTATTGTTTACCGACTTCTCGAAGCCCGCCAACGGAATGTTGTGGTCTCGGCAGGAGTCTGCGAGCAGTGAGGTCCTTTGATCGGCAGGGGAAGCGCCCTTTATTTAGTGGACGGAAAACCGACGGCAGCGCAGCTAGCGACGAGAATGGAAGGCAATCGACAATAGCGGCGCAGCTGGAGGCCGGCGGCTCGGGACAAGGCGCCGGCTGGCGAGTTAAGTGATTGCGACAGCAGCGCCAGCGCCGAGGCGGCCGGAACGGGCACTGCCACTGCGCCTCCCGCCGCGTCGGCTGTCCGCTTCCCACGGGGTCAGCAAGCGGGAAGCCGGCCAGTGCCGGAACCTGCACTCTACCCACACACAATGGCAGCTATATCACAGACTAAAACGGCCGTCGTGGATAATACGTTGCGGTCAATAAAAGACTCAGTACATCCGTACAGCCTGTCAGGTGTGATGAAGTCTGCTTAAAAAGTCTTCGAATAGGACACTGCCCCCAGACGCATAGATTCCTTCTTTGTGGCGACGATCCCCCTACTTGTGATGCTTGTGGTGTGATGATAACCGTTCAGCATATTTTAACTACTTGTGTTTCCTATGATGCTGCGAGGGAACAAGCTGGTTTGTCGGATGACCTCCGCTCCATTTCAGGTGACAGTGAAATGACAGTGGCACGCGTTTTACGATTTTGTGGTTTCGCCGCCCTTCTACCCGAGGTCTTAGGTCGACGGTTCTAAAATATAGACAGATGAAGGTAGAATCATTCCGTCCGTTCCTCTATATTTAGCCCACCGTCTCTTTTTTTTGCCTTGTCCCTAGACAAAACAGTCTCTTACTAGCCGGCCGCGGTGGCCGAGGGGACTGAGGCGCTCCAGTCACGGTCTGCACGGCCACTACGGTCGGGGGTTCGAATCCCCCCTCGGGCATGGATATTTGTGCCGTCCTTAGTGTTAGCTAGTTCGTAAGTAGTTTGTAAGTTTAGGGACTGATGACCCCGTAGTTAAGTCCCTTAAGCTTAACAAACATTTGAACATTTGATTTAGTTTCTTACTAGAGCCACAGAACCTATTATTATACGTATGATGTAGGGGGAAGAGCGCACGTCTCTTCGTTTTATCTATTCCCTTGCCTGTCTGCTGTGCCATTTAGCAATATTGGACTCATCTATTCCTAGCATGGGCGCTGATGACCGCGATGTTGAGCGCCCTGAAGCTCCAATAACAACAACAACAAACTAAACCGGCAGCCACGACACTCAATCGTGTAAAATCTTTACCGTCTGACAGCTGAGCGGTCCATCGTAAGAATAAAATTATAATTTTCCATCACTTTTTTACTTAATTTACGACACGATAGTTTCATTTTAGTGTGCGTTTATGCCGCTACCTCGCACCTCGCTACGCGTTGTTGGCTGCTCGCAGCTCTCCGAGATTTCTCGTGCGTTTACGCTGTCCCCTCGTTGCTAGCACGTCGCTTCTCGCTTGCAGCCGCCGGTACTTAGCCCCGCAGCTGTTCACATCGATTACAGTGGCATGAAGCATAAAAAAAAATCTGCTGACGACAGTGACGAAAGTAAGTCTTCGGTCCCGATTGTATACCAATTAGGTTTCTTTCAGAGTATGCTGATACAATAGCCCCAAACCTATCATAAACAACCGCTCCCTCAGCGAAAGTTCCGTACCCAAAGACTACAAACTTGCACAGGTTACGCCAATATTCGAGAAAGGCAATAGCAGTCTTCCGCAAAACTACAAGCCTATGTCATTGACGTAGGTTTGTAGCAGGATTTTAGAACATGTACCTACCTCATTTATTATGAACTACCTCGAAGAGGTCGATCTGTTGACCCAAAGTCAACACGGATTCAGAAAGTATCATTTTTTTCAAACACGGCTAGCTCTTTACTCACATGATGTGATGAGTGCTATCGACAAGGGATGTCAAATAGATTCCGTATTTCTAGATTTCTGGAAGGCTTTCGACACTGTACCTCAGAAGCCTCTTTTAATAAAACTGTGTGCTTATCTAATATCGCCACAATTGTGCCATTGGATTCGTGATTATCTGTCACACAGGACACAGTACGTTGTAACTGGCGAAAAGTCGTTGAGTGGAAGTGTTATGGGGTCCCTACTGTTCCTTATATTTATAAACGATTTAGGAGACAATCTGAGTAACTCCGTAAGACTGTTCGCGGATGATGCTGTCACTTATCTGTTAATAAAGTCACCAGAAGATCAAAAGCAACTGCAAAATGATTTAGATATCAGCATGGTGCAAAAAATGGCAATTGACCCTTAATAATGAATAGTGTGAAATCATCCACATGACCACTAAAAGAAGCCCGTTAAACTTGATTTACACGATAAATCAGTCAAAACTACATGTCTTCAATTCTACCAAATACCTAGGAGTAACAATTAGGAACAATTTAAATAGGAAAGAACACATGAAAAGGTAGGGAAATCGAACCAAAGACTATGTTTCGTTGACAGAACACTTCGAGGATGCAACAGTTCTACTAAAGAAACTGCCTACACTACACTTGTGCGTCCTTTTTTGCAGTATGGTTCCATCGAGGGATCCCCACCAAGTGGGACTGACAGACGATTTAGAGAAAGTACAGCGAAGGGCAGCTCGTTTTGTATTATCGCGATATAGAGGAGAGAGTGTCACGGAAATGATGCATGAGTTGGGGTGGACATCATTAAAACAAAGTCGTTACTCGTTGCGACGAGATGTGTTTGCGAAATTTCTTTCACGAACCTTCTCACCCGAATGCGAATATATTTATTTAGCACCCTGCTGCATATGAAGACAATAATGATCATCATAATAAAATAAGAGACATTTGATCGGAAAGGGAAAGATTTAAGTGATTTGATGAACCCTCTGCCATGCACTTCATTATGACTTGCAGAGTATTTCTGTAGATGAAAGTATTCGGTCGCTGCTGAAAAGACACGGTTATTGTAAAAAAAGAAATAGCAAGCACAGTGTTTATCCTAGGAATTCAAACCGTTAAAAATACGAAAACTTCCACCAGGTCTACAAAAAATTCAAAAAATATCCGGAGCACTTCTTCAGGCAGTTGCAAATGTCTCAACAGACTTTTTATTATACATTTAATATCATTGGACCAGAAATGTCTAAGCGGATGAAAATTCGGACCATCGATGTTAATGCAATTTCCGTGGAAGAGCAACTGCTGCTGGTTCTGAGGAAATACAGGTGGAGTCGGTTCGTTGTAAGTACGCATATTACCTGAATCAACACTGTACTCGCTGATTTGGTCAGTGTTATCACTGGATTTTACCGAATTCAAGTTTTCAATAGCTGTTCTAGGTTCAAAATTATCTATTTAGAACCGCGGTGGAATAGCCGGGCGGTCTATGGCGCCTCGCTGCGGAGCGCGCGGTTGCTCGCCGTCGAAGGTTCGAGTCCTCCCTGGGGCATGTGTGTGTGTGTGTGTGTGTGTGTGTGTGTGTGTGTGTGTGTGTGTGTGTGTGTGTGTGTTGTCCTAAGGTTAGTTTACCTTAGTTTAAGTAGGTTGTAAGCTACGGACTGATGACCACTCAGTTTCGTCCGATAGATTTACAAACATTTGAACATTTTTTTATCTTTTTAGATGCAACATAGAAACGAAATACGGCCGCTACAGTACTGAACTTGTGTGAACAGTATCACCTGACGTTTATTTGTTCAGTCTCTCTCTGAACTGCTGTTTCTCATTTTACTTAACGTCGTATATTGCTGAAAAAAAAAATGTTCAAATGTTTCTGAATCCTGGGACTTAATTGCTTCGTTGATAGTCCCTAGCTTACAAACTACTTAAATTAAGTTAAACTAACCTACGGACAACACATACACCCATGCCCGAGCGAGGACACGAACCCCCGACGGCGAATGGCCGCGCGCATCGCAGCACGGCGCTTCAGTACGCACGGCTATTGCTGAAATCAAGAGAAAAATGTCTTTGTAAAAGTGTTATAGAAAAACCGGTTCCCTCAAGTAGATAAGGCATTTATAGAGACAGTAGGATATAAGAAAAAATCATCTATTTATTTATTTTAATTTCAAGTTCTTGGCAGCCGGGTCGTCGTATGCAAACCGAGAAGAAAAATTTAGAGTAGGAACAATTACTTTGACATGTAGCACGGAGAAGCAGCACGCAGCAAACAGCTTTCAAACACGGCACCTCTAGAGAGATCTTGAGCAACCAATCACAGCTCAAGTTTTAGGACATACGGTGATGGTCGCAACGCGAAACACAAATCAGTCTGATATCGGCGGGGTTGATAGCGATCAGCTGGGCGAGCTGAGATGGTGCGCGGTAAATGCGCCCCTAACAGGCCGTGGACTTGACTTACCATCGCCGTGTCATGCCGGCGACCAGCGAGAACGTTAGTCCATTGTCAGACGAAAAGGATGATGCTAAAACAAACAACAGTGGCGTTACAAGAGATGAATGAAATGAAAAAGAAAAGCTAGATCCTACTCATGGCGACGTACGTGTCAAATAATTCGCTGCGGAGCGCAAGGTAGCTCGCCGTTGGAGGTTCGAGTCCTCCCTGGGACTTGTGTGTGTGTGTGTGTGTGTGTGTGTGTGTGTGTGTATGTGTGTGTTGTCCTTAGGTTAGTTTACCTTAGTTTAAGTAGTTTGTTTTATTATTTCGTACTGATGACCACGCAGTTTGGTCCGATAGATTTACAAAAATCAAATGTTTGTAGAGTCTATGGGACTTAACTACGGGGTCATCAGTCCCTAAACTTACAAACAACTTATGAACTACTTACAACTAAGGACGGCACAAATATCCATGCCCGAGCGGGGATTCGAACCCCCGACCGTAGTGGCCGTGCGGACCGTGACTGGAGCGCCTCAGTCCCCTCGGCCACCGCGGCCGGCGATAGATTTACAAACATTTAATTATTTTTGCAGTATTCTCCATTTACACCAACAGACACAAAGAGCTTCAGTCGTAAGAAGCGTGGCCGTGGAGCTCCAAATTAGACGAATTGACACATACTGTCCTGTCAGCAAAACCACCACTTTTGACGTTATTATTGTTCTATGTCGCATGAGGTACTTGCAACTACAGTAGAAATACGTTAAAAACTGTTATAATTGAAATTTTACCAACTATCCTCATTACGTTTACGTGCATATTTCCGGAAAAAAAAAAAAAACGACGAGTATGATCGCTGACGCTGAGATTTGATTTACCGCGGCAGATTAGCCGTGCGCACTGGAGCGCTGTGCTGCGGTGCGCTCGGCCGTTCGCCGTCGGGGCTTCGAGTCCACCCTCGGGCATGGGTGTCTCTGTTGTTCTTAGGTTAGTTTACCTTAGCTTAAGTTTAAAATGTTCAAATGTTTGTAAAGTTATGGGACTTAATTGCGGCGCCATCAGTCCCTAAACTTACAAACTTCATGTGAACTAGCTTATACTAAAGACGGCACAAACATCCATGCCCGAGGGGAGATTCGAAACCCCCGACGGGAAACGGCCTCGCGCATCGTAGCAAGCGTCTTTACAGTCACGGTCTTCTAACGCACACACTTACATAAACTGGGGAGATACTGTAACAAATTCTGTTGTAAAGGACGTGATGATAGTTATTTCGTATGTAGACGATGTACTAGCTTTCTGTGGAATTCAGTATTATTTAGCTATAAAAAACCTCTGTCAACGTCTGAAACAGAGTGTTTGGACTTTATTTTAGGGCAGAATGAAGTAACGTGAAGTAAGTCATACCTAAACTGCAGAAATGTAAATCTACATTAAAAAACGCCTACAGAAACCATGCCAAAGAGATGATGATGATTATTCTAATTGATGACTTTCAATATAAGGAACCAAGGAAAGTTGTATCGGTCAGTGTGTGTGTACTTTCTGTATACCTCCACAAGGAATCAAACCATCATCCGAGGCATCATTATAACCTTGGTGGAGAGAGCTAACAAAATCTGTGAGCCAGTTTTCTTGGAGGATGAACTAAATTACCTACGGTCGGCCTTCAAGAAAAATGGATATGGTGTCAAGGAAATTGATCGAGCTCTCCGTCGAAGAAAAGAATCCAGAACTTCCGAGCAACAACGGCAACCGTCTGGAAAAGGTTTCCTTCTGTACATTAGCAGAATTACTGATCGAATCGGGAAAGTATTGACCAAACATGGTGTCGAGACGATCTACAGACCCACCAAGAAGATAAAAAAATACTTGAGATCAGCAAAAGACGCACGTCACCCCCTAGCAACACCTGGGGTATACAAAATTCCTTGTGGCTGTGGTCAACTATATACTGGAACAACTAAAAGAAGCATCAACACCCAGAACTATCAAATAAAATTTAATGAAACATCACATTACCATGCACGCATGTGTAGAGAAGCAATAGAGATTCTTAAACACCGGAATAATTTTGATAGAAAAGAAGAAGGTCTGAAGTTAAATAAAATATGGATGTCGGCATTGCACCAACAAGATGACAATCGATTACTTTCAATCGAGAATGACGAAGTCATGCAAAGATAGCCACACAGTCAGCCTCACATGAAGTATGGTGGTGCCCTCTATAAATGAGAGAGCCCCTCAGACCACAGTGGCGCCGCGGTGGAGTGGCCGAGCGGTCTAAAGCACCTCGCTGCGGAGCGCGCGGTTGCTCGCCGTGGAGGTTCGAGTCCTCCCTGGGGCATAGGTGTGTGTGTTATCCTTAGGTTAGTTTACCTAGGTTTAAGTAGTTCGTAAGCAACGGACTGATGACCACGCAGTTTGGTCCGATAGATTTACAGACATTTGAACATTTGAACCACAGTGGCAGTTGCCGGAAGACCCTGGAAGATGTCTCCCGCATTTGGAGACGAAACGTCGGGACGAACTTTTATAACTGAACCACGGCCTATCAGCCTGCAAGTTTTACTTGAAGACAACGCCGGCCGTGAAAGATTACATTGTATGATTTGTCTCGTTATTTAAAGATTAGACGTTTACAAAATGGAACATGTTTAAGAATTCGGTTACTAGATAAGCCTATATTTTCACGATTCGTAGCGAATTAATGATAAAAATTATTACCTGCACAGGTCAAAGAAAAACCCAAAAAATAAAAAGTTGACTGCAGTGGTATTCGAAAACGCGCTTTTTGTGTTCATAAACCGTAAGCATAACCACTTTTTTTTTGCGCTATAGGTAGTTATGTTCCTGGCGGTCGCTGATTGTGTTTGTTCGTAGTTGTTCGTTATGTTCTTGTATCAGCTTTTTTATTACAGAGGGCGGTGAGCCCTACCACCGGGCGCACTGAGCCACGGCCCCCTCTCCCTCCCTCACCTAATGAAACACATGTCCAGGCGGTTCGTTGTAGTAAATCTACCCAAGTGGAGTTGTTATACCTCAAACGCTTCTACGCGTTCGAATAACTTTTTCCAAAGTTAATCATACGTGAATTAAGCTGTGCTATGAGTCTCGACATGTACTGTATCTTATTATATTGCTTCTATTTGACGTTGTAAACACCAAGCTGAAGCTCCAAAGACCGCTAGAGTTGGCACCACTCTCACTTCGGAACCAGGGCATACGCAATACTCTGTTCTTGGGACTTTATATTATTCGGGCCAGGTAATCTTTTTGTACCCCATTGTACATTTTCTTCGTTTTTCTCTGTAACGGATTGTACCCCTCTATCTCTTTTTGTACTAAAACCGAAATCTGTAACACATTCTGCGTTATTGTTGTCACCCCCCTATTCGAGAATCGATTTAAAGCTCCGAAACACGGCCGCATCTCGAATGTGGTGTTTCACTCCGTAAACAAATGTTGTTGTTGTTGTTGTGGTCTTCAGTCCGCATACTGGTTTGATACAGCTCTCCGCGCAACCCTGTCCAGTGCCAGTCTCTTCATCTGAGAATATGTTCGGCAACCTACATCCTTTTGAATCTGCTTACTGTATTCGTCCCTCGGTTCCCCTCTACGATTTTTATCCCACACACTTCCTCCTAATACTAAGTTCACAATTCCTTGACGTCTTAGGATGTGTCCTACCAATTTATCTCTTCTCCTAGTCAGGATACGCCAGAAACTCCTTTTCTGTCCGATTCGGTTAAGCACCTCCTCATTAGTTTTCGTGATCTACCCATCTAATTTTCATCATTCGTCTGTAGCACCACAATTCAAAAGCTTCTATCATCTTTTTATCTGAACTCCTTATCGTCCAAGTTTCACTCCCATACAATACTACACTCCAGACAAATGCTTTCAGAAAGGACTTCCTAACATTTAAATTAATTTTGGATGTTAAAAAGTTTCGCTTCTTAAGAAACGCTTTTCTCCCCGTAGCCATTCTACATTTTATATCTTCTCTACTTCGGCCATCAGAAGTTATCTTGCTACTGTGACGATACTGCTGGCCCCCTCATCTCAATGTTATCGTACGATACCGTCTGCCTGGTCCTCTCATCTCAATGTCATCCTACGATACCGTCTGCGTCAGACCCGGAATCGTGTGGTATAATAGTGATATATTTTGCGTGTGAAGTTACAAACGAAATAGCCAGTCTAGGAATCAGTGTAGGATATTGTCTCGGTGATACTGTGATCAAAACAAGTGATAGATTTCATTAATCAAGAGTTTTGTATAAGACGTTTCCAGACAGTTCTATAAACAATACTTTTGCTATTGTACATTATTTTAATAAATAGACAGACGAAGGGTACAAACTTTTGTAAAACATAAAGAAATGAAAATAAATACATTGTATGTATGTTAGGCTCATAAACAAGTTGTGTAGACGAGCTAATAATATTAATTCATTTACTAGTCGAGATCTGAATTTTATAATTGTATGTATATATTGACTTACGTGAGCTTTTAACTTATTTTGAGAATTGCCAAGATAATTGATATAGTTCAATATATGTTAGGAACATGTATGATGTACTCGTTAACAAATTAATTGACATTTAAGATCGCACTTTGTTGTCAACAGAAAGATCGGAAATTACGACTTAAAAATATTTGCTTCATCTAAAATTATTGTATGTATAGTTTTCATTTTATATTGCGATTATTTTTGTGTACATGAAATGTTTTACTGTTGTGTTCGTTAATTGTAAATTACTATATTCAATTGTTATGAACAATGCATAATGTAATGTCATTATTGTGGAGGTTATATATTTGCCTCACCGCCTTGCGTGGAGGAGTTCGAGTTTTGGCTTTTACAAAGTGCACTGGAATTTATGCTAGTCTATGTTTTGAAATGAAAGTACTACCGTTCTGATGCTTTGTAATTTGTATATGTTTTGAAACTGTTATGTTTTGGTGGAGAAGACGTTTCATTCAAATTAAAGAAGAAGTGAAAAATTGCACATACCGGGTATTTATTTCTACCACGACGCCCCAGGAGAATAATGTTGCCGCGAGCAGAACCCCCATACATCGAAAAGTTGAAAAGCTGAGTATCGGTAGAATAAACTGTAATTACTTAAATTCTATTAAAATATTACACTACCCAAATAAGAAAACTCATCTACTACTTTTATTGTCTCAATACCTAATTTAATTCCTTCAGCATTGCTTGATTTTCTGACACTACATTCCATTATCCTAGTTTTACTCTTGTTGATGTTCAATGTCTTTTCAAGACACTGTTCATTACATTCAGTTGCCTTTGCAGATCCTTTGCGGTCTCTGACAGAATTACTATGTCATCGGCAAACGGCAAAGGTTTTATTTCTTCTCCCTGAACTTTAATTCTATCTCCAAATTTCTCCTTGCATTCCTTTACTGCTTGCTCAATGTACAGATCGAACATCATTGGGGAAAGGCTACAACCCTGTCTTACTCCCTTCCCAACCTTTGCGTCCCTTTCATGCCCTTCGATTCCAATAACCGCTTTCTGGTTTTCGTATAAGTTGAATATAACTCTTTGCTCCCTATATTTTAGCCCTATTAGCTTCGGAATTTGAAAGAGTATGTATGTCTCGCGGTATGTCCCTACAATCCAGCCACTGTGTAGCGCTGCAAGTAGCGAAATTGGAAAGTGTCTCTGTAAGCCTCCGCACCCTTACGTCGGTCTCTGCTTAGGGTCCCTGGATTTGGGATTCAGCGATGCCGATATCTGCAACACAGCGGTCCGGCCTGGGGCCAATTTATCGCGTGGAAACTGTCGTCTAATGGCGCGCGGTTCAGTTATTTACGGAGGCGGCAGCAGATGGAGTAACGACCCGTTGAGCGAGCACACCGCAAATCCTGCGCCGCAGAGCGGAGTGTTCTCTATAGCTAACGGCCGCGCAACCTGCCTACAGCCACTGTCACTGCTGGCAAGGGGAAGGCCTCAGACACGGCCAACCGATTCTTCTCCGAATGCAAATATATAATGTTGACTCCCACTTACATAGGTAGAAAAGACCATTAAAATAAAATTCGAAAAATCAGAGCTCGAACGGAGAGATTCAGGTGTTCGTTCTTCCCGCGCGCTATTCGAGAATGGAATGGGAGATAAATAGTATAACGGTGGTTCGATGAACCCTCTGCCAGGCCCTTAAATGTGATTTGCAGAGTATCCCATGTATATGTAGAAGAAGGATTTGCAGTGGCAACGGAACACTAACGTCGGATATAACACCCTGTATCTCTAGAATGAAATTAAGTTATCTTTCTGATTTCAACCTTAAATAAATGTTCGATATTTTACCTACGTTTCCTCCGGAGTTTTGTATGTGCTAAAATCAAAGCAAGTCTACGCAATGCGATTTTTCGTCTGCGAACTCTTCAAAAATTACTTAATTTGATGTAGTAACTATACGAAAAGACGAATAGAAAGTCGGATCATTATCGAACGAAAATATCACATTATAATATCTGAAAAAAATTATATTTTTCATTTAATAGTTCTCTCAGACTCTGCTGATAAATGTTCTAAGCGCTCGGATAGCTGTGGCGGTCGGTGTGTAATCCGCAGCGGAAAAGGCCCAGCATGGACGGCGCTGGTAATCTGACTGTACCTTCCCTATACAGAGCTTTATTGGCCAAGACCAAAGACATTATAAAAATAAGACAGGCGAGACTCTGTAAGGGGAAAACACACCAGGGGCGCTGCAGTAGACCCACTCGTCGCGAGTAGTCAACTGAGACGCGAAAGTCGGCCTCAGACACGACCAACCGATTCGGCTCATATTTGGCAGGTCGCTTGTGTTCAACCTAAAACGAAGACCTCTAAGATATTTTGGGCCAATACCCCCTCGTTTTTGAGAAAATCACTCCTAAAGGTTATGACGAGCAATCGACTCAAAATTGGAGTGATCGATAGACAATTGTAAATAGAGCAATTTTCATCACTTGGTATGGGGGTCCGCAAACGCATACTTTTCCAGAAATGAAGGAAAGAAACTTCTACAACTGCCGCTTCTGTACCCATATGGTAAACGCTTTTCGCCGACAGCGCCGAGCCGCGCGGGAGTAGCCGAGTGACCTGCAGCGCCACGTTACGGATCGCGCGGCCTCTAGCATTGGAGGTTCGAATCCTCCCCCGGGCATGGATGTGTGTGTCGTCCTTAGATTAGTTTAAGTAGTTTGTATGTCTAGGGACTGATAACCAACGTAGTTTGGTCCCATAAGAATTACACACATTTGAACATTTTGACAGCGCCGATAGTGCAGCGGCCAAGGTAACTGGCTGCGAATCGCAGAACCCGGGTTCGAATCTTGAAGAAACCTAGCGGATGTTATTCTTCTCGTTTGTATTTTTGCATATCTCACTTGATAGGGCTGGGAGGGTTAATAAGGTAAGTAAATAAATAAGGAATGATAAAAACGTAGGTAAATAAATTTCTCAAACTTGTTGGGATAATAAACTACTGAAATGTTACTCCAGTCACTTTACATTGGCTCTTCCAGTCACTGTTACGTGTCCTCACTTTTCTTCGAACGAGATGGGTGGTACTGATCATATAAACATTCGAAACAAATATACTCACGGCACCAAGAACATCTAATGAATGAAATAGCTACATTGTTCCTTCCGAAGAGTCGGCGAAAAACAAACTTGGTTTACATTTAAAAATGTCTTTCTTGGGACTTAGTTTTGATGCGTACCACGCATAAGATATCATTACCTGAAGAATCGGTGCTGAATTATGCTGTGAATATACCCGTACTGTTGTGCAATTCCTGCTGGGTACCCAGAAACACACTGCACTTATGATGCATCTGTTTTGCAACACTTTTACAAACCAAAACACAGCGTCAGTAACTTCCCGCTTGCCGTCGTCTGCGACAGGCTCCCAACTATACAGGGTGAGTCACCTAACATTACCGCTGGATATATTTCGTAAACTACATCAAATACTGACGAACCGATTCCACAGACCGAACGTGAGGAGAGGGGCTAGTGTAATCGGTTAATACAAACCATAAAAAATGCACGGAAGTATGTTTTTTAATACAAACCGACCTTTTTTTAATGGAATCCCGTTAGTCTTGTTAGCTCATCTGAACATATAAACAAGTACGTAATCAGTGCCGTTTGTTGCATTGTAAAATATTAATTACATCCGGAGATATTGTAACCTAAAGTTGACGCTTGAGTACCACTCCTCCGCTGTTCGATCGTGTGTATCGGAGAGCACCGAATTAAGTAGGGATCCAAAGGGAACGGTGATGTACCTTAGGTACAGAAGAGACTAGAACAACACATTACGTCCACCTTAACACCTTTATTGGTCTTTTTCACTGACGCACATGTACATTACCATGAGGGGTGACGTACACGTACACACGTGGTTTCCGTTTTCAATTACGGAGTGGAATGTGTGTCCCGACATGTCAAGCCAATAGATGTTCAAAGTGGTGGCCATCATTTGCTGTACACAATTGCAATCTATGGCGTAATGAATGACTTACACGCCTTAGTACATCTGGTGTAATGTCGCCGCAGGCTGCCACAATACGCTGTTTCATTTCCTCTGGGGTTAGGCATATCACGGTACACATTCTCCTTTAACGTACCCCACAGAAAGAATTCCAGAGGTGTAAGATCAGGAGAATGGGCTGGCCAATTTATGCGTCCTCCACGTCCTATGAAACGCCCGTCGAACATCCTGTCAAGAGTCAGCCTAGTGTTATTGCGGAATGTGCAGGTGCACCATCATGCTGATACCACATACGTCGACGCGTTTCCAGTGGGACATTTTCGAACAACGTTGGCAGATCATTCTGTAGAAACGCGATGTATGTTGCAGCTGTTTGGGCCCCTGCAATGGAGTGAGGACAATTGAGGTGGTCGCCAATGATTCCGCACCATACATTTACAGTCCACGGTCGCTGTCGCTCTACCTGTCAGAGCCAGCGAGGATTGTCCACGGACCAGTAATGCTTTTTCCGTAGATTCAGTGCCCCGTGGTTTGTGATACCCGCTTCATCGGTAAACAGGTAGAACTGCAACGCATTCTCTGTTAATACAAATTGACAGAATTGCACTCGATGATTAATGACATCACCTTGTAATTGCTGATGTAGCGACACATGAAACGGGTGAAAGCGGTGACGATGCAGTATGCGCATGACACTACTTTGACTCAGTCCACAAGATCTCGCATTGTCCCGGGTACTTCTGTGTGGGTTCACGGCAACAGCAGCTAACACACCAACTGCACCCGCTTCTCCTGTGACGGGCCTGTAACAGACCCGTTTGCGTGCTACGACCATACCTGTTGCATACAGTTGGCGGTAGATGTTTTGAAATGTGCGGCACGTTGGATGCTCTCTATCCGGGTACTGTTCTGCTGCAGGCTTCAGCTGCATTTTGTCAACACTTGCCATAGATGAGTATCATCTCCGGCTTTTCAGAGTTCGAATACACCGTGGTCACAGTTCCTACAACACTACACTATCACAGATGTCTGGGGACACAGTCTACTACAGTTATTCTGCATGCAAAGACGAATGCAGAATAACAATAGCAGCAAGCGCTACATGCGAACACTGCGGCAGCTAGACCAAACCACAACAGTGCACTACAGCCACATTCGTAAACACGGTCGTTATCGTAAACATGTCCCTGCAGATGCTACTCGCCGTCCGTGGCCCATGTTTGTTACAAAAAGCACAGAACGTCGAAGGTTTCAAGCGTCAACTTTAGGTTGCAATATCTCCGAACGTAATCAACGTTTTACAATGCAACAAACGGCACTGATTACGTATTTGTTTATATGTTCAGATGTGGTAACTAAACTAACTGGATTCCATTAAAAAAACGTAGGTTTGTGTTAAAAAACATACTTCCGTGCATTTTTTTATGGTTTGTATTAACCAATTACACTAGCCACTCTCTTCACGTTCGGTCTGTGAAATCCGTTCGTCAGTATTTGATCTGGTTTACGAAATATATCCAAGCGGTAATGTTAGGCGACTCACCCTGTATATTACAGCGCTAGTCGAAGGGTGTACATACTCCATTATTCAGATTATGCACCTGAAAGATATGACACAACAATCACTGGTTACTATGGCATAAACAGAAGAGCTAATTGCTACAAACTACATACGGTACATGTCATATGTTACTTACGGAAGAGCATTGTATTTACTCACAAAACGTGTTTCAATCGGCGCATTAACGATGAACAGTACATTTATCCCGAGGTTCGCGGCAGCCTAATGTCGGAAAACAACTGCTTCCGGTTGACTTCTATAATGCTCTTGCTGAACACCTCCACCGTTCCAGGTTCACAATTATGATACGATGAAGAGGCAACAGGGACAATCTAACTCTCCGCGCGTGCATTCTGACCCGTGCCTCGCTGTAAACAAGCGTCGCGCGGTTGGCCATTTGTGATCCCTCGTGAGGAATTCGCAGCACTATTACTCTTCATGTAACAAGGTTTAAAAGTTTAATACTTTACTAAATCATGGCGTTTGTGAAACTAGTTTGCCTACCTTATTATTGTCATTACTTATTGATTTACTTACCTTATTGACCCTCCTATCCCTATCAAATAAGATAAGGAAAAATGCAAACGAGAAGAAAAACATCCACTAGGTTTTTTTCAAGATTCGAACCCAGTTTCTGCGATTCCCAGCCAGTTACCTTGGCCGTTGCGCTACCGGCGCTTCCGGCGAAAAGCGTTTACCATGTGGGTACAGAAGCAAAAGTTTCTTTCCTAGATATCTGGATAATTATGCGTTTGTGGACCCCATACCAGATGATGAAAATTAATCTATTTACAATTATCTATTGATCGCTCCAATTTTGAGTCGATTGCTCGTCATAATCTTTAGAGATGATTTTCTAAAAAACGCGGGGGTGTTGACCCCCCCCCCCAAAAAAAAAAAACAACTTAGGGTCCTACGTTTTAGGTTGTAGACAAGCGACCTGCCGAATTTGAGCCGAATCGGTTGGCTGTGTCTTAGGGCGACTTTCGCGTCTCGGTTGACTACTCGCGACGAGTGGGTCTACTGCAGCGCCCCTGGTGTGTTTTTTCCTTACAGAGTCTCGTCTGTCTTATTTATATAAGGTCTTTGGTCTTGACCAATAAAGCTCTGTTGTTGTTGTTATGGTCTTCAGTCCGGAGACTGGTTTGATGCAGGTCTCCACCCTACTCTATCCTGAGCAAGCCTTTTCATCTCCTCATAAGAACGGCAACCCACATCCACTTGAATCTGCTTACTATACGCGTCTCTTGGTCTCCCTCTGCGATTTTTACCGCACACACTTCCCTCCAATGCTAAATTTACGATTCCCTGATGTCTAAGAATGTGTCCTACCAAGCGATCCCTTCTTTTAGTCAGGGTATGCCAAAAATTCCTTTTCTCACCAATTCTGTTTAGTACCTCTTCATTAGTTATGCGATCTACCCACCTAATCTTCAGCATTCTTCTGTAGCACCACATTTCAAAAGCCTCAATCCTCTTCCTGTGCGCACTGTTTATCGTCCATGTTTCACTCCCGTACAAGGCAACACTCCACACAAATGACTTCAGAAAAGACTTCCTTACCCTTAAATTAATATTCGATGTTAGCAAATTTCTCTTTTTCAAAAATGCTTTTCTTCCCATTGCCATTCTGCATTTTATATCCTGTGTACTGCGACCATCGCATGTTATTTTACTACCCAAGTAACAAAACTCATCTACCACCTTCATTGTTTCGTTACCTAATCTAATTCCTTCAGCATCGCCTGATTTTCTAAGACCGCATTCCATTATTTTTGTTTTGCTCTTGTTAATGTTCATTTTATACGCTCTTTTATAAGCTCTGTATAGGGAAGGTACGGCAAGATTGCCAGCGCCAGCCATGCTGGGTGTATTCCGCTGCGGATTACACACTGAGCGCCACAGCGGTCCGTGCGCTTAGAATATTTATCAGCCGATTCTGAGAAAACTATTAGATGAAAAAAATTAATTTTTTCACATCTTATAGTGTGATATTTTCGCTCGATAATGATCCGACTTTCTATTCGTCATTTCGTATAGTTACTGTGCTATATCAAATTAAGTAAACTACTGCGCAAACTTTTGAAGAGTTCGCAGACGAAAACTCGCATTGTGTAGACATTGCTTATGGTTGATTTTAGCACATACAAAGCTGCCGACGAAATGTAGATAAGTTATCGAAATTTTATTTAAGGTTGAGATCAGAACGATAAACTAATTTCATTCTAGAGATACAGGGTGTTATATCCGACGTTAGTCTTGCGTTGTGACTGCAAATCTTCCTTCTATATCTACATCTACATGCGATACTCTGAAAATCATATTTAAATGCCTGGCAGAGGGTTCATCGAACCACCTTTGTACTATTTATCTCCCTTTCCATTCTCGAATAGCGCACGGGAAGAAAGAACACCTGAATCTCTCTGTTCGAGCTCTGATTTCTCGTATCTTATTCTGATGATCATTTCTACCTGTGTAAGTGGGAGTCAACAATATATTTTCGCATTCGGAGGAGAATTTTGGCGATTGGAGTTTCGTAATTAGCCCACGCCGCAGCGATAAGCGTCATTGATGTAATGATTCTCATCCCAGATCCTGTATCATTTCTGTAACGCTGTCTCCCCTGTATCGTGACAATACGAAACGAGCTGCCCTTCTTTGGACTCTTTCCATGTCCTCCGTCACACCCACCTAATAAGGATACCACACTGGGCTGCAATACTCCAAAAATGGACGGACAAACGTAGTGTATGCAGTCTTTTTAGTAGTTCTGTTGCATCTTATAAGGGTTCTGCCAATAGAACGCAATCTCTGGTTCGCCTTTCCCCACGACATTATCTACGTGTTCATTCCATTTAAAGTTTGGTGTCATAGTAATTCCTAGGTATTTTGTGGAGTTTACGCCCGTCACATTCGATTAATTTATCTTGTAAACAAAGTTTAACGGATTTCTTTTTGTACTCATGTGAACGACTTAACATTTCTCATTATTTAGTGTCTATTTCCAATTTTTAGATCGTTCTGCAGTTGGTGTTGATCTTCAGATGATTTTACTAGACGGTAAACGACGGCGTCATCTGCAAACAACCTAAGAGAACTACTTAGATTTTCTCCCAAATCGTTTATGTAAATAATGAACAGCAGTGGACCAATAACACCCTACCATGTGGAACGCCCGATATCACGTCTGTTTTAGTCGATGATTTACCATCGATTACTACAAACAGTGTCCTCTCTGACAGGAAATCCCCTATCCTGTAGCAAATTTGGGGCGCTATGCCATAATCACACAATGTGATTAAAAGCCGTTTGTGAAGTACGGTGTCAAAAGCCTTCTGGAAATCAAGAAATGCGGAATCGAGTTGAGAACCCTCGTCGATAGCACTCATCACTGCGTGTGAGTAAAGAGCTAGTTGTGTTTCGCATGAACAACCTTGGATCAATAGCTCATTCTGTTCGACATAATTCATAATATTTGTTTTGTGTCCCAACTTCGTCGCCGCTTTTGTGTCCCAGCCTCGTCGTAGGTGTCGGTGGCCGAGTGGAATGAGACCGACACAGGAATAAAGATAGCACGCTGGTGCAGGTACGGCGGGGAGCAGCCAGAAACTATAAACACTAGAGTAAATTAGAAAGAGATATATATTGCACAGAATGTAACAATACTTAACTTTTACATAGTACTGCAGAATGTTGATACATAGTTGTTAGACGCCTGCCTAGTGCCTGTACGATAGCAAAGTCTTCACTGGTGCCTATCTGATTACGAAGGTCCTAACTGGTTGCTATCTCAGTCCCAAGTGAACGATGTCGTTCAGTGGTGGCCACGAGCGGAGCTGCAGCAGAGGGCGCTCGTGGCTGTCGTCGTAAGAACGCCGCGCCGTGCGTGCATGGCGGCGCGCGGCGAAAGTAGGTGGCGCGCACTTTGTACTTGTGCGACACCACACCCCTCCCCCCCCCAAACCGCCGCGCCGTCGTGGCGTAGGGCTGAGGGCCACGGCGACGGCACTGGGAGGAGGGCCTGGGCGGGGGCGTTACTGGTGGGACGGGCGTCGTAGCAGAGGCTGGGATCGAGACGCCGTCCGCGCCCCGGTATACACCTTGCGATCCGCCAGAAAACCCGCGAAAACCAGCGGAAGGGCGGCCGCCCCCGCCCAGAGGGAGCAGGTCATCTTCTTCTGAGGTGCGTGGCCCAAGCTGGGGGGGCCCGCACGGTCCCGGAGTCCCTCTCGGTGACGCTGTCCTCTGCGGCGGCGACAGCGGCAGCGACGACTGCGTCGGCGGTACGTCGACGTCCATAGGCATCTCGTAGTCCGGGGACGAACGATGTGGCTGTGCTCCCTGGCGGTGAACTGGGTCTGGAATCAAGAAACCAGAGACAGGATCGCGCGGCCTGTGCAGGCGCAATTGGTTTGCGTGGCGCCGCAGCTCCGACCCTGTGGAAGAACGTACAACATACATATTGCGACCGAGCACGCGCTGAATGATGCCCGGCATCCATAGTTTCTTCTTGTTTCCAGCAAACACCCTGTACAGCACCGGCGTAGAAACCTGAAAACGCGTAGCGCCATACGAACCGACTCGGTGCGTGGGAGGCTGCAGCAGGTGAAGGAGAGTGCGGTGACGGCGGCCGTGTAGCAGCTCGGCAGGAGACGGGCCGTCACGTGGCATGCACCGATACGTAGACAGGAAAATTTGAAGAGCTTGCTGACTGGAGTGCTGACCTTTCATCTTGTCCATGTGAGACTTGAATGTTCGAACGAAACGTTCTGCTTCACCATTGGACTGAGGGTGAAAAGGTGCGGTGGTGATATGCTGAATGCCATTCACAAGACAAAACTGATGAAATTCCGCACTAACAAACTGAGGTCCATTGTCACTGACAATTGTTTCAGGCAAACCTTCGATGCAAAACACTGATGTTAAGGCACTGATTGTACTAGACGCCGTCGTGGAGTTCATGGCAATCACAAAAGGATACTTGCTGAAAGCGTCTACAACAATTAACCAGCGCGTATTCCAGAAAGGTCCAGCAAAGTCAATATGTAAACGTTGCCATGGTCCCTTGGGGCGTGGCCAGTCTGAGAAACGTTGCGGAGGAGCCGCCTGATGCTCCGCACAAACAGTACACTGTGACATCATGCTCTCTATCTGAGCGTCCATACCAACCCAGGTACAATGACGTCTGGCCAGTTGCTTTGTCCTAACAATACCCCAATGTCCTTGATGCAGGAGGCGTAACACTTCTCGTTGCAGGGAATGAGGAACAATCACTCTTGCTTGGTCGTTGTCGGTATGCAACAACAGTACACCCTGACTTAAAGATAATGCATGACGTTGTGCAAAATAACGTCGAACCAGAGGCCGATCAATGTCTTTGGCTCTGGCAGGCCACCCTGAGCGAACAAAACGTGCTACCACACTTAGGTCTGCATCCGCAGCTGTTTCCTGTGCAACCCGACGAGAGTTCAAAGGAAAGTCTGCGACAGCGGAAGCATCTCTGGAGTCTATCTGACAACATGCCATTCCTGAAGAATCAAACGACACATCCTGGCCAACCGGAAGTCGGGAAAGTGTGTCCGCGTTGGCGTGTTTAGTGGTAGGTCGGTAGAAAAATCTCATACTGATAATTAGACAATATCAAGGACCATCTCTGAAGCTTTTGTGCCGTTCGTGGCGGAATTGGCTTTGTGGGTGAGAACAACGACGTGAGAGGCTTGTGGTCTGTCAACAAATAGAATTTTCTACCATAGAGATAATGATGAAACTTTGTGACGCCGTAAATGATTGCTAAGGCCTCCTTTTCTATCTGACTGTAATTCTGTTGCGTCGGCGTCAGTAGCTTGGATGCAAAGGCAATAGGACGATCGTGACATCCAATATGATGTGACAAAACTGCACCCACACCGTACGACGAGGAATAAACTGCTAACACTACAGGCGTCTTGGGTCAAAGGGAATCAAACATGCATCACTGAGTAGTGCAGACTTTAATTTGTCAAAGGCAACCTGGCAATCTTTAGACCATACAAAAGGAACGTTCTTCCTACGTAAGCGATGCAGTGGAGCTGCAATCTGAGAGGCATTGGGAATAAACCCGAAATAATAGTTCAGCTTTCCCATTACTGCTTGCAATTCGTGCACATTCTTAGGAGGAGGCAAGTCTTTGATTGCTCGAAGATGTGACTGTATGGGATGGATTCCTTGGGCATTAATCACATGGCTTAGGTACTCTATTTCAGTTTAAAAAAACGAACACTTTGCTTTATTGCAACGTAGACCTGCTGCAGTCAAAACTTTGAAAAGGCACTCCAGGTTTGCTAAATGTTCTTCAACTGTACTCCGGATACCACAATATCATCTAAATAGTTCGAACAACACGGTACAGAAACTGTCAGCTGTTCCAAAAAGCGCTGAAAAATAGTGGGGGCGGAAGAACTGCCAAAGGGTAGGCGTTGAAATTGAAAAAGGCCCATGTGAGAATTAATGACGAAAAACTTTTTTGACTCGTCATCAAGTGGAATCTGTAAGTATGCCTCTGCCAAATCAATCTTAGAAAAGAAACGAGAGTGTCCTAATTTGTCCATTAGTTCGTCAGGTCTGGGCAGGGGATAAGTGTCTACAATTGTTTGACTGTTCACTGTTGATTTGAAGTCCGCACAGAGACGAAGTTTTCCTGACGGCTTGGGTATAATGACTATAGGCGAGGCCCACTGACTCGCAGAAACAGGAGAAATCACCCCACTATCTTGCCAACGTTTAAGTTCTTCGGCAACTGTATCACGCAAGGCGATAGGCACTGGTCTAGCTTTACGAAATTTTGGAACTGCAGATTCTTTTAAAGTTACATGTCCCACGAAGTCTTTTGCACAACCTAGTTCCGGCGAAAACAAGTCACTATATTTGTCACACAATGCATTGATTTTATCCTGAGGCACTATTGACGAAATTTGAAGCACATCTCTTTGAATTGATAAACCAAACAAGTCAAAAGCATCTAGTCCAAAAATGTTCTGTGTCGATTTGGCCTGAAGAACTACAAAAGCAACTGTTTTTGATATACCTTGAAAAGAGGCGAGCAGGCTACACGTTCCTAGCACGGGAATATTTTGACCTGTATAAGCTGTTAACACTTGCTGTGACGGCGACAATTTTGGCGAACCCAGAAGTTCATAAGTATCTTTATTTATTAATGTGACAGCGGAACCAGTATCAAGCTGAAATTGCACCGTCTTATTTTCTATGAAGAGAGTCACAAACAGTTTTTGCTTGCGGCGCTCGACAGGTGCGCGAATGTGGGCAACGTCTGCTACGGTTTGTTTACTGCGCTTGCGCGGGCTGCGTAGTGAAGTAAGCGGCGCAGACTTGGCACGCAGCGGATTAACAACACTGTCACTAGATGGCACTACCGCCGGATCGGCGTCCGCGCAAGCATGCGAAGCTACTCCAGATGTACTAACTACTGCACTACACTTTTGAGTAGCTACTTGATGTCTACTGTCACTAGCTACACAGTACTGGGCGCTATTACAAGGAGCAGTTGCAGAAGGCACTATTTTCACTACAGGAATGCACTGTTCATAGTCATTTTGCTTGTCCCGAACCCTTTTCCGTTGCACTGTTTTACGCGCTCGTCGGCGCTTGCTACGTGGTGCACTATATAGTTTTGCCATAGGCGCAGAACTACTTTCTTGCAATTGAGATCCAAGGAAAGCACTGTTCAATTCCACAGCCCGTATAACATTTACAGAATGAACAGTTCTCGCACTCTGCGAAGCACTGTTTCGAACGGTACCGTTCTTTGAGTTTTTAATTTGCATACACACCGACTGTACATGTCCTGTTTTGCCACATTGATAACAGGTTGCGTTGCGACTAGGGCACTGTGCACGTTTGTGGCGTGATACACACTGGGGGCAAGACTTACGTACATTTTTCTGAAATGAGCGTTGGCGCCCGTTATGCAAATTACTGTGTCTAACACTACGGGGCGACCTTTGCGTCGCACTTTTACACTGGCTACTGTTCACTGTCTGTTCAGCACGGCCTGTACTATTGTAAGAATCACTAGTGCTACACTGAGAACTACGGCTAGGAAAGCGACCGTTGCGGCACACTGAATTAACACTGTGGCTTTGCATTTCTACATCTGCTAAGTCAAAAGTATCATGCGCATCTATAAGCTGCAGTACACTGTCTAATGAGGGGTCAGACTGTTTTAGAATTGCTGCCCTAATTCTGGGGTCCTGTATGTTCTGCGTAATCGCATCCCTCAACATCACGTCACTATGCGAAAGTCCACAAGAGCAAGTAAACTTACATTTGCGGGTTAAGCCCTTCAATTCCGTAATCCACTCTTGGTGTGACTGTTGCGGTAATTTTTTAAGTCTGAAAAATCGGTACCGTGCCGCAGCTACGAGAACTTTTCTCTCATAATGAGCATTCAGTGCATCTACAATTTGTTCAAAGTCTACATCACGAGGAGATGCGTTGGGGAATAGTTTCTGCAATAATACGAAGGTTTTGGGGCCCACCACGGACAATAAAAGATGCTTAACAGTCTGACCTGTAAGTTGATAAGCCGCGACGAGTTCATGAAACTGCGCGAAATAGGCACTCCATTCTTCCTCACGTTCGTTGTACTGGCGAAACGTAGGAAGCGATGCGGCGGCAGTTGTCGTCAACTGCGCCACTGCCTGGAGAAGTTGTGTTATTTGCGCCGTCTGTAACTGAATAATTTCCATTAAGTTTGGGTTCGGGGTAGTGGCCATGCTGACCGATTAGGCGCCACGCATACAAGTATAACAAAACACAAATGCAATATGAAAGAGGACGCTCTGCAACAAAAAAGTCCACAAAACACGTAACAAAATATCTTCCCCCAAAATTCTTATAATAAGGGTGGGTGGGCGGGAGCAATTTCTGTGTGCTCCGACTACTACTGCTGTCTGGCTGCTGCAAGCGGGCTGGTCCACGGATCGTCTATCACTCCTCGTCGCCACTTTTGTGTCCCAACTTCGCTGCCGCTTTTGTGTCCCAGCCTCGTCGTAGGTGTCGGTGGCCGAGTGGAATGAGACCGACACAGGAATAAAGATAGCACGCTGGTGCAGGTACGGGGGGAGCAGCCAGAAACTATAAACACTAGAGCAAATTAGAAAGAGATATATATTGCACAGAATGTAACAATACTTAACTTTTACATAGTACTGCAGAATGTTGATACATAGTTGTTAGAGGCCTGCCTAGTGCCTGTACGATAGCAAAGTCTTCACTGGTGCCTATCTGATTACGAAGGTCCTAACTGGTTGCTATCTCAGTCCCAAGTGAACGATGTCGTTCAGTGGTGGCCACGAGCGGAGCTGCAGCAGAGGGCGCTCGTGGCTGTCGTCGTAAGAACGCCGCGCCGTGCGTGCATGGCGGCGCGCGGCGAAAGTAGGTGGCGCGCACTTTGTATTTGTGCGACACCACAATTTGAATACAGGATATGTTCCAAAACCCTGCTGAAAATTGACGTCAATGAAATAGGCCTGTAGTTTAGTGGGTTAGTCCTACTGCCTTTCTTTAATATAGCTGTGACGTGTGCAACTTTCCAATCTTTTGGTACAGATCCTTCTTTGAGAGAGCGGTTGTATATGGCTGTTAAGTAAGGAGCTATCGCTTCAGCATAATCAGATAGGAATCTATTGGGTATACAGTCTGTAATATTGAAACCGGAAAATAACTGAGACTCACCTGCAGGCAGCTGTGGGAATTGAGCGCACTTCTGTCCTTGCGGAATGGCCGACTCTACGAAATACTGTCAGCCAATTTTGAGAAAACAGTTTGGTTTCTGGCTCCACATCGGAAGAGTCCTGAATCGATGCAGACTGATGATGCACACACTCTGCTGAATAGAACCACACAGCGTCTTACAGGCCGTTTGCAGTGACTATTTTTCGATCTCTCACGAAAACGAACGTACTAGTGTACCAACTGTCCGCCGCGGCGGGTTACCCGTGCGTACTTGAGCGCCGCCATGCGTGCGTGCGGCCGTTCGCCGTCGGGGGTTCGAGTCCCCCCCTCCCCTGGGGGTGTTTGTGTTGTCCTTAGGTTAGTTTCTAAGGTACGGACTGATAACCACGTTGTTGAGTCTGATAGATTTACAAACACACACACACCAACTGTCAGAGTGCCCGTGGCGGTATCAAAAAATGTTCAAATGTTTGTAAAGTCTATGGGACTTAACTACGAGGTCATCAGTCCCTAAACTTACAAACTACTTATGAACTACTTACGAACTAGGACGGCACAAATATCCATGCCCGAGGGGGGATTCGAACCCCCGACCGTAGTGACCTTGCAGACCGTGACTGGAGCGCCTTAGTCTCCTCGGCCACCGCGGCCGGCGTGGCGGTATCGACTATGGTGTAGTTGACTTGGGCGCCACCACAATAAACGACAGTACACTTCAGTGTTAGACACTTGAAGAAAGAAGTCAACTATTCCGAGAAAGCTTAGTAAAAAACTCTTAAGAACCACCTTAAAGTGATGACTCTAGGAGAATTCTACAGCCCCTACGAGATTAGTCACGGGTAGCACACAGACGTGTTGATGCAGTCATTCCTCTCAATTCCTCTGCGTGTAAAGGGACGGGGCAGAAGTCTATTAAGCAGCGCAGCAGGACTTCCCCTCCAACGTTCGCCCCTCGCCTGTTGTATCCGACGACGGCGCTCAGGAATAGCACTGCCTGCATCTGAGTTCCAATCTCTTTCATCTTGCCTTAACGGTCATTAAACCAGAGGTGTGGGACGGGAAGTAATATATTTTCTTAAGTCATCTGGAAACCTCAGATTTCGGTATTTTAAGAGTATGCCACGCTGGGATCTTTAACTTGTTTTCTGTGGCGCCTCAGAAGTAGGTGCTTTTACGCAGCCTCAATACACACAACACGAAGAACTGTTTTTCCGATGATCTGCCGCATCAATATACACAGCCTGGCAAAGTCCCATCGAGACAAAAATTCTTGAGAATCGGTCGGATGATGATTTTGTAGTGGAAATTCTACGTCGGCTCATTTATTATGATTCTTCAAGCAATCCTGTCTGCCTACTCTGTTTCACCTTCAATCAATCCGCATGAATACGAAAGATAAGGCAGTCTTGTGCTTGTGCGTATTTAGAGTCTTGGATCTCCATTAATGGATTGACATCAGACGAAGTGTGTCTGCCTGTTACTGCGCATTGTATTTACCACTTATGAGCATCGGCTGCCACTCCTGAAAACATGTGTTCGTCAAGAGCAAGAGCATTTATCACAGTCTTTCTAAACGCATAATTATACGAGTTAGTTATAATAAAAACCATGGCATTCTATGCATAGGAGAGTGGAATGTTAGATCCCTTTATCGGGTAGGATGGTTAGAAAATTTAAAAAGAGGTATGGATAGGCTGAAGTTAGATATACTGGGGATTAGTGAAGTTCCGTGGAAAAAGGAACATGGTTTCTGGTCAGATGAGTACAGGATTATAAAACCAAATCAGTTGCGGGTTTTACAGGAGTAGATCTGATAATGAATGAAAAAACAGGAATGTCGGAAAACTACAATGAGCAAAGCAGTGATCACATTACCCTAGTCAAAATAGATACGAAGCCAACACCGAAGACAGTAATACAGGTTTATATACCATTAGCTCTGCCGATGATGATTGTGACATCGAAGAAAAGTATGAGGAGGTAAAGTAAATTGTCAGGCAGTTAAGAGAGAGGGAACCCTAATTGTAATGGGAGACTGGAATTCGGTAGTATTTAAAGGAAGGGAAAGAAAAATACGAGCTGAAAATGAACTGGTGGAAAGGAATGAAAGAGGAAGCCGTCTGGTAGAATTTTGCACGGAACATAATTTAGCCATAACAAACACCTGGTTTAAGAATCAGGAAAGAAGGTTGTATACGTGGAAGAGACCAGGAGACACCGGAAGGTACCAGATATATTTTATAATTGTTAAGACATAGATTTCGGAACCAGGTATTAAACGATAATACATACCCAGGGATTGGTATGGACTCTGACTGTATGCTATTGGTCATAAACTATAGGCTGAAACTGAAAAAAACTGCAGAGAGGTAGGAAAATAAGGAGATGGGACATGGATAAATTATAGGAACCTGAAGTTCTTTAGAATTTCAGAGGGAACTTTAGGCAACAATTGACAGAAACTGGGGGATATAAAACAGTAGAAGAGGAATGGGTAGTCTTGGGAGTGAAATAGTGAAGGCATCAGAGAACCAAATAAGTAGAAAGACAAGACCTACAAAAATCCTTGGATATCACAGGAAATACTAAATTTAATTGATGAAAGGAAAGACCATAAAAACGCAGTAAATGAAGCAGGCAAGATGGAGTACAGACGACTAAGAAATGGGATTGACAGAAAGTGTATAATAGCTAAAGAGGAGTGGCTCGGAGGCAAATGCAAATCTGTAGAAGAATGTATAAATAGGGGAAAAATAGATACCGCCTACAGGAAAGTAAAAGAGACATTTGGGGACAAGAAAAGCAACTGTATGAATATAAAGAACTCAGATGGAAAACCAGTCCTTAGCAAAGAAGCGAAAGCTGAAAGGTGGAAAGTGTATATAGTGGAGCTCCACAAAGTAAATGAACTTAGAGGCAATATTGTAGTTAGGGAAGGGGAAGTAGATGAAAATGAAATAGGAGGTACTACAATGAGAGAAGAATTTGACAGAGCTCTGAAATATCTAAGTCGAAACAAGACCTCTTGAGTGGACGACATTCCTCAATCTCTGGGAGAGTCAGCCATGACAAAACTATTTCACCTGGTGCTTAAGGAAAATACCCCAAAACTTTAAGAAAAATGTAATAATTCCCATTCCAAAGAAAGCAGGCGCAGAAAGATGTGAAAATTACAGAACCAGCAGATTAATAAGTCATGGTTGCAAAATTTTAACACAAATTATATACAGAAGGACGGAAAGTTTGATAGACACTGACTTCGCGAAAGATCAGTTTGCGTTCAGGAGAAATGTGGGAACATGGGAGGCAATACTCACTATACGAGTTAGAAGATGAATCAAGGAAAGGCAAACCTACATTTCTAGATTTTGTAGATTTGGAGAAAACTTTTGACAATGTTGACTGGAATACAGTCTTTTAAATTCTGACCAAGCAGGAGTAAAACAAGGGATCGGAAGATTGTTTACAACTTGGGCAAAAACGAGACAGCAGTTATCAGAGTTGAAGGGCATAAAAGGGATGCAGTCGCTGGTATGGGAGTAGACAGGGTTATAGCCTTTCTCCAGTGTTATTCAATTTGTACATTGAGCAAGCTATAAAGGCAAGCAAGGAGAAATTGTGAGAAGAAATTAAAGTTCAGGGTGAAGAAATAAAAACATTGCGTTTTGACGATGCATTGTAATACCGTGAGAGACGGCAAAGCACCTGAAAGAGCAACTGAACGGATTGGGCAGTGTGTTGAAAAGTGCGTATAACATGAACATTAACAAGAGCAAAACAAGGGTAGTGGAATTTCGATTGATCGGAGGAAAGTGATACAATTGACATCACTTCAGATTAACACTTACTGACCTGTACGGTATACCTATGTTTGTAGAAAAACATGACTTTGATTAACTTGCAGCTTAATTGATACTGAATTACCAAAACATTCATCGTAGCAGACACAGTGGCATTTCAACACATGAATAACGTCGAAATGCGAACCAACCAACACGACAATACACAAACAACAAACATATATAAAAAAGTAATAGCTAGAATTTTATATTTTTTAAAATTAGATTTTTATTAGTGTAACAAGAAGCTATTTTCAAGTTCTGACTTGTTGATGTTCTGTTACTATTGTTGATTATCTAAGTTAATGAATTTTGGTTTTCAAAATTATAAATTTTTTACTTACTTACTTAAATTTAACTAGCTTGGCATTTCATGTAATTGTTCCTTCTGAAACGAGATTCGATTTTCACTTCAGTGGACAAGATAGGACCATACATATGCAGTAATGACTTGGGATAATATTAAGATAAGATTGTTTAGAATTAGTTGTGATTATTTCGAACACTAATCAGAAGAATTATGGGTAAACGCCTCACAAACAGCCTAAAACTTTGTAGAAAATATTGGAGCGATCTTACAATTCATCCTCGTTGTTGAGAAGCCAGCCTCACTGTCGTTGACAATGGTAAAGTTGAAGATACTATCACATTTCCATTTAATGAGAAATTATAGGGCAGGATATTGATGTAATTAAAGACTGCGACATCTGCCCTTACTCATCGCCAGATAACGTGCCCCAAACTTAGTACTTCGCCAGTGTAGGCTTGGTAACATCGAACGTGACACTGCACCTTCCCACCTTAGCTATCACTCCTCTCACTTCAAGCGACCTCACATGACTCTCTCTCTCTCTTGCCGTACATCCGCGTTCACTTGCTCGCCAGAGACTACACTACACACAATACAAATCTTTGACAAAGATGTTTCTCTGATTTCCCTAACGACGTTTACCCAGTGCTTACAATTTTTCTTTACAGTAAAATTACACATGAATAAACAAAACATTATTAAAAAACACTCATAATTATTCACATATTTATTGATATCACGTTTAAAACACGTATTTACACAATTAAATTTTTAAGACAGTAAAAAAAATCACACCGGGATAATAGTGTTACAAAGTGACTACAGGCTGCACTCTGGTGACCATTATACCTGGCGCACAGAATAGTAGCTCTAGTAATTTACTAGGTGCATTCAAGTTATAACTCCTCCGATTTCTTTTCACAAATTAATCACTCGCAAAGTGACATACTTCTGTGACTTATCGGCATAATCTCCCTACATCTACAAATAATTGTGACAATGACGACTACATGATTCCATGGGAGCTGTGAACGCTTCTTAAGGGGTCAGCTTTGACCACTGGAAAACCGCTGATGCAATTTCAGCAAGCTTCATTTCATGATTGAAAAACGACATCCTTCGATGGAAAGAAAGACCCATTCATGCCGTCATCACATGTCAACAATGCCTGACAACATGTCACGTGTGCAGCCTTGCAGTCGTCCGTCAGCAATTGTGCCGCCCACCTGGATGACACTTCTCTCATTTTCATGTCGTTACTATGAATTGTGTACACAGATCCCACGGAAATGTCTACTTTGGAGCCGACGTGTTCCACAGTTCTTCGGCGATCCTCTAAAGCAATTTTCTTCCTTCACTCGATCAAGGAGTCACTGGCTGATGTGAGGTCAAGATTGTCCCGGTGTGTTTTCACACGATGTCTGCCTTTTCTAAACTGTCTTGGCCTCCATGTTGGGTGCCGCCATATTGCCAGAGAGCATGCCACGCAGATTTTCCACTCACCCAAGTCTGCAGTGATGCCAACTGAAATCACAATCGGTTGTGAAGGTTACACATTTTAAATTCAAACTGTACTAAGAAACTTCTCTGGTAACCTATACTTAACGCTATGCTTTGTTTAATGTTTTCTTTTTTTATAAGGAAAAAATATTCAAGGACACAAAGTTTATTCTAAAGCGTCTCGCTGCGGAGTGCGCGGTTGCTCACCGTGGAGTTTCAAGTCCTCCCTGGGGCATGGGTGTGTGTGTGTGTGTGTTTGTCCTTAGATTAGTTTACCTAGGTTTAAGTAGTTTGTAAGCTACGGACTGATGACCACGCAGTTTGGTCCGATGATATTTACAAACAATTTTTTTTGAACAAAGTTTATTTAATTTCTGTAATAATACATGAAGTCTCCAACAATTATTTTTTAACAATTACGAGAACCTTTAATCCACACACAAACAGCTTCTTGTTCATTAACTTTTCTGTGATTCCTTGTCATAACAACAAAAGGCATAATACTAGAATAATACAAACCTGAAATGTTCTAAATGCAACAGACATTGGAAACATCCTCGACACTATCACCACATGTCACTCAACTGGCAGTTGGTGTTACACCACACAGTTGGAGAAAACGCTGTTCTTCTACTGAGAAAGTCGCCAGTTAAGTATTAACAGCAGTCCTAACTCTATCTATCGTTGATCGAGTTCTTTGTTCCATACAGTGAAGTGCTCTCTATCACGCATTCACAATCAGTGCGCTCGTATTTTACAACAAACCACATGTTTCTATGAGTAGCCCATCCTATGGAAAAAATGTACTTGAATGTACGCCGTACAAACTCACTAAAAGTGTCTACATGTGAAAAGATACGATGATATCAGACCATGTCTCGTGAGTGCTTCTCTGAGGCTGTGTAGACTCTTACTGTCAAATGCGGTAATGATGGTCATGGCTCCCTCATGTACCATTCAGAATAAGTCCCTGTACTATCTCCCAAAGTGTGAAACAATGTCGGTGCAGCTCCGGCCCACTCTGTACGAACTGTAGTGAGTTTGCTATCACAGTTCCTGCAGGGATAGCTTTTCTCCTCTATGTGGCGTTAGCACACTAATTCCACATACAGGTGGACCGGGACGCGCGTCCCATTAAGCCCTTTCTACACGGGAAGTGAGAGCTTACGAGATTACCCATTATACACCAGTCACGCCGTCCGCGTACAGAGTAGACGTGTCCACTTGCACAAGATGCACGCATACGATTGCTAGTTGACGGAATATTATGGATCCTTTTCTCACGCGTATGGTAGTGCTTCTCGCATGCGCAGAAGACGGAATAGGGAACCCAACTGACAAACGAAGCTGTCTGGAATTTGTTTGCGAATGTATACTTGTCTCCTACTCAGAGGAACGTAGTTTTTCGACTCAGTCGTAATTATTTTAGGAGATTATACTGAAGAGGAATTGCATTAAAAATTTAATATAACCTGTGTACAGTTGTTATTGAATTCAGAGATCTAGCTGTTAATATGAAATCCAAACAAAAATAGAGCAAATGTAAATCAAGAAATTTTCACTGATTTATCCGTCGGTTTTTAGTAGTACAACATCACACTTATAAGTAGAATTTTGTGTACCTTATACACATTCATTTCCACTTAGTTACCCGGTTTTCGGCTTAATAGGACATATTCAGACTTTAAACTCCGTCGAAAACCGGTTATTTAATTAAAAGTCAATATGGTGATCTACCAAGAACCGACGAAATAATAAATCAAAATATCCAAATCAGTTTGTTGTACATACCGAGAGCTGTATCTCTGTAGCCAATAAAAATTGGACACATGTTATATGAAATTTTAACTGCAAATCGTCTTTATTTCCTTCTTCTAAAATATTTGCTGTTTTTCCTGAAACATGCTGTAGTTAACAGATGAAATATTTGTTTTTGGTGAGCATTACTTGAAGCTTTATCAAAGTGAAAGGTCTATGTATAGACACCTGAGCTTATTCACCATATACATAGGCACCTCAAACCGCAGGGGCTGGAAGTATGTAATCGCATTTTATAATGAGGACGTTAACACATGTGAGCGACGTAGTTACACATGAACTGCACGGAAAAAAAAAAAAAAAAATACAGTTTCACAGTGGCAGTCTAAAACATAAATGTTTTAATCATCACAATATATCATACAGTTTCGAAAAACGATGTTAACGCGGCGATTCATTTGCTGTGAGGTGACAACAAACGAAGTAGACGCGTGAAGCAGAAGACTCAACAGATGCGTACTGTTTGAACGCTTCTTTGTAGTTCGACGGTCTATCGCAAGGGGCGCTGCAGCTGACAACGACTTCCTTGTGCGTGGTCCATGTCTCGTATAGAAAGGGGTTTAGAGTAACCAGGTCACTATTTTCCACCGTCAGACGGAGTCGTGTTCTTGTTCAGCAGCCCTACTGAAGACATCTGGGACCCAACCGCGATAATCGCGAGCCAATATAGGCCTTGGGCGGCCTTTTAGGTGTAATTAATCAGGATCTGTCTGAGAGGTTTCCGGCGTGAGTTCTTGCTACGTCGCGGCGCCGTGGCTGTGCGAGAGAGAGGAGCTGCTGTACTTCCTGAGGGAGCTGCCTCTGGTTTAGCCACTCACGAGTCGACGTCGGCGAGTACCAAATAAACATCAAGTAGCCAAGGAACTTTTGCAACTCTTTTCATTTCCCTTTATCTGTTGCTGTTACCTTTTCTAGATTTTTTCCACGACGAGCCATAGCGTCCTATTGACTCAAACACTTGTACAGATTAAATGGCACAACGCATTGTGTGACATATAGCGGAACACCCCTGAGGTGTGATATATACACATGGTATGGCATGTCATTTCATGTTGTGAACTTTACAAGCTTCTGTTGTTTTCGATGCAACCTCGTGTGCTGTTTATTTTTTAAATTGGTTACGTGTTCTGCTTGGAGTGTTTATTTGTTATGTTGTTCCACCTCGTAGTGTGTTATTTAATGGTTGGCGTTACCGGACTGCTTTTAAGGGGTAATCATTGTGAGCTAGGTGTGTCCAGAACATCATCGGACTCTTGTGTTAGTTTAAAGTGGCGTCATATATGTGCTGTGGCTTCAAATTTTAATTGATTGGTGGCACTTTATTATTTTGATAATTGTTACTTAAGAATGTAGACAGACCGTCCGCGGTGGAGTAGCCGAGCGGTCTAAAGCGTCTCGCTACGGAGCGCGCGGTTGCTCGCCGTGGAGGTTCGAGTCCTCCCTGGGGCATGGGTGTGTGTGTTTGTCCTTAGGTTAGTTTACCTAGGTTTAAGTAGTTTGTAATCTATGGACTGATGACCACGCAGTTTGGTCCTATAGATTTACAGACATTTGAACATTTGAATTTAGACCAACTTTGCGTTTTGCCCTTTGCAGTCTTTGTAAGTTTAATCAACAATTAATGTACGGGTTTTACCCAGTGCTTCTCAAATTTTAATTGGGCTTCATCCAATGATCAGTTTTATTCGTAATTTGTTTAAGAATTCTTGTAAAGTTGACGTTTTGCCTTTTGAAATCTTCCTAAGATTGATTAAAAATTAAGGCTTGGGCTTCATCCCTGATTGTCAAATTTAAGATTGGGCTTCACGCAATGGTCTGTCAGATTAATTACAAATTAATATATGAGCCGTATGCACTGCGTATCAAGTAAGTTTTCAAATTAGGCTTCACCCAATGATTGCTTTCAAATTTTGAATTTTGAATGTGCTTCATGATTATTTTAGTTGGGTTACCCACTTTTCTTAGCCTGCCACCGGTGCTCATCACTAATCCACCGTACGCCAATGCTTGGAGCAATTTCCCGAATCCTAGAAACGGCCTGCTAAGTAATGAAGTTATCTGGGCTGGTGCATTGGCCACTTTTAATACGAGCTACAGACTTGGACAGATGCTGTGACTTGCGGTAAGTGCAAAAGTGTTGCCGGTACACGGTTTCGTGCACGAACTGACCTCTCGACAGCGTCCCATAAATGTTCGATGGGATTCATTTCGAGCCAAATCATTCGCTGGAATTGTCCAGAATGTTCTTCGGACAAAACGTGAACTACCGTGGTCCGCTGTTATGACGCGTTGTCGTCCATAAAAATTCCATTGTTGTTTGTGAACATGAAGTCGATGAAGGGCTGAAAATGTTCTCCTAGTACCAGAACATAACCATTTACAGACAATAATCGATTTCGTAAGATCAGAGGAGGGAGTCCATGGGATGTACTAACACACCGTACACTCTACCGCCAGCCCTCACGGTGCCCTGTTAAAAAAAAGTTCAAATGTTTGTAAATCTATGGGATTTGACTTCTGGGTTATTAGTCCCTAGCTTACAAACTATTTAAACTAATTCAATACAAATAAACAACCCCTGAGACGGATTTTCGTCTCGTATATGTCAAAGACATTGATGATAAATCTGAAGAATTGAATTAAAATTTGTGATGCGGGCGGGAATCGATTCCCGCCCGCATCACAAATTTTAATTCAATTCTTCAGATTTATCATCAATGTATTTAAACTAAGTTACACTGACCTAAGGATAACTCACACATCCGTGTTCGAGAGAGGATTCGAACCTCTGACGCGGGAGGCCGCGCGATCCGTAACGTGTCGCTCCAGACCGCTCGGCTACTCATGCGGGCTTTAGAGTTCAGTCAATTTCTTCTCTGGGCCTGGCTGCACTGTTGTACAGAATTACGGAAAACGTAAACCGAAGTGGCGAGACGCAGATTTGAACCTCGCACGATAGGTCTCTCCTCAGGAAAAATATGATATGGCAGACTGGATGCATCCGTAAACTGGTGGAACACAATAAAACCGATGAGCTTATAAAATGTTAATTGGTAATGTTTTACGTAATATGACGACCTTCTCTTGAGGCTCTGTGTATATCTCTTCTGTATCTCATTTGGTCCAGATTTTGTGTACAACATTTCTATACGATAATAATATACTACACTAGGCATGCAGTATAAAAAAAAAAAAAAAAAAAAAAAAAAACCAAACGTAAGCAGTCTTTCATTTTCGCAACAAATTTAATTTTTAGTTTTGTGGCCAGCTGTTCACCTGTAGGATCGTTGTAGAATCAAGGTAATATATTGCAAAAACCGCTTAACAACTCTCGGATAGAATATGAAAGTAATAAATATTACACTAATAACTCATCGACTAATAATGTAAGTTGTCACTACCATGAGGTCAAACAATAAGAGAAATTATTGTTTGAAGCATCTAAATTCAATCCATCCCAACATGCAGGAGGAGAAGAATGGTTGCCTTCCCTTCCTGGATATGGTGGTTAGGAGGAAGGTTGATGGTACGTTGGCACATGCTGTTTCAAAGGAAGCCAACTCACACTGATCTGTATTTGCAAGCAGATAGTCGTCACCACTCAGGTTCTTCGTAACTTAGTGCACAGGGCACACGTCATTACAGACCCGGAAGCTTGTCAACTAAGCTGTCACATCTGGAGATAACTTTTCACCAAAATGGGTATAGCGAAGGCCAGATTAAAAGAGCGAAGTAACGTGCAACGGGCTACTGATGTTAGTGCAGAAGTGGCATCCACGTCAATGGCCTTTCTACCATATGTTGCAACATTTACAACAACACTGGCCTTAACTTGCGTTAATATGATATGAAACATGTGTTTCGACTACAATCTAAAATTAAGGTTCTGTTAGGATCCGTAAAGGATGATCTTGGTTTTCGCAAGGGGTGTGACAAAAGCGTCCCATGCGGCTGTGGCATGTCATTAATTGTCAAACAATTACGACTACTTAGGACCAGTGCATTGCGCGTGAACGTCACACACGTTTACAATAATCCAACAGATCTGCTGTTGCCGAATACTGCCTGGACACAGGAATAAAATAAAACGAAAATTTTGCCGTGCACTTCTATCTATTGGGATTATGTTATCAAGGAAGCGACTGAGATAAAACTACCGGATAACCTTAGAAATAGGATGGAGATTTTTGCTTAAATTCTGCATGGAATCCTCTCTCACTTGTCAAAAAACAGAGGGACAATATTAATGCCTTCTTTCCTGTTGAATTTTAGTATCAAGATTCTGACGCTTTTCAGCTTGCTCGGTGTGTATTGTCTTTCCTGTTGTCATTGAAAACAGAGGTTTTAATCACCGCTGCCCTCTGCTTCCATACTGCATTATTGCCTTGAGACTGGCAGAGTGTTTTCTTACCGAAATATCGGCGAACGCCGATTTTTGTACCTGGCTGCATACCTGTTACTTGAACATTCCATACGCCGGGAGAAACTAAGGAATGAATCATAAGAATCTGTAAAAGTCAAATGTAAGATGCTGAACTGTGAGCAAACTATACGAATGGGTTTTGTTATTTGCCTAAAAAGAAAAAAAAAAATATCCAGTTGCGTTCCGGATTGCATAAAACACAAAAACGTAATTTGTCCTCACTAAAATGAAATATTTTTTAATTTCCGTGGAATATCGCAATTAGGTTGAATAACTTTTGTTTCAAACGAAGAGACAGGACTGAAATTGTTATTTCTTTGCTACCTATATTTATGTAAATTAGAGCTTCAATATATTACCAGTCGCTGTGCAAACTCTGTATATCAATGTCCGTAAATTAGAACCATTACTCATGTAAATAGACAGGCACCATGAAATATCGTATTCGAATGCTGCTGTTAGATAAAATTTCCACTCTATTAAAACGCGTGTACCAGCGATACTAGAAGTTATGCAGTTTTCTGATAAAATATTTTCCCGCGTTGTAGTGGGACGGGTTATTGTCCCCGCTACATATCTCATGTCAGCTCAGTTTGTGAAGGATAACTTGCTTATATTTGTGTTCTTAAATGATTTTTATGTAGATGTTTAATGTTATATGATTCTTAAAGAAGTTTTTTGTATGTTTTTTATGTTTCATGTGCTGTGAGGCGAGTCAACCTACGAGGGCAACATCTTCGACGCCGATTCCAAGGAGTAAATATCCGGCCACAAGTCGCGGGTCGACGGCCACGAGGCAAGAAGATGTTGATCTCTGCGGTTGTCGTCGCAAGAGTTGACATTATTATCGAAGTTTTATGTTAAAACAACAAATTTTAAAAAGTCAGTTACCTTTTGTCTGTCAATGACTACATGCGTAAAGTCGTAGAAAGCAATAAATGTTATTGTGTTTAAACTTGACGAAAGTATCAGAGTTCATCATTTATGAAGAATTATTTTACGATAAATAATATATTAATGAAACGAGGAGATGATTTAATTTAAATATTCTTCAATCTGAAGGAAGATTTTTTATGAATTTTTATTGGCGGGAAAGTTACGTCAGGAAGACTTCGATAATTTTTTTTTTTTTTTTTTTTTTTTTTTTTTTTTTTTTTTGTTGTTGACAGTATTGTCTATGAGAGAACTTAAGAAATATTTTAACAAGAGTGACTGTTAAAGACTTCTTCCCTCGGAGCAAGAATCTGATTTTGAAATATTGCAACGTGTAAAGATTTTACATGAACATATATTTTTTTAATTTTTATATTAATTTTTATGGGCGAGTGGACACCTCAAGGATTACGAAGTCTGACACGGCCACTTTCAACACTAATCATACGAGTGCTTTTGAAGATAAGGTTTTAGCACACGTTCCGCCGCACAAAGAGGTCGTTCCGCTGCACGTGGCGACCGATGATAAAGGACTATTGTGCCATTCCAAGAAGAAGAAATTGAGCGCACAGACGTGGAGGAAGAAGCAGCCTGTGTCACTCCATCAACGAGAGGTCTGGTTGACGACAGGGGCAGCCTTGGAGAACGGTCACCTAGATATTCTACGAGACTACGCTGCAGTCGTGAACAGCACCTTGCTGTTCCCGACACCCTTTCTCTTTTAAACTTAACAGGCCCAGTCCAGCAGCTGTGAGCAGTCATCTCTGCGGCATCGCTACGACGCTGTCGTGGGCGATTACGGTGCGCAGTGCAGTCGAGAAGGGCCGCTGGTGACAAAGCAGTTGGGGTCGTCGGTAGCGTCTGCCAGAGATAGCAGACACACCGGCATCGGCATCATACTGTGCAACACAGACGGCAGTTGGTGTGGCTGCGAGTAACATCTCACCTATCACGGAGCTGCATAAATTTAAATTAAAACATACGGTGAGTCAATTTCACGTAGGCAATACTGGTGTGTGACAGTGAACAGTGTTCAAAAGGTTGTTTTACGTGTGTAGACAGTGCATATCTAGCCAATATGTCAGAGGGTGAAAAATCTGGTGACGAACAAGTAGGATTACCTCCCCTTAGTAGGGGAGGACCGTTTCTCTATAGGAAAATAGACAAATCCATAAATATAATTGAAAATAAAATAAGTGACAATAATAATGAAATTAAGGACATGTTTAGACAGATAGCAGCTACTTTAACCAAAACCCAGGAACAAATGGCTAGAATGAAATGGGCTCAAACTAAAACCCAGGAACAAATAGCTAAAATAAGAAGAGGTTGTTCCGCTACAGCGTGTCCTATACTTAGGTCTTGCTACCACAGCCAGAGTTTCGTTGCTTATTCTAGTGCAGGGATAGCGAATCAGTATATACACTCATGGCCATTAGAATTGCTACACCACGAAGATGACGTGCTACAGACGCGAAATTTAACCGGCTGGAAGAAGATGATGTGATATGCAAGTGATGGCTTTTCAGAGCATTTACACAAGGTTGGCGCCGGTGGCGACACCTGCTGACATGAGGAAAGTTTCCAGCCGATTTCTCATTCACAAACAGCAGTTGACCGGCGTTGCCTGGTAAAACGTTGTTCTGATGCCTCGTGTAAGGAGGAGAAATGCGTACCATCACGTTTCCGACAATGATAAAGATCGGATTGTAGCCTATCGCGATTGCGGTTTATCTATCTCGACACTGCTGCTCACGTTGGTCGCGAGCCAATGACAGCAGAATATGGAATCGGTGGGTTCAGGAGGGCAATACGGAACGCCGCCCTGGATCCCAACGGCCTCGTATCACTAGCAGTCGAGATGACAGGCATCTTATCCGCATGACTCACATGGGATACTGCCCTTGGGTGTTCGCACATTAGATCCTGCGATTCCTGCTCAGGAGGAGACGTTTATTACTGTTGCTGACCCTAGCTTTTGGTTTGTAATGAGATATGAAATGTCCATATTAACGATGTAACCAACACAATATCCTCGAAACACGTAGGCAGATGCAAAGCAACTTTTCGACAGTCTCTCAGCATGCTATTCATAATGGCGGTACAACCAGAATCGGTTTTATCGGTAAAAACAATGTTGTTCCAATCGCGTTTGGTCCTGCACCACCATGATGGCCGGTGATGAAATTTTTTTATCAGTCTATTTAGCAGTGATCAAGACTCTGATGCTAAGTTTCAGGGGTGCCTACGAATAGTGATCAACAATATTTTCGGACTTTCAAAAGGACAAAACATCAAGAGGAAGAGTTACCAAATATTAACACTTGGAAGGACTGCAGAAAATATGCCAAACAGAACTAAAGCCACCAAACCGATAAGTAGATTTTTTTATTTTATTTGTGTTGTAGGAATAAAGTATGTTGTGGGCGAAGAAATTGACTAATTTGGTTCCTAGTTCTAACCAGGAGGAAATAAGCAGTCAGGCAGCTGGGCACGATAGGGCTAGGGAAGAAAATGACATAGCTATTTCACCTATATTTCAAGAAATACAAAGTGAAGAGTGTTCATCAGGAAAATTAAAATGTTTGAACAATTAGCTGATCTGTTGTGGAAACGAATTGAGGAGTTGGGGGAGTATTTGAGAAAAGATTTAAAGGTACAAAACAGAGTTTGGGGGAGCTACTTCAAGACCTAAAGTGAGATTTAAGTGAGCTGAAATCTAAAAAAAAATTAATAATAATAAAAAAATAAAAAAATACTGGTTCAAAAACTGTAAACGTTGTTGAACAGGTTAAAGAAAATTTAATGGCCGTATCTAGAACTCAGACATAGAGCATTTAGTTTTTGATAATAGAATCAATAACATGTAACAAAGTGTTAAAATTCTAATACAAGGAATAGTGCAAAGTAAACAAGTAGTGGAAACCGTCAACCTTATTAAGTTAGCAAAGACAGAGCAGGCTGATAAGAAAATAGAAAATGTAGAAGAAAGGCTAGATCGTGTTGAAGTGAGCAAGCAACAATAGCTATGATTAACATAAAATACAATTAGAAAAGAAATTGACTAAAGTTGAAGAAGAACTAGATGCTAGAAATGTTATGAGTATAGTTGGTTTTGGAAATATGAACACAAATATAAAATCCATTTCTGTTAATAGGAATGTACACCCTGTAGATTTTTTGCATCATTCTAAAGATAACTTTCTACCTATTGTTTCAGATGAATTCAAAATCAAATTTATGAAAATATGTTTAAATGGTCCAGCATTGTCTTGGATCAGTATTGAACTAAACATGACCTTTGAATGTTTTAAAAATGTTTTTATATTAAAATTTTGGTCTGAAAAGAACAGGCACGAATAAAAACAGAATTTTTCAATGGTCCATTTATAGGAAGGGAAAAGGAAGTATGAAGAAATTTTGTGAAAAACAGTTAGCAAAATTGGTACATTTGGACAAGCCAATAGATGACTTGGTTCAAATAGTTGCACTTTGGAGATTATCAAGCAGTTTAAAACGGGATTTAGCTTTTGGTCCATATATATATATATATATATATATATATATATATATATATATATATATATATATATAAAATTTAACATGTTATATTCTATAACTGTAGCTATAGGAGTGAGTTCTGGATATGGCAGCACAGAATGATGCATAAAAATGAGTCACAATGGATCTGTGGTCTTAGGTATCAGTTATTTTACATGTATTAGAGAGGAATATGTATAAAACTTTTCTTGCATAAGTTTAAGGCAGAAGTAAATGAGTTATAACTGTTAATCACTTGATACTTTCAGATGTAATTTCATGTAAATGATGACTGTGTTATATACAGTGTTGTGTGATGTTTTATATGTCTTTTATATATAAAATTAAAATTACATAAATTTTGAGGCATGAAGATTTTGCAGGTAACACAAATTTTAGTAAGTTCTTATTTTCCACGTTAATTGAAACTTTTCAGTTATTCTCCATGTTAACTTATCTTGATTATTATATTTTTTGTGGTAGAATTGACAGGAAATTTAACTTGAATGGTCTCTTGCTTTGTTGTTGAATGAATTTTTTTTACATTAATTTAAACTGGAAATAAACTAAACCTGAGTACATGCGAGCCAAAGAATTCATGTTACATTTTAATGTAAGAAATTATAATGTATATTAGAGAATTGTACAAATAAAACATAATTCATATTGATGTTCAAAAATTTATATTTAAGACTGGTAACTGTCCTTTATACATTAAGAGCAGACATCTGAATTACACTTGGAATTTCATTATTTATTGCCATTTGCCATTTATTCAAAGGGAAATAAATTTGTAAATTGTATACTGTAATTGTTGTAAGTGTATTTAATTAACCAAACTTACCAATTTGACTTGGCTAATATTGAGATGTCATTGTATCATCACTGTGTTAAGAAGATATTGTGTACTGTACCATCCCAAATCTCCTCTGGGGGGCTGTGACGATACATGACTAAGTTTAGCAGTTCATAACGTGAATATTCCCAAAACGTTCTCATACATTTTCTTACATATTGTATAGAAAGCTGACGAAAAAGAGGATTTGTTTCTTGCAGTTCAGAAAACTAGAGACTTGTGCAATGATTATAATGTTTGCTGTACCTACTAATGCAAGTTATTAACATAAAGTGTATAAAACTAAAAATCGATTTTAATAACCTCATTGCTAAAGTTTTCTTTCGTAAAAGACATGCAAAGTAAATCTCTAGTTAACAGACTTTTGATTGGTTAAATATTTCGTAATTAAGCATTGTTAATTAAGTTTTCATTTACTGAATCATTACCTTTTAGATCAGTTAGAAAATATATTCTGTTATTTTAGTCTGGGCCAACATACGCACTTTACATTTTCTTGTGATTGAAAGCAGCGACAGCAGACCAAAGATTGTTAAATCGGGAAGTATATCCAATGTTCCGGTTGAATTTCGTAATTTTGTAATTAATTGAACTCATATACAAGCAAACTAATGATTTAAACTTTAGAACTAACTTAAATATGTAAGTAGCATTAATTAGAAAATACTCCTTGTTATAAAATCAATTTTAATAATGGAATTGTAAGTCACATGACGTGACGTAACACACTATGTAAATCGCATTTAAGCGGACGACATGAATAATCGGCAACAGGTCTCAGTTGTCAAGCAGTCCATCATCATGTTCGGTAAGGAAGTCGTACGAATTGATTTCAAGAAGTTTGTACTTTATACTGCCTGCTCAGTCTATTGGGTCTTTATAATGGAATGAAGAGCTGTGGCCAAACTGATGGAAATTTTGTTCCTTAATTTTGTGAAGAAAGAAATGGTTGTAAATAAATGGTGACGTACATTTAAAAGTGAAAATTTATTCCATAGGTAGACACCAGAGCAGGGTTAATTTAGAAAATTGTGATTACTAATGTAGAACCCAAAAACTCGTCAAACAAATTTCTCCCCTATTTTATCTAAACTGGTAGAGGAACAATATTCAGTTTCCTATTATCAACAAGTGATCATTATAGCCCCGGTATCTTCATAAGATTAATGGCGATCACTTTAAACATTTGCTGTAGTCAGGCTAGTTCTGTATTTCCTCTACTGTGTTGCTTTGCAGCCTGAAACTCTCTTTTGCAGGCCACTTTCATTTGCTCCATCCTGCAATAAAACCCTACATTGAGTCTCCATAATAATAATAAATTCTAAACTAGATCTAGATTTCTCGTTTATAATTAACATATATGGCGTGATAATGCGCCTCTTCACGATGGCCAACGATGAATGTGCAGTGACATAAGTATGAACGCGTAAGTGAGCTAACGCTTTTGGAAACAAGTTGTGGTGCGGCTCTGCAGTGATTCCAGACAGCACCGACGGTCGGCTCGTTACAGATGCGGCGCGATATTTTTTTAACCAAAAGCCTGCATCGCCGGACACAACATGGTCACAGGCAATTTGTATATCATGAATATTTAATTCAGAGTGGGAATACGCACTCGGAAATAAAATACGGATACGAGTATGCAGATCGAATTAACACACCGCCGAGTCCGTAACGCGAAGCGGCCAGTTACCTGGTGCTCGGACATTAATTACGATAAAAGCTGCATGACGCGTGGCTGCCGCATTTTCTGGACTCACTGGGCAGCTGACACTGAGGTCAGCGGCGGATGCACCGCTGTTTTTCTGCATGGGCGCCGCCACGCAGCTTTTTAACATATTTAACACATTTGCTACTGTAGACATTTGACTGTGAGGACCAAAGACCTAGTAAAATAGACTTCCTAACGGTGCTGTTGTTGCGGGATAATTTGAACCTTCTCCCGGCCGCCATGATAGTGACAAGCGCCACATAAATACGAATGTTCTTAGGAGACAAATCGTGTATTATATAGCTACTGCGGGATATACGAAGGTAAGTCAATTATTATACGCAAAGTAGTTATAAAATTTTATTGTAATAAAATACGAAACTTACAAGAACATCATTTTTCGACATAGTGTCCTTGCTTTTCAATGCACTTCGTCCATCGCTCTACAAGCTTCCTTATGTCCTCATAAAAGAAGGTTTTCGGTTGAGATGCGAGCCAGGAATGCACCGCTTCCTTCACTTCTTTGTCCGAGTCAAATCGACGGCCCGTTAGTGCCTGTTTGAGTGGACCAAACAAGTGATAGAAGGGGCAAGATCGGGACTATATGGAGGATGATCTACATCTACATCTACATGGGATACTCTGCAAATCACATTTAAGTGCCTGGCAGAGGGTTCATCGAACTACAATTATACTATTTATCTCCCATTCCATTCTTGAATAGAGCGCCGGAAGAAAGAACACCTGAATCTCTCTGTTCGAGCTCTGATTTCTCGTATTTTATTCTGATGATCATTTGTACCTTTGTAAGTGGGAGTCAACAATATATTTTCGCATTCGGAGGAGAATGTTGGCGAATGGAGTTTCGCAAGTAGCCCACACCGCAGCGATAAGGGTCGTTGTTGAAATGATTCCCATCCCCGATCCTGTATCATTTCCGTAACGCTATCTCCCCTGTATAGTGACAAGACGAAACGAGCTGCCCTTCTTTGGACTCTTTCGATGTCCTCTGTCAAAGCCACCTGATAAGGAACCCATACTGGGGAACAATACTCCAAAAAAGGACGGACAAGCGTAGTGTATGCAGTCTATTTAGTGGTTCTGTTCCATCTTTTAAGGGTTCTGCCATTAAAATGCAGTTTTGGTTCGCCTTTCCCACGACAATATCGACGTGTTCTTTCCGGTTTAGCTCAGAAGTAATAGTAATTCCTAGGTATTTAGTGAAGTTTACGGCCTTCACTTTTGATTGATTTATCTTGTAAACAATGTTTAACGGATTTCTTTTCATTTGCCAATTTTTACAGCATACTGATAAATTATTCAGATCGTTCTGCAGTTGGTTTTGATCTTCAGATGATTTTACTAGACGGTAAATGACGGCGTCATCTGCAAAAAACCTAAGAGAGCTACTTAGATTTTGCCCTAAATCGTTTGTGTAAATAAGGAACAGCAGTGGACCAATAACACTACCCTGATCCAGTACTTCGAATCGGAGTTTCTGGAGCGTTTCAGCAGTGTGGATAGCAGTTTGCGGACTGGCATTGTCGTGCAACAACACAACACCTCCTGACAGCAATCCTCGGCGTTTGCTTCGAATTGCAGGCATTAGCCTCTCAGTAAGCATCTCACTGTAACGTACACTGTTTATTGTTGTGCCCCTTTCACCATAATGTTCCAGTACAGGACCTCGTGCATCCCAAAAAACCGTAAGCGTCAGTTTTCCTGCGGACGGTTGGGTCTTGAACTTTTTCTTGCACGGCGAATTTGGATGTTTCCATTCCATACTCTCCCGTTTACTCTCCGGCTCGTAATGATGGATCCATGTTTCGTCACCAGTAATGATTCTGTCTAAGAAGTTGTCCTCTTCGTTACCATATCGATCCAAATGTTTTTTGCAGATGTCAAGGCGCGTTTGCTTATGCAACTGTGTGAGTTGTTTTGGGACCCATCTTGTACAAACTTTACGAAACCCATGTTTGTTATGAATAATTTCGTAGGCAGAACCATGACTAATTTGAAGACGACGATGAGCCACTTCATCAATAGTTAATCCTCTGTCTAAGAGAATCATTTCACGTGATCGCTCAATGATTTCTTCATTTGTGGCGGTAAACGGTCGTCCGGCTCCTTCATCGTGCTTAACACTCGTGCGACCATTTAGGAATTTTTTAATCCACTCATAGACACTACGTTGTGGCAAAACACTGCTCCCGTACTGTATTGAAAGTCTTCTATGAATTTCGGACCGTGATACACCTTCCGCCCACAAAAAACGTATCACTGAACGTTGCTCTTCTTTGGTGCAAATAGTCAGCGGAGCAGCCATGATTAACAGCACGGCAGCGACAACGAAACTAACGCAGCAGCTTGAAAACTGCAAAGATATAACGACAAATAAACAAAACATGCGTCACCAACGTAAAACGACAGTACTACCAACACAAACAAAAATATAACTAAATTGCGGATAATAATTGACTTACCCTCTTATACTCAGTTGCTAGTCACGTATGTACTGTTCCACTATTGCAGATTACATGAAGCACGATGTTGAAGAGCTGCTCAGCATTTAACTGCATAAATTGGTTTAAGAAAGGAATAAATGAACGAATACTGCCTTCCCATTTATATTTGTCAGGAATACAAGTAGCCCTACTAGTTGTGTTCAGAGATAATTACTCTTGCTCAACAGGCTGTTCGTGAAGGCAATATAAGATCGGGAAATAAATAAATAACAGGCTTTTATAATACTGATAGCTCTTTCTTCAAAAAGAGCTACTTTAGGCAGTATTGGTGAACAGGAAGTTTTATGATTGTCTAAAACAACTATTGGGACACGTGATCAATTGCTTCATTGCAGTTCGAATTTTTGTTTATGAAATTAATATTAGCAACTAGTAACACAGAATTTGAAGGTCATCTGTTTCACAGATATGTATAACAACTGAAAGGGGATCATACAATGTAGGCTTTCACGGCCGGCATCAATTTCACTTAAAATTTCCGGGCTGGTAGGCCATGATCGATGGATAAAACTCTCCCCTAACGTTTCGTCTTCAGCTGCGGACGATATCTTCGAAGGCTAAGTGGCAACAGCATTAAGAGTGGTAATATTAGTGCTACATATCCTAATGCTAATGTTAGATGCACTTAGTTAAGAAAAAGTTATGGCATACTTAGTGTTCTTAAAAGAATTTGGTAGTGTCTGGCTGCTGTATTCACAAGGTAAGATGCTATTTTACAGTTATGTATTTGATGGGATATTTCATTTTCACAGTCAATTTTTAACATTAAGTGTTTAATTTTCTTCATTTGGAGAATACAGCAGGCACTACAGCAAAGACGTAATGTGTGAAACTCTTCCGAAATTAATGTTTGTACAGAAGTTTCACCGTAGTAGAATATACCGAGAAAATCGTGTCTGACGATAAATTCCGTTCATATGCTGCACTTAGAACGCTAAAAAACTAAATGTTACAATTCGATTTAGTTAGAAAGAAGAAACGTCTTTGGCCGACTTTTACTCCGTGTATGTAATAAATTTATACACAACCAATAGTTGCTGTATATTCAAAGATTCTGAAGCTGTTTTGTAGTTATATATTTAAATGAGACATAGTTCTCGCGACTTTGCTCGAATGAATACACCCTCTAATGAGAATCTTACGTACTTTTAAAGTTCGCGGGGAAGTTTGCCACCACAATGGCCGCCGAGGCGCTCTTGAATTTGCCCGCTGTCGCAGTCGGCCGCTTACGGGATTGTGAAGGCTTGGCGAGGACAGAGCTACCTTCGAAAATCATGTGACAATCTTGTCCACCATTACTAATTTGCATTTAGTCGAGATCTCACCATCCAATTTCCTCTTTTTCTCTCTTCCTTCCCTCTCTCTCCTACACACACACATACTCTCCCGCACACACAAATACACACATTCACTCTCACACACGTCCTTACATACATTCTCTCTCTCTCTCTCTCTCTCTCTCTCTCTCTCTCTCTCTCTCTCACACACACACACACACACACACACACGCACGCACGCACTTCCACACAGTAAACGTTCATTAGGCCTACGTGGCGATTCTCACACTTTGCTAAGTGCATTTCGTTGTTTCCTATCTGGGCTGATTTGGAACGTTGTTCTAGAAGTTAATTACATTCGTCATGATACAAAATCGCCGAAAACTTTCCATACTGCGAAGTGTTATTTGGGGCAGTTAGGCCACTCGCTTGTAGTTACTTGTCATGAACGGTCGTGTACCAAGCAAACGGACGAAACCAAATACGCTTCAAGGCAGTAAGTTACGTACTGAACATTTATGCCAGTGGGCGAATACGTATAATTGTCAGAAACAGTGTGAGACAAGTGAATTATTTCGTTCCTAAAAGACACATGTCAGTACAGGGAGTGCGGAACTAAAGCGCATAGCATTAAATATTTGTGTCATGAAGGCATAATGACCTGATTACAGGGTTTAGCTTGAGTTACAGGATAGATGTGTTAGATTGCGCCAACAATTACGACTGCTTTTATACCGATCCACTCGGTGATACAACGTATGTGATCAGAACGAGTTATATTATTTTCATTACTCTTGACAGAAAAATTTACGGTACTGGTTTCGATTGTTACTGCAATTTTCGCTCGTTGGGCCCGCAGTGTGTACTATGTCTCTGGCAGTCATGGTTAAGGATATAATGAGGATAATTTATTTTATCATTTCTATAAGAGCTTTTATTATTTCACAATGAGCTGGTTTCGGCCTTAGGACATCGTCGGTTGTTCTGTGAATACACTAATTAATTTAGATAATTTGTTGGGTGCGTTCTCATGAAATAATTACGTAATACATAATCTTGGTTGTGCTGAAATCTTGGTGTTGATGTAGCTTTAGACAGGTTTTATTGAAGTTTATACTTTCTATGAGTTTCGATTTAAGGATTACAGAAAATTCCCCGTTTGTTGTATCTGACATTTCAGTCAGCGATTTTCGTTCTTTGGTGCCTACAGTGTGGAATGTGTCTATGAGAGACATGGTTAATTGTATAATAAAGATAATTTATTTTCATCTCTGCTTTATCAACTTCCATTACTTCAGAATGAGGTAATTTCGGCCTCAGGCCGACTACAATACCAAATAAAACATTGAGCAATTTTCTGGAATACTTATAGAAATGCCAAAAACACATAGAAAGCATAAGCTTCAACAAAACCTTTTGACGTCAAGATTTCAGCACAATCAAGATTATGTATTACGCAATTAGGTCATGAAAAGGTACCGACAAATTATCTAAATTACTTACGTATTCACAGAAGAAGACCGAAATGAGCAGGGAGAAAATAAGTTTTCCTTATTATATCATTAGCCATGTTACAGCAATTGCCAGATAGTAAAAATCGTACTTGTTAAAGGAAACAGACAGTAAGAAAATAAATGTCACTGCTGCCTTGTTTAAAAAAGTTCTTTTAACAATTAGTCCAGGACCTTTATGCATTGAATAGGAAAAAACTAGAGGAGAGATGAAACATTTTACAATAGTCTCCGGTTGTGGAATAACGGTTATGACGTCATCAACATGGCCGACCTAAGAATTTGTGCTGTAATTTTTGAACGGCTATAAATTCCCACAGAATTAATATAAAAAGGTCCTTTTTGCACCAAATGACAGAGGAAGAGGTGAAAAATTTTTATGCAACAGTATAGCACGTATATGTAACATTACTTCTCAGTTATCCATCGAAAAGGAGAAAATATCATTTTTCAAACTTTTTTGTAGTTTCTCGATGAGTAATAGGGTAATTTTGGAACAAATGGTCGAATTATTTTCATTGAACATATAGCACATTCTTAAAGCTTAAAAAAATGTTCAAATGTTTGTTAAGCTTATGGGACTTAACTACGGGGTCATCAGTCCCTAAACTTACAAACTACTTATGAACTACTTACGAACTAGGACGGCACAAATACCCATGCCCGAGGGGGGATCCGAACCCCCGACCGTAGTGGCCGTGCAGACCGTGACTGGAGCGCCTCAGTCCCCGCGGCCACCGCGGCCGGCAAGCTTTAAAGTAATACCGATATGTTTTCCTACCATTAATAATAAGGGAGTTATCGGGATTTGTTTGCCGAAAGGTGTAACTGTTCACTAGTCAGACTAACGTTCTGTAATACAATTTTTCCACACTTTCTGAAGAGTAGCTTACGCTTTACTAGAATAGTGACGTGAGTGTGTAGCCATCGTGGAGCTTCTTCCTCGGTCCGCTCACCAGGCGACAACATATGCCAACACTTGAAGACAGGCTGACACCGCAAGAGTTCCAAAAATTTGTCACCTTGAGAAATTTTGTGGTATAGAATTAACCTCCTCTGATCAACACGTTCAGCTAAGGAAATCAGGACAAGCACGTGATTGGTTCGTCTCATATTCTCCGCTCACAAATCGTTCCCAGCTCATCTCATTGTCAAGTGGTATTATATCAAGTGAGGCTATTAACTGTGACGATGCATCTAATGTCGGAAAAGCTGCAGTGGTACGAATTGTAGGGAAAACATTGATGGATGTTAATTTACATCGAAGTGACAAGGTTCGGACATTAGCACACATGACTAGCGCTGTCAAGATCAACGATGACAATGTTAACACCTACTAACACCATGCAGATATTCTTCAGAGTAAGTTGTGTTGCGAAAACCGATGAGGACCTTCAGAAATGCTTAAAATATGAACTAACAACTCATCCCTTGTTTGATGGTTATTACACGAGAAAAATACACAAATCCGTATTGTATGATATATTACATATCTGTATATCAAGTGTATCTCTCACCTCCTCAACATTGTGCGTATGTCGTAGATGGTGGATATTTATTGCGAATAATTGTTTGGTCACAATATTTGAGTTACAAAGAACTATATGGACTGTACTTAAATTATGTGAGGAAACATTTTGGTAATATTATATATATTTTTGACGAATTACAGCGTTCAAATGAATTAAATAAATTGCAATTTGCGATGTTATGGCTTCACTGTATTAGGTTTAGATGAAATACCAAACTGTGGCGAATGAAAATTTGTGCCCGGCCGGGATTCGAACCCGGTATTGTATTGTGGCTGCGAATAAATAGGCTGTGGTATAGGAAAGAGACAGCGTGGCGAATGGAGATTTGTGAGTGGCAGGAGACGCGCAGGGAAGAGTCCTCCGCAGTCGGGCTGATCACTGTGTCCTCGGTGGCGGAGTGGTCAACGCGTGTGCCTAGTAAGCAGGAGATCCCGGGTTCGAATCCCGGCCGGGCACAAATTTTCATTCGCCACAGTCTGGTATTTCATGTAAACCTAATACATTGAAGCCATAACATCGCACATTGTGATTTATTTAATTTTGGTAATAACTGCGTTGTCGTTTTTGATGGTTATTACATGCCCAGCACAAAAAGCGAAGAGCAGAGACGACGTCAGGCAAAATATCAATCACTTGACATCCACTTTACAGAAAATATGATGTGCAGAGTGTGCCAAGAAAATTTTTGAACAATTCTGGAAATAAGGAACGATTTATTGCTGGTTTAAGAAGTCATCTGGAATTTGGTAATATTTTGCGGCGGCAATCACAGACTAATCCTGATAAACTGGTTGTTTGAATAACACTGGAGATGGCAAAGGAGAAGGCAACTATGGTGATTGGAACAGATGTGGATTTACTCGTCCTTCTAATTGCTCTTGCTCCTGTTAACGTGCCTATTTACTTTCAGAAGTCGTCCTTGTTTAGCCATGGGAAGAAAAAACATTCAGACTCCTCAGCCTAAGCTACGGATAATTACTTCTATATTCAATAATTAGAACGCAAATTCTCAAGACGTAACTGAAGCAGGAGAGCTGTTTCTGTTAGCATTGTATGCTGCACCTAAAGGAAATACTACTCTTATATATCACTGTTTTCTAAAAGCTGTGGCAACACGTCCAATCACCTCTCTGATAGATCTTGGCTCGACTTTCTCTAACATCTGCGGCAGGAAGAGAGCATTTAAAACGTGTTTATCTTCAAGTGCAACGGCGGAGGAGCAAAGAGTTGCTACGCATTTCATAGGGATGGGTCTCTAAAAATAGTTCTCTCCAGCCAGTTTTAACTCAAGAACCTCCTGTCCCCGACTTCATCTTAAAGTTAATATCCTGCAAGTGTGAATCTCGATGTGGACGAAATTGTCGTTGTCGCAGTGTTGGTTTATAGTGTTCTGCTTTATGTGGATATTCCAATGGAAGTGTGTGTAGCAACTCAAATATTCCCGATTTTGATGATGATCATGAATCTTCTGTGCAGGAGTGTGATGAGAAAGATGATTCAGGTGTTTAAGATGTAATTCATATTTTTAATAGCAAATTTATGAAGACTTCAGCTACTTATATTGTAACAAATATATTTGTGTGCGGCACTCCGTATTGGCGTTCAGTGTGCAATCTGTTCACTTTTTGCACATATGTGCTGATCAAAGTTCACTCTTAATAGTTGATTAATGACAAAATAATATTTTCAGTAATGATTCTTTAAAAAAAATAATTTACGTCTCACCTTTAACCAGGCAGTAAAGCTGGTAAATACGAACACACATATGTGTATACAAATGAATGAATCCATATCATTCATGTAAATTTTTAATACAAATCAGCGCTTTGTATATTTAGATATAAATTATTTATTTTTGTAAAAATAAATGCTGATATGTGTGAAACGTTTATAGAAACAGTCGTTTCACTATCTTTTGAGAATTGAGAATATTCACGTGTACCTGCAAGTCTTGAACAAGGTTTTAAGAAATATCTCCTTACAATTTTAACTTGCAGTCTGATTAGTGAATAATCACACCTTACAGGAAATAATTTTAGATGAAAAAACTCCCTTACTATTAATGATAGGAAAAACATACTACTACTGTTTGTGTTACATAATTGATTTTTTTAAAATCATCATTTCGTTACATAATTACGTAGTTATTAATAGAGTAAATTCTAAAAACGTTGAAAATATTATTTTTATTCTGTTTTTGTTGGTATAACTAAGAAGAAAATTATATATACATGTTATATTGCTATAGAAACGTTTTTCAGCTCTTCCTCTGTAATTTGGCGGGAGAAGGACCTTTTGATGTTAACCCTGTGAGAATTTATAGCCGTTCTACGATTACCCTACAGTTTCTTAGGCCGCCATATTGATGACGTCATAATCGCGAGTCCACAGCCCGGAGCTTCTGGGACTTTTAGTATGTTAACTAGACCATCACACTGAGACTATTGCAAGAGGTTTCATCTCTCCCCTAATTTTTTTCATATTCAGGCCTTTTATTTTTATTTTTTGCATAAAGCTCCTGGTCTAAATCGAAACCATTGATCATTGATACGAACTACAATGTGTAGGACCGCTAGTTCAAAGTACAAAAGGATAGCCGCGGTGGGATGGCCGAGCACTCTAAGGCGCCTTGGTGCGAAGCGCACCGTTGCTCCTCGTCGGACGTTCGAGCCTTCCTTCGGACATGAGTGTGTGTATGTGTGTTATCCTTAAGTTAAATTTATGTTTGTAAACCTATTGGACTAAACCGCTATGGTCGTCAGTCGCTACACTTACAAACTTACCTAGGGTAAGGCATACACGCACACACACATACTCACACACTTACACTCAAGGAAGGACTCCAACCCCTGACGGAGAGCAAGCCCGCGCTCCGCAGTACGGCGCTTTACAGCGCTCGGTCACTTCACCGCGGCGTCCTGTGTAAGTAGTTTGCAAGTCTAGCGACTGATAACCGCAGTCCCATGGATTTACAAACAACTGAAACAAATGTTAGGGTATTAGGCAAATTTCTGCCACCTTTTATTGCGGCGTGTAATACCGTGTAAGTACGAGGGGGAGTTGGAAAAAAAGTGTCCCCTGTCAAACTGTGGGCAGAGCTGAGTATGAAAGGAAAACAAAAATAGAATGAGACTTAAAGATAAGAAATAATTATCTTAATTTTTCCACTTAATTTCCCAGTACATTGAGATATTTGTCAAACCGCTGTAAAAACTTGAAAAGCTGTCCAGGAAAAACTCAGGGCATTGCATATAGAAGAAGCGTTGAACGGCTATAGAGTGAAAACATTCGTCAATACCAGTCAGAAAGAAGTTTAAAAGCACTCCGTCTTCAGGTAAAGTGCTACTCATCGTTTTCTGGGACGCCCAAGGTGTTTTGTTTCTGGACGTTTTAGACATCAATGCTGCGCGGTGCTGTGACTCTGTGAAATTGAAAAATATAATTCAGAAAAAAACTGCCTGACCTTCTCAGATCTAGCGTTCTGCTGTTGGATGACTATGCGAGACCACACTCGGCGACGGCAAGGCAAAACCATAGTGCATCTCTTGGTTGGGAGTGTCTACACTATCCATCATACAGTCCTGATCTCGCTTTCAAAATGTTCAAATGATTTTAATTCTATGGGACCAAACTACTTTGGGCATCAGTCCCTGGACGTAGAAACTACTTAAACTAAGGAAACTAACCTAAGAATAACACACACATCCTTGCCCGAGGGAGGATTCGACCCTCCGACGGGGAGGCCGCACGGATCTCGCTTTTTGAAGCTTATAAAGCGGCATGAGAAATATCTCAATGTAGTTGGGAATTATGTAGAAACATAAAGATATGTGTTATCTTTAACACCTCATTGCATTTTTTTCGTTTCATACGCAACTCTGGCCAGGAGAAACTTATTTTTCAACTCCCCCTCGTAGAAGCCTCCGTTCCAACCGGCTTCGTGTGGTTAGCTACCACGGCCAAGCCACGAGCCGATCACTTGAAGTCATTCGGCCTCCTCATAAACAGAATCGATAACCTCATGGTCTGATCGCAATGGTGGCTGGCGCTCCAGAAGACTGGCGTGTCACTCCTTTGGGGGGGGGGGGGGAGTGATCGGTCTGCCCATCCCCCCTTTATATTTTTATTAAAAGATCTGCAGAATGTCTTACCTTCAACTCGAATTACCAAGCTCCTTTATATCACAGTTTTCTTCCAAACTTAAAGGTGAATAATTTGTTTCTAAGAGATACTGAACGTTGTTCATTTTTCTTTGATAACAAGCACTAAGAACATATGATTATGCACATGAACACAAAAACATAGTAACGCATTACACTGTTAATGGACTGTAACGAAATTAATCTGTTACGATGAAGAGACAAGGTATCTAACCGTAGGCATGCGCAAAGGCTGCTCTTCCCCACATCTTTTTAAACAGTGAAATATTTTAAATACGATGTGCAGTGTCCGTGTTTACTGATGTACCTAAGCAAATGTCCTTCAGACATGCGACCACTAGCAATAAGCGGGAAATCCGGGTTCGAGTCCCGGCCCGGCACAAATTTTCATATGTCACCATTACGCCATACAGCTCATTCTGATTAATATTCGCAAGTGAAATATTTGTTACAACGAAGAGTAAAAATGTTATTTACCCTGAAAACCACGAAACATTTCCTAAAACGTACAAAGTTATGTGGCAAGTAACAATACAAAGTTATTGTTGTTCCCATATCTTATAAAAGGAAGATTGGGTTTTAAAAACCCACTACCTCCGACAGTGCAGCATGATGCCGCTAACCACACCGCTATTCTTGCTAGATGGAAAGATGATCCGATCTTCTGAAGGCTTTTACAGTTGATGCGTTTTTATAGTTATAATATATTTTACCAAATATGACATGTTTTTTATCAATCTCCAATGCACCAAAAACAAATATGAAGGGCGGATATTGTCTTCTTGGAAGATTTTCGCATGCGGCAAGGGGAGGTGCGCAGTAGCTCCATTGGCTTGCTTCGGTAGCATTCGTGCGTAACCGCCAGAGCTCGAGTAGCCAGGAGCTGGTCTCTCTACCAGCTCCAACGGCAATGTTAAAAGCGGTGATTTCCCTCGCCCCCCCCCCCCTGCCGCGGGAGCGCCCTTATGCTTCCTCCAGGGGGTTCAGAAAAGAATTTCAACCTCAAACGCGCATGTGCATTACAATGCGGCGGCCACTGCTGCCTATATTAAGCCACGGGTACTAGAGCAGACGGTAGGGGGTCACGCGCAGTTGGAGGGGGCCAGGCCGTGAGCTGTGGCATCACCTGCTGACCACAGCCGACACGAACGGCCGCCACGAAAAACTTATCAAACGACTGCAGGGAAACTATTTGGTGAAAAAATTTGATTTTTTTACATTTTACAGCTTGACATCTCCGCACGATGAAGGACTGAATTTCTTTTTATTATTCTGCATACCTTTGTAGCACCGTGGTTCGGAACCCACGTTAAACTGTAGGTCCCCTTATAACTGGCTGGGTAAGTCAGTTGGAAGGTCAGAGGAAGGCAACGGCATACCACCTCCAAACAGGACGATGCCTAGCAAAGCACTATGGTGTTCAAACCAATCTTCGGATTGTTGACTGCTTTACCTTACCTACCTTTTTTGTGCTGTATAAATGAAGTAAATGGTTGCAATAAATTTAATGACTTTGTAGAGATACAAAAAACATTGCTTAGACTTTGCTTATTATTCATTTTACATCATATGTTGCTGCGTATGAAAGTTGTGAACATGTCGAACTAAATAATTTTTTCATGTATTAGTTTATTGTTCACACTTCTTAAATATCAACTTCTTTAGTTAATTCAGCTACAATTATTCCGTCATTGTCTACGACAGTGGCCGCTGAGGGGGTTTCGGAATTATTCACCTACTGATTTCCTCAACGGGATTGTTCATACAACTTACGCTGTCATCCTTCTCATTTGTTGTTAACAATAACGTTTGTACTTCTTTTCAGTTGTTCCGTCATTCTACTCTGACTTCACGTCATTGAGAAGAACCTGTCTTGACTACATCGACGCACTTAAGCAGCTTCTAAGAAGGGACCACATCTGCTTTTAATATACGTTTCAGTGCAAGGTTTAAAAGTTCATTTTTCAATCTCGAACATAATCAGATTCTTTAAAATGTTCTGAACATATACGAACAGTATCAGGGTTGAGAGCATATAATCGCTTACAAGTGTTTATCCACTTTATCTCTCGGAAACCTGTTTGCCGTGGTTCGTACAACATGCAACAACACAACACACCATCGTCACTAATAAGCCATCACTTATCGCTTACGACTTCTTAATACATATAAAAACCATTTCTTTGGAGATACGCTCATAATAGCAACGCTATAGTCAGGTGCCAGATCTTTGCTGGTCTCTTGGTGACGTCAGTGGGCGGCATACGACTGCGCATCCTGCGGTTGACCCCTACCTCTATTCTAGTATCCGTGTATTACACGGTCGCGCTACCACTCGTAAACGTTGCTGTCACCTCGACGTAAGCCGTTTCTCATGTGATAATAAAATTCTGAATGGGCATATAAAATAATCTGATAGAAGAACGAAACGATGAATGACTTTTTAAAAATATTTATTTATTTATTTACTTTTTTTTCACGACGAGGGTTTTCCTGGGGGTTCACTGAACCAGTGAACACACAGGACGCGCCGCTGCTGTCTGATCGGAAGGAAGCAACTTGAGGCTGAGGAGGGCGTAACGTGAGGCTCTGGGCAAGACGAGCGTCTGCGGGCCGCAGCCCCGGGGGCCAGACTGTGCAACACCACCTAGAGGCAAGGCCCTACAACAGGCTCGTCCGAACTGCGCCCCGGGCGGCTTGTCCTGCTGCTGCCGCGTAGCGTCGCTGAGCTAGGGCTGGGGAAAACCGACCGGTTAAAACCGATACCGGTATTTTAGTTTTGAAAACCGGTTTTTCGGTATTTATTTGGTGTCGGTTGTAACCGGTTTCTTTTAGTTATTGCCAAGAACCGGGTAAAAACACCGGTACGACTACTTCCTGTAGTAGTGGTTCAAAATGTGTTTTTTTGTAAATAACTTTAAAAATTCAAAACTAGTAAACCCTAATATTTAGGACTATTCCTAAAATTTCCACTGCTGTGAAATATTGGGTCATCGCAGAAACGAAGGAAAGCGATCAGTGTTAATTTAAGAACAATCCAGGCAGTCAGAAGCGCGCAACAAACGCGTAGCATAAGAACTTAAGATCTGGTGCAGCTATTGAGGCATCGATGCACCTGTTGCCGTGTGGCATGGCCTATTAGACGACGCGCGTGCACCGGCAGTGTACTCCGTCTGGTCATGCGGCAGTTCTTTGCTGTCGTCGCCAGACATCGGTTGTGTCTTAAATGGCACCATCCCGAGTATGGAAGTACTTCAAGTGAGGTACAATGCTCCATTTCCTTTAAAATGCTGAAAACGGGTGGAGGTACTACAAACATGCTGTGTCATTTAAGGAGAAAGCATCCAAAATATTCCTTGGAAGAAAAGGTAAATTCGATTCATATACCTATTATGTAAGTGATGTACTCTAAGCTTGGAATAATAACTTTTAATGTATCATCATACTGTTCTGCTAACAAGTTTTATTAATGTGATTCCTTGAAAGCGGGAGGCTTTTTTAATAATCAATATGGGTTTAGGTAACATTGATGATGTGGTGTGTCGCGAGGTAGCCGTGCGGTCTGAGGCTCCATGACAGGGACTGCGCGGCTGCTACAGTCGGAGGTTAGATTCCTCCCTCGGTCATGGATTTATATGTTGTCCTTAGCGTAAGTTAGTTTAAGTTAGATTGAATAGTTTGTAAGTCTAGGGATCGATGACCTAAGCATTTAGGTCTCATAAGAACTCATACCCATTCCAACATTCTTTGATCATGTGATACAGAGCTTTCCTAGTTCAATTTGCGTAAATTTACACTGACAACAATCATACTGTTAGTCGGAACTGTGACTTTATTTTTCGGAATACTTCTGCAGCACTGACTGAAGTTTATTTACTGACTGTAACTTATATATACTGTGTATATAACGAGATATTCGTATGCGCTGGCTCACAAGTCCAACTTACGGAGTGGTTGGCTCAATATTCGCAACTGCCGGATGGAAATACTAGGCCAGTAAATCTGTATGCTTCGCATATCGTCTTCTACGGACTCCTGGCTAGGCTTACACACACTCAAGAAGGCGTAGTATTGGGAGGGGATGTTGCAAAATATTGAAAGACTAGTGATTTGTCGTATAACGTAAATGTAACTAAATTTCGTAAGTTTCGGTTTCGGCCGAAACTAGAAGAACCGCAAAATATGTTTCGTTCGAAGTCTACTGGAAATAATAGCAATAAAAACCGAAAACCGGTTATTTAAAAAACCGGTTATCTTGAGCAATTTTTACGGTGCGGTTAAACTGGAGATGAAAAGAACCGGTATAATTGAAAACCGGTTGTTTCAGCGCCTCGCCATGCAGCTGCACGCGCGCTTTGTGTGGGAGGCAGCTCCTTCACATTACTCTGTTGCTCGCCAAGTCGAAGATATGGCCTCAGATACGGAGCAGCAATTAATAGAGAGAGCGGCAAACTTCATTTAATTTTTTTTATCGCTCTTGACGAGTCCACGGACGTTTCGGACATATCTCAGCTTATCATATTACTTCTCGGTGTCAACACCAATCTGCGTGTCACCGAAGAATTTCTCGACCTCTTACTATTAAAGGACAACCACAGGTTGTAAGGTTTGTAAGTACTTTTTCTCTCATTTAAAGCTTGCAAAAACTAAGAACAGTTCACTATTTAGTGATAAAATTTTGACTAATTCCTTAAGGTTAGCAGTATCCCGGAATATTGTACCAAAAATATACAAAATCATTTCCTCAAAAAAGAAAAACTTGTAAAATGTTAATTGTATCCTTTAACAATATTGAATGTAAGAATTAAAAGTCTTTATAACCTTAATTCTATTTTTATTGTAATTTTGCAAAGACGAAGTGAAAAAAAATTTACTTGTAACTAGTAAGAATGAGACTATATCCCTAATGTAAAATTATTGCTAAAATGGAAGGTTATGACACGAGTTCTAAAAATTGATATATCCTTCAGAAGACGTCTGCTGTACATGTGGCGAGTGTGTACGTGCTGTACTAAGAGAAGAAACCTGTGGGTCAGAAAACAACCATGTTGGTCCTCAATTCTTTATAAACAACCATGCTGGTCCTATAGAGAGAGAGAGAGAGAGAGAGAGAGAGAGAGATTTGCCTAGTAATCCTGCCGTACGAACACTAATTGTTACCGAAACTGTAAATGGTTTCTTGTTATACCGCTCATCGACCACATTTACAGCGCTGCGCTTCCACTTTTTATATAATTTTATTCATTTATTATTTCTTTTGTACGATGGATCTGACGGCGGGACAGTTCAGCACAGAGCAGTGCTGTGCGGTCCCAGTCTTTCTGCAGCTATCTCTTTCGCTCCGTTGCCGACACTAGCGACACACGGTCGTGGCTCGGGCGCTGAACTAAACTGACCTGCGCCGGGCGAAATTCTTGGTTGAGCCTGCCCTACAACCACCACCACCTAGAGAGAAGGCCGCGGCACTCTCGTGTGACGTCAGGCAGAAAAGGCAAAGCTGACTAGATCGCTTCTTCGGCATAGAGGGCCGTGCCGAAGCGGCTACCCAGTCAGCTATGCGCGCGCAACCAACTCAGCCTGACGTCACACGAGAGTGGCACGTGACCGGGGAGAAAGACAGGCCTGGGCACTCAGCCAGGTGACGTGGCAAGAGTAGTGCTGCGCAGACGCGATCGCGGATTTGACTGGTTAGCCGCTGGGGCACGGCCCACTGCCCCAAAGCGCTAACCAGTCAAATCCGCGATAGCGTCAGCGCAGCACTACTCTTGCCACGTCACCTGGCTGAGTGCCCAGGCCTGTCTTTCACTCCAGCCACGAGAGCACCGCGGCCTTCTCTCTAGGTGATGTTGCTACAACAGGCCAGCTACTGCAGGGCTGGGCAAATGCCGTTTCGCGAGCGCGAGCGCTCTCAGCGGCTCACGCGGCCTGCTCGCGGCTCCCCCCCCCCCCACCACTCCGCCAGCCAGCAGTGCCCCCTACTCACACTCGACTAGCCGCACACCTCACTACACCACGCGGAACCACTCGTTCTCGATAACTTCGAGATGTTGGTTCAAAATCATTTTAAATAAATCCAGAATGATGTAAATTAATGCTTATTTCTTTTTTGTTGGCAGTACCTCTCCTCTGAAGTGATAATTCTTTTATATGTATGTCACCTTGTTGGTTATCTTCACAGGAAACTGATAGGCTTTGTGATCATAGAGTTTCTTCCCCTTTATGTTTTCTATATATCATAGGAGTTAAGTTTAGTTATCCCTTTTACTTCCTCCAGGGAGAAGGTTTTTGCTTCCCACAGTAGGGATATTTTATTTTCCTTTAGCTTACAAATTTTCCCATGTACTTATTTGGTTATTTTTGAGAAGTTCTTTATCGTACCACAACTTCGTTGTGGTACCACTGACATAGGCAGGGAAGTTTTTCCATTGCTCTCAGCTCTTGAGTTGTGGAATTTTTTCCCCTTCAAAATGGTGTCCGTTTTCATCCTTTCCTAAGCATGTAATGAACGTTAATAATTGTAACATTCTGACCGACCACCCAGTTTCTCGTCATTGTAATGAAGGAGGTTTTTAGTTACAGAAAGTTCAGTTTTGTTACAGTTTGTTAAAAAAAAAGTCTACTCATTTCTGTGAAAATATAAGGTAAAATTTAGAATAAAAGAGTCTCATCCTAATTCTTTACGTCTATGTCCTATTTGTGAGACGAAAGTATGTTTTACAGTGGTTCGAAACTGTGTTTCATCCTTACATGAGCAACCGTTGCATGGTACAGGACACACAATTTTCGGGTAACCACTATTAACACTTACTTGCCACTCAAACATGCTGTGGCAGATATGATTGTACCGGTGCCCTCTTCACGGAAGCCGCATCAGCTTGAAACGACCTCGTGTGTTTCCTACGTGCAGTAAGTATTTCAGCTTGTCCTTACTCAACAAAGCGCCCTCACAGATGCACAGTTGCCCCCGTGCACTGTGCACAGCCCTGCTGCCCGCTCTGCTGGCTCTCAAGGCCGCTCGGCGCTGCCCTCGCGGCTCTCGCTGCTCGCGGGCAGCCGCGCGAGCAGCTCTCGTGCCCACCCCTGAGCTACAGCCTGCCCGCTACGAGGCAGGGGAGGTGCCCCAGTGGTCAGCCAGTAAGCTGGCGGCCGCGGGCTGGTCAGTGTGACGTCGCACGGCCTGTTGTAAGGCCCTCTCTCTAGGTGGTGATGCACAGTCTCCCTCCCTCCCTTGCCACCGACCTGTGCAGATGCGCCACTCCTTGCCCGACAAGTGGCGCCTCCTCCGCCACCCAACTTATCACTCTGAGCCAGCGGCGACGCCTCTGCTGCCCTGTGCCCCTACTTAATACAACACTTAGTTCTGATATATTTCTTTCCTAATCCGAAGGGATTCTCCTACCTCGCCTCACTATTCACGGCCATCCTGGCTGCCCACAATGTAACACTAAGAACGAGCGGAGATATCGCTGCCAAATTTATTTAGGAGGTAACGCTACCAAAGACCTTGTTAAAAATAACTAGACTCACTAACTGCGCTGCTGTCGCGGGATAAGCGTCACATAAATACGAGTGTTGTTAGCAGGTAAATCGTGTATTATATACCTACTGCAGTATATATACCCAATTGATAGTCACGTCTGTACTGTTTGACTATTGCAGGGTACATGAAGCACGATGGCGAAGAACTGCTTAGCGTTTAACTGCATAAATCAATTTAAGAAAGGAATAAAATGAACGAATACTGCCTTCACATTTATATTTCTCAGGAATACAAGCAGTCCTACTACTTGTGTTCAGAGATAGTTACTCTTGCTTAACAGACTGTTAGTCAAGACAATATAGGATTGAATCAAATAAATAACAGGCTTTTACAATACTGGTAGCTTTTAAAAAGGAGCTACTTCAGGCAGTACTGGTGGACAGGAAGTTCAAATGTTTCATTTTATGACGTGTAAAATGACTATTGGTGGCACGAGATCAGTTACCTCACTGCAGTTCGAATTTTTGTTTATCAAATTAATATTAGCAACTTGTAACACAGAATTTAAAGGTCATCTGCTTTACATATAGGTATAACATCTGAAAGGGATTTGCAGAACTGTGTATAGTTCCACATATGAATTACACATAGACACACTGGATTCACTTTCTGAAGTTGAACCCAATGTCGTAGAGGCTGACTTTTGAACAGTTCACACTACTGTAAGGTATTTCGATTACAGGATAAAAAATGCTAATATTCTTGCTAGATACCCTAATGGAAATGTTAGATGCATTAGTTAAGAAAACGTTATGGCATACTTCGTGTTCTTAAAAAAAATTGGTAGTGGCTGGTTGCTGTATTCACTAGGTAACAAGTTATTTTACAGTTATGTATCTTATGGCATACTTTACTTTCACATTAGCTGTTTCATGCAACCAAGTTTCATATTTTGATGCTATGAAATATCTAAATATTGGAGAATAAAGTACTAAAGCAAAGACAAAGTGTGAAACTCTTCCGAAATAAATGTTAGTATAAAAGTTCCACCATCGTAGAATATACCGAGAAACTGCCAGAAAATCCTGTCTGACGATAATTCCGTTCATATGCTGCACTTAGGACGCTAAAAAATTAAATGTTATAATTACCTTTCGTTAGGAAGAGGAAACACTGTTGGATAATCTCTACACCGTACGTGTCTTTTTTTATGTGTAATAAATTAACACAAAACCGACAGTTCCTGTATTTCAAACAGTCTGAAGTTATTATGAAGTTATATATTTCAATTAGACATAGTTTTCGCGACTTAAATGAATACTCTCTCTAATCAAAAGAATCCTTACGCACATTTAAAGTTCGCGCAGAAGTTTAAAAGTAGTGTGTGTGTGTGTGTGTGTGTGATCAAAAGGATGCTAAAGGTAATATGTGTGTGGGGCGAGAGTGCCACTGTTTGTGTTAAGAGACCGTCCCCGCTAAAATACACAAATAAATGTTCTGTTTTAGTTTTGCTTACAAAATAATTTGACTAAGCAATGAGACTTAGTACTTTATTTTGCCCTGTTAGAATAAATTCCAACTGACATGGAAAGCAATGATCTTACGTAAATGTGGTATTGTTTGATGCGCAACAGATAACACTTTAAATTGTACTGTAGTTAATAAGTTGACAGTAATTAAAACTCGTAATTGGTGTTCACATTAATCTCATATGTGAGAGACAATGTGAACAAATGAAAAGTTCAGATCTGTTAGCGTGCACCATATAGCAGTAACCAGACTATACATGCACAATTCGACTGCGAGAGCCACAGAAAGAGCGTGCTACTACTGTGATAATTTTGTTACTTGAATAAACAGGATGTCAAACAAAGATATTTGATATTAATTGGATACCAAAAATCACTGCACTTGATAATGTGCCCATCTGAACAACAATTACCATAGTGACTCAACGTAATAAAAAAATGTCCTACAAATGTGGTAATGGTTTCAAGTCTCACTCTCTGCAAATATTTCTCTTCTCTTTACGTGATCTACTTCTCTTCTGATCAGACAAATCACTTTAACTGTTACTAACATTAACTGACTCAATAATTTGAACTTTCAATAAGACTGAGAAAATCTCTAACTCTGAACTTTACTGGATTTATGAACAAATTACTTCCTGCTGTCATTAATAGACCAACTGATCATGACTGATGATGATGATCGTGTGGCATTTATGACCGTTAGACCCCAACTGGGGTCGTGTTCAACCTGCCTGGTGCAAGTCTCTTTATCTGACGCCACTTCGGCGACTTGCATGTCAATGATGATGGAATGATGATGAGGACGACACAACACCCAGTCCCCGAGTGGAGAAAATCTCCTACCCGACCGGGAATCGAACCCGGGCCCCCTGCGTGGCAACCAACCACGCTGTCCACTGGACTACGGAGGCGGACTTGATCATGACTTAATGCCTACATTGAACTGTTCTAATTAACACATAAATTTACAAACACTATAATTATGCAACACTATCATAAGAAACAATGATCAGGACGGATAGCAATTCAAATTTGTGAAAGGAACGAGGAACTGGAAAATGAGTTGGGGTTAAATGATAAATGCGAGCTGCACTAAACAGTATTCATTAGCAAAAAGACAGACACCAACTACAATTGTTCAAATACAGGCTAGCGGACATAACAATAGAAAAGTACACATTACCTTATTTGAGACAGATTAAATTCCATACAAAAAAAAAAAAAAAAAAAAAAAAAATACAATCTGCAGACCTGGCTGCGACTCTTCAAAACTGTCAGAATTTATACGCTTCGAGTCTAACACACAGACAGACTAACTCGACAGTTTCACGACTACTACTCATCGACTCAACTCTACCATAATCAGACATCGACTGTCCTGCACGAAGGTCACACACCGACTCTTTAAACGCAACAACTGTGAGTGCAAGACACACTCCAAAGATAAAACAAAGTTTTTGGTTTACAGCAAAGATATGAAATTAAGTACAGTATGTTATATCGATTAATGATATGGTACAAAATATTACATAAATTTGTTTTCTACAGAATATAGCTTTGGTTTTTATAACAAAACATGCTCAATGCTCTATGACAGGCAAAAATTAAGTGAAAATTATTTTTCGTACCCCTTTCAAGTTTGCCACCACAATGGCCGCCGAGGCGCTTTTCAATTTGCCCGCTGTTCGCAGTCGGCCGCTCACGGAACTGTGGGGGCTTGGGCACCACAGACTACACAGTCATGACACTCCGACTGATTTTTGTTATACGCCACGACAGCAGCGCTCCAAACGGCTGGCGAGGTACATTTCTGAAAACGATATCAGATGAGTGTGAATAGTATCGTTTAATGACATTGTAATGGAAGTTCCGGATCATTGCTTATATTTTATTCAATAGCGCTAGAGCTGTTTCAACATTTTGTCATTATCAAGCGCCTGCATATATAAGAATTAAATTAATCAATTACAAATCAAATAATACGAAAATATACATAATTTTTTTTTTTACAAATTTTCCTTAAAACTTACGTCTACGATGTTTGGACGTTATATGCTAACATCTGGCGTGACTGTTGCATAAACTGTATTGAAATTTTCACGTATTTCGCAGTTGTAAGTGTCGTTTAAATTGATTTTAACATACTCTTTACAACGGGGAAGGTATGTAGTGGCTTAAAAATGGGTAATAACCAGAAAATCACATTTGTCTTTATGAGGTTTCCTAAGAACCATTGGAGGATGTGAAACGGTACTTTGCAGGACAGTTTATTTATAATTATCTTGACGTCCACGACTTTTTAATCAAGAATTTTAGTTTATATTAAGAGCGAAAATCTACAGAAAGACGCCAGTTTTCTATTCAGAAACATCAATATTTCTTCACTACAATTCCAGCCAAATGAGTTAGTGTTGAACATAAGAAACTTATATAGAATGCATTACCTACATTATTAAATGTACCAGATCAAACACTACAGCTGTAGCTGAAGGAAAATCCTCACAAATGTAACAATGAAACATCGAAAGCAAAAACACAGATTCCCAAGAAAGGAGACACCAATTCTACAATACGGTATTTGACTGTTTTCTGGAAATCGTTTTAAATTGTTAATTATGTCATATTATGGCCCGAACATGCTTTTCTACCGCGTGGATTTCAGTACTTTTTTTTAAAAAAAGAAATGAAATTCAAATAATTTGAAAGCCCGATAAAACGCTACATTTGAGTCACGTGATGCCTGTGACGTCATACAACACGCTGCTGCTGCTCTCGTAAGAGAAACAAATACCTGTATATTGTTTGGGCCGAGGCCTCGTGTTTGGGCGTTAACCTAATGACCTACAAATAATGCTTAGTTCCGCACTGTAGCAATACATCTGTCAAGACTCCAGAAAAATTGTTCTTGCAAATAACAAAAAATGAGAAGATACGCAAAAAGTGGTTGACACTGGCGCGAAGAGATCCAAATGAAATAGCGGCTACTTCATGTGTGTATTTCTTTAAGGATCATTTTGATATAAGGAAACAATATTATTCCATTGGTCAACTAAACTGTTTAGTATCATTATCTTCTACTGCAAAGGTATAAAGTAGTATTATGTGTAGGTTAATGACATGATGTTTACATTTGCAAAGTAAAACTTCATAATGTTACACGCCTACGATTTATGTGTAATTAAATCCGTTTACTAATACATTTGGTGAAAGAACAACACGAATATTGTTGCAGCTCACTATAAAAGTATAGCACTGATTATTTATCTCCAGTAAGTGCAATTTTATCACCAATAGATCTTAGTCAAACAACCGTTTTATACATCGACAACGCCCTTCTGGTTACCCTACCCTACCCTATCGTAATATACGTGTATGGGAGATGTCTTTAATGCGCTGATTTATTTATCTTTCAAACTTTCGTAATATGCAAGTGTAAATACGATTGAAAGTGTTAGTTACCCAAATATGTGTTTATTGAAACAAAAATCTTTGTAATGTCATGTTGTGAAGTTTATTTCACAAAAATAATTAAATATCCAAAATACAAGAAATGTTTTTTCGTTATTAGATGCCGGCCGCGGTGGCCGAGGTGACTGAGGCGCTCCAGTCGCGGTCAGCACGGCCAGTACGGTCGGGGGTTCGAATCCCCCCTCGGGCATGGATATTTGTGCCGTCCTAGTTCGTAAGTAGTTCATAAGTAGTTTGTAAGTTTAGGGACTGATAACCCCGTAGTTAGGTCCCATAAGCTTTACAAACATTTGAACATTTTTGAGTTATTAGATAATCAAGAACCACCAGATTAGACAGTAAATTTTGTGGTGTAGTGTCACTTGTAAGTGAAATTTTATATTACAGCTGGAGAGGGACATCGAAAACTACGTTAAGTACAGACTTCAGTAAATTTTACTAACTATCCCGGCGGCTTCCTGTGACTATGTTGGCAACAGCCGGCCGCGGTGGCCGAGGGGACTGAGGCGCTCCAGTCACGGTCTGCACGGCCACTACGGTCGGGGGTTCGAATCCCCCTCGGGTATGGATATTTGTGCCGTCCTTAGTTGTAGCTAGTTCATAAGTAGTTTGTAAGTTTAGGGACTGATGACCCCGTAGTTAAGTCCCATAGACTCTACAAACATTTGAACATTTTGTTGGCAACAGATGCTCAATAGCGATGAGACATCGTCACTAGCCAATTGCGTGACAACGCAAATATTTTTTCGTGAAACCTTTGATTTACGAGGGCAGTTACTTTTACTGACTGGACAAGGGTACATACAAGAATCTTAGAGCAGGAACAGCATTATTTATTTACTTCATGGTCTGTACGATACACTAATCTAGTCATTCTATGTGGTCTGAACATCTGGACAAAGATTTTATATCGTGTTGTTGATGTTGCCAACATAATCAGTCAAGGCCGCTTGGATGGAAGATAAAATTTCACCCTTTATTGCATAATATGGTGACTTTAGATTAAGTCATGTAGGTATGCGTTACTTACAATGCAGTTTTCACGTTTCTTATTTCTGGCACCTAAAAATTTGGATTGTTTTTAAAGAATGAAGGCACCATAATTGCATCAACTTTAGGGAGGTTTCCGCTGTCAGCCTTCACATAACCATCTTCCATTGTGGCATAATAACTGTAAACGCGTTTAGATCACAAAAAAACAGAACTTAAAGCTGCGAAATGGAGGAGACGCGAACAATAATACAGCTCCGACTTCTAGTTGGCGCGCTGTAGGTGTTCTATGACGTCACCAGTACTTCAGCCAATAACGGAGCGTTTTCGATCACGTGATCTAAACGTGAAATTTGATGATTTTTAAGCTTTAATTACGTAAAAATAACAGATGTTTTGTAAGAATAATGAGCGAAAATGCTGTCTGAATGTTATATTCAGAATAATAACAATTCGAACCACATTTTTAACACAGGAAAATACCCTATTGTTACTACATCTTAACCAAAAACGGCAAGAATTATCAAGACATTCGTTTTATAATCAAAACTAATTATACTGAGGAGTATTTGGGTTTATAAAAACGACGAGTGAAGTGTAAAAATGTTCGAATCATTAGATTCCGAATTTCACCACGTTAAAGAATTCCTGTCATGTATGAACAGACCACAACAGGAATTAATATTTCTCGTTTGTTTATATTCTCTCACTTACAGCGGAGTAGACTACAAAATATACACATATTCGTAAGTATTTCCTTATGAATAAGTTGTTGTTTATATTACTGAATCAGGGAATTCCGGCTGTTTCTACATTTTTTTTCACGATTATTCATGTCTCTCGATATTTTAGTAATGTTTCGAACGCATAAATTACAGAAACTATTTGGTTAATTACATTGAAAAGTAATTAGAAACAATCATTTCTCTTATGGCACCTTACACACCGTTAGGAGCGCTAGTGTTGTTGCAACTGTCAGTTGATAACTTTTACAACAGCGAGTGTCCCGATAACACACGTTGTACAAAGACCACACGATTGAAAATACTGCCCGACATGAAGACGATGATGAAATCAGTATTGTTGCCGCTACTGATAGCTATAACCAATGCTAAATGGCTCGTCACTGAATCAAAGTCGCTTTTGATGTGTTATTTTTGCTGTAGCAGTCCACGAGCTTCCACATATTGACGAAATTGATCTGGCGTAGCAGCGGTTGTTATATCCGGGCCAGCCGTTCCTCATTTATGCAGGAAACGTCTCCGAGAGGTGAAAAGATGGAGTGCAATCCAGCAATGCATTGCAACGAATGGCAAAGAAGTTGCGAACATTGCGTGCCACGTATGACTACATATTACCTATTTTCATGTGGCAGTCGGTAACATCGTCAGGTGTGGAAGCACAACGAGCTCCAACAATACAGAGATCTAACGTCGCTCATATCACTCTACCTCATACCTCCGCTAGTACACAAACGTAATGAATATTATGGCAAAAAAAAAAAAAAAAAAAAAAAAAAAAAAAAAAAAAAAAAAATTGCTCTTGGTTGCTTAAATACAACATTCTCCATTTTTACATTGACGCGTTTCGCCTGTTCTATGCATCATCAAAAGTGATGAAAAAGTTACAAGCTTGTTTAAAAATCAGCAATTGACTTAAAAGTATATAAAACCGAGCTGAAAGCCCGACGTTTCTCTCGGGTATTTACTTCTTATTCAAGCCTTGAGTTAGTACTTCTATCCCTTCTCTCTTTGTCCATCTCCTCATTTCGAATAACATGCTAAATTTTTTGGAGAATATATAAGAAATATGACTGTCTTGCATAATGTAAAACATTTTAAGTGCTGTATCCAAAAAATGAAAGATAGTAATCAAAATACAAATGACATGTAACATTCATACATTCAACTCACAACTTAACTATAAACAATATTTCTTGTGGCTTGTCCAGGATCTAAAATGAATAATTTCTTTGGTGATCCTACCCCTGACCAAGCGATATAAAGTCGTCCTTATGATAAAAATGGAAATGTGAAATCCACTCATCAGTGTTTAATAGATTGCTCTGTGGTTTATTAATAGGAATAGAAAACGCAAGCCGACCGCGGTGGCCGAGCGCTCTGCGGCGCGCCAGTCACGGTCTGCACGGCCACTACGGTCGGGGGTTCGAATTCCCCCTCGGGCATGGATATTTGTGCCGTCCTTAGTATTAGCAAGTTCATAAGTAGTTTGTAAGTTTAGGGACTGATGACCCCGTAGTTAAGTCCCATAAGCTCTACAAACATTTGAACATTTTAGAAAACGCAAGTCTCTTAAGTTTAAAGCTATATCTGTTGGTAATAATGGGTATTTGTTGGATGTAGGGCCTACACTGTCTCCTTGTCTTCCGTTTCCTTGTACCTCTACCGAAGTCTACTAGTTTCGTCTGCAGCCGTGAGCGCTTTACAATTCAGAGTTGCCAACGTGACTATCAGCTTTCAGGAAATTCATTAAGCTGACTGCAGTGCAATAACGCCTTAGTAGGGAATAAGTAATGGATTAAGATGTAGTTCATGTTGTGGCAGGTTTTCACCATCGCAGGATATATGATCTCATGTTTAATGAGTTATATGTTGGACAATTGTTTTCAGCTATATGTTTATTTGTACAATTGCTGTAAGTGTAAAAATATGTTGCGAATACAGTTAGTTGTAAAGAAATATTAGACTAAAACGTGGTGTGTTATGGGACGATTTTCCATGAACATTACACACAGACACTTTGCTTTATATATATATGACTACCTGAAAACCGGCGTTGCTCCAGTATTTATTTATTTATTCAAGCCTTGAGTTAGTACTGCTCTTATCCCTTCTCTCTGTCCATTTCCTTTTTTCTAGTAACATGTAATATTTATCAGAGAATATATAAGAAATGAGACTATTTTGCATAATGTACAAAAGTATAAGTGCAGTACCCAAACAAAGAAAGGTACTAATCAAAATACAAATTATATGTAACATTCAGCTAATATCTATTATTTTCGACAGATCGAGCTTTTAACTTCTAGAGACAGCAGTTTCCACTGAGGACTTGCATTTTCGATCACGATTAATAAATCACAGGCCAATCTATTCAGTACTGCGGAGTGGATTTGACATGCCCATGTTTCTCAAACGGACAACTTTATGTCACTTGCTCACTTTACTATAAACAAGATCTAATATGAATAATTTCTGTGGTGAGCCCACCCTTGAGAAAATGACATAAAATTGTCTGTTTAAGAAATATTGACATGCCAAATCAACTCCACAGTACTTAACAGATTCCGCTGAGATTTATTAATCGAAATAGAAAATGCAAGTCTCACTGAAAACCCTAGTCTCTTCAAATTAAATATACATCTGTCGCAAATAATGGCTATCCTTTCCATGCACACTGTTTCATTCTCTTGTATCCTTGTAGCTCTGTAGAACTCTATTGCTTTCACCTGCAGTCGTGCGTGCTTCACAGCTCAAGTTGGTTCAAAATCGTCAACAACACTCAGCTAAAAGGAATGTCCTTAAACTAATTGGAATACAGGAGTGTCTTAGAAGTCAATACGTAAATGTATTAACACGTGGTGCATGATGTATCAGGTTTTTACCCATCGCAGTGAATTTGATCTCATATGTATTGAATGTATGATACAATTGTACAATTTTGCAGTTATATATTCATTTGTACAAGTGTTGTATGTCGGTAAAATTCGTTGCGAATGCAGTTAGTAGTGAAGAAGTAATAGATTAAAATAATGATTTTGCAGCCAAGATCACATTTTTCATTTATTATGTTACCGGTTTCGGCGTGCTCGACGCCATCTTCAGACGTGACGTAATTTACATGACTTCACGACATTTTAGTATATAAAAATGTCGTGAAGTCATGTAAATTACGACAGGTCTGAAGATGGCGTCGAGCACGCCGAAACCGGTAACATAATAAATGAAAAATGTGATCTTGGCTGCAAAACCATTATTAAACTATTATAGATCGCCCCATAAATTATGATTTCCTTATGATAGATTAAAACCTTATAATTTTGAACATGGCCTTATATGCAGCAACTGGATGTAAAATAATTTTGACAATTGCAGCCACACAAGTTGGTTTAAAATAATTACAAATCTTTTTAATCTAGATTTCGACCACACTACGGAAGTCATCATCAGAATGTAAGCCGCGGTGGAGTAGCCGAGCGGTCTAAGGCGCCTCGCTGCGGAGCGCGCAATTCCTCGCCGTCGGACGTTCGAGTTCTCCCTGGAGCATGGATGTGTGTGTGTTGTCCTTAGGTTAGTTAAAGTTAGTTAAAGTAATTTGTAAGCTACGGACTGACGAGCACGCAATTTGGTCCGAAAGATTTTCAAACATTTTTTTTTTTTTTTTTTTTTTTTTTTTTTTTTTTTTTTTTTTTTCAGAATGTAAAATTACCACATAAGATTTTTACAGAAGTAATGAATGCTTATGTTGTATTAAGGATTTTATCAGTGGCGTAACTAGGACTTGGCTTTGGGGGACGGGGGGGGGATAGATCTGCTTAACGAGCAAAATTTTAGTCAGTTTCCAGACAGACTACCATGCACCACTCCTGTTGATGAAACTAATTCACTCCCATCGAATGAAAGATTATGGTAAAACACACCAAGTTTCCAATCTTTACCTTTACCAGATTGCTGTTATACAGTTCCTTCCGCCCCTTTTTTGGGGGGGGGTTCTGGGGGGGAGGGGGTTCTATTCCCCTCATCGCCCCCCCCCCCCCCCTCATAGTTACGCCACTGGATTTTATAAAAACCATATGCTACGAACTGGCTAGCAGTCTGAACAAATAAATTTTTTTAACATAGTGGCAAGCTGCTAAGGGGCTGCCGATGTGGCAGCAGATCAAGGTGGCATAAGACTTGCTGAACAAATTGACAACTATGGCCTGCCTGGCATTTTAATATACCATTGAAGACAGTCGTCCAGAAATCTGTGCAGACGTTATTACAACTATATTTTATGTTAAGATGGAAGGGAATTTCCTGTCGCTGAAATATGCGATATTCAATTTAATAGATTTAAAACATCTTCCATGGTTGAGGCAAGCGACCATTCAGAATTGACACTTACTAAATGAATAGCAAGGTCTTAGTCACAGTAATTTTTATTGCATATTACACTTTTCGGTTTCACATCTTCAGGTACGAGGTTTGTCCGTAAAATAAGGTTCCCATGGCGCCCCAGTCCTGAACAGCGCTGGTTCCCCCACTCCAGATCCCCTCTCTAGCGAGCTGCCTGCGGAGCTCAGTCTTGGCTTAGTAGTCGTACGTGATGGATGTACCCTCGCTTCGCCCGCCAGGTGTGACCTGCGCTCGGTGATCCGATTACTGTCTGCTAGAAACATTGCGCCGGCAGAAATCCATTCCCAGCTATGCGAAATCTATAGAGACAACTGTATGAGCGTGTAACACGTGCGCAAACGGCGCAGAGAGCTCAAGAACGGGCGTACTGACGTCCGTGATGAGGTGCGTTTCGGGCGGCCATCTATTTCTGACGAAACAGTCGCAAAAGTGGAAGCAGCGGTGCTCTCATATTCAAGAGTGACGGTTAGTGACCTCTCCGAAGTGATCCCTGATGTCAGCTAAACATCTACTGGCAAGGTTTTTAAGGAGCATCTGGTGTATGCTAAGATTTGCGCGAGGTGGGTGCCAAGAATGTTGACCGAAGACCACAAACGTCAACGCGTTGAAGCGGCCCAAGAACTTCTTCAAGATCACGGAACTCATAGCGAGGAATACCACGACTCTATCGTTACTGGAGACGAGACTTGGGTGCACGACCTGTCATGTACCGGTAGTTCGCCTGAAGAGCGGACAACCCGCAATGCAGTGGCAAGCACATGGATGCATAGCAGTGAGGCGTCCCACAGCGGCGGTTCCGGAGTCACCAGAGGACGCGCTGAGCACCGCCAGAGAGCGCACTAAACCGGAACTGTTGTCCTCCGCACAGTCACGCGAGACCTGCTCGAGACTGCCACGTATCACTGCGCGCCGACTATTTAGGGGGGCGCAATGCAACATGACTCCACTTCTCCGCCGACCGCCTACGAGAACCATAGCTGAGGAATCGCGACCGACGCCTCCGGGGAAGAGTCTCTGCCAGCGACGCCGCGCCTCCAGGACTTCCCGCAACGGAATACGTCGTCCGGCTCCGTCTCCCTGGCCGCTCTCTCAAGGCTGTCGTTATCTCCCTGGCTTGTACCTAATTGGTGAAGAAGAAAACTTTTAGTTGGTGTTTGTTGTCTTGCCTTAGTTTCAGAAGTTTGTTAGTTTCTTTTGTTTCCAGAATATGATTAGTTTGTCTTGTCAATAAACAAAATTTCCGTATCAGACAGTGTCTTTGAGTTATTATCTCCTGAGGCGAGATACAGCACTACCACACACCCAAAACCGAAGAACAGTCCAAACAATGGAAGCACCCAGAGTCGCCGAGATCTCAAAAATTCAAACAAATTGTCGGGAAAGTGATGGCAACAGTGTTTTGGGACAGGAAAGGGGTATTGTGCGAGTTCTTGCCCACCGGTACAACAATTGACGCTGCCAGGTTCTGCGAGGCACTGCAAAAATTGCACCGTGCAATTCAAAATAAGAGGAGGGGTCTGCTGTCCAAAGAGGTGCGTTTGCATCAGGATAACGCTCGACCGCACACAGCTAAAGCTACCAACTAGCTCATCGCAAAATTTGGTTGAGGTATGGTCACACTCTCAGCCTACAGGCCGGACTTAGCCCCAAATGACTACCATCTCATCCATAATATGAAGAAACACCTGGGTGGAACGCATTTCGGCGACAGAGAAGAGGTACAAGAAGCGGTTCTCAGTTATCTGCGCGGCTTGGCAGCAGGTTTTTTGGACTTGTGCATTCAGAAGCTCGTACAGCGCAAACAAAAATGTATTGACCTCCGTGACAACTATGTAGGAAAATAGGTTAAAGTCTGAACTTTCCAAAAATGTACGCATTCATGAAATAAACATGTTTTACATTGTGAAAAGAGTTGGTAACCTTATTTTACGGATATCCCTCGTATAAACAGTGGGAACAATTTTACAAATGGAGACGTAATATTAGATAGAAAAAAAACAACATCACAGAAACAATTATGGCAACGTTATCGTACTAACATTCAGTTCTAGTGTAAGGCTTAATATTAAAAGCAAAAGACAGTAAATTATAAATAATAAACACATGCGTATGGTTAGATGTTACTATTCTGGTTACACGTGCCAAACTGGCTTTGACGTGTTAAGCCAAAAGTAAGTAAACTAGGTCGACAGATCTGGGTAACATAGGTGTAACTAAAGTAAGTTTACTTACTCTAAACAGACATATCATACAGAGGTCAGTACATAAAATTATAAGCATTAAAATAAAATAGAGTTTTAATATAAAAATAATAAGAGCTCATGAACGTGTGTTGAGGTTGGTATGTAATTCTAACATAGCAATCAGTTAAGAGGCTATATGTTTACATGCGCAAACTCATACATCAAAACAAGAATCTTTGCTAATGTCCACAAATACAAGCAGGTAGTACATGCATTAGCAGACTAGTGAACATCTCATGACAATAATACGTTTAAGTGAAGAGACACAATTAGAAAATAGAGTAATATTAAAAGGTAAGGAAATATTGCGTACATAAAAATGTGATGCAAAAATAAGTCTTACATAAAATAAGAACTGTAGCGACAAGCTCCGTCAAAAAACAAAATGAGTAACAGTGGGGTGTACATCTGAAATCAGCATAAAATACTGAATACATAAAAATGTAATACAAAAAGGTCATACATAAAATAGAAATGTAGCGACAGACTACGTCAAATAAGCACAAAATATTGCATATATAAAAATGTGATGCAAAGTAGCTTATACATAATATAGAATCTGTACTGACAAGCTACGTGAAGTAATAAAATATGTAATAGAAGACGTGCACACCGAACATCAAGTTTTTTTTAATAATATAAAATGCATACATGAGTAAATGTTAATAAGCCTGTTCTTGTAGTTAATGCCCGTTGCGAGTACCTGTGATAGGCTACATTAGGCTATATCAAGTGCTGTACTGACGGGAATTTGTAAAACGTTTTAGGACGCCTATCTAATTTGTTTTGTGCTAAAACGTTGTAGAATAACCTACGAAAATGCCGGCTTCATATCGTGTGTTTGAAGCAAAGATGTGCTCCCATGCGAGTAAGCGGCCTTACCACATTCAGCGCTTACAAACGTTGCAAGAGCGATATTTCTTTCCAAGACGAGATTCCTCACTTTAGTTTTTGTTACAAAGTGTGCAGCATGATTTTTTAAATAAATACTAGTAACAGACGAAGTGTGTTTCACCAGTGAAGGAATAACCACGGCGTAATAAAGCCTCTCCTTCGCGTTAATAGCGCTCCAAACGGGTCTGTGCAGCGTCGTAACGCATCCTCTTTTGAATTTCCGTCAATTCATGCGGAACAAAGAGCGATGCAATTTTTCGCGTGCCCAGGCGTTTTCTTCAGAATGCGCACTGTCGTGTGAGCTAATTTGGTTGCGTGGGCGAGTTCACGAATCATGTGGTATCGATCACTGTCCACTAACGGCAACAGTGTGAACTAAATGTTTGTAAATCTATCGGACCATACTGCGTGGTCATCAGTCTGTAGCTTACAAAGTACTTAAACCTAGGTAAACTAACCTAAGGACAAACACACACACTCATGCCCCAGGGAGGACTCGAACCTCCACGGCGAGCAACCGCGCACTCCGCAGCGAGACGCTTTAGACCGCTCGGCTACCCCACCGCGGCTAGTATGAACTACTTCTTCAGAGATGATAGGAGGACCTACCCAATGCATGAACTTCCTGGCAGATTAAAATTGTTTGCCGGAACCGGGTCTCGAACCTAGGACCTTTGCCTTTCGCGAGAAAGCGCACTACCGACTGTGATATCACGACACGACTCACGATGCCGCCTCACAGCTTTACTTCCGCCAGTAGCTCGCCTCCTACTTTCCAGACTACACAGAAGCTCTCCTGCGAACCATGCAAGACTGGAAGAAAGGATATGGTGGAGACATGGCTTACAACAGCCTAAGAGATGTTTCCAGAATGAAACTTTCACTCTGCAGCGGAGTGTGCGCTGATATTAAACTTCCTGGCAGATTAAAATTGTGTGCCGGAACCGGGACTCGAATCTGGGACCTTTGCCTTTCGCGGGTAAGCGCACTACCGACTGTGCTCTCCCGACACGACTCACGATGTCGCCTCACAATTTTACTTCCGCCAGGTTCGAATCCGGGTTCCGTCTATTATAATATATGTTGCACCCATATCGAAAGCTGATCGCTCGGAACGTTTGATTACAAAAAGAGTTTATCTGATTGTAAACAAACGTTCTGAGCGATGACTTTTCGAAATGGGTGCAACATATTTTATAACAGACGCAAACATGTTTGATTTTCGATATACCCATATCCAAGAGCAGAACATAAATTTGACGTGTAATGTTTGAATGTTAAGAGACTGGAAGATGGCAACTTAGAATTGCCGAAACCGGTCTAAATACAGCAGTTTGAAACTAGGGATCTGGGGCCCTCTGATTTTGCCGATTCCATTACTTTCGTAATTTGCATTGATACAGAAAATATGGTCGAATGAGGACATCCTAAGTCTATACGTACTTCTTTGAATGCTGAAAACATTTCTGTTGCAATTTTTTTTTTTTTTTTTTTTTTTTTTTTTTTTTTTTTTTTTTTTTTTTTTTGAGATAGATGATTTTCAAAGCGACTACTACGTTTCCTTCAGCGGATTTGTAGAATGCAGCCTAGACTTTGACAAAATTAGATTTCTCCAACGACCTCCCGAACTGAATTCTTATGGTCCACTCAGATTTCATGCTTTATTAATATATCGGCTTTGAAAACATATTCTGAAAGAAAAAAAGAAAAAAAAGAACATTTAGTGGTCTAGTCAAAACTAGATATTAGATGTACCTGCAATATATGGAATTCAATTTTTTTATTAACACAGGAATAATTTAGAAATGTAGTAAAAATTAGGCCATTTATAATTTAAAATGGTTGCGTTTCTCAAGGTTACTTATTTGACATAGATGTAAAGAATGATTTTATAATCATAATTTCTGTTACTTTTTTTAAAGTAGTAAGTTCTCGCCCTTGCTGTGAATGATGATAATACAGCGCACCTGATGATGATAAACGATTTGTTTATTTGTGTTCTTGCATATGCTACACACGAATAATATTGCACATTGCACCACTGATATAATACTTTCCACTTTCTACTAATTTTTTTATTTGGTACGCTGTTTGAGTGTCGAATTTTGTTTCTTTTGTATGTTGACAACTTTCAGTGTCACTGGGACCAAGAGTTCGTTTCCTTTTCTTTTTTAACCTTTAACGATGTTGTGGGGTCCTTTCGAGGACAGTGAAAATGTACATCCCATTGTAACCCATGTTCATCAATCTGTTGGTTGTGGATCCACATACCTCGTCAGTAGAAGGTAACTGACCTCCAGGCAAACTACAAACATTATGTTGTCATCTATTTCATTAGTACACAGGTGTAAAGTTGCGTGCTGCCATTATTGACATCATGTGTTTCCTTTTCTGTGTGGTCAAAATTTATTTATCAGATACATATTAATTCATTTTTAGAATTAATTTGTGTATTCATTTCTTATTAACAATGTTAAGGCTTCGATCTCTCATATGTGTATGTCAGTCTACCAAAAGAATTGAATGGGTAATCTCACGAGTTTTGTAGAATTCTCCCCAAAAACCACTACATCGATCAGTCTTCCAGATTGACGAGCTTATATTTGAAACTGGAGAACTTACTTGGAAACTGAACATTTGTGAAAAATTGTGTATCAAGTCTGTGTGGTGTGATTTTTCAAAAATGTTCAAATGTTTGTAAATCTATCGGACCAAACTGCGTGGTCATCAGTCCGTAGCTTACAAACTACTTAAACCTAGGTAAACTAACATAAGGACAACACACACACCCATGCCCTAGGGAGGACTCGAACCTCCACGGCGAGCAACCGCGCGCTCCGCAGCGAGACGCTTTAGACCGCTCGGCTACTCCACCGCGGCTGTGATTTTTCACTTGGCTTTATATAACTTTGACCATGGGTAGAGCTAGGTTTATGGAGTAGGAGGGACGCTGAGCTAAATAACTTAAGAATGTCTCTAAACAAAACTTTCATTTATAGAGGATGAAACTTCAGATTCAGATTGCTCAATAATTCAGAATAATTATAGGAAAATAAAAAAAAAGAACTTTTACCATCAGTACAAACACCTCTTCACTAAAGGAACTGACTTAAGATCATTCAAGATATCTTCAAAGGCTTTACAAACGACTTAAAACAACTTAGAATTCTGATCATTTTACACGTGGAAGGAGTCAAGTTTTCCTCACTGTCATTTCATGCATATTCCGACCTCAAAAGCACATTCTACTCATCAACAATGGAAAATTGTATTGAGATGCAGACAAGTGTAATGTGCTGCGAATACACAGAAAGAAAGATCCTTTATCATTTAGCTACACTATAGCAGGTCAGCAACTGGAAGTAGTTAATTCCATAAATTATCTGGTAGTAGTCATTAGGAGGGATTTAAAATGGAACGACCATATAAAATCAATCGTCGGTAAAACAGATGCCAGACTTAGATTAATTGGGACAATTCTAAGGAAATGCAGTCCGAAAACACTTGTTCGCCCACAGCTTGAATACTGCTCACCGGTGTGGGATGCGTACCAGGTGGGATTGATAGAGGAAGTGGAGAAGATCTAACGGAGAGCAGCGCGCTTCGTTACAGGATCATTTGGTAATGGCGAAAACGTAATGGAGATGATCACTAAGCTCCAGTGGAAGACTCTGCAGGAGAGACGCTCTGTCGCTCGGTACGGCCTTTTGTCGAAATTTCGAGAACTTACCTTTACTTAGGAGTCTAGCAGTATATTGCTCCCTCTTACGTATATCTCGCGAAGAGATCGTGAGGATAAAATCAGAGAGATTAGAGTCCACACAGAGGCATACCGACAATCCTTCTTTCCGCGAACAATACGTGACTGGAATAGGAGGGAAAATCGATAGTGGTACTCACGGTACCCTCCGCCACACACCGTCGGGTGGCTTGCGGATTATGGTTGTAGATGTAGATGTAGATGTAGAAGACGAATCTTTTGAATATAAGCTTGATTGGGTACAGATATTTTCAATGATAATAATTACAGTTTGATATGAAAATTACGAGATCATGTTGCAATTGCAAGGAGATAATCAAGTCTGACACGTACTATAGAACAAATACTTTTTCTTCTAAAGCGAGGCGAGGCTCCTGCGTGGCGGCCACTGGTGACAATAGCAGTTGCCCCTGGCGGTCTAGGGTAGGAAAGCCACTGCCTTCATGAGGCAATATGGACGCTTAAAATCCTTTCAAAAGCTACACAATGCCATGCTAAACGAAGCATGTTTACTTGAAACTTGTAGGACGTAGATGGAACGCAAATTACAACTGGGGCCACCGATTCTGGGAGGAAATTCCTAAATGAGATGTTAGCTGACTCACTATTTGCTGGTGAACCATACAGTGTTTTAAGACGCACTATCCGATTGGTAGGCGAGCCACTGGTAGGAAAACTTGAAACACTACATCAAGATCTTAGCATTAGGATCGCCATTTTTCGTCATTTGTAAATATTTCATTATTTTTATGAGGTAGAAATTACGTATTTTTCTAAAATTTAAAGAAATCAATTACCATTTATGTAAATTATAGTAATAAAGGCCATAGAATAAGATAGTCAAAACACCTTAAATTACGGCAATCTCTTGTCAGAATATTAATATAAATAACACCCGCAGTTGGGTTACTCTCTCTGTAAGTTTAGCTCTGTGTTAAGCCCTCTGTAAGTTTAGCCTTCTTTGAGTGCATTTATTGTAAACTGTGTTATTTTGAAGAATACAGAAATGAGTGAGATTTTATAGTTGTTTTAACATCATTCAGTATTTACAACCCTTCATCGCATAGATAATATCTTTGATTTTCAATAGATCGCTAAATGCAGTGGAAGAATAATTTATCAGCTACACAGTGAAAAGAACTTTACCTAAATTCTAATCTTTAAGGTCACTCCCAAGATAAAATCAGGCATAAACTCTTTCTTTTGTAATTGGCTTAGACATAAATGAACTACTGGGATTTAAAAAAATTCAAATTAGAAGCCCCTAAGAAAAAGAATCATCATGTTAAATCATTACAAAAGTCTTAAATTAACAAATATTCTCAGAAGAAAGATAAATACGACGCATTGTATCAAGTTAAATAAGAGACAGTATTTTGTTACGAAAGATTATCAGGCGTACCAGCCCACATTTCATACAGGCAAGCCAAGTAAAATTTAGAGCCTTTTCATCCATGACTAATTACCACCAAACCAAAATCAATATAGAGAAGTCGAGTTACAAGCTCCAGTGTCATCTGAAGATATACACAAGCGGAGCGAGGATAATTAAGGCAGACATGCTCTCTCGCCCACACTGGCTGTGTGTGTCGCCACTAGTGGATCGACGCTCTCGCGGCGATTTTTGTGCAGTAGTGCACTGGAAGGACCGGATCCTAGCAAATCTCCAGTGGAGAGTACTAAGGTTTGAGCGTTGTTCATGGTGTTGACCGAGATACTTCACATCCGGTGTGAACATAGAGTGCATTAGTTAACGCTTGCGGGCATTTTTGAGTGGCAAAGCGGTGGGTTAGTCTGAGACTGACGTACCACACAGATGTGTAGCCAGGCTAGCATTTATAGGTCGCTCTTAACTTCATCAAAACGCAGGAAAAGCGCGATCGGCAGTAGTCTATCAAGACAGATAATATTTAAATGAAATAAATCGTAATTTGCAATGTTATGGCATCACTGTATTAGGTTTAGATGGAATACCAAACTGTGGAGAATGAAAATAGGTGCTCGGTCGGGATCCGAACCCGGGATCTCCTGCTTACTAGCCAGACGCCTTGACCACTCCGCCACCGAAGACACAGTGACCAGCCCCACCGCAGAGGACTCTTCCCTGCACGTCTCCCGCCACACACACACACAAATTTCCATTCGCCACACTGTCTCTTTCCTATACCACAGCCTATTTATTCTATAATGCTCGCAGCCACAATACTGTGTTCCCGCATCAGGAAGAACAGACCATGAGGTATCGAGACAATTAATTGTCGTCAGGTGCCCAGCCTCGGCTTGTATACAATTATATATATTTTTGACGAATTACAGCGTTCAAATGAATGCCTAGTAAGTTCAAAATGTTCAAATGTTTGTTAAGCTTATGGGACTTAACTACGGGGTCATCAGTCCCTAAACTTACAAACTACTTATGAACTACTTACGAACTAGGACGGCACAAATATCCATGCCCGAGGGGGGATTCGAACCCCCGACCGTAGTGGCCGTGCTGACCGTGACTGGAGCGCTGCCTAGTAAGCAGGAGATCCCGGGTTCGAATCCCGGCCGGGCACAAATTTTCATTCGCCACAGTTTGGTATTCCATCTAAACCTAATACAGTGATGCCATAACATCGCAAATTGCGATTTATTTCATTCATTTGAACGATGTAATTCGTCAAAAATATATATAATTAGATAATATTTAGTTTCGATTTCAGCGATGACGCAGAAGTAGGCGTAATTAACGGTAATGTGTTCAAGCACTTTAGGCGAACTCCAATCATCCCCAAACAGCAATAAAAAATACATTTTTTCCATTGCATAATATTTCCGACATGGCAAACGTAAACAGACGAGATTGAATTAATTTTAAAGTCTAGTAGGTGCGGTTCTTCAGCCATTCTACCAACTTTATTTTATTTTGAAATTGTTTATACGTTTCATCTATCCTGTCAACCTATCCAGAACTTGGAAATTAAAAATTTAATTTGTTGCTTTATCAATTTGAGTTTTCGTAAAAGTAAACAAAACTAGAATTTTCAATCAGCTTTTTATTTCAGTAACTAGTGACATCACTTTAGTACCTGAACTGATCCTCATTAGTTACACTTTGTTAATTTTATGATGTTTTTATTACAGGAGATGTCATCTACGTCTATCTTTACATAAGTGATACAGTTTCACCGATTGTAGCTAGGCAAGGAGCGTCTTTCTGACTTCTATGTGACATGCTGTTGATGTCTTCCTTGCAGGAGCCTCGGGTACAGTAAATATTGAAATCAGTCCGTTGCCAACTATAAATAGTTGGAAGAGTAGAATAAATATATCAACAGCATAGGTTTCACTTTAGACAGATGATACGGAAACAAAATTTCTGCGTCCTTATTACAAGAAAACAAGTAATTTCTTTACAGACTTTGCAATCACAACTCTGTATTTAAGCACCGTTAAACGAGTCATCAGAAAATTTAAATAGGCACAAGCTGTATGACTTTAGCTTACAGCCCTTTTTAATTATTTTTTGAAAACAGCAACAACTTAAACACAAAAAGTAAAATGGCTTTATAAGGGTGCTACTCTCATCAATCTTATTTACAATCAAAAGTTCAGGCTTTGTCATGAAATTCACTAAGCAAAAGCAGTCAGAATTGAGAGCTCAGAAAACTCACAGAATCCTCTTTAAGTGGCCGTTGTTAACAAGCCAATGGCCCCGCGCTTCTACTGCGCAACTGAACACGCAACGGACCAGTCAATTTGCAGTCCATTCAATCAGCCACGCTTCTGCGTAAGCGCCAATTCCACATAACGCCGTCAAATTAACATTTCAACAAATAAAGCAATGTTTCCTGGAACATATGAAATTTACTTAAAGCTTTACTGCACAAAACACACAGTCTGCATTTGACGTGAATAAATGAACTACGCAGAGCAGGCCAGTAATGAGATCCAGTAGCTCTGAGGGAAAGCGGCATGCCACTTGTTCCAGTGACACGTTGTTTCGGCCTGTTCTCACCTGGAATGCTGTGTTTGTGGCCTCTATTGTTGGTTCTGTGGCACATTGCGGGAAGGAAGGTGGCATTTTCGTTTTATTCAGTGAAACAAGGAGCGTTTGTAGTGTAATTGGAATCCCTCCTCTCCCCTTCATAGCTTTCACAAGGCTCCGAAGAATAAAATAAAGTTCTACACACGTTCTTTCTCTGTCATCTTGGAGACGAAATGAAAGAAGAGAGAAAAAATCGTTCGTTTCTGCGAAAAGAAGTCGTGCATTTTTGCAAATGCTATTTTAACGTTGATAGCTTTCTTCGTTTTTGACAATGTCGACTGGAATACACTCTTCCAAACTCTGAAAGTAGCAGGGGTAAAATATAGGGAGCGAAGAGTTATATTCAACCTATACAAAAACCAGGCAGCGGTTATTAGAGTCGAAGGGCAAGAAAGGGACGCAGAGGTTGGGAAGGGAGTAAGACAGGGTTGTAGCCTTTCCCCAATGTTGTTCAATCTGTACATTGAGCAAGCAGTGAAGGAATGGAAGGAGAAATTTCGAGATGGAATTAAAGTTCAGGGAGAAGAAATAAAAACATTCGGGTTTGCCGATGACATAGTAATTCTGTCAGAGACCGCAAAAGATCTGGAAGAGCAATTGAATGGTATGGACAGTGCCTTGAAAGGAAGATATAAGATGAACATTAACAGGAGTAAAACGAAGGTAATGGAATGCAATGTCAGAAAATCAGGCAATGCCGAAGGAATTAAATTAGGTAATGAGGCAATAAAAGTAGTAGACGGTAGATGAATTTTGTTATTTGGGTAGTAAGATAAGTTATGATGGCCGAAGTAAAGAAGATTTTAGATGCAGAATGGCTATGGGGAGAAAAGTGTTTCTAAAGAAGCGGAACTTGTTAACATCCAATATTAATTTAAATGTTAGGAAGTCCTTCTGAAAAAAAAAAAAGAAAGAAATCCGCTGAACTTCAATTACGCGATAAATCAGTCAAACCTTGAGGTCGTAAATTCTACCAAATACCTAGGAGTTACAATTAAGAACAACTTTGACTGGAGAGAACACATAGAAAATATTGTGGGGAAGGCGAACCAAAGGTTACGTTTCATTGGCAGAACGCTTAGACGATGCACCAGCTCCACCAAAGAGACTGCCTACATCACACTTGTGCATCCTCTCTTGGAGTACTGTTGCCCCTTGTGGGACCCTCACCAGGTGGGACTGACGGAAGATATTGAGAAGGTTCAGAGAAGGGCAGCTCGTTTTGTTTTATCACGTTACGGGGGGGGGGGGGGGTGAAGTGTCACGGAAATGTTGCACGAATTGGGGTGGAAATCATTAAAAGAAAGACGTTATTCATTGCTGCGTGATCTGTTTGCGAAGTTTCAATCACCGAATGTGAAAATATTTTGCTAGCACCCATCTACTTAGGGAGACATGACCAACCCAATAAAATAAGAGAAATCAGATCGAAAACGTAACGATTTAGGCGTACTTTCTTCCCGCGCGCTATTAGAGAATGGAACGGTAGAGAAAAGTTATGAAAGTGGTTAATGAATCCTCTGCTAGGCACTTAAATGTGATTTGCAGAGTATCTATGTAGATATAGATAAGTACTTGGTCCATTATACAAGACAGGCGAAGCCAACTGTCAGCTATGTTGCGCCACCCAGGTGATCCGACGCGTCATTCACTCCGTGTTATCAGTATGTGATGATTGGAATGTAAATTGAACTGTGACGTGCAAGATACCGCCGTTACGGACGTCTACGGAGCCACGTTTAAGCTGCTGCGCGGTGCACCGCTTACTACTAACCGAACTAAGCCAGATTTTGAAAATGAATTGAAAATAATTTAGAAATATCATGTCCATTAAAATTATCCGGGTTGGTATGCCGTGGTCGGTTGAATTTGTTGTCAAAACCCAACGTTTCGTCCACGTCTGCATACGACATCTTCCGGGAGGTCTGCAGGATTGCAGGTCCAACACACACTAGCTCGCTACTGACTGCCGCTAAGTTCGGTGTCCGTGCGTTCCCGGGCAGACGCGTGACGTCATGAGTGTTGAACACGTCAGTACAATTGTCCGTCGTTTGCTGCCGCCGATCGCCGTTGCTGTCACACTATAGTGGGACTGGTGGTACATTTCATATCCAGCACCGAAATCCATATATCGTTTAGTTTCATGCCCACTTCCTTACGATTGAAATTATTCGGATGTTTGGCGATTTCAACTGCCTCCCTGTAGAGCCTTCATAAGTAATAGCTTGTGGCCGCTACTAGTTGCGTCTGCTGTGTGTGTGTTGGTGTGTGTGTTGGACCTGCAATCCTACAGACCCCCTGACGATGTCCTCCGCAGACGGGGACGAAACGTTGGATTTTGACAAGAAATTCAACCGACCACAGCATAACAGGACGAATAATTTTAATGGGTATCACATTTCCGGCCGTGAAAGTCTACATTTTACAATTAAGAAATAGAACATACCAATGGTTATCCCCTACTTTAACTGACAACTTACTAAAAGGAAGAGACAGAAGTAACAGAACACAGTACGTGTATCGTGAGGCGTGCCCCAGGACCGCTATTATTTTTTATCTATATAAATAATCTCATGGACATAGTAACTTGTATTTGCGACTGTTTGCTGATGATACTCTGGCGTATGGGAGGACGTCATCTTTAATTGACTGTAATACCATACAGGGTGACTTACACAAAATTTCTTGTTGGTGCGAAGTATGTAGACAAGCAGAAAAATGTAAGGTGATCCCATGAGTAGGAAAACCAATCCCATAATGTTCGAATACAGCATTAGTTGTGAGCTTCTTGATGCAGTCGCGTTGTTCAAATATCTAGGCGTAACACTGCAGAGCGATATGAAATGGAACGAACATATAAGGACAGTCGTGAGTAAGGCGGACAGCCGACTTCGGTTTATTGGGATAATTTTGAGAAGATGTATTTCATCTGTAAAGGAGACCGCCTATAAAACGCTTGTACGACCACTTCTTGAGTATTGCTCAAGTTTTTGGGACCTGCAGCAGATCAGTTTAAAGGAAGATATGGAAGCAGTTCAGAGACGAGCAGCTAGCTTAGTCACTGGTAAATGCGAGTGTCACGGAGATGCTCCGGGAACTCAAATGGAGATCACTGGAGGAAAGACGACGTTTTTTTCGAGAAATTCTGTTGAGGAAATTTACAGGGCCGGAATTTGAAGCTGAGTGTAGAACGATCTTCCTGTCACCTACTTACATTTTGCGCTAAGATCACAAAGACAAGAGAAATTAGGGCTCGTACGGAGACATTTAGGCTTTCTTTTTTTCCTTGTTCTATTTGGGAGTGGAATAGGAAAGAATTGCGGAGTATGAATGTAGATGTAGATAATAAAATTTCTGTATCCTCCTCTGAAAGTACTAAGCTGACCATAAATCACATTGATAACCAATGAGACCGCATGTTGTATGTAGAGAGGATATCACAGATTTTTGCCAGCAAACTGAATTCTAGGAAATATACTGCAGGTCTAATACTAGGAATACATTTTTTAACAGTAAATACAGGTTCATCTTTAGAACCGACTGGAAAACACTGGATTTTCAGCAGTCTGTGTGACAAATTTCAAAAATGTCAGTCAGGCAGGGCTGTTAGCACTAGCCTAAGTATCAAAACACATGAAGACTGAAAAACAGAGATTCCACATTTGCTCACCGTGCTATGGATGACATTGTGATGATCTCCGCAGAGGAATAGTGGTCTCAATACCAACTATACCAGAGAAGCTGGCTATAAATGAACAACAGTCCAAATCCTAGACGTAGCCTTAATGACCAAACGCAGTTCCATTATTCACCATTACTAACGTAGCAACAGCCATTTAGTACATCCTTTGTGAATAAAGTTTAGTGAATAGTCTTTATCATTAACATAGATGGAATACGAGCTACAGTTACCTTACTGACCTTAGAGATAGTCACCTCCCATAACTATCCACCGCTGTGCTCTGCAATACATATCCTGAAAACTTTGCACAAAGTCTGTCTTTGTGATGGTGTTCAAAAGCCTCGTCAAGTTTCGTTTCATGTCAAGAGTATCTTCAAATCTGTTTCACAGCGAGTTTTAATCGAGGGAATAGGAAGAAATCTGGACGACTGAGATCGGGCCTGTATGGTGGATTGCACGACAATGCTCGTTCACACACCCAATATCGTAAGACAGTTCCTGACAAAAGAAGGAAAGGAGGGGGTGGTGCAATCTGAAGATACACTACGCTCGCCAGATCTCAAACCCCCAGACTTCTTCCTATTCCCTCGACTCAAACTGGCTTTGAAAGGAAACAGATTTGACGATATTCCTGACATCCAACGAAAGGTGAAGACGTTTTTGAACACCGACCCAAAGGAAGATTTGAATGTCCTCTCCCCGGCCCGTCCGAATAACAGTTCTACGTAGTGGAGGAGTGATAGCAGTGAATGCAGGAAGAAAATTGGAAAGAAAACATAGAAAAATATTGTAGGGAAGTCGCAGCAAAGGCTACATTTCATTGGCAGAACACTTAGGAGATGCAACAGTTCTACTAAAGAAACTGCCTACAACACACTCGTGCGTCCTAATTTGGAGTATTGCTGCGCATTGTCAGATCCACACCAGATATGACTGACTGACGGTTTAGAGAAAATTCAGAGAAGGGTAGCTTGTTTTGTACTATCGCGATATAGGGGAGAGAGTGTCACAGAAATGATGCACGAGTTGGGGTGGAAATCATTAAAAGAAAGGCGTTATTCGTTGCGCCGAGATGTATTTTCGAAAATTCTTTCACCGACTTTATTTTCGGAATGCGAACATATTTTGTTAGAACCCAACTACACAGGCATACATGATCATCACAATAAAACCAGAGAAACCAAATCGAAAACGGAGAGATTTAGGTGTTACTTTTTGTCGCTCGCTATTAGAGAATGGAACTGTAGAGAGATATAAAAGCGGTTAGATGAACCCTCTGCCATGCACTTCAGCGTCACATGCAGAGTATTTATGAAGATGTAGAAAAAATTATGTAGTGAATCGTTCTGACACCATTGCACACCACATGACATGAAGACGGTGTCCTCGTCTCAAGGAAGACCGGTTTGACCTAAGTGTCTCTCCACGATCAAGGACTTTCCGGATTGAGGAAAATCGTTGAAAAACACATTAATCCACATCCTATCCTACGAACACATGCAACAAAAACTTATAGTAAAAACAATCTAGTAATGCCGACAATTCAGTACATCCTAAGTGTTTACCCAAGAATATAGAATGTTCAACTGTTGGTAAACCTATCGGAGCAAACTACCATGGCCATCAGTCCCTACACTTACAAACTACTTAAATTAACTTATACTAAGGACAACACACACACACACACACACACACACACACACACACACACACCACTCACACACATACACACCCGAGGGAGGACTCGAACCTTCGACAGGAAAGCCGCCTAGTCCTTAGCTTGGTGACCTAGGGCACGCGGCCATTTCTCGCGGGTAACATCCAGTGCTGCTTTGAAATCAATTAGTTGGTACAGAAAAGGAAGTCATGCTATGATACATAAAACCAGATTATTTTGCGGTGACGAAAAACAAAGTCATACACAGAGCGATGGAAAACTTTGCTATAATGCTGAGGTCGGTGTAGCCGCCAAGAACTTGCAGCCACGCCGAAGTTGTGCGTATATTCTGCACCGATAGAGGCCGCTGTTTGCAGCATATGGCGCCGTTAAACTCTGGAGATATCGAAGGTATTACTTTTGGGTATATCATCTGCATCAGAAGTTCAATATTGTGTAGGCATTGTGTACGTGGCTGTATCCATGAGCCACACACTAAGGAACTTTTTTCCTTATGAGTTAAACACAATATTTAATTGAAGAGTGCGAAACTTAGCATTCTCGATTTATCTTCGCTAGCTAGGTGCTGAAAAATTGATATTTACTGTGTAAGCTGGGTAATCGTTTTCGTACTATGCATACAAGCATGGACAAGCATAGGGTGCATTTTTCCATTTGCTGACATATGTTTTTTCCGTGTTTTACACGGCTGCGGTCTGTAGGGTAATTAGTCCAGGATCTTTATGAAAAAAAGTAAATAAATAAATAAAAATTGGGGAAAGATGAAACCTCTTGCAATAGTCTCAGTTCGATGGCCTAGTTAATGTACTAAAAGTTCCCGGAGCTCCGGGCTGTGGTATCGCGGTTATGACGTTCTCAATATGGCGGCCTAAGAAACTGTAGCGTAATCTTAGAACGACTATAAATTCTCACAAGATTGACATAAAAAGGTCCATTTTTCGAAAAATTACAGAGGAATAGCAGAAAAACGTTTATATAGCAATATCATATGTATATATAACATTTCTTCTGATTATACTAATAAAAACGGAAAAAATATCATTTTTCAACCTTTTTTTTTTTTTTTTTGAAGTTTCTCTATTAATAACTGCGTAATAACGAAATGATGATTTTTAAAAATTAATTATGTAACATATTCTTAGAGATTTAAAAGAATAGTAGTATGTTTTTCCTGTCATTAATAATAAGGGAGTTATCTCAAATCATTAACTGTAAGGTGTGATCATTCAATAGTCGGACCGCATGTTGGAATTGTAAGGAGATATTTCTGAAAACCTTGTTCAAGACTTGGAAGTAGATGTGAATATTCTCATAAGATAGTGAATCTGTTGTTTCTATAAACATTGCACACATCTCAGCATTTATTTTTACAAAAATAAATAATATATATCTACATATACAAAGCGCTGATTTGCATTAAAAATTCACATGAATGATATGGATTCATTCATTTATATATACATATATGTGTTTGTATTTAACAGCCTTAGTGTCTGGTTAAAGGTGAGATGTAAATAATTTTGTCAAAAAGAAATCATTCCTAACAATATTATTTTGTCATTGAATCATCTAATAAGGGTGCACTATGACCAGCAATAATTAACGCATACGTGCAAAAAATGATCAAATTGCACACTGAATGCCAATACGGAGTGCCACACACGAATACAATTGTTATAGCTGAATGGCTTCATAAATTTGCTGTTAAAATATGAATCACATCTTAATCATTTGAATCATGTTTCACATCACACTCCTCCACAGGAGGTTCACCATCATCCTCATCAAAATCCAGAATATTTGAATGGCTACACCCACTGCCATTGTAATAACCACACAAAACAGATCACTGTAAACCAACACTACGACAACTACAATTTCGTTCACATCGAGATTCTCACTTGAAAGATATCAACTTTAAGATGAAGTCGGAGCAGGAGGTTCTTCAGTTAAAACTGTCTGAAGAGAACCATTTTTAGATTCCCATCACCATGAAGTGGATAGCAACTCTTTGCTCCTCCACTGCTGCACCTGAAGATAATGCTCTCTTGCTGCCGTAGATGTTGGAGGAAGCCGAGCAAAATCTATCTGCGAGGTGATTGGACGTGATGCCACAGCTTTTAGGAAACGCTGATATCTAAGACTATTTAATGACGTCGTTCCTTTAGGTGCACGATACAATGCTAACAGAAACTGCTCTCCTGCTTCAGTTACTTTTTGAGCGTTTGCGTTGTCATTATTGAATATAGAAGTAATTTTACGTAGATTATGATGTGTTTGGAGGAGTCTGAATGCTTTTTCTTCCTTTGGCCAAACAAGGGGGATATCGTGTCACATGCGGATACAGCGTGCAAAAATGACATACCTTGATATAAATCTCCAACTGTTTCTTGGAGGGATGTAATACGATAAGTCCGTGAAGGTCCTTTTCCCACAGAGGACTTCTGAAAGAAAATGCACACATTACCAGGAGCAAGTGCAATTAGGACGACTAGTAAATCGGCATCTGTATCAACCACCATAGTTGCCTTCTCCTATTCCATCTCCAGCGCTGTTCCAACAAACAGTTTCTCAGCATCAGCCTGTGATTGCCGCGTAAAAATATTACCAAATTCCAGATCACTTCTTAAATCAGCAATAAATCGTTCCTTATTTCGCGAATTGTTCAGAAATTTTTCTTGGCACACTGTGCACATAATATTTTCTGTAAAGTGGATGTAATGTGACTGACATTTTGCCTGACATCGTCTGTGCTCTTCACTTTTTGTGCTGTGCATGGAATAACCATAAAAAACGACAAAGCAGTTATCACCAAAAGTTACATAAGTTACCTACAGTCCATATCATTCTTTGTACGTCAAACATTGTGACCAAACAACTCTTCGCAATAAATATCCACCATCTGCAACATAGGCACAATTTTAAAGATGTGAGAGATGCTTGTCACTTGATATACAGTTGTGTAATATATCATACAATACGAATTTATGTGTTTCTCTCAAGTAATAATCATCAAACAAGGATAAGAGATGAGTTGTCAGTTCATGGTTTAAGCATTTCTGGAGGTCCTCATCAGTTTTTGCAACACAACTTACTCTGAAGAATAGCTGCATGGTGTTAACATGTCTAACAACGTCATCGTTGATCTTGACAGCGCTAGTCATGTGTGCTAATGTCACTTCGATGTAAATCAACATTCGTGAATGTTTTCCCTATAATTCGTCCCACTGCAGGTTTTCCGACATTAACTGTATCGTCACAGTTAATAGCCTCACTTGCTATAATACCACTTGACAATCATATGAGCTTAGAACGATTTTTCAGCGGAGAATGTGAGGCGAACCACACCACCACTTTTGAACAATCGATATTATCATATGCTTGTCGTGATTTTCTTAGGTAAACGTGTTGGTCAGAGGAGGTTACTTCTATACCACAATATTCCTCAAAGTGCTGAATGAGCTCTGAACATGCACCCTTCGATTCAGGGTACTACTCTTTATCCCACATCCATGTATCAGGCCACCAGATGATTTGAATGATCTCATCCATACTTGTGCTATCGTCATGTCACTCCAATTACCAGCTAACATTTTGTCGACACGTCAAATCACAGACTGTCAAGTGGCGACAAATTTTTGGAACTCTTGTGGTGTCAGCCTGTCTTCAAGTGTTGACATCTGTTACATGTATAACTGCATACACTTTGCATATGCAAGGTGGCCAGATGCATGGAAAAAAATCGCACTGCCGTGTTTTACTGCCCACTTTTGATTTGTAGTTTTATAAGTTTTTACAAACATTTTGGACCAAAATAATAAAAAAATTAATAAGAGCGTCTGAAATCCTTTTAGGAAAAAAATTCAGGTAGTGGCGGCTTCCGAACCTCCGCCCTGGAGTCCAACGCCTTGCCCACTACGCTACTGCTGTCAATCAAAAGGTGAGTCCTTTAATCTCATACTATGATGGCCGTTGTTAACTGATGCTAATGTGGCATTTGAGGACACTAGATTATCATTTATCGTACGAAGAACGATGTGTTTTTGTTAATTCTTCAGTGTGCCATTGCTTTGAAATGACAACGTGTAAGTTACAATAAGAAAATCATCAAATACACAACGCAAGATGGCGTATGCCAGAGAGAGTTCTGGGCGAGGAATGTCAACTGACATCTCCGAACGGCTGGTTTTCGTTAATTCAATGGAGGGTGTCAAATCTCCGTTATTTTTGCAAATATGTCTCAAACGATACGAGATATGAAAAAAAAAAAAACATAACGGAACTAAGTAATAGAGAATTTTCTCCTCTGCCAATCAGGTTATTCAATTTTCGTGTCAGATGAACTGTTCGTTTGCAATTAGAATTATATTACAAATGGATTTTTTTGTATTACTACCGTATTTTTTGTCCGAAAAATTTGAAAAAGGGAGGTTCTGGTCTCTGGAGGCGTACAATCATGTATGTAAAATTTGGTGCTGATCAGTTGAACGGTTCGTCTTAAAAACAGGGAAACGTTACGGACAGACATATGGACGGACAGACAGGCAGACAGACAGACATCCCAAAATCGCCGTTATTTTTGCAAATATCTTTGAAACGCTACGAGACATGAAGAAAAAAGAACCCATAAGAGAGCAAAGTTGTAGAGAATTTTCTTCTCTACAAATTCGGTTATTCAATTTTGGTGTCAGATGAATAGTTAAGCCGTTATTATCATTTAAATTTCGAGCTGTCAAAAGACTATCGCAAAGGCTAAATTTTAGTGTTACTACCGTAACTTAAAGTGGACCAAAAGAATCATATTTTTCACCATTTCTACATGCAATCCGCAATCACCGGTGCGTTCAGCATGGAAAAAAGCCTTCTTTTGCTAACTTTTTCATAGTACTGTAGCCACAATTTGGCAGCCAAATTGCTAGATGGTGCTTACTTCATAAAATTCTGTAACTTATCCAGTGACGTGATTATCGTGGGCAAGTTGGGAAAATCTTCAGTAGCTTGCACGTTGTTTAATTTTGCAGTATGTAATGTTTGCAGGTTTGCAGAGGTAGTTTGATCAATGTCCAGATTCTGCGTGAAATGAACTCCAAGGTGAAGCTGAGTGATAAAATGAGCTCTTCAGGAGCGAGCAAATAAATGTCCAGTTAGCATTTTGTCGATGCTGTTAGGGGAGTACATAATGGACCATAACCCTCCAAGTCCACTTCCACCCACGATGAATCCAATTGCGAAGAAGCGGCCGCACAATGGCTACACACACACATTATGTCACTATTCTAGTAAAGCGTAAGCTGCTGTTGATAAAGTGTGGGAAAATTGTGTTACAGAACGTGAGTCTAACTAGTGAACAGTTATACCTTTCGGTACACAAATTCAGATAACTCCCTTCTTATTAATGGTAGGAAAAACATATTGGTATTACTTTATAGTTCTAAGAATGTGCTACATGATTAATGAAAAGAAATCGTCAATTTATTCTATAATTACCCAGTTATTCATCGAGAAACCCCAAAAAATGTTTGAAAAAATAATATTTTCTCCTTTTCGATTAATATAACTCAGAAGAAATATTATATATACGCTATATACTGCTACATAAAAGTTTTCAGCCCTTCCTCTGTAATTTGGTGTAAAAATGACCTTTTTATGTTAATTCTGTGGGAATTTATAGCCTTTCAAAACCTGCAGCACAAATTCGTAGGTTGGCCATATTGCTGACGTCATAACCGTGATACCACAGCTCGGATCTTCGGGGACTTTTATGGTCGAGTCGAAATACGATGATCCCTGGTGCTTGCACTAATCGTCTTTGAGCGCCGGCTGTGGCAGCAGACAATTGGAGTAAGTCAAACGCGAACGTCGTTCTGCGCATGTGCGTGTCCGGCTGTGCTGTGCACTTTTGCCAATTCTATCACACAACAGCGACCGTTAGCTATACTGTCCGGCAGCGAACTAACAAGTTGGCAACATTGTTGCATTCCGTTTCCGCGGCCGGGGCGGTCTCCCAGCCCAGTAAGCGGTACCAGGGATCATCGTGTTGCGGCCCGACTATAGTACGTTAACTAGGCCATCAAACTGAGACCATTGCAAAAGGTTTCATCTCTCCCCTATTTTTTCCTGTTTAAAGGTCCTGGACTAACTCGTATTAGTTCATATTTCGTACACTAGATGCTGAAGCAGCCGACGTTTATAGTGCATCACACTTGTACCTGAGCTGCAAATTCGTAATTCTTTGAGATCGTTTACAGTAAAAATGATGAGAAACATGTCACGAAAGTGAACTTCTTGTTGTTTAACTAGGAGAAAATGGTTTTCAAATTGTTACCCGCGATGACAACATTAATTGCGAGCCAGAAAGTGTTTCTTAGTGACGAATCAGGTGACAATTTTCTTTTTAGTTTAACAGTTTTGGGTCAAATGTGAAACGTAGAATACGTCAACTATACAGTAGTTTCTCTAATTCGTGTAATTTTTGTGAAGATTTTTCAGTAGGTGAAAGACTACAATTAGACGTAGTTTTTGTGACAGCCGTCTGATGCACGCTTCGTAACACCTGCAGCTACACGACGTTCCTCTCCATTGAAATATGACAGTTGGTCGAATCTGTTAGTTCTCCGACAGAACACACATCACGTCTCTTGTGTCTCTGTTCACTTTCAGTGATTCGTTAGTACGTAGTAATTAGGTGTAATGAACAAAGACACTTCATGAGTTGAAATGTTTGTAAAGCCTATGGCAATTAACTGCGGGGTCATCAGTCCCTAAACTTACAAACTACTTATGAACTAGCTTATACTAAAGACGATACAAACATCCATGCCCGAGGGGGGATTCGAACCCACGACCGTAGCGTCCGTGCAGTCTGTGACTGGCGCGCCGCAGACCGCTCGGTCAGTGCGGCCGGCCTGAAGTATATGAAAGGAACTGATTATCATTATGTTCGCGTGCTCGGTCCGTACTGACATGATGGGCGAATTTTGTTTTAGCGGATTTCGGACACTGTACTATTTTCAAAAGTACAGACGAGTTTTACATTGTAGGGGACTAGATTCTACATCGCCATATAAAGCGTCTTTCACCTAGTTCTTGCTTCTGTGCCTTTCGTGTACTTATTGTAATTTTTATAGCTACTTGGCAAGTATCAAAATGAATATCTTCAAGAAAGTGACGTGCTAACATTAACAATTTATATATGGATATATTATTTATTTGTAGCTACGTATTCAATTTATCATACTAATAGGTTACCGCCAAAATATGTTAGTATAATAATAATAATAATTTATTGTGGCTCGTTGGCCTGATATACAGGCTTATCGTTTTTGTGAAACTGAGGTATGAAACTAAGCAGGCTCTACTCAAATATTTGATTAACTGGTACTGGACGCATTCAGACATTACTTTTATATAGCAGTAGTATTATGAAATAGTGGTGAAGTATTGCAAGATTCTAATTAAGAGTGGAAGTTTGTACGTGAATGAATTGTTAAAGATTTACTTCTGTGCCTAAAAGTATAAGTAACCACCGTAAACCAACACTTGTCATTCATAACATTATTCTGTTACTTCCGAACATCCTTTACGGCAGAGAGATTTCCGAATTATATTTTTGATAGTTGGTACAATTTATAACGCCGCAAAAGCTCGTAAATATAAGGTATTTTGAATGTGCTGCCGCGAGGGAGTAGCCGAGCTGTTTGGAGCGCCACGTTACGGATCGCGCGGCCTCCCGGGTCGGAGGTTCGAATCCTACCCCTGGCATGAATGTGTGTGTTGTCCTTAGGCTTAGTTTAACTTAGTTTAAGTAAAGACATTGAAGATAAAGGTGAAGCAATGAATTAAAATTTGTGATGCGGCCGTGAATGGAACCCGGACGTCCATGCTTACTAGGCAGACGTCTTGCCACTATACCACCGCACTACTAGCGATTTGGGCGCCACGAAATAATCTAAGTACGACTTACCTCCATGTCACAAACTTTAATTCAGCTTCTGTGTTGCATAGAATATTGCCACTACTGCCAAGTCTCTGCATGCAGCGGAATAGCGCCTCGGCAATGGACATGTTGGAACAATCCTTCCTTTAACCTTAGGATAAATATCAGTGTAAATAGATATTCACAAACTTTAAGGTTTGCCGAGGTACTATTTCGCTGCGTGGAGAGACTTGGCAGTAGTGGCAATATTCTATGTAACACAGAAGATGAATTAAAGTTTGTGACGTGGAGGGCATTAATCGCTAGTGGTGCAGTCGTCTAGTGGTAAGACGTCTGCCTAGTAAGCATAGAGGTCCGAGTTCGATTCCAGGCCGCATGACAAATTCTGATTCATTGCTCCACCTTTATATTCAATGTCTCTGACATGTTCGAGACGAAAAACCCTCTCAGGGTTACTGAATTTCTATTTACATTGAAATTTATTAAGTAGTTTGTAAGCCACGGACTAATAACGACGCAGTTGAGTCCGATAGATTTACCAACATTTGAACATGTTTTTTGAATTTGCTGATTCACTCCAAATACACATTCATCACTCCATCGTTTCGCGGTATGTTTATAGACCCAGCCGCTTGGCATGAGGTTGCAGAAATTCACTGGGCGTTTCGTGACTCTTATGTCCGACTCTGACGGAACCAACATTCCACTACTGGCTGCTTGCCGGCCGCGGTGGCCGCGGGGACTGAGGCGCTCCAGTCACGGTCTGCACGGCCACTACGGTCGGGGGTTCGAATCCCCCCTCGGGCATGGATATTTGTGCCGTCCTTAGTTGTAAGTAGTTCATAAGTAGTTTGTAAGTTTAGGGACTGATGACCTCGTAGTTAAGTCCCATAGACTCTACAAACATTTGAACATTTTGAACTTGCTGCTTACGGTAAAACGGAGCTTCCGTGCAGCCAGATACACACGTTAGATTCGTGTTGAAGCGGTTACAGTACACGGAGCGCAGGCTGTGTTTTGTGCGGCACACGTCTCCGTTATGATGCGCCACTCAGAGGAGCCGCGGAATCCGCAAAAAGCAGTCCATAAATCCCTGTCGCCGACAGACAATCATTTGTTACGTGTGTGTGTGTTTGTACCGTGGCGTCAGCGGCCGAGAGGCGGCACTTCAAGGAAGGAAGTGCGCGTTGTGTAGGAAAAGCAACGGACCTGAGGCAACTGCGGTTTCCCTTTATGATAATGTGCAGCTATTGACGACCTGAAGCAATTCAGGACTAGCGGCGCAGAGCTATACCACAGTCTAACAAAGGCAGTCGCAACACTCCCACTGATCTTTGTTATACAACGCTCCAAGCGCCCGGCAAGCTACGTTTCTGAATACGGTATTGCACGAGTGTAAATCAGTGCTTCAGTCGGGCCGGTACGGAGCGGTACGGCGTACTTCTTAAAATTCAAACTCGCAATTAGCGTACCAGCTAAAATTATTAAACCTGTACAAAATATACCAACTATATGTCGTCGAATGGATTTTGAAAAGAAAAACTGGAAAGTTTTAGGTTCGTTCGAGTTGCGATCATAACTGTCGAAGCATTCAAATTTCACTTTCGCACAATTGCGTAATTTAGAAGCTGATACCTCTGGTGTATTAAAGCAACTTAAATCACTTAACAAAAGTAAGTCCCCCGGCCCCAATTGTATTCCAATTACGGTTGCTTTCAGAGTATGCTGATGCAATAGCTCCATATCATATGGAGCAATGGAATCTGACTGGAGGTCAAATGTTCCAATTAGCCAATGGAGAGTTCGGACTAGTCTGAACCGAGACGGAGGAAATGCTTCTTACCGGCTCCAAAGCGTTTAAGAACCTTGCACCAAAGAGATAAGGCATTACATACGCAAAGTCTTTTGTATGCAATATCGTCGCCTATTCGTCGTTGAAAGCAAGTGGCGAAATTCCGGCAATTCTTTAAAAAAATTAAGGGACAGTACGTAGCAACATTTTTACTTAATTTCCATTGATTTAATCATGAAACACTGCACGAGTTACATGTGCTTTCATGCTTAACACGACACATTTTGTCAACGACTCACTGTCAAGATAAAATATTTACCGTAAATATTATGTTTACTTAACCGTCGTTTTTGCACTGCAATCAGTTTAAGATTATAAAATACTGTGTCGTAGCACTAGTGCGAACTTCAGAATATGAAAGAGTGTCTTTCAGTCAACATTGACAAAAGTTTATAATCTATTCTTAAATGGCCTCGTTTTTTAAAGTTTCAATAGATTCTACTTACCATAGACTAAAGCAAAACTAATTTTTGTAGCAATAAATTGGTCTCTTGATTTTCTAAAAAATGTCCATTTCTCTCGTTTCATGTGGAATAAGTAGAGTACCACCTAATTTTTTTTCCGCCGAGCAGAGTACAGCGTAAAACGTTTTCCAACTAAAGCGCTGCTGTAAATATATTGTTTTTATAGATTTTAACGTTCCTTCATAATATGGAACGTATGTAGTGCCATAAAAATCAATAATAACTAAAAAAATAATTCGACATTTGCCTTTCTTAGTTTTCCTACGATCCCTGGCATGGTATGCAATGATACTAGTGGTAAAACGCAATAAATACCTTCACTACGCGAATTGCTTGACACAGCCTTCCGAAATGCCTTCAAGAAAGAAGACGAAGAAAATACTCCAGAATTCGTATGAAGAACAGCTGCCAGCATGCTTAATTTAGAAGTTGATACCCCAGGTGTATTAAAGCAACTTCAGTGACTAAACAAAAATAAGTTTCACGGTCCCGATTGGATACGAATTAGTTTCCTTTCAGAGTATGCTGATGGAATAGCTCCATACCCAGCTATCATGTACAACAGCTCGCTCAGCGAAAGTTCCGCATCCCAAAGACTGGAAAGTTGGACGGGTTATGCCAATATTTATGAAAGGCATTAGAGTGATCCGCAAAATTACTGGCGTATATCACTGTCGTCGGTTTGCAGCAGAATGTTAGAACATATAGTTTCCTCAAATATTATGAACTGCCTCGAAGACAACGACCTATTGACCCATAATCAACACGGATTCAGAAAGTATCACTCTTTTGAAACACAGCTAGCTTTTTCCTCACATGATGTGATGAGTGCTATAAACCAGGGAACTGCGTGCTTATGGATTACCGCCACAATTATGCGATTGAATACGTGATTTCCTGTCAGACAGGACACAGTACGTTGTAACTGACGGAGAGTCATAGAGTGGAAGTGAAGTGACATCTGGTGTTCCCCAGGGAAGTGTTATAGGGCCCCTACTGTTCCTTATTTTTCTAAACGATTTAGGTTACAATTTGAGTAGCTCTCTTTGGTTGTTCGCGGATGATGCTGTCACTTATCGGTTTGTAAAGTCACCAGAAGATCAAAAACAACTGCAAAATGATTTAGATATCTGCATGGTGCTAAAAATGGCAATTGACCCTTAATAATGAAAACTGTGAAGTCATCCATATGACCACTAAAAGAAACCCGTTAAACTTCATTTACACGATAAATGAGTTAAAACTACAGGCCGTAACTTCAACTGAGTACCTAGGAGTAACAATTACGAAAAACGTAAATTGGAAAGAACACACAGAAAATATTGTAGGGAAAGCGAACCAAAGACTATCATTGGCAGAACACCTAGAAGATGCAACAGTTCTAGTAAGGAAAATGCGTACAGTACACTTGTGCATCGTATTTTGGAGTATTGCTGCACATTGTGGAATCCCCACCAAGTGGGACTGACAGACGATTTAGAGAAAGTTCAGAGAAGGATAGGTCGTTTTCTACTATCGCGATGTAGGGGAGGGAGTGTCACGGAAATAAGTAACGAGTTGGGGTGGAAATCATTAAAATAATGGCGTTATTTGTTGCGACAAGATCTATTTCCGAAATTTCTTTCACCAACTTTCTCTTCCGAATGCGAACATATTTTGTTAGCACCCACCAACACAGGAAGACATGATAAAAAAATAAATAAATAAAAAATAAAATAAGAGAAGTCAGATCGAAAACGGAATGATTTAGATGTTCCTTTTTCCCGCGAGCTATTGGCGAATGGAACTGTAGAGAAACATCATAAAAGCGGTTCGATGAACCCTCTGCCATTCACTTCACTGTGACTTGCAGAGTATTTATGTAGACGTAAATACATTACGGATAGTTTATTTGCAATTATCTTGTAAACTGCAAGTTTTTATTGAAGAATTTCAATTCGTTAATTGTAAAATGCGGGGACATAGAAAATTTTGAGACCTTCGCCACGTATCATTGTGGAGAACGCTGATTTCGGCATGGTTGTGGCTCCATAAGCAAGGTACAAATCTTGCGGACAGGCTTCGACGTGTCGTGTCTTCAAAAACCCGTCGGAGCTCCCGGGTGGGTGCGGTTGCTCTAGGGGTAATGCTTGTCCATTGCAAGTTGGTCACATTGGTCTCTATGAGACTACGAGAGTAGCTCCGGCGTCCCAGAAACAAATGAAACTGGTCCCAATCTTCCTGTTCCGACGAAGGTTTTCGGGTTGTTTTCCTTGGTTGCAAGCCGCAATGCGGAACTGGTAAGCCCCTCCCACTTACAATTAATTTCACAATTATTCTAGTTATTTTTAATGAGTCCGCTCAGGATGCTACAACACATGCAATAATAAAGGAATCGTTGGGCGACACTACTGCTAGGATCAGACATCGCAGTACATTCTCAGAGAGTTTCGAATAAAAACTGGAGTCCGACAAAGGGATGGACTGTCACTGGATGAAGTAGTGAGACAATGGAGGCAACTAAATAGTAATATGGAGATCAAAGGTGTACAAATAGGGTATAAGGTCAAACATAATGCAATTGTGGACTGCCTGGCATTCGCAGATGACATGGGAATGTTAAATGAAATAGAAGAAGAGGCATAGACAGCACTAAAAATCTAGCTGACGTAGCAGAAAAGGTTGGACTATTGCATATAATAAGACCAAGACATTGAACACTGGGTCCGACTGGAAGATTGATGGCCAAGTAGTTGAGAAAGTCGAAAGTTTTCGTTATTTGGCAGAGAAGATAACTGCTGGAATACAGAGAAGCAGTAGCGCAGCAGACAAGGCAAAGCTCTTGCAGAAGCTCCGATACGCAGTGAAAACAACATATGGCAAGAAAAATCTGTCGCGGACTGCCAGATTACGACACTACACTGCAACTGTAAGAAATGCTGCACTGTATGCATCAAAAACGACCACACTCGGTAAGAGAGCTTGTATACAGTTGGAGAAGGAGGAGCGGAAAATTTTGACACATATATGACAAAAAAAAAAAAAAAAAAAAAGATATCTGGATACACAGAAGACGAGAAGAACTGTACGAAAATTTTGAACCTATATCGAGCGAGATACGGAAATTGAGGTTACGATTTGTTGGGCAAATCATGAGGATGGACGATGAGACGTTAATTAAGAAGATATGGGATGCAGCATGTCATCCGGGAAACAACTGGATGAAGTAATTCAGAGAGGACTGGAAGGCTGTAGGAATAAAAGAAAGGAATCTGCAGGCACTGGTGCAGGACAGGGAGAAGTATAAACGGTTGGTGGACGGTCACAGGTGGCCGGACACCAAACTCAAAGTTATCATAACAAAAGAAGAAAGAAACAGAAGAAGCGAGACAATGAAGAGGTATTGGGAAGAAAGAAGAAGCGCTAAACAAGCCACACGTGATCCTGAAGGGTCCTAACGAAGCAAAAGAAGAAGTTATCTTCAATCTTTAAATTTTAATAGGAATGCAAGGTCGAAGCACTAAAGGCGTGAAGCATCCACCCGGAAGAACGGAGATTAATTTCCTGTTAGGAAAGACGATAGCTGTTTGGAAAGAGATTTGCACTTCCGCAGCTGCGTACTGCCCCGAGATTTACTTAGCCTACCACAGAAATAAGTCTCAGTCTGAGTGTAAGGTTAATGACAGTGCCATGTCACATTGAATAGATAGAAACAAAAAGGTAGTTTTATTATTCAAAAGGGAAATAAAAACAGAACGAGGGATTTATGAAAGGAGCGGATGCATTTCAATTGTATCACGTGTTTGCTTATACCAAGTACCAGTATTACCCACTAGAAAAACATATGAGAGTGGAATCTTGTTTTCATTTGTAATGTGATTACCATTCTAGAAAATCATAGTTACTAGTACTGAAAGTAAAAGAAAAAATCGCTTATCGATATCAGCTTCCATAGTATTTTTACTTCTGCTCAACTTTCCACAATTAAGAGGAAAAATAAATAATTCAAAGAGAGTACATAATGCCACAAAAATATACTCTTTCAGTTCCCCTCGTAAAAAGAAAAAAAAATATTATTTCAATATATTTTGTGGAACTTCCATAAAGTACGTTTGGGGGACAGAGAGATTTTTCTCTAGCTAACAGTGACAGGTTCACATACTTTTTATACTCTGATTTGAAGTTTGATGTGATTCGTTAATCGACGTAACTGACTGAAATACGTTTGGTGGTTCAGCAGTGTTTTGAAAGCGTAATTTAAATTCGCACAGTGGTGCGGTACAATGTGATGTTTAAACAAAGAGAGCAGCAAGCTGTAAATATGTAGCTTACGTGTAGCCGCATGAAAACGATTTAAACATCTAGCAAATTGATTAAGTATCTGAATCTATCAAGCTCGCATCTACTTATGCATCAATATTTAAGCTGCTCTTTCGTAAGCAGCACTGCTATAGGCCTATAAATCAGATAATATTATGATATAGGAGACACAAAACTAAGGAATAAAAACTCTCTAAATATGTGGGACCGTTCATACGGTTTGTACTTCCAACATTTAAATTACTTGCATTTACATATAAAAGCCATTCTGTTTATTTTCATTCTAGTAACATGTAAAAAGTGTGCTATTTACTTTTAGTCGATTGTTCTGAATCTCTGCGCGTTTTCTGCCGGTAGCAAAGCCGCTGAGATTACGAAGAATTACTAAGCCGAGAAAGTCTACGAAAATACTTTGGTCAACATCTAAACTATGCCTTTCCGCTATTAGAATAATCAGCGATATTACTATGATGGCATGACTATTCTGTGAGTTCAGACAATAGCAAATCAGATCTTTTTAAAGTGTAAAGAACAAATATCAGGATACGGCGCATACAATAATTAACCATAATTGCATCACTGTCATAGCATGTTAACTGTCTGTTGCACAGTCACGTAGATAATGCGATGATAGTTATATTCACCCCCATGAATCACAGACATTGCCGAGGTGGGGTGGCTTGCGTACCTCAACGATACAGATAGCCCTACCGTAGGTGCAACCACAGCGGAGGGGTATCTGTGGAAAGGCAAGACATTCGTGTGGTTCCTGAAGAGGGGTAGTAACTTTTTCAGTAGTTTCAGGGGCAACAGTCTGGATGATTGACTGAGCTGCCCTTGTAACGTCAGCTAATATGGCTTTGCCATGCAGTGACTTCGAACTGCTGAAAGCAAGGGGAAACTACAGAATTTACTTTGCCCGAGGTCATGCAGCTCTGCTGTGTGAATATATGATGATGGCATCCGATCGGGTAAAGTATTCCGGAGGTAAAATAGTCCCCCATTCGGATCTCCGGGCGGGGACTACTCAGGAGGATGTGGTCATCAGGAAAGACAGCACTGGCATTCTACGGATCGGAGCGTGGAATGTTAGATCCCTTAATCGGGTAGGGAGATTAGAAAACTCAAAAAGGGAAATGGATAGGTTGAAGTTAGATATAGAGGGGATGAGTGAACTTCGATGGAAAGAGGAACAGGATTTCTGGTGAGGTTAGTACAGGACTATAAATACAAAATCAGTTTGGGGTATTACAGGTGTAGGTCTGATAATGAATAAGAAAATGGGTACGCGGGTAAACTACTATGAGCAGCGCAGTGATCTCATTATCGTAGTCAAGAGAGTTACGAAGCCAACACGACAACAATAGTACAGGTTTACAGGCCAACTAGCTCTGCCATGATGAGGAGAGATCGAAGAAATATATGAGAAGGTAAAGGAAATTATTCAGACAATTAAGCGAGAGGAAAACCTAATTGTGATGGGAGGGTGGAATTAGGTAGTCGAAAAAGAAAGGGAAGGAAAAATAGTAGGTGAATATGGACTGGGCAAAAGGATTGAAAGTGGAAGCCACCTGGTAGAATTTTGCACGGAACATAATTTAATCATAACAAACACCTGGTTTAAGAATCACGAAGGAAAGTTGTATACGTGGAAGCGACCAGGTGACACCCGAAGGTACCAGATAGATGTTATAATACAGGTTTTAAACTGTAAGACACCAGGGGCAGATATAGACTCTGACCGTATCAATTCAAGTATAACTTCAGAACCCCTGAGACGGTTTTTCGTCTCGAATATCTCAGAGACATTCAAGATAAAGATGAAGCAATGAATAAAAATTTGTGATGCGGCCGAGAATCGAACCTGGACCTCCATGCTTACTAGGCAGACCTCTTACTGTAGGTTGAAACTGAAAAAAACTGCAGAAAGATAGGCAAACAGGGAGACGGGATCTGGATAAATTAAAGAACCTAAAGTTCGTTAGAATTTCAGAGGTAACTTTTAGACAACAATTGACAGAAATGGAGGGAAAAAAACAGTAGATGAGGAATGGGTAGCATTGAAAGATGAAATAGTGAAGGCAGCAGAGGAGGCCGGCCGCGGTGGCCGAGGGGACTGATGCGCTTCAGTCACGGTCTGCACGGCCACTACGGTCGGGGGTTCGAATCCCCCCTCGGGCATGGATATTTGTGCCGTCCTAGTTCGTAAGTAGTTCCTACGTAGTTTGTAAGTTTAGGGACTGATGACCCCGTAGTTAAGTCCTATAAGATTTACAAACATTTGAAACATTTGATTTTGCAGCAGAGGACGTAATAGGTAGAAAGGCAAGACCTGTTTTGGTCTGGGTAGCCCCTGGCTAATCCGCTTGTCATTGTCCGCCGAGTACGCGAGTTGTGCGGTATGCCTACGATCAGGGAAACTGCTGTCGGGGTAAGTGGACGGAACTACACGTAGCCGCCACCAATTTCCAAGAAAATTGTAGGGTAACTGAATATTCAACGAGTGGAGACGGCGGTAGCACAGCTAGCATAGGATATGTAGCACCGTGAATGCGGTAACCGCAGACATATGAGAAAAGTGGGTTCAGCTTCACCCACATGTCTGTCCAGGATGCTGTGCAGAGGCCCTTCGACATTTGTGAAAGCTACAATAGCTGGATACTAACGCTGCTGTAACGGTAAATACGGGACAGCAACAGACATGGACGCGCAGGTGGTGTACGGCGACTTGCGTACATTTAGCGAAAAGGTCAGAAATAGCGGGAGGCGATCATATTGAACCTGGGTAACTACAAGTATCCCTGACAATAAGGTCACTTCAGACAAAAATAAAAGTTATCATCACTTTTTATCCACACCTTGTATATGAAAACTCTGATTAATTGAAGACTTCGATCCCGAACGTAACTGTAAAAGGAACTCCATGGGGATATCTGCATGCCTGCATGAAACACGTTGACCAGATTTCCAAAATAAAAAGAGGACACATATGTTGCCTTTACCTGCAGCATTAACGCATACATAAATACACAGAAGTGTAGTGAACAAAGCGAGTGTTTCTCCCGCTCCAGGGGGCACCCTGTACACGGCAAAAAAAGCCTGACTCTGAGGAGCGTGCAGATAAATGGCGTCAACAGACGCAGGGGAGAGACGCCATTACAACGAAATGGACACAGTAGCGTGTATGCAGAGAAAGCCCTTGTCTGCAGATACCAGAGAAATTATCTAAAAATGAAAAAAAAAAGAAAAAAAAAAAAGAAAAACAAACAAGATAAACCGTGGACCCCTGCAGATGGGAAGAAGACAAGCAAATCCCTGCAGTGCACATGGGCGTGAGTGCGAGAGAGCCTGCCTTGCCTCGTAGATAAAGTGGTTCCACCAAAACAATGTTTGTTACCACGGAGGAAGATCCTGATAAATGGCATACGAAACAAGCCTATCACAGACAGATGCTACAAAGAACTGTTTTTTAGAGCCAAGAAGGAATGCATATGATAAAGACAACACGCTTCAAACGTGGAAAAGACGCCAGTTCGCAAGTCTCATTTCGGCCCACAGAAAATTTCCGCCTGGGGACTGAGAGGCGTGGTCGTGAAAACGGCTGTTGAATGACATTGCAAAACCAACCCACCAACCAGAGAGCCAAAGAGGTGAAAAATTCGAGGAGGAGCTGTAGCTGGAGAGGGAAGAGGACTTGGTGAGTAAACCGCCGAAGAAGACACTGGGTTCTCCGCCGGAGAAGCGGGAAGACTTGCAGGCAGCTCCGGCCCTCGCAGACGCAGAGCACATTGACTGACGCCTTCGCCGCGCCCTACATCTGCAGAGCCGGGGAGCGCCGAGCAGTCGCTTGCTATGCTGCCTCGACCACCGCCATCGCCCACGCACCGGCAACCGCACTGCGCCTGGCGCCCACGTCAATTTGGTGAGATGGGAAATTACCTACCCCATCCCCGTTCCTATCTGAGTCGTGACCGCCGGCCGCGGTGGCCGAGGGGACTCAGGCGCTTCTACATCTACATCTACATCTACATACTCCGCAATTCACCGTAAGGTGCGTGGCGGAGGGTACACTGTACCACTACTAGGCATTTCCTTTCCTATTCCACTCCCAAATTGAATGAGGAAAAAAAGAATGCCTATATGCCTCCGTACGAGCCCTAATATCTCTTATCTTGTCTTTCTGATCTTTACGCGAAATGTAAGTAGGCGGCAGCACGATCGTACTACACTCAGCTTCAAATTCAGTCCCTCTAAATTTACTTAACAGCAATTCACGAAAAGAACGTCGTCTTTCTTCCAGCGATCCCCAATTGAGTCGCCGGAGCATTTCCGTGACACTCGCGCATTGGTCGAACCTACCGGTAACAAATCTAGCTGCTCGCCTCTGAAGCGCCTCTATGTCTTCCTTCAAACCGATCTGCTGCGGGTCCCAAATACTTGAGCAATACTCAAGACGTGGTCGTACAAGCGTTTTATACGCGGTCTCCTTTACAGGTGAAGTACATCTTCCCAAAATTCTCCCAATAAACCGAAGTCGGCTGTCTGCCTTACTCACAACTGTCCTTACATGGTCGTTCCATTTCATATCGCTCTGCAATGTTACGCCTAGATATTTGAACGACGCGACCCCATCAAGAAGCTCACTACTGATGCTGTATTCGAACATTATAGGATTGTTTTTTCTACTCATGCGCATCACCTTACATTTTTCTACATTGAGAGCTAGCTGCCATTCTTCGCACCAACTAGAAATTTTATCTAAGTCAACCTGTATGCTATTACAGTCAGTTACAGACGACACCCTCCCATACACCACAGCATCATCAGCAAACAGCTGCAAATTACAACTTACTCTGTCCATCAGATGATTTATATAGATAGAAAATAATAGCGGTACTATCACACTCCCCTGGGGCACGCCTGACGATACACTCGTCTCTGATGAACACTCGCCGTCGAGAACAACGTACTGCGTTCTATTACTTAGGAAGTCTTCCAGCCAGTCACAAATATGTGCTCGTATCTTCGTTAGCAGTCTGCAGTGTGGCACCGTGTCGAACGCCTTTTTGAAGTCGAGAAAAACACAATCCGCCTGTTGCCCTTCGTCCATGGCTCGCAAGATGTCATGTGAGAAAAGGGCAAGCGGGGGTTTCACATGAACGATGTTTCCTAAACCCGTGCTGATTCATGGAAAGAAGCTTTTCCGTTTCAAGGAAATTTACTATATTCGAACTGAGAATATGCTCCAAAATTCTACATGAAACCGATGTCAACGATATTGGCCTGTAATTGTATGGGTCAGTTCTCTTTCCTTTCTTATACACGGGAGTCACCTGCGCTTTTTTCCAATCACTAGGAACTTTGTGCTGAATTAAAGATTTGCTTCAGTCACGGTCTGCACGGCCACTACGGTCGGGGTTCTAATCCCCCTCGGGCATGGATATTTGTGCCGTCTGTAGTCTTAGTTAGTTCATAAGTAGTTTGTAAGTTTAGGGACTGATGATCCCGTAGTTAAGTCCCACAAATTCTACAAACATTTGAACATTTGAATTTGAGTCGTGACCACACCCAGTCAAATCAGCCCAGAGATATTGTTTTGTAAGTCGTGTTATAAATAAAACTAAATTTCATGTTGTAATCCTCTGTGCAATGTATTGTGTTCCCATATCACTCCCTTGAATCAAATTTCCCTACCAGTCTAGTTTCATAATTTCGCATTATATTTTTATTTTACTGCAGTGGGGGGGGGGGGGGTTATACATGGAGAGGTTTGATTTACCACAAAGAGTAGACTACGGTAATTCCTTTGGCACATAACTTTTTTGTCTTAGAGGGTATTTAACTTCAAATATGAGTTTCGGCATAAGACGTTTTTTATTTCAAGGTATTTGTTGAAAGTATAGCCATGTAACGTGTAATAAAAGCATTCCAGACACGAAGAGTATGAGAGCTTTGGAAATGCAGTACTGCAGAAGAATGGCAGAGCTCAGACGAATAGATCGCAAAAGTAGTGAGATGGTATTCGACCATAATTGCGAGAAAAGAAATTTAAGGCGAAACTTGACTGAAAGAGAGACTCGTTCGATACTACTCATCTTAAAAGCGTCATAGGCTCGTTAGTTTTCAAATATAAAGAAGTATGAGAGATGGAGATAAAGTTCATTGGTTTGTAAAAACTGTTCCATAGGATATGTATCGAACCCGGACCCACGTAACCCAAGGATCAAAGCAGGACTGAGCCGGGTTTTATTTCACTTGCACATAATTGATGGACAGTTTCCACAGAATTTATTTACTTTGAAACAAGTAGTAATAATCGATAATCCTTTTTACACAGACAACTACAAATAGAATTTTCAGATTAAATTACCCATTTACAGTTTTAAGGTAAACTTCCGAAGGCCTGATTAAAAAAATCACATTTAGTGAAGGATTAGTTTAAATAAGTTTATAATTAAAAAAACGACAGTTTGGCTGATTTTAATGAAGCAACGCCTAATGGCCTATCTTTAAAACAAAATCAGTTTAAAACAAATCCAAAGCCTCAAGGGCAAGTTTTATCAACAAGTTAATAAAATTTAAATGCCAGAAGAGATAATAATTTAAACAAATCAAAACGCTTGATAGGCTACCTTGCTTTTTCAGTTTTAAACAAATCCATCACCAGAAGGGCGAGTTTTAACGACACATCAATAATTATTCAATGTCTGAAAGGCTAAAATTTTAACAGACCAACACGCCTCACGGGTTAACTCAAAATATTCTTAAAATCCTGAAAACAAGCAATGCCTGGAGAATGACATTTAAAAAAATTGAAATAAAAAAAGGGTTTATTACAAAAACCGGACACTTCCAAAGTAATGATTTGCCAGGAATCAAGGAAAACTTTCCACCGGTTAGTTTACAGTAAGAAGATTAGATTACATTAATATTTGTTCCGTAGATCATGAATACGACACTTCTTAATCATTTGGAACATCTCAGGTTAATGAACGGTGTCTGTAGAGGACGTTGCATTACACAAAATATTACATGACACAATTTTTTATTATATATATATATATATATATATATATATAGAATGTGATCAAAGACTTTTGTGGCAGCATAATTTACCCCTTTCTGTACCAAACTCAGATTTAGCCCTACATAGTGAAGGTCATTCTTTCTCCTGGTGTTATAGCTGTGCACACTGCTATTACTTTTGAACTGGGTTGGATTAATAACAACAAATTTCATAAGTGAATATATATACTGTGACGTTCCTGTAAGTATACCTAAATCCTTAAATATATGTCTGCAGGATGATCGTGGGTGGGTTCCAGCAATTATTTTGATTACACGCTTTTGTGCAGTGAAAACTTTTTTACTCAATGGTGAATTACCCCAGAATCTGATGCCATACGAAAACAGTGAAATGCATCCAAACGACATTCAGGGCTTGTTTAATAGGAACCTTTTCCGTCAATGTTCTCTTTTAAGTTTACAGCCTATAGTTTATTTCTCAGGAGCGTTTTTTCTTTGTACTTGCCCAGTTTTTGTAGAAAATTGAGAAATATTGTAATATTTGACACTTTACACATTTATTGAATTTTCGCAAAGCTGTCAGTGAGTATCTAACAATGAACAAAATACATAGTTGTTTTAGATTTCAGAAATTACTGCAACCAGTCGCCTTTTTTATTCTCAATGAAGATTTATTAAACCATGACCGGTTTCAAGCTGCCTAGCAGCTCATCATCAGATGGTATATATACATTTAGTGCAAATTACATTTGTATCTGTGGCAGGGCAGAAAACGAGAAAAAGTAAACACTAATTGTGGTATGTTACACTGATTAATTACAATATAAGTTCGTCTTCAAGATGTTACTTACTTGTTACGAACTTATACTGTAATTAATCAGTGTAACATACCACAATTAGTGATTACTTTTTCTCGTTTTCTGCCCTGCCACAGATACAAATGTAATTTGCACTAAATGTATATATATCATCTGATGATGACTGCTAGGCAGCTTGTAACCGGTCATGGTTTAATAAATCTTCATTGGGAAGAAAAAAGGCGACTGGTTGCAGTAATTTCTGAAACCTATTTCAAGATACAGTCACAGGTTCCAACACATAATGGATAAAAATTTTACATAGTTGTTTTATTTACAACAAACTTGAAACGGGGGTAATGGTTCCCATTATTAGTTGTTATTCGTCATCGCACCCATCAACTTGCAACTCTTCCTCTTCATTACACTCTTCGTCTGGGGTAGTATAAAGGCTTTGTTTTCTTATTCCAGAAATTGCATCAAATTGTAAAGATCCCTTGCTTTAGCTGGTTGAATACCTGGATTGCTCTTGTAAAGATGATTATCCATAGTACTATATTCAGTAGTACTACTCTTGTTAGAAGTGATATGTCTATTCTATGGGCCAAAGTGAGAGTTCCACAATCAGAGACAAAACCTGTCTTCCGCAACAATGCTGATCATTCGTAGCTGCTGCAGTTTGGGTGTTTCCAAACTGAAAGCCTCTGTAGCATGTTTAATGTGTATGAAGTCGTCAAGTTTCATTATTTTAACTGGAATGAATGAGGCGGTGTACGTGCTTTAACAATTTTCTAGTCCCAAGTCCGGGAATTTCTGCAATCGTTGTCTTCCGGTTCTGATGGCCTATCAATGAGTAACCTTGATCATTATGTCCTCTAACTTAAAACAAATATGTGATCCTTTTGTAGATTTTAAGATGTTCACTAGAGTGTACAAAAACTGAACCATAATTTTTGTTTTGGCCAGGACACCCACCACTAATCAGAACAAGCTCATATGTATGGGTTTTCCTGAAACAAATTCAACCGGAATACAAATGTCGTGACAGAAGATGAAGGCAGTGTTAGCTCAAAAAGTCCGTTTTTGGAATTGTCCGGTTTTTGTAATATATCATTATTAATTAAATTCGATAGGAATGTTAATAATGGAGGATAGATAACAACTCACCATAAAGAGGCTCGCTGAGCTACTGACAAACACCAAAATAGATAATCACATAAACACAATTTAAATTTTTGGCCACGGCCTTCATCAGAAAAAGAAACATATACATTTACGTAATCACTCAGACAACTATACACACATAACCATCATGCCCGGTCACTCCAGCGCCACCTTATTATTAAGATAAATATAACGCTTGAAGGGCTGGTGTTTAGAAGATAATCCTCAAAACAAGAAACTTTGGATATATTTTAAATAACACACACAAGATATAAAATAATAAATGTTTCAAAAAGTAAACATTCGAGCTAACTGCCTTATAACGGGTCCCCCGACTTCCAGAAGGTTTTACCTGAATAGATGCCATTATTTCGCACCATTTTTCATTTCGTTCAGACATCACCACGGTCAGTAACCACATCTGGCTCGTTAACCGCTAGATTACGAGCAGTTACGCCGCACGAGAGCTAGAACAGACTAACAAATTCGATTACCAGAAAATACTGACCAGTTGCAATAATGATAAATTACCAAAAAATCACGAAACATAAACTGCAACAGTGTAGACTCCATGTTAAAGAACTTGTACCAGGAAAAATAATTTAAACGAGGTTCGTTGTAAAAAAAAAAAAAAAAAAAAAAAAAAAAATAAATATATAAATGAAAAACTACTTTAGAAAGACTAAGGTGCAGAGAAATACTTATGAATGCTACTCTTCATTGAGCACTTCATATCAAAACATAGCATTTCCAATACCTTGATCAGAAGAAGTATGGACTGAACCATCACTCCGTTGAACAACCTTTGAGAATGCGGAAGGACACACGCTTTGGTGAAGATTGTCAGACGCATAATAGCACTTATTCTCACCGTAGCAAAACAATGTTGATTCTGCTGATACAGAAGAACGAGATGATTAACTGGTTCGTGACTTAATCACTACATCTCACACAGACAGAGCCATCACCACAGTCTTCCGAATACATCAAGGCATCTTGGCCAGTCATTCCGTTTCTCGGTATGGCTGAAACTTGCACTTCCCGTACCGCAACAACACTCCTTCGCAGACAGCGACGTAGCGGCCACTCGCTGTTTACTGCACACCATGCGGAGCGTGTCATCTCTCTCGCTGTAAGGGGACCTGGAAGTAAAAATGACAGAAAATCGAAATAAAATTTTAACTCCATCTAAAAGACAAATCTCTCCCGTTTCCGAAAAATGCATGGTTTATTTACTTTGAAATGGTTATTATTGAATTAAAAGCTTTTTGATCAAATATCTGTACACTGGCCACGCTGATGCTTCGGGCAAGCAATATCGCCATAAAACATTCCATGCCTCCCACAGTCATGGAAACAATAAAGACAATATAAAGCGACCATGCAGATAAAAATTACTTAGCAAATGTCTACAAGGCCGCACACATAGTCCTAATGAGTTTCAAAGCTGCGTGTGGCAACGAGTACCGGAAAAAAGTGTTTCTTGGATGCACTCAAAATGGGTGTGATGTATGCTGTTATCTATTTCAATGATGTTGTAATTAGTAGGTCAAAAGTAATGGACAAATTAGGCATCCAACCAGGAAATAATATGATAGCTGCTCTGACTGCCATTGATTGTCAGCGACTAGTTGAAGTTGAAAGGGCTGCGGAACCCACCACTAATGAGTCCAGAGTAAGGAAAAGACTCCTGAAAAAGTCTGAAGAGGATAAAGAAGCAGCTGGCCAGCAAGATTTAGCCACTGGAGTATTGTGAAGAGGGATACCGTGAGTCAAAAAGACTGTGAACATTCTGTTCTCATTTTCTCGAAACTACATTTTCAGGACATCAGTTACATATATCTTCATAATGGTTCTAGCTATGTCCACGAAATTTCTCCGAAATGAAGAATGGGGCAGTATGCTTGTATTATGCCTAATGCAGGGTGTCTCACGAAAGACGCCTGCGGATCGCGCGGTACGGCTGCCGGCCACCGCCACCGCATCCGCCGGCCACGGCAGCGCCCAACTTTCGGACTCTGTTATGCCGTGGGCGCATACCATTGCCATCTGAGTAACGTAAGCTTACCTTTATTTACAGCATATGTTAAAAATGATGTCCCTCTATGGAAAGAGCAGACTGACATTTTTTGAACACATTTGGGAACACTTGACGAATTTCGACTGCCGAAATCTGGGAAATGACTAGTCGAATCTCTTTTCACGAAACAATAAATTCTGACAGGTATGTGAACAATATCCTGCATTCATTTTTTCAAGAACTTTGGCCCAACGAAAAGCTGTTCGGTTATTTCATACTGCACAATGAAGACCACACATTGCCAATGCTTCTATGGCAGCAATACTAAGTGTTTTTGATGGTAGGATAATTGACTGGCCTCCTCGTCCTCCAGATCTAAATCCCCGTGACTTTCATCTTTGGAGAATGTTAAAAGACAAGCAAACCCCATACACTCGAAGAGTTGGAAGACAGGATTCGACTAGTCATTTCCCAGATTTCGGCAGCCGGAATTCGTCGAGTGCTCACAAATGTGTTGAAGAGATGTCAGGCCGCTCTTTCCATAGAGGGACACAATTTTGAACATCTACTGTATATAGAGTCCTAGAATCGGGCGCTCCCGTGGCCAGCGGATGCGGTGGCGGCGGCCGGGAGCCACACCGTGCGATCTGCGGATGCCTGGCAGGCGTCTTTCGTGAGACACCCTGTACATTGCATATATGGTCTATGCTTGTCATGCTGTATATACGTTTAACGGTAATTTTTAGACAAAATATTAATGAAGTGTAATAAGGTTTTTTTTTCTGTTTCCTTAGATATACTTCAAACTACAAAACCAGGGGCATAATGTATTCCTACGAATGTTGACAACGGCCTACCACAGTCTAAATGCTATTATACTGACGATGAATCAGAAAATGGCTCCAGAATTCTAACGTGTATTATAAAAACATCTATTAGGCAAAATATTGTAGTCTTAAACTACACAAGATAAAATAAATTTCCTATAACAGCTTGACTTCATGTCATTCGGTGTTAGTACAAAATAGCAACTCCCCCAGCATTGTATATCAAGAGTAATGTGCACCGAAATCAAGGTATGAAAATGCAGCCCGTTCACATCCAGATCCCCTTAAGCACACATCCGCTAGCCACGCCCTCCACAGACTCTTGTGATTGGCTCACTAGACTCTCTGCCAGAGATAATGAGTCGACCAAAACCTAGACGATCGCTGATGGAGATAATCGACCCGGCTCATAAGTTGTTGTAGTCATCGTTCCCTAAGACGTAGAAGCTGTTTAAACTGACGTATGCTAAGAACAACACACACACACACACACACACACACATACACACACACACACACAGACAAACACACACTCAAGCCCAGTTGAGACTTGTACCTCCAACGGGAAGTGGCATGCAATCTGTAGTATGGCCTTGCGGCAATGGCCAAGAACAGTCAGAGGTTCGAGTCCTTCATCGGGCATGAGTGTGTGTGTGTTGTCCTTAGGTTAGTTAACGTTAGTTTAATTAGTTTGTAGATCTAGGGACTGATGACCAAGGTAGTTCGGTATCATAAATTGACAAACATTTCAACATTTGAATCCGTAGAATGGCGCCTTAGACCACGCGGCCACTCTCGCACGTCGAGAGGTAAAGGCTGTAATGGTAGACCACTAGAGGAGTAATCAGGTTGAGATGAGTGTAGGTTGCTTTAGTTATTTGGAGATGAAGAGGCTTGCACAGGTCAGAGTAGCGTGGAGAACTGCAGACTCGTTGTACTGAAGACCACAACATTGATATGCTGCGCACTTTGTTTGTAGCAACATACGAGTTATTTCACATTCACATTGCAAAAGGGCAGACAAAGTAAGCGACTTCCTTCTTTGCCCAGATAACTATTACAAATTCAATGAATCTCTAAATTGGAATGACACTTCCTGCCCTACCGCTGTTTCCGTTCGGAACTACGTATCAAGCGCTTTATTAATTGTAGAATCTCAACAGAACAACTGAAAAAGTTAAGAATCGTTCAAAGCAAGTACTTCAAGGCAAGAGACAATATGAAATAAAATTAACCATACGCTAAAGTTCGCAGTTTCATTGCATGCAGCATTGAAAAATGAAGTATGTGGTGGTTACATATAAGGTAATTATCTCGAAACATTGCGCAAAATAAATTAATAACTGTATCGGTATACACAACATGAAGTGGCGTAATAAAATATTTGCGGAGAGAAAGCCACAGAGAAACAAACAACAAACACAGCCGCTCTCTGTCGCAATGTCAGCAAGCCACTGTTTCCATGCTATGTTTGCGGCGTAAACTGTTTTTTGCTATTATGCAACATTCGGGTGTTTGTTTGTTTAATTTTTATATTACAGCAGCGGTAAGTCATTGATTACACTTTTTTTATCACAAAGGAATTCTCCATACTAAACGAAAATGTATGGTTTTCATAATTGTACAATATGTCCAAGTACTACTATTTCTTGAAAAATATCAATCACGTAAACTATTTGAGAGAGAGAGACAGCAAATATTATTAGCGCCAACTGAATTTGCTGTAGTCCTGTACATGTACAGATAAGCACTGTCCTAGTGACATTTCTGGCTGCTTAGGGCAGTCATGTTTCTGACTGTTCTCCGCACGCAACATATGGCGTAACCCTACAAAAACAAGTCGACTAATGCCATGTGAGAGGCAGAACGCGAAGTCATGAGAAGGGGGGGGGGGGGAGATTATCAGGACACTTGCCATTTTGCACATTCCCCAAATTCAATCTGCGAAGCCGGGGTACACCATAAAGTTGCAAGACTGAAGGCTCCAGCGCGCTGATTTGTTTATATGTTGTTGTGAAAGGACAGATTTGACACACGCATTGCACTCTGCTATAAATACCTTACACGGGGAGAAAGAATAAAAAAAAAAAAAAAAAAAAAAAAAGGAAAAAAAAATCTTCTGTTATAGAGCACTGAAATAATTCATTGGGTGACGGGTGGCAATTTGTATTGCACCAGCATTGGAATCCGCTCTGAGCCAGTGGTCGCCTTAACCTCTTGGGTATCCGGAGAACGCCCCCCGTCCGGCCAACATCACAAGTCGCTCGTTACAGGAGTAATGTCCCTATCGTCAACAGTCTTTATGCCACCTTCCGGATTCCCGAATGAGGTCAAATGATTTTTCCGCATCTGCCATGAAGAAATGAGCCCTGACGCCATCTTCGCGTAACTAAATATAAGCTCGATCCCTTGCGGAAATCCAGTATAGGCTGCGATCAAGAGGAATCAAATGGGCAGGGGGCACTACCATCGTAGTGAGCTGTAAGTTGAGAATTTGGGATGGAAGGGAAGCATACCTGCTTGGGACCGCCGGTCGCCGTGGCTGGGCTCGCTCGGCCAGAGGGCTGAACGCGCTCTATAACAAAAGAAGTGAGCCAAGAAATCAACGATGAACCACGAACAATAACGAGCAAACGTCTGCAACGGATCGAACAACAACAGAAGAAAAAAATGGTTAAGGCAACCGCTGGCCCGAAACGGGAATTTAGGGTACGAATCGGGATCCAGCATAAATTTTCAACTTCGTCGTTGAATTTATTTTGACGCCCCGAAAAGTTCGAAAGGTTTTAAATTTCGAATACATTTATGTATTGAAGTGGAATTTAACCTCTTAAATTTCTATTTCGAAGTAGAAATAAGTATTTAATTCAGAATAACGTTTATTTTAAGACGTCAGTAACTTAGAGAGTTTTGGAGGTGATATACATCAGAGACGATAAAATGTAAGATATCACATTCACTGAATGATGCCGCCGTCAGTTGGCAATCGACAATAATAGCCCGAACTATAAAGTAAATAGCCAATTGATAGAGTAGACGAAAAAAAATCATTTAAACAATTATTGGTAATAAGCCTTGTCAAATGTATATGTGTGATTTAAAATATAAAACTAGTAAACAATAAAGGTTAATACTAACTGGTCAAACCCAAAGGAGAAAAGGAATTATACGAGTGAGCTTATACCACATCACAAAAAGTCTAGAAAACCATTATTATTCTATGGAAAGTGGTTAAATGAAGATTTACAGGAATACTGAAACGTTTCATGGATAAAGCTAACAAAATCCCCTTTCAAAATGTTCAAATGTTCAAATGTTTGTAGAGTCTATGGGACTTAACTACGGGTTCATCAGTCCCTAAACTTACAAACTACTTATGAACTAGCTACAACTAAGGACGGCACAAATATCCATGCCCGAGGGGGGACCTTAGTGGCCGTGCAGACCGTGACTGAGGCGCCTCAGTCCCCTCGGCCACCGCGGCCGGCCCCCTTTCAAACAAACTGCTTATACACTATGTGATGAAAAGTATCCGGAAACCTGGCGGAAAATGACTTACCAGTTCGTGGCGCCTTACATCCATAATGTTAGAATTCAGTGAGGTGTTGGCCAACCATCAGCGTTGATGACAGCTTTCACTCTTGCAGGCATACGTTCAGTCAGTTGCCGGAACGTTTGTTGGAGAATGGCAGTCCATTCTTCACGGGGTGCTGCACTGAGGAGAGGTGCCTATGTAAGTCGGTGAGGCCTGGCACTTAGTCGGCGTTCCAAAACGTCCCAAAAGTGTTCTATAGGATTCAAGTCAGGAATTTGTGCACACCAGTCCATTACAGGGATGTTATTGTCGTGTAACCACTCCGCCACAGGCCGTGGGTTGTGAACAGGTGAAGTTTAGTAATCCCTCCTGAAAATGATCTGATCTTAATGGACATTTAATAAGTATCTGAGCCATTGTTTGTAAGTCCGCTCCACAGTCACGGGATTGATCACTGCCTTTTCCCATTTGAATTTCCAGTAGATGCACCGATCAACACCAGCACGGAAGCAGTTGGTCAAAGACCATTACCTCCTGGGAAAGTTCACTGCTTGAAGCTCCTTCGAGGAATCGTGTATCCAGATGTCGGTGTGTCCATTAAACGAATTGCAAGTTCTTGCCTTGCATGAATACCTAAAGTCGAAATTCTATTACTTGTATTTATCTAGAATTTCCGGAAAAGCTGACAGCATCATCATCTTCGGTGGCATGACGAATCTTTTCAAGGTTGTTAATATCAAATTAAAATGATATATTACTCCAAATTATCGTAAACACGTTTATTATAATTCGCCATAGTACATAATTATCGTTCAAAAATTATGGCATCCATCTTGTCTCTCCAGTGGTAGTCACGTTCTCTACCTTCATAGAAAATATAATCCAATAATGACTCACATATAGGAGCAACACGTGAATTACGTGCTTTCCCGTTTAAGTTAAAGTGACAATTTTCCTAATTAGCATCTAACAATTGATTCTATACAACGTACCAAAGTACGACTACAATCACTGACTTTAAAACGAAATATTTACATTCAAAATAATTCTTTTATGTATAAATACTGATAAGAGCGAAACTAAGTATGTAGCGACTTATTGAATATTTGTCTGCATATTGTAAACAAAATAAATATTTTACTTGGGGAAATAGACATTTTGTGTAGCTCATGACCCTGTATCTAGTATTGTGTGTATGTAAACTAAACTTAGAGGAATTTATAAAATTTACATTTTTTACGCCGAAATGACAGGTGTTTTGTTAATCACGACTTCTAAATTGACCTAGTGAATAATGCTTTCAACATATATGGATTTTAATGATATGTTAGTACTGACATATTTTACACTTTGAAATTTGATTTGTTTTATCTAATATTAGTAATGAAAGTACAAAAATGCATTATACATTAATTTTCAAAAAGTTTACGAAGTTTTGAAATTATTGAGATGTGAAATAAAATTTTGATAATCGTTTTTATAAGTTGTCCAAGCGTAGTGACAGTTGTAAACATTATTTATAGACAAAATGTTTCGTTTATAACAGATTTCAAATATGATATCCAGTAGTTCAATACTGGTTTCTTGTACTTATGTATTGATAAAATAATGATATTACGTTTCATGTTAGTTATCTTCCTAATATCTTTATTTATTACTTCATAACTTGTAATAATGAAAGCTGATTATCAAATACCTCATAATAAGCACTAACTAGTTTAAATTATACTATATTTTGATTCCTCGATTTTCATAGTAATATACGACCTTAAGTGTCCCAATGTCATTGCCGACCTCCTGTAAATGATACCTCGTTTCTGAACCGAAACTACTGTAAGGAAAGAAAATATTTGTTGGGGATAATGGGTGAAAGGCGTTTATTTTATTTAAGAAAAGTGTGAGTAGAGGTATATATATATATATATATATATATATATATATATATATATATATATATATATATATATATATAAATTTTGATTTACGTGTTATTAACTGTGGTGGCTGTTGTTGTAATGTTTGAGCAACATAACAAACCTGACCTTAATTTCGTGGTTGGTTACGTTAAACTCGTGATTAATGCAAGTGGTGTAGTTAAATTTTGAAAATATTTAGCAAGACAATTAGTGTAATTAACAAATACTATGGCCCTATCTGACAAACTTTTCCAAAGATAACTCACCTTTCCTTTCCTTACAAATCTCCTACTGAGACTGTACACACAGATAGCAGAAATTAACTTACTCAGTCTGTGCAATGCGTACGACACAATTAGTACGCTAATGGTAATGATAATTTAGAAAATTATGAATAGTAGGATTTTTAACGTCAAGTGATTGGCAAGTGGCTGCAGTCCAACCACTAAAGTCAGTATCTGGTAAAATTAATTCACTCAAGCAAATAGGAAATTTAAGTAAATCAGTCTTAATTAATGCTATGCATACGACATTAGTACGAGTTTGGTTCTTTATATGATAGATGTGGTGGTGGCTATTATTGTTGAACTCAGTGCAAAACGAAATAGAAAAATTATTCATTCATTAAACTGTCTGTTATCTTCTACCATCAATTTTAGCAAAATTGTATCAACTGAAATTATTATCACAGTCCCTAATAATTAATGACACTCACTTGATTGTAAAATTGTGTAGTAATATTATTCATGCATTATTGAGGATTTTCATACTAATCATGTGTGGTTAATTAGTTGTTCAAATAAGATAGCAAAACTACTATCTAATGTTCCTGTATTTAAACAAAATTTAAACATGCATTCACAGTAAATTACAACCAATAGCATTTAACTTATCTTATCAGTCCAGCGACGTGGTACTCTGCAGTCATATAAATGATACATAAATTTATACAGAAAATCATTTTGATGGTGGCTCCTCCTTTGGCAGCTTGCTAGCAGTTCGCCATGATGCTTCGCGAATCGCGTAATTAACCGCGACCGTTAGCGTCCGCGATGACGCTACCGCGTTTCGGACGTCTGGGACGGTTACTGAACACGTAACGAATTTCTACCTCAGCAGAACGAACGAATAAATGTTTCATTAAAATCAATTCTTACTTCAATTATGTTCACTGGTTTCACATAAACTTTCATATCATTGCGCTTATAACAAATTAGAACTTTCACTTTGTTTTAACTTTATTACTTATATTGTTTGAGCACTCCGCGGACCGCGTACGAACGTCTGATCTACGTCTCGGGGCGGCAGATACTGCTGCTTGCCTGCTCTCCCACAGGTGAGCGCTGCTATACCATAAAGTCTCTGACCTGAGGAACCATATCGATAACTGTTTACAGAGAAATATTTTACATTGACAAATTAAACATAACAAGTAATCACAGTCATATAGAAAACATACAAAGTACAAATAAAATAATATATACATAAACAATTACAATGCAGATAATAAATAAGTGACAGAAAATGTTCACAGTTAAGTTACCTACCTACATTGTGCATCACGATAATTAATTAAGTCACATAAGAAGTTAATTACTACATATTCACTAGAAACAGGCTCAAACGAATAAAATGTTTCGAAATGAAGCTCATTCCTCGTTATAATGTAAGGCTTACCTTAAGGGTAACCTTACACTAAAAATTAGTTTCACACAATTTAACTGTGTTCATTAATGAATGACATGTATAAAAATCGTAAAAATCAGTGTTAAAAATGTTTGGAATTAAGACACTTCAACCAGAAATCAAATCTGGCATATTATTATTATTAGTGTATTTGCAAATAGAACCTTCTACATACGCAGTACATTCATGATTTGCCCTCCTCCTACTTCCTCATTTTCTCTCTGTGGACTTTCTTCGGTTCAGTAGGTTCCTCATGTCTTCGAAACTTTATTCTCTTACTTCAGTATCAACCTTTCGAACATATCAGCTGTTTCTGTCCGATTTTTCCCTACATCCTTTTTCACTTTTTGTGTCCATAGTATGCTCTACAGCCTTTCAGTGCATGTCACGATGTTTTTTTTTTTAACATGGCCGTACAATTTTAGAGTTAGTTTGCCGCAAGACTGGATAGAGTCTGTCGACGGCCCCTGCTTCTTTGGGACCAACGATTTTTCTCGTGATCTTTAATTCTTCTTTTTTGGATTTTCTCCAAATCATCTTTTCTGTTCTGCTCGGGTACATAACTTCAGATTTGATCAAACTGCCAAATGTTTTTAAACCTATTGGACCAAACTGCTATGGCATCAGTCCCTAGGCTTTCAAACTACTTAAACTAAACTAATCTAAGAACACACACACCCATGGCCCATGGAGGATTCGAAACTTCGACGGCGACCAACCTCGCGCTTCGCAGCAAGGCGCCTTAGAGCGCTCGGCCACTCCACCGTGGCTTAGGTTAGATCATTGTATTGAAATGTCTGTGTGCGTAGACCTGCACTTCCTTTTGTAATTAACTCGTTGTCTCCCTTTGTACTCTCTTGATTATCTGTTCAAATGTTTGTACAACTTATGGGACTTAACTACGGGGTCATCAGTCCCTAAGCTTACAAACTACCTATGAACTAGCTACTACTAAGGACGGCACAAATATCCATGCCCGGTGAGGGATTAAAACTCCCGACCGTAATGACCGTGCAGAACGTGACTGGCGCGCCTCAGACCGCTCGGCCATTGTGGCCGGCCCGTGATTATGTTTAGCCTGACTCTGTGCATTTTCTTCTCACTCTGTTAAGTTCAGGATTTCATCCACGGCGGAGTGGCCGCGCGTTGCAAGGCGCCTAGCTACTGACCGCGCCGCTACTCGCCGTCGGAGGTTCGAGTATTTGTTGTCCTTAGTATAAGTTAGTTTAAGTAGTTTGTAAGCCTAGGGACTGATGACCAGTATAGTTAAGTTCCATAGATTTACAAAAATTTGAATATTTTCAGGATGTCACAGATGTATCTGAAGTGAGGAAACCATCTCATCTGTCCATATTTCACTTTTAATTTCTTAATGTATATTTTTATATTTGAAGTTAATCGCAATTTGCGATCAGATGGCTTCTCTGTACTATGTTTAGATTGAATACCAAATTGCAGCGAATGAAAATTTGTGCCCGGCCGGGATTCGAACCCGGGATCTCCTACTTACTAGGCAGACTGGTTGACCACTCCGCCTCCGAGGACACAGTGACCAGCCCGACTGCAAAGGACTCTTCCATGCACGTCTCCCGCCACCGAAATCTCCATTCGCCACGCTGTCTCATTCCTATTTTTATATTTATTTGAATGTTATTTTTTGTGGTTATTGAGAATACTGATTTCAAACAGTATCCGAATATAAAAAGTGACGTAATGTTAATGTTTCAGTTTTGATCTCGTTATATAGAATGATTTGTCGGTTTTTACTTACCTTTTCTGTTGAGTCGGTATTGGAAGCAGTGTCCCTGTTATATACAGTATATGTGCGTTTGTCTCAGCAGCAAGTCTTACCTGCAAAACAAAATAATAATGATTAATTCAGTAAGGAACACAGTCCATGCGACAAATGACAGTAGAAGCATAGGTAGATAGTATGTACAAAAACACAATGTAAAAAAAACATTGAACAACATAATGGAAGAACAAATACGTCTACTTGCTGTAGCGTGGTACCTCCAGACAAAAAGAGCACCAGTTTGGAAAAAAAATAAAATAAAAATAAAACAGTTCCAAATATCCTTGGACAGATGTTGGCGAGTGGTGCTGACGAAAGAAGCACGAGTCAGGTGTGTACAGGAACGAATGTTGGGACTGCAATGCCTGTTACGTGGAACATACAGGTAGGCTTGCTGCCCACCTGCATGAGCATGGGCATGCGCCGCCATATTTTACAACGGTTGCCAGGCTGCTGCATAAGAGAGAGTGATGAGCAAATTTATGGATCTCCAGAAGGAGATGGAAATCTTTAGTCAGCTGGCATGCATGTACTCATACATCAGCCAAGTTTAGTACCAGTTTGGCGGCCTCCTACCTCGTGGCAGGAAAGTTGAACACCTAGGATGAACGTAATATTAGGCAAAAAATATTACATTATTTCTTTTATTCTCCACTATGAGAAGTGTGAAACATTTTTAAATATGTATACCCTAGATTTTTACCTAATAGTTCAGTCCAAATCTTAATATATTTCTGTCCATAATAGCTATACCATTGGTAAAAACATTCTAATCAGCTGTTTCTCATTATGATGCCTTTACTAAAACTCGAATGTAAACGATTTATTGTTTACATCAACTGGAAAAGTTTAAGTAACCATAAATAAATTAATATCTAAAATAATATTCTGAAATCCATTTACGTACTATACACATTTACAACATACCTGTTTATTGAAGTTTAGTAGTATCTCATGATGCAATCGTCATTGGCATATGATGCAAATAAGCAAATATTATAAATAAAAATAGGCCAACAAAACTTATTATCTCACTAGAACCATTAGAATGCACTGGCAACATCATTGCTCTTACAGATGCAATTAATGCTAAACACACGAGTAATTACCAAATAAGTAAATATAACGGTACTTTTTAAATCCATGTAAATGCTGATCACAAACAAACAAAACGTGTTTGGTAGTCTATCGGACTCAACTACTTGGTTATTAGTCGGTAGCTTACGAACTACTTAAACTAAGTTAGACTAACCTAAGGACAATACAAACACCCATGCTCGAGGGGGGGACTCGAACGTCCGACGGCGAACGGCCGCGAGCACCGTAGCACGGCGCCTCAGTGCGCACGGCTAATATGCCGCGTCCGAAATGAAATAGCTACACCAAAATACACTCATTGAAAAAACGCACCATTTGATAGCACACACAAACTTGACTGAAATGTCACGCAAAGTGTCAAAACATTTCTGTTGGGTAAACAAAACGGCTTCAATTACCCAAATCAAAATACATGTCAGCAACACATTTCGAAATATATTTACGACTACTCAAGACAACACACACCGAATTAAAATACAAAACGAAATACTTAAGCTATAAACTTTGTTTACTTGAATATCTCCTTATGTTCGACAACCGTTAAAAATATAACGTAATGTAAACACTATTTTGTATTGAGAGTGAAAGTGGAGTGTAAAACTGGGTTTGACATTACTGACGCTGTCGGCTTGGATGTGGAGAGGACAGACGCTCTTGTCATGTATTCATAACTTGTTATAGAAAATAAGGTACAGAAGAGATTAAAGAGAAGTGTTTTATTTCAAGAAAAATATCCACAGTAGATAGACTTCCTGGAAATTTACGAAAAGGTTTAAATCTAGCAAAACTTCACAACTCAAGGCCGAGAATAAAAGCAAGAATATGCAGAGCAACGACAAAGAAGGAATCACCAAAACAAGATGAGTATCTATTAATATGCTTTTATAGTTTCACTTTTATTTATTTTTGTGGGTCCTTCTTCCACAAGTCAGCAACATAAACTTTCGACTTGCCCAAATCTACGTGTATGTAGAAGACAAGTGGGGAGTAGATTGGCAGATAAAGAAGAGGAACGCCGAAAGTGGAGCGGGCTCTTTCAGGTCCGGCCCATGAAGAGTCGCGATTCTGTTCAGCCAATTACCAGACATACATATAGTGGAGTAAAGGAGGATCACAAATGGGAATAAATGGGAGGGGTTTACCAGTCCCGGTATATGCCTTAAAACCATGGGAAACCTCGCGAAAACCTTGATAGAATCTGGGGAATTGGGACCAAATTAGTTTTTGGGATGTTGTACTTTAAAGTAATTAATTATTCATATTTACCTGCATAAATAAAGCATCTATGCACCAAAACTTCACGTATATTGACACATATAAAACTTTTCAAAAATAACACATATTATACAAATAAACGAATGATCTGCGCCAAAACAAAACTAAGCACATACATTGGCAATAAATATTATTCTCGGGTTTTCTGCCGGATCAGAATGCCATCTTATCGCAAAGTTTCGGCGGTCTAAACGGCCGCTATCCTCAGGTGTGTGAGTTATTTCACCAACCTCTCGAACTAAGTTAAATTCGCGAGAGGCGCCCCCTTTATACGCTGCGGAAGGCCAACAGCGCGTTCGCGAATATCGACGGTATGCCCCTCTATCATACAGAACCCCAGTGGTGGAAGTCGGTGTAAACGATGAATCGCTATTGAGTACTGTTAACTGCTCGTCGAGTGACAGACCGTTTTTTTCATCTGTAATCACACCGGGTTCCACATTTTGCTTAAGACCAGCCCCTTGTTACTATTTGTAATATCGTCCGAGAGCTGAATTTTAATAGATTCTTTCATTAAACAGTCCCATTATCGAGACGCAGATGCAACGATTTGTGTTTCATTATAAAACATTTATGTTCCTCGGAAAGACAGTGCTCGACCACCATAGATTTATCTGGTGTGTATCGATGGTGCTCGGTACATCGATATTGTATAGTTTCGATTGTCTGACCGATTTAAACTTTCCCACAATGACAAGGGATTTTGTATATGTTACAGCCAAAGCCCGAAGAGCGGCCAGATCGCGAACTGGCCGGCCACTTCGCACTTTGGCCGGATGGATTGGCCAGAATTGAATGAAGCGACGCATATCCGACTTTGGCCAGCCAGTTCGCGACTTGGCCGGAGGTTCCTGCCCAGAACGCGATATGACTGCACACATGACGGGGAATCCCCGTCTAAATCGCACTGGGTGCTGTGATGTGGCTGGCAACAATGTACGGTAGTCACCAAATATCTCACTCTCAGTGTTAACTGTGTCGTGTACGTGGTAGCTGCTGCCTTTCGGAGAAGGTCGTCTTTCTTTTCTTCCTCACAATTTGGATTAATTGTGAGTACTGTTACGTTTTGTGACATTTTTCTTTCCCGTATTAGTGCATTTTTCAGAAGATTTTTTATTGTTATTTGCCCCCACTTTGACATAAATCAGTAATCGAACATACCGGTATTAATTATTTGCTTCTAACTAGGAGACCACATGGGTATCGGATTTTAGAATCTTTTGATATTTATGTACGTGAAGTTCAGAACTCAAATAACAATCCGCCAAAGCCATTCGACGCAATTCTCAAAAAATTCTCGAGAAAATTAACTTGGAAGTTCTGCCAGTACATGCACGTACTAATAATTAAACGTTCAATAGTATGTGTATGTCTAGCTTTAGTGGTAGCGCTGTGGCCTTACACCCTAGAGGTAGGGGGTTCGAATCCCGCCGTGGTAGGTTTTTTTTTTCGTTGTGTTCGAATACTTACACAGTTTTAATATCTAATTGTGACTTTTATGAAAAATGCACGTATTTTGTTTGTTAGAAGTTTTCTACTATGTATAAAAGGTTGTTAGTAATGATGTTACACTCCAGGAAACGTAACAAGTTACATTTTTTACGGTATTGGCTTCACTATTAGTCGAAGACGGTTGTCTTTGATTGTTCATTAGTGGAAAGCTACGACGATGCAAAACTGTGCCTACCGTATCGAACGTGATACTAGTGATAGAGAAGATTCTATCAAACTTCATTCAATCATCATCACCTACTGTGTTCTCCAATCTTTGGTGAAATGATCACATATGCGTGATTCACTTATAAATTGTGCAATTCAAGAGGAATCTTCATGAACGTAAATTAAGTTTGCTTTCCAGTTGACATATCAAAGAAAAAGTGCGACTGTAAATATACGACCATGTGCTAGATGTCGTGAAAATTGTTTTCCATGTTTTTATAACGCTTATCACCCTGGCATGTCTGACACCACATCGAAATGTTTTTATTTTTTTATTTTTCAGTATTGCTACAAATATGGAATTTGCTATGTTTCTTGTGTTTCCTTTTTTCAAAATTTAATAATTATGGAGAACCTTTTATAAAAAAATATAAAATTATGAATAAACGAAAATACGCTCGTTGTTTATAAAATTACCATTAGGTTTTAAAATGTTGTAAGTATTCGAATATATAACCTATCACAGCGGGATTCGAACCGCCGACTCTACCTTTGTGAAACCAGAATGCTACCACTTTTTTATGATACAACAATCTTTATTTAATTTTTAATTTTATTTAATAAAAAATTGTATCTACAATAATTTACGTCTACCACTCATTTTATTGAGCTACACCGACAGATGCTGCAATTTCTTTTGTTGTTGGTACTTACTTGTACTTGCAAACTTCAAATTGATTTTCTCGAGAATTTTGAGAGTTTTTATTGAAGTTCTGAACTACACGTACCATAAATATGAAAAAATTCTAAAATCCGATACCCATGTGGTCTCCTTGTAAGAACTAGGGTGCTCCCTTGTAAGGGCATTCGATTTCAATTGTTCGTATGACTCTTCGGCAGGTTGACCCATGGCTACGTCACACGGGGACGATATTCACGATGAAGGTGGGATACTTGCTGATGCGGAAATGATATTTGATGTGAAAAGCAGGTTACCTGACACTTTGCATACGCTGCTGCAAGAAAAAGCAAATAATAGCGGAATAATCACCAGAGATAGATACTGTTCTTTTATAGAGGACGTTAAACTAGCCAAAGCAAAGCAAAGAAAAGAAAGTATTCACTATCGTCGACTATGAAAGTGCGATGTTATTGAAGTTGATGGAAAAAAAACTTATTGCATCAGTGAGAGGAAACAATAGTGCTATTTTCTATTATGTCCATACCGAAGAACTGTTCAAAATACTGCACGAAACTCACTTAAAAGTAGGACATGTAGGTCGCACACGGATGGAGAAGGAACTGCACTTAAAGTACAAAAATATCACCAAAGAGGTCATTACTTTGTATCTTCGCTTATGCAATCCGTGTCTGATTAAATTATCTAATCCAAGGAAAGGTTTAGCTTTCAGAACTCTAATATTTAAAGAATTTAATTCAAGATGCCAGGTAGATCTGATAGACATGCAAAGTAGCCCTGATGGGGACTACAATTCATACTCAATGATCAAGATCACATAACTAAATATATACTATTACGACCTCTGAAAAGAAGAAGTCGCTTACATTTGCTTGACATCTTTACCACTTTAGATGCTCCAAGTTGGCTACAGCGAGGTAATGGTAGAGAGTTTTCGAACAAAGTTATAAATGAGCTGGGTAACATGTGGCCCGAACTGAAATTGGTACATGGAAAACCCAGACATAGTCAAAGCCAAGGTTCTATCGAACGGGCCAACCAGGGTGTACAGAATATGCTAATGACATGGAAGCAGACAAATAACTCAGCGCATTGGTCCGAGAGTCTTCGATTCATGCAATTCATGAAAAAGCGTTCTTTTCATCATGGAAATCAGCAGTCCCCATACGAGGCAATGTTTGGCTGTAAAGCAAAAGTGGCGCTGAGTACTTCACACCTGCCTAAAGAAATTATTGATAACAGTGACAGAGGAAGACCTTGAGAAAGTTGAAAGAGAAATGGACGACGCTATAAATTTAGGGACTACTCCCAACAATGAAACTGACACCGTGGAGATCTAACCATCGGGAGGTCAAGATCAGTTATACGAAAATAAAAAGCCGAAAATATACTGTGTGGTTTGTGAAGAAGAGTGTGGTGCAGCTCATTGTGGTATATTATGCGGCAAAAGTGTCCATGCAATATGTGGAAGAAGTAATGAAGCAGATGAAGGATATAGAGGAAAAGTTATTTGCAAACTATGTTATAACAAGCAAGAAATCAGGAAGAAGAGGGAGGGAGTTCACCACAATTTGCAAGCACAAGGTTCTAAGATACTTAAAAATTCAGACGCAAAATTCGCTCCTGCAAAAGTTGGAGACAGTGTTCGCATCCATATACAAGATGTTGACAGAGGTCGCGGAGATCCCTAAAAGCGTTCTTGCCGTTGTGATGAACGCCGAAGGCACTTTCTACAAGTTGGGAACAGAGCATGGTGTCCTGAAGCAACTATATTCAAGAAACGAGTTCTCTATTCTGCCCAAAGAAGAAAAATCATTGCGAACCATATCGTCCTTACAGTCACTGACCAGTGGCCAAGGATACAATCGATGCAATTGCTTTTCTAAATGCGCCACAAATCGTTGCAAATGCAGAAATAAGAAAGTATTGTGTAATTCGAAATGTCATAAAAGCTTAACTTGTAATAAATGAATACCGGCAGTATTAAAAATATTTATAATGTGACGGATTGTATACTTTTTATTACTGAGATTGACAAAGAAATTGCATAAAGCTTGAAATTATATTCGTTCAGACCAACTTTATTCATCTCCCGATTCTGGCCGATCGCTTTACGCCACTTCGCGAACTGGCCGGCTAAATTCCGAAATCAGAAGAAGATCGGACATTGGCGGGCCAACTGAAGGCGATATTGGACACTTCGCCACTTGGCCGGCCAGTTCCCGATTTGGCCGATTTCGGGCTTTGGCTGCAACATATACGCTGGTCCTCCTCAGTCCTCAATCATCCTTCACTGAACCCAAGAACGCTCTAATCTTGGATGTAGAACGAAAAATGCAGTTGATATGGTATAGTTTTAAAAGCTTGCCTATTTTTGAAGATATGCTTCAAGTAAAAGGTAGGAAAACGACAATTTACGTGTAAGGGTTTCCGCGATGGTTCACATTGGAAGGCAAGACAGATCTGTTTGAAATGTTCAAATGTTTGTAGAGTTATGGGACCTAACAGCAGTGGTCATCGGTCCATAAACTTACAAGCTACGAACACATCCTATGAACAACACACACACACACACACACACACACACACACACACACACACACACGCACCGCAGCATATCCCCTCAGTGCGCAGGGCTATTCCACCGCGGCAGATCTGTTCGAACACTCCTATAAGATGGCGCAGTTCTTTCGTCAATCTCTGCGTCTGAAACGACAAAAGCTCCTTTTGTCAACGTCCGCCCGACACCAGTACGTTGGTATGTGCCGGCCGCGGTGGCCGAGCGTTCTGCGGCGCGCCAGACAAGGTCTGCACGGCCACTACGGTCGGGGGTTCGAATCCCCCCTCGGGCATGGATATTTGTGCCGTCTTTAGTTTTAGCTAGTTCATAATTAGTTTGTAAGTTTAGGGACTGATGACCCCATAGTTAAATCCCATAAGTTCTACAAACATTTGAACATTTTCGTTGGTATGTTACGTGCAAGTATCGGTCCGTGTACGTGGTCTTCCTGTAAACAGTGTGCCCCAATCTCCCATCATCCAAAAAAACAGCTTTCCATCCCATTCAACTTCCATAAACCGAGAGAGATGGCGCACTGGACTCGCATTCGGAAAGACATTGGTTCAAATCCACCTCCGCCCATCCAGATTTAGATTTTCCGTGATTTCCCTAAATCACTCCAGGCAAATGCCGGGATGGTTCCTTTGAACGGGCACGGCCGATTTCCTTCCCCATCCTTATCCAAACAACCCGAGCTTAAATGTTCAAATGTTTGTAGAACTTATGGGACTTAACTACTTGTCCATCAGTCCCTAAGCTTAAATCTACTTATGAACTAGCTAACACTAGGGACGGCACAAATATCCATGCCCGAGGGGGGATTCGAACCCCCGACCGTAGTGGTCGTGCAGACCGTGACTCGAGCGCCTCAGTCCCCTCGGCCACCGCAGCCGGCACCCGAGCTTAAGCTCCGTCTATAATGACCACGCTATCGACGGGACGTTAAACTCCAAGCTTCTTTCCTTCCTTCCAACTTCCATTGTGAACTTGATGCTAGGATGAAAGCAATTAAGATGTTCTCGAAATTAGTTCAGAGCATCTTTCCCACGTGACTTGTCGTCTACGTACTCCAGAGACAGGTGGGTTTTAAAAACGCCTTCTTCAGTGCCATGTCCTCAAAATCTTTCATAAATAAACTGGCAACTACAGAAGACAATGGGCTCTCCATAGCCACTCCGTCAGTTAGTTCAAAATATTTGTTGTTAAATGAAAAGTACATCGATGTCAGCACATGGCGGCAAAGCTCCCTCGCTTCCTCGTCTAGTTTTTCATGAATTTGCTACAAGGACTCTTCCAGAGGAAACCGTGTAAAAAGCGACAGTACATCAAAACACCAGCAAGTTCGAGGGACCCAGAATCATATACTTCAATCGCTATATGAAGACATTGAAATTGGAAATGTGATGTTCGCATTTTCCGACGTAAGGGCTGAGAACTGATACCAGATAGGTTGCAAAGTTGTAAGTAGGACCACCTACATTACTCACCATCGGACGAAGTAGGACCCCTTCCTTACGTAACTTGGGCAGACAATACAATATATGTGGAACCACGCTCCAGAACGAAGTGATTTGAGTACATCATCTGGAACTCTTCTTCGGGAGTGAAAGTGTCTTCCGTTTAATTCGTTCAGTGGTGTCGTTCTGTAAACTTCGGCATATGTCCCACTGGACTCGAGGAGGGTAAATTTAGGAAACTAATGCTTTTTGGTAGGGATTAGGATCTGCAAAAATAAGAGTGTTGGTACAATTATTATAACAGAAATTTATCTATTCAGAGCTTAACATTTTTTTGTGAAATTTTTCAATACATGACTCAGTACATAGTGGTGATTCCAGCTTAACAGAAGTTCCACATAATTTCTCTGCTAGTCGTGTGTGCAGAACTAGGCTGAGTAGCTGGAGGTTTCCGTCGTGCAGGCAGGCATGACGTCACTGCCTGCAGGACGGGGTGGGCGGCACAGTTTATTGTACCGCGAGCAGCCGCTGCGTCACCGCGGTGAGTGGAGCGCCACATCGGGTGTACTTGTTCGGCGGTGGGCGGCAACCGAGGTCGCGGTACCCTCGGCACGAGGCGAGGTCGTTACACATGTCTACTCGCTCGTTTCTTCATCACTAACCCACACGACGATCGCAATTCGAAAAACAAACAGGAATTTCCGGTCACAGCTGCTACAAGGCCATGGAACACATTACCGGTAACAGTTGAAAATCGTATAAATGGATACTTCCGTCGCTTCTTGGTAGAACGCTTCCATATTTAAGGTTGAAAACAAACAGACTGTTTTTGTTCTACTAAATTTTGTTATTAACTAACTAGTTTTCGGCTTATTAGGCCATCGTCAGGTAAACTGTGGACATGCATCAACAAAGACGCTATTGCTTGGTTCTCAAAGATGGTAAAACACAGATTACTTGGTCTTTGGATATGACATTTGTTGGAATTACAAACAATATCTGTTGCCATGCAGAATTATGTTCAGTGGCCTCCTTAACATTTTTACATTGTAATTTGCGAGTGAACAGGGTGAAATACATTAAATTTCAAATATTAATGAATGAAAAACTATGTTAACATTATTGACACTGTAGCATATGTTGGGATCGTCACTTAAGATGTACATTAAATTCGTTTTCTACACTGATTTTACATTTTACTTACTTGACAGCATTTGGCAAGATTCACATATTTAAATTACATTACATATTACTGTGCAATTTATTATATATATTGTTGTATCTTAAAGTCTAAAAGTAAACATGGTAGGAAAGGGGACTCTACCTGTGACATTAAGTTGGTCTGTGGTAGGTAGCTGTTTTGTTTACATCATGTGAAGCTTAACAGTGGGGATGTGTTCAACTGTACCTGGTCATTTAGCACTAGCTGGGGATTTTTGGCTAAATGTTTGTTTATTTCCAGTGCTTCTGACAGGTTTAGTTTTCTGCCTTTGTTGGCTACGTGAAGCACTTATGGGTGTACCTGGTAGTTTGTCCTTCTTTCAAAACGTGATCAGCAAAGGTGGAGTCTGTTTTCTGTAATCTCCAGCTACGTTCATGTTCACCCAGTCTAATTTGAATTGCCCTGCCTTTCTGACCTATGTACAGTTTGCTGCAGTCATTGCATGTTATTTTATAAACCCTACTTTTACTTAATGTATCCCTTGTGCCTTTGCTGTTAAATAGGATATTAGCTGCAGTGCCTCTTACATAAAATGATGTTCTGTATTTACATGATTTGAGAATTCTGGCAATTTTGGTAGATAATTTTCCTAAATATGGTATAGTACACCAGTTGGTCTTAGTAATGACTGTTTCTGAAGGGTAGGACTTTCTTTCTAAAATGTTATCTATTAGTTGAGATCTATAACCATTGTTGCATGCAATATATTTAATGGTATTTAATTCTGTTTGGAAATCTTGTTTTGATAGTGGTATGGATGTTAGACGATGTACCATGGAGTGGAAGGCAGCATGTTTGTGTGCTATTGGATGTTGTGAACAAGATGGTATTAGAGTCAGTTGTTGTGGGTTTTCCGTAAATTTTGAAAATATGTGTGTTTGTGGTATATTGTGGTGAAAAATCCATCAATTTCTTGGACCTAAACATAGATATTACCACAAACACACACAGTTGAACACATCCCCACTGTTAAGCTTCACATGATGTAAACAAAACAGCTACCTACCACAGACCAACTTAATGTCACAGGTAGAGTCCCCTTTCCTACCATGTTTACTTTTAGACTTTAAGATACAACAATATATATAATAAATTGCACAGTAATATGTAATGTAATTTAAATATGTGAATCTTGCCAAATGCTGTCAAGTAAGTAAAATGTAAAATCAGTGTAGAAAACGAATTTAATGTACACCTTAAGAGACGATACCAACATATGCTACAGTGTCAATAATGTGAACATAGTTTTTCATTCATTAATATTTGAAATTTAATGTGTTTCACCCTGTTAAATCGCAAATTACAATGTAAAAATGTTAAGGAGGCCACTGATTATGTGAACATAATTCTGCATGGCAACAGATATTGTTTGTAATTCCAACAAATGTCATATGCAAAGACCAAGTAATCTGTGTATTGTATCTTTGTTTTACCATCTTTGAGAACCAAGCAATAGCGTCTTTGTCGACGCATGTCAACAGTTTACCTGACGATGGCCTAATAAGCCGAAAACTAGTTAGTAAATAAACAAAATTTAGTAGAACAAAAACAGTTTGTTTGTATTCAACCTTAAAGTTGAAAGTCGTTTAGGACCGGGACTCGAACCCGGATTTCTCGAATTACGCAAGCTTCGTAATCCCCCTTCACGACCTCCTTTGCTCGCAACTTACGCCTGTATTTCCGCAAGGGTTCGGAAGTTCTTCGCGCTCTATAACTGTTAACCGATTTCCAGGCATATATCTACATCTATACTCCTGTGTTGTAAACACAAGTCGTTGTTATAAAAAAATCTCGCAAGGTTGTGAGTGAAGCTGTATTATCAGAATGCGGAATGTGCTAGTTCAGCGTTACGATCCTATCGCCATAGGAAAGGGATTCGAATGGATAAAGGCCCGTTGACATATGCAGCTGTGGCGAGAATGATTTCGAAGTTCGAAGTCACGGGTTGGTTAGACGATAGACCCCGCAGTGGCCGACCGAGCACAAGGCGTAATGCTGCTGTGACAGTCCAGGAAGAAATGGAGACTGTAGCGGGTTCGTCTATGCACGGGGAAGTCAGCGCACGTGCAGTCGTACGTCGCACCGGCATTCCATGCACTACTGTTTGGTTGGCACTTGGGCGTACTCTCCGATTCTATCCTTACAAAATCCATCGGCATCATGAACTGTTACCTGGTGGTTTAGTGAAGCGGAGGGCATTTGCGGTGTGGGCGTTTCAGAAGATGGCGGAAGATGACGATTGGTTGAGTAACGTGTTGTGGACCGACGAAGCAATTTCACGCTTCAAGGGTCTCTCTGCGCCCACAACTGCAGAATTTGGACTATCGAAAATCCTAGAACTGTCGTGGAAACTCTATTGCACGACGACAAAGTCACGGTATGGGTTGGATTTACCGCATCTACCGTTATTGGGCCTTTTTTCTTCGAGGAACTGCGTGATTCTGGTTTTGTAACTGCTACCGTGACGGGTGAGAGGTACACCGATATGTTACAGAATCACATCATACCCAGCCTTACTGTTAAAAACCTGCTGGAACACACGATTTATATACAGGATGGCGCTCCACCCCATATTTCTAGACGCGTGAAAGATCTCTTACGCGCGTCGTTTGGTGATGATCGTTTGCTCAGCCGCCACTTTACTCATGCTTGGCTTTCCAGATCCCCAGACCTCAGTCAGTGCGATTAATGGCTTTGCGGTTACCTGAAGTCGCAAGTGTATCGTGATCTCTAGGGATGCCGAAGGGCAACATCGGACGCCGATGCCTCACCATAACTCAAAAAATGTTCAAATGTTTGTAAATCTATCGGACCAAACTGCGTGGTCATCAGTCCGTAGCTTACAAACTACTTAAAGTAAGGTAAACTAATCTAAGGACAAACACACACATCCATGCCCCAAGGAGGACTCGAACCTCCACGGCGAGCAACCGTGCGCTCCGCAGCGAGACGCTTTAGACCGCTCGACTACTCCACCGCGGCTCACCATAACTCCGGACATGCTTTACAGTGCTGTTCACAACATTATTCCTTGACTACAGCTATTGTCGAGGAATGGTGGAGAACATATTGAGCATTTCCTGTAAAGAACTTCATCTTTGCTTTGTCTTAATTTTTCATGCTTATTATTGTTTTTCTAATCAGATGAAGCGCCATCTGTCGGACATTTTTGAACTTTTTTCCCTAATAAAACCCCATGTCATTCCAAGCATGTGTGTCAATTTTTACATCTCTATCTACATTATTCCGTGATTTATTACGTTTTCAAATTTATACTAACTTTTTGATAACCCGTATATATATATATATATTTATTGTTTCCTGAGGTTTCCCTAAGACTTCTGTGACACAACTATGCAATTTGGTAGCGTATACATTCCAGTGCCCATCTACAGAGGGAGACTCGGATATCATAAGCCCATCAGAACCGAATGCATCGTCCACTTTTGCTCTCACAGTCTGATCGTGGACCAAGATTTTGCAGGATAATTTTGACGGGATTTTGTGCGAAGCTCGGCGTGGTGCTTTCAAAGTTATGTTTAATTTGGACCTCACAACTCGATGGTCTGTCCAACCCTGAGCGCCTCTCATAGCACGTGTGATCAGTACTTCAGCAAGATTTTATTTCCGTACGATCACATAATCTAGAGAGTACGAGTGTTTAGATCTTGGGCGCATCCACATCATTTTATATTTATCGGGCTCCTGAAAATATGTATTTGTCAAACAGAGTTCAAATTCAGCACATAAAGTTAAAAGATCGAGACCATTTTTTGTTTAGTCACAATCATGTACCCTCATAAAGTTCTCCACCAATTTACTTCAAATTTTACACGTGCTCTGATTGACAATCGGACGGACAGATACTATATTTTTCTAATATAGGCAATACAGAAACACATTCGCAAATAATGCGGAAAAGTTGTTAGCAAAGGTCCCGTGCAGCTCTTGAACAATTCATGTTATATCTTTAGAAAATACTCTAATAAACGATCTCATGGAAAAATCCTCCTTTTCTTTTTGAATATATACGCGTATCTATTCTATACTGATACATGAAAACAAGTCTTCTCTTGCCGCTGTTACCGCCTTGGAATGACCCCATATTCTAAGGCAACATGCTACGGACAGGACTGAGGTTTGAGTCCTCCATCGGCTATGGGTGTGTATGTGTGTGTTGTCCGTAGTGTACTTAATTTAAAATAGTTTGTAAGTCTAGGGACTGATGAACATAGCAGTTTTCCAATAGGTTTACAAACATTTGATCACTGTAACACGCTTGGTCTAGTGTGAGAGTGAATTGTAATGCTGTACGTCGGAGTTTGTAAATACTTAATAATTCAGCAACAATTCGGTGTCTCATCAGAGCACAAATGCAGTCATATCTACCTATCTACGGCAATGAACTTACTTTATTAAAAGACTTATATTACAACTAGCTGAAAACCCGGCGTTGCCCGGGTATTTATTTATTTATTCGAACCTTGAGTTAGTACTTTCCCTATCCACTCTCTCTCTGTCCATCTCCTTTTTTCTAAAAAAACATGTTACATTTGTCAGAGAATATATAAGAAATCACAGGTAAAAATGCACTCGTTTCGAAGAATCAAATCACGAAATTCAACAATAATGATTGTAATAATATCACAGATGGATCACTTGATGTAATGCGCGAAACGTCAAATCGATTTTTTTAAAGAGATGTATTACAAGAAATTTCTTTTTTACTGCTTTATTTATTTATTCTTATATTTCCTTATTCGTATGTTTATCGTTACAGATAAAGAGATAAAGACATTGTAGCACGAATAGATCAAAGATATGGTCTGTGGCATCACGTTTCGCTGTACGTAACCTTCTTGCTATAGAGTCGCAAACGTCATCGCTGGTCATCAGTCCGATTTTTTAAAATAATTTGACGACTTTCAACCACCATATCTTCCACCCCACTTATAGCTGTCGGCATGGAACTGCTATGGTGTACAACGGGAGACTTCGGACAACAATTACACACACACCATTCGTTTGCGTTCTGTAGTTTTCCTTGCAGAGCGAAATATTAACACACACACGTAGAATTTTATATACAACGATACCTTTCCATCCCAATATACTCCACCCTTCTATCAATATCAACCCTCAAGCAACAATGCAACCAATAAAACCATTTTCAAAGAGTAAATATAATTTTCAAAGAATCATTATTGTTCCGCAATTCGCGTTATATTCTTCAAATTACTAAATATCTATCAGATCGCTATAAAACCGTGCCTAAAACTTTCCTTAGTTATAAATTAGTAACTGTACAAATATTTAAGTCTCTGCGTCTTGTCGTTTGGACGTGATAAGCGTACACCGAGCAGACATTCACATTAATATATATAGATAAATAGCTATCCGATCGCCATAAAACCGTGCCTAAAGCCTTCCCCGGGTAGATATTAGTAACTGTACAGATTTTTAGCCCTTTATGTCTCGTGGTTCAGACGTGATAAACGCACACCGAACAGACATTCACATTTATAGATATAAAGTAGCTTAAACTCGCGGCTCCGCTCGCGTGTTGGTTAATTCTGATAGATAAGCTATCTTTCAGTAGTGTGCTATGAGACTGGTTTTTAAGGATGAAATGAAATACAATACCTGCCTTAGAAACAAATATTTTAATCAACATTATCAGGAAAGTAAGTAGTGTAGATCAAATCACACGTAAAAATGCACTCGTTTCGAAGAATCCAATCACGAAATTCAACAATAATGACTGTAATAATATCACAGATCGATTACTTGATGTAATGCGCGAAACGTCAAACCGATTTTTTTTAAAAATATTTGTATAAAAAATTCTTTTTTTACTGCTTTATTTATTTATTCTTATATTTCCTTATTCGTATGCTTATCCTTATAGAGAAAGAGCTGAAGACATTGTAGCACGTATAGACCAAAGTTATGGTCTGTGGCATCATGTTTCGCTGTATGTTACCACCTTGCTATAGTGTCGCAAACCTCATCGCTGGCCTTCAGTTCGAATTTTTTTAATAATTAGACGACTTTCAACCACCGTATCTTCCACCCCCTTATACCTATCGGCATGGAACTGCTATGGTGTACAACGGGAGACTTCGGACAACAATTACACCCAGACCATTCGTTTGCGTTCTGTAGTTTTCGCTGCAGAGCGAAATATTAACACATACTCAGACACGTAGAATTTTATATACACCGATAATTTTCCATTCCAATATAATCCACCCTTATCATTATCAACCCTCAAGCAACAATGCAACCAATAAAACGATTTTCAAAGAGTAAATATAATTTTAAAAGAGCAATTATTGTCCCGAATTTCGCGTTATATTCTTCAAATTACGAAATATCTGTCAGATCGCTATATAACCGTACCTACAACTTTTGTCAGGTATAAATCAGTAACTGTACAAATATTTAAGTTTCTGCGTCTTGTCGTTCGGACGTGATTAGCGTACAGCGAACAGACATTCACATTAATATATATAGATAAATAGCTACTCGATCGCCATAAAACCGTGCCTAAATCCTTCCCCGGGTAGACATTAGTAACTGTACAAATTTTTAGCTGTTTATGTCTTGTGGTTCAGACGTGATAAACGTACACCGAACAGACATTCACATTTATAGATAGATTATCAGGAGAATTAGAGAAATTAGTGAATAAAAACTCTTGAAAGTAACCAATTAATATACAGTTGAGACCATGACAAACGGCCTTGGACGATGGCCTAGTTCTGCAGCTATCATCACAGAAACCAAAGTATTTTTACATTCTTATTTTACGACAATCATTATCTCTAGAGTCATACATGAAACAAATACATTGACGCATTTTTCGCCTAAAGGATCGATGTTAGAGGTGTCATGTTTCATGTTTTCTTACATAATTCTGCTGGGTGTCTCAGCAAGAACAGAATATATTTTGGGAGTTGCTAGTATAAACAAATTGGGAAAAAAATGATACATAACATGTGACCAATTTTTAATGCGTACCGACATACAGCTGTTACCGTGTGACACAAATAAACTTAAATTAAAATTATGATGTTCAAAGTTGATTTTCAAAAATTCCACCACGCATTTTAATGCACTTATGAATTATTTTGCCAACACCACGTGTAGCTCTTCTGAAGTCGGTGATGATTCTGTCATTTCTCGGTTAGTAAAGTTTCCACAAGATCAAAAGTACCTTCAAAATGATTTAGATAAGATATGTGAATGATGCAAAAATTGGCAATTGACCCTGAAAAATGATGTCATCAATATGACCACTAACAGAAATCCTTTAAATTTCACTTCCACGATAAATCAGACACACCTACAGGCCGTTAATTCACTAAATACCTAGGAGAAACTATTAAGAACAACTTAAATTGGAAAGAACACTTAGAAAATTTTGTAGGGAAGGCGAACCAAAGACTACGTTTCGTTGGCAGAAAACTTAGACGATGAAACAGTTCTGCTAAAGAAACTGCCTACACCACACTTATGCGTCCTATTTTGTAGCATTGCTGCGCATTGTGAGATCCACTTCAGATAGGACTGACGGACGATTTAGAGAAAATTCAGGCGAGGGCAGCTCGTTTTGTATTATCGAGATATGGGAGAGAGAGTGTCACAGAAATGATGCACGAATTGGGTTGGAAATCATTAAAAGAAAGGCGTTATTTGTTGCGACGAGATCTATTTGCGAAATTTCCTTCAGCAATAGAGAGACATGATAATGAAAATAAAATAAGAGAAATCAGATCTAAAACGGAAAGATTTAGGTGTTCTTTCTTCCCGCGCGCTATTAGAGAATGGAACGGTAGAGAAAGGTTATGGAAGTGGTTCGATGAACCCTCTCCCATGCACTTCAATACGACTTGCAGAGTATCCATTTAGATGTAGATGTAGAGATCGGCATACTCAGCATGTGTAAATACGTGGACACATTTAAACGTTACAGTACAATAGACTTGGCCAGAAAGTCACAATAAAAACTTGAATGTAAACGAAAGCACGACTTGACACCTTGAACATCAACACTCTACAGCCGAAATCCGATAAATACGCCCACAGCATCCCATACCAACACGCGAAACGAAAATGGCTAAACTCGGCCGTATCACTGTACTCAATAAAAATTGGAGCCATGTTATGTGTCATTTTTATTGCAATTCGTTTATAGTGCAACATTCTAAACTTTTTACTAACCCTCATGAAACACCCTGTATTTTTGGTGTGAAATCCGATATTTCGAGATTGTCCAAACAAGTGCGGCAACGAGTGACAGTGTGTGTTTCAACGATATTTGAGTCCGTGTTTACCGTTTCGGGCCGGCGGTCGCCTTAAGGGCAAATAGACCTGCCGGTGAAATTTCAACTCGGCCGTAAAAAAATGGCAGACGCTTGAAAATTTGTTTCATATCTTGGCACGTTGAATTCAGTGGGCAAACCCAATTGGTTAAACAAAATATTTTATCGTTTTAGAATTTCTGATTTTTGAAAATCATTACCGGTATCTTGTCAAACCAGTGTGTACGTTCTCCGTTATGAAATAATGTGTGAGCATAAAATGATCAAAACTGACGAAGAAACGCACCAGTTCCTTGTTTTTAATGCTCAGCATTACGCATTTCCAGAATTTATTCCCATCTTCACATGCTATCTGTTACATAATTTGTATTTATTGTGATATATCCATTTGTGGTGTTCTGTTTCTCCTGACATATGGTTTTGACATAATACTGCAATCGGAGTATAGTTTGAATGATATGTATTAGGATGTTATTTCTACATTATTTTTAAAAATGGTGATTTTAAGATTCTTCTTGCAGGTATTAAGCCTTCTTCATTGTACAGAATCTCACACATATAGACAACATCACTACACTGTTCTTGTAAACAAACATGTCACATTGATGTTAATGTTGTTGTGGTCTTCAGTCCACAGACTGGTTTGATGCAGCTCTCTACGCTGCCCTGTCCTGGCAAGTATCTTCGTCTGAGAATAAGTTCGGCAACCTACATGCTTTTGAATCTGCTTGCTGTATTGGTCCCTAGGTCTCACTCTACGATTTTTACCCCACACGCTTCCTTCTAATATTAAGTTGACGATTCCTTGATGTCTCAGAATGTGTCCCACCAATCTATCCTTTCTATTAGTCAGGATATGTCAGGAACTTCTATTCTCCCCAATTCGGTTAAGCACCTCCTCATTTGTTACGTGATCCACCCATCTAATATTCATCATTCGTCTATAGCACCACATTTTGAAAGCTTCTATAATCTTTTTCTCTGAACTTCTTACCGTTCACGCTTCACTCCCATACAATGCTACACTCCAGACAAATGCTTTCAGAAAGGACTTCCTAATATTTAAATTAATATTGGATGTTAACAATTTTCTCTTCTTTAGAAAGGCTTTTCTTCCCATAGCCATTCTGCATTTTATATCTTCTGTACATCGGCCATCAGAAGTTATTTTGCTACCCAAATAACAAAACTCATCTACTATTTTTATTCTCTCATCACCTAATCTACTTCATTTAGCATTGCCTAACTTTCTGACGCTACATTCTATTATCCTTGTTTTAGTCTTGTTAATGTTCATCTTATACCTTCATTTCAAGACACTGTCAATTTCGTTCAATTGTTATTCCAGATCCTTCGCAGTCTCTGAAAAAATTTCTATGTCATCGGCAAACAGCAAATTTTTATTTCTTCTCCCTGAACTTTAATTCCTTCTCAAAATTTCTCCTTGCATTCCTTCAATGTACGGATTGAAAACATTGGGGAAAGTTTAAAATTCTGTCTTATACCCTTCCCAACCTCTGCGTCCCTTTCTTGCCCTTCGACTCTAATCACCGCAAAAAATGTTCAAATGTTTGTATAGCTTATGGGACTTAACTACGGGATCATCAGTCCCTAAACTTACAAACTACTTATGAACTAGCTACAACTAAGGACGGCACAAATATTCATGCCCGAGGGGGGATTCGAACCCCCGACCGTAGTGGCCGTGCAGACCGTGACTGAAGCGCCTCAGTCCCCCCCTTTTTTTTCTTTTTTTTTTCTTCTTCTTTTTTTTCGGGTCTCCTTCCTCCCCTTCAACCCGTCCTTCCGCTCGCCAACATCGCCTTCATCGGCGTCGGCTTCATCTGCCTTTAATAAGGAAAGTGGCTGCTGTCGGATACTTAAAAATAAAAGACTTCCCATGTGTGCTTCTATGACAGCAGAGAAAAAGAAAATGCACAAGTCGACGTATTTCCGTCTTGAAAATAAGGGATTCTTTTTGGTTTGCCTCAGTCTCCTTTTTTTACTTTATGTTTTTATTTTCTTAAGTAAATAAATGTCTTCTTTCAAGAAAAAAAAACTAGTTCTGCCTTTCATGTAAATGTTGACCTGAAAGGTCTTATGGCTCCATTGCCGTTTATAACTTAAAACCTTTTCTCTTGGTAATGTTGCCATTTAACTGTTCAAAATAAACCAACAGAAATTAAAAGCATGTCCTATCTTTCGGTAAATCGTGGAGATCATCCTGTCCTCAATCTTAAAACATAATACTTTTTCACCCCTGAACTGAAGGAATGGTAAAACAAAGGCGATATATAAATTTGGCTTCGAAACAAACATATAAGGAATTTTGTGTAAATAAAAATTTCCTTCCTTCCTTGTTATGGTAATGTGTTTAGTAAGAAATTAGCGAAATGTTTCTTGTAATGTCTTGTTTTCATCAGCTTGTGATGCTCCGCAGTAAGGTATACCCAGAAATCTTCCAATTTCATGTCCGTGTTTGAAAAAATGCATTGGACCGATGCCCCCTTTAGCCAGTTGATGGCGTTTCTTTTTGTTTTGGGTAACGGTACGTCTTCTGGGAAAAGAAAATCGGAAGCTGTTATGTAGTTTGGCGACGTTCTGCTGATAGATGCCAATTTCCGTCGTATATACATCCATATTTCTTTGATTTTGTCGCACCCGAATCGGTGTTCTTCCGTATCTAATACGTTGCACGTGACACAATCTGGTGAGTTTGCCAGGTGGATGTTGTAAAGTTTAGTGTTAGTTGCAATTTTGCGATTTACAACTAAGTACCACGTAGTCTTCATCGTGGAAGGTAAGTTACGACAATGTATATTTTTCCAAATCATCTTCCAGTTGTGAAATCTGTATTTGTCTTCTATGATGTTTTTCTTTTTATCTTTCATTAATTCACGGTATATATCTTTAACTTTCTTCTTTCTGACATCGGGTATTCGTGCTTGTAAATAGCTATACTCTAATAGAAAGTATTTCAAGTGATAAAGTCCGTTCGGGACATGTTGTACACTGATGGGTGGACTGAGGTCAGCCGGAGCTATTTCATCCAACAATTGTGCAACAAGACTGTTGGTACAAGTCTTCCATAGTTCAGAAGTTTTAGCGATGTATAACGCCTGTGCCTTCTTACCAATGTCTGTGAGATTGAGACCCCCACTTATTGGCGGAAGCGTTAGGGTGTCATAATGCACTTTGAAAATGTGACCGCGACTGACAAAGTGGCCAAGTGCGGACATGAATTGTTTTGTCATAGTTGAAGGTATGGGCAGGACTTGAGCGACATAATTAAGTTTTGCAGTTAGGCAGATGTTGGCTACTGTTACTTTCTGGATTTCATTGAGTTTCCTGATGCTGTATGTCTGTGCACAGGCGCGTAGTTTATTTAACAGTCCCTTGTAGTTTGCTGCTATGGTACGACGGATAGTATTGTGAAAGTCAATACCTAGGCACTTGAAAACCGTCAGCTCACGTAGATGTCCAGAAGTTTGTGGTCCTAAACCACGGCCAATATTAAAAATTCCAGATTTTGTCCTGTTGAGCAGCGCGCCAGATGCACGTTCATACTGTTGTACGATTTGCAGAGCAGTCTCTATTTCAGGTCTGTTAATGACAAGGAAACCCACATCATCCGCATAGGCCTTGCAAACTATTTTGTTTCCGTGTATTTGTAATCCTTGTAGACGTTGCATCAGTGTGGCAAGCAGGGGCTCGATTGCGATGGAAAAGAGCGCCATAGAAACTGGACAACCCTGTCTCACAGAGCTGGATACTTCTATTTTCCTGGTAGGCTGTCCATTGATGATGATTTGGGATGTATTGTACGTTATCATGTGTTGCAAAATGGTTACGAACCGAGGCGGAAAACCCATCGCATGCATAGTACGGAGGAGATACTGGTGATTGACCCTGTCAAAGGCTTTGTCAAAGTCTAATGATATTATGGCACATTGAAGTTTACAGACCTCAGCCGTTGATATGAGGTCGCGGTAGTCGCACAGGGTGTGGAAGAGTCTCCTATCTTGGCCCACACCCGTCTGGTAGGGTCCAGTTACGCTGTTAATTGTCGATTTAAGCCTGTGTGCTAAAAGTCGAGCAAAGATTTTGTAATCACTGTTTAGAAGAGTGATAGGTCTCAAATTGTCAATTTTTTTACTAACAGGATTTTTTGGAATCAAAACTATGATGCCTTCGCGAAATTCTTGTGGGATCCTATTTGTGGGCTCCAACTGTTCGTTACAGAGGAGTGTAATTTTTGTTTTGATCTGATCCCAGAACACTTGGTAGAATTCCGCTGGGATGCCATCCGCTCCTGGAGATTTATTTTTGGCACTTGCCCGAACGGCGTATTCCACGTCTTCTTCGGTCGCCTGTGCTACGAGTTTCTCTACTTCCGTGTGGTTGACTCTGCCTTGCACATTTTGCAATAGAACATTTTGTGCTTCTTCGTCCACTTCTTTATGAGACATCAAGGCTGTGAAATGGCTTAGAATTGCTTCCTTTATTTGTCTATGTGTGGACAAAGTTGTACCATCTGCCGCTGTTAGTTCTGTCAGTATCTTGCTGTGTCCACGTTTCCTTTCTTGTATGACATGATAAATGGAGGTATTTTCTTGTTGTGCCATGGTTTGGACCCGTGATCGAACTATGTATCCTTCTAGTTGTTTGCGAAGCAGGGCCAAAATTTTGGCCTGTATTCTTTTGATTCGTTCGTAGTAACCAGTAGCCGAAGTGTCTAGCATGTAGATTTCTCTTAAACAGTGAAAATAAAATTCTATTGTTTTTTTGTGCCATGAATATTTATCTTTAGAGTAGTTAATAAAACATCTCCTTATTTTAGGTTTTGCACACTTTAGCCATCATTCTATTGCCGAAGTATAAGAGGCGAATCTGTGCTCGCACTCCCTCCAGGTGTTGAGGAAGGCCTCTTGACATGCCGGGTCTTGTAGGTGTGAAACATTTAATTTCCACAGGCCTCTGTATCTGCATGTGCCTTGTCGTTCCATATTTACGGTACATAAATATGCTGCGTGATCTGAAAAGGCCACTGGCCAAACTTCAGACTGCAGAATATGAGTGCTCAAGGCAGACGTGACATATATCCTGTCCAAACGGCTTGCTGAATGATTGGTGATGTAGGTAAAACCAGGTGCCACTCCATGTTTGTACTCCCACGAGTCAATGAATCGCAGGTCTCGGACTATGCGCTCCAGCTCAATAGATTTGTTCATGTCGGGAATTTGATCTTTAGCGCTGAGGACGCAATTAAAGTCACCTCCTAAGATGACGTGTTCGTTGTTAGTACCAAACAGGGGAACAATGTCTTCCTTAAAGAATTCTGCTCGTAATCGTCTATTACTGGACCCAGATGGAGCATAGATATTTATTAGCCTGATGTTATGGAAGGTGCCAGCAATACCTCTACTATTGGGTAATTTCGTAACATCCTTGATAATGATGCCTTCCTTCACAAGTAAGGCTGTACCCATTTCAGAACCCATACCAGGATTAATGAAGGCATTATAGCCTGGTATGCAGTCAAGCCTGATTTCTGTTACTTCTTGCAGGAATGCTATGTCAACGTCTGCAGCATGTAAGAAGTCTTTTAGATGTTGTAATTTCAGCTCACTACGTATCTTATTAAGATTTACCGTTGCGAGCCTATAGGCCTGTAGTGGAATGATGGGTGGCTATACGCAAATTAAGCTTAGAAAAAGGGATCGTGATACTAACCATGAAGTGGTACTAACCGTGAAGTTTCTAAACGCATATAGAAAGATGCTTGTGCAAAAATCTACCACCAGGTACATCAAGAGCTGTTTAATAGTATTCGTCATTAGGGAATGGATCAGTAGAACTTGCTTGTTGTGCGTTAATTTCTGTAGAGCCATCGTGGAGGGATTGACAGTCGCCGTCCGTTTGGAATGGACCTGCGGGGGTCTCGGTTACAGCGGTATCCATCTTCTCTTCCGTACTAGACCCCATTTCTCCGGCCCAGGTAGGTGGTACTAAATTTTCCGACGTGCTGAGTACCTTGTCAGGAGAACGTTCGGCGACAGTCTGGTCATCAAGTCCGGAATCGGTGTGTGAGGTGTATTCAGTATTGAATATCACAGAGGTCGTGGCCTTTTCCATTGTTCCTGACACATTGGTGGACGTGTGTTCTGAGTTCCTAAGTTGAGCACCTATCTGCTTTGCCTTTTCCCGTAAGGGCGGTGCAGTGACCTCCGCTCCCTGACGCGCAAGCCTCCGTTTCCGTCTTCTCTTGGGAGATGAACCTATTGGCGGACTTTGGTCATTTCCAAGCGGAGCTTCTGTCGGTGTAGGAGTCTCTGCTGGTGGGTGCTCTACAGTGTTCGGGACAAAGAGCTGTTCCTTAATACTCTCAAGAGGTGTTAGTTGTTCCAAAACTGACGGTGCGGGTTGTACAAACGTTGGAGTAATTTCCATAGGGGCCTCTGGTGGGACGTCGGAGGTTGTCGATTCCGCCGCTTGTATTGCAGGGGCCTGTTCTTGTACGACTACAGCAGGTAGCGGTGGCTGAGAAGTCTGAGGGAGGGTCTGCGCAGTTGGTTCAGTTGTCGCCGTCGTCATCTCTACCTCAGGCACGTCAAGACAAGCATTGACTTCGGGGCCGGCGGCAGCAGGGAGACCGCGCGCCGCGGCCGCAAACGTCACCGGCAGAGTCGACAACACGGGCGGCCTGGCCGCCTCGCCGGCCGGCAGCTGCGCCACGCGCCGCTGCATGCACTCGGCTCTCACGTGGCCCGTAGAGTTGCACGCGGCACACGTCTTAGGCTGGTCATCGTACATCACAATTGCTCGGTATCCGCAGACCTGAATGTATGACGGAATGTGCTTATGCAAGTCGACTTTCAGTTGTCGTACCCCGTTTAGTACCGGAAAGCGATGAGCAGTAGACCACCTTTCAGCAATATTACTAATCACTCTACCGTATGGCGAGATCACTGCGTCTATATCGGCACTTGTTATCTCAAAAGGCAGTTAAAAATGCGCACAGTTCTTATTCCAAGGCCTGCATGAGAAACGAAAATCTTTCCAACATTGCCATCACTGTATTTATACTTCATAACTCCACCACAGGATTCGACTATTTTGGCACACATATCGGATCTAGCGAGTTTCACAAAAACCACGCTGCTAACAATCGATAGATGGATGCCAATAATATCCTCGAGTCCTATTTTAACGCATTGTTCTAGCCATTACTCAATTTCAAAAGATTTCGGTCGGGCAAATTCTCTTTCAAAAGTAAACTTCAGGGAATCCTTTCTATTCCTATCAGTCATCACTGTTCCGTATTCATCTTCTACAACTGAACACGAATAATTGCAAGTCGCAACAGCAAGCGCAGAGACTTACCACGCGGAAGCAGCAAGCAGCGCAGCGCACAGCACGGCGTGTGTTGCCTCCACGCTTCCACGCTGTCCGCCACTAGACTGTGTGTCCCCTCGGCCACCGCCGCCGGCTAATGACCGCCGTCTGGTTTTTGTATAGGTTGAATATAACTCTTCGATCCCTATATTTTACCCCTGCTACCTTCAGAATTTGAAAGAGTGTATTCCAGTCTACATTGTCAAAAATTTTCTCCAAATCTACAAACACTAAAAACGTAGGTTTGCGTTTCCTTAATCTATCTTCTAAGATAAGTCGTAATGTGAGTATTGCCTCGCGTGTTCTACATTTCTCCTAAATCCAAACTTATCTTCCTCGAGGTCGGAATCCACAAGTTTTTCCATTCGTATATAAATAATTCGTGTTAGTATTTTGCAACCATGACTTATTAAACTGATAGTTCTGTAATTTTCTTTCTTTTCTACACTTGCTTTCTTTGGAATTGGAATTGCAATTTTATTCTTGAAGTCTGAGGATGTTTCTCCTGTCTCATAAAGTTTGCATACCAGGTGGAACAATTTTTTCATGACTGGCTCTCCTAACGATATCAGCAGTTCAGACGGAATATGATCCATTCCAGTGTCCTTGTTTCGATTCAAATCCTTCAGCGCTCTGTCAAATTCGTTTCGCAGTATCATATCTCCTATCTCACTTCCTCCACTTCGTCTTCCATTTCTAGATTCCTCCACTTCGTCTTCCATTTCTAGAATACTGCCTTAAAGTTTCTCTCCTTTGTACCGGCCCTCTACATAATCGTTCCACAGTCCGATTTCCCCCTCTTACCTCATGAAATATATGTCGTGCAGTGCTTTAAATTTCCCGGCACGTTCAGTGATACATGTGGATAGCGTATGCGAAATATGTTGCAAATAGCGTTGGTAGTAACGAAGAAATACCTTACAACGTCGAGTTCAGTGTGGAAGTCTTGAGGTATGTACAGTAACCGATAAAAAAATCTATTTTTATTATTTTGTGTGAGATGTCAGCAAGTGAAACTTTCGCAGAGGTTTGAAATTGCATCTTACGTTTGGTGCTGGCCACCAGGTGCTCTCGTTTTCAAATAGAGGATGCTTAAGTCTGGGTATTTTCGCTCAGAGGCATCCTCTTGTTTAAGACCTACTGCAGTAGCTGATGCGCAGTGAAACAGTAACAAATACTGGTGATGATAGGTATCAGTGAATCTGTAATTAATTCACGAGTTTTATGGTGGAGATTTTGTGTATCATTGCCTAAGTTTAGATGTCCCCCCACAGGAATCTTCCCCTCTCCTGAGTACTACTTCACGTTAAAACGATATGGAGTTGACACATATGTTTTTAAAAATGCCATCTGGTAAGGAGATAGGTTACACTCTGAGACAGTCCTTACTAGTTTGTATAAAGATTTATAAAGTAATAAAGTCTCTTGACTCACTTGTCAAGTAGAATACTTGATGAGGTACTGATCAAAATAGTCTATGCCACCCTATCCCAGTCTTTACCCTGATTAGCAACTCACTAGAATAAAGAAAGTTGCCTGAACAGATTTGAGCCTTGACCTTCCATGCAATACCCATCTACAATGACATACCACAATCCCACACCAATATCCCCTCTGCAATACCCCCTACAGACATGAACTATCCTCCCATCCCCTTCCCAAACTCTGCCCACTGCCTCCAGATAACCCAATTTTGGTTTGGTCTAAAATTTCTACATAATACATTATGTAAAAAAAAAAAATAAAAAAAAATGTAAGTAGTTGATACATTTGTTTTAATATTCTGTATGATAAGGAAATTAGAGTACACTTAAATACGTCCCTCATAGATGCTGTGTAAATAGTTATAACAGTGAAAACTGCCCTGATACAACTGCATCTAGGAATACATAGTAATGTATTGATCAAATTAATCTATAGAACATACCACTCCATGTAAAGCTGAAATAAGTTTTTTAAATACATCCCTTACAGATTTTGAATAAATATTTAGGACCAAATTTGAACAGTATGGAAGAATAAGTGACTTTTTAAAAATCTAGTTTATTATAATTTTATTGCAGCGCAATCGTGTGGTAAACTGTAATACGTGCCAACAGTTAAATAAAAATGGAATAGATCAGACTAAGTTGGCGGATGTATCGTTATTGTACCAGTAACTACAAAGCTTTTGAACGCTTCTAATGATAAGCTGCTATATTAACTCTGCACTGCCATCTAGTGAGTAATCTGGTAACTATCACACAGAACGTCTTAAACAGCGTCTCCGGAGTATGTTCGTTAATTTGAAAATGTCTCCTAGCATACGTGACGTATTAGTGACGTGTAATTTAAAATATAAGATGAAACAAGCAAGTTTTTTAAACTAAGCACTCTATATAAACATCAACAAGCTTGTGTTATTTGATGTAAATGGTATGTATACAGGGTGTCCCAGCTATCTTGTCCACCCAAAATATCTCTGGAACAATAGCAGCTATTGGAAAACGACTTTCACCGGTATCAATGTACGGCTGGGGCCCATGAATGTACATATTTGGAAACATTCTAAAACGAAAGGAAATGTGTTTTTTAACACGAACTTATGTTTTTTTTTAAAGGACACTCTATATTTTTTGCAACAATCCATAGCATGCCAAATCACATAAACAATGGCGTTGATTGCATCGCAATATTCCAATTACATCCCGAGATATTGCGAGGCGAAGTTGACGCTTGAAATACGCGAAACGCGCGGCTAGCGTATGTCCTGAGCAGCAAGGGGTTCTCGCCTGAGTCTCAGGACGTGCGCTACCCGCGCGGTTCGCGTACTTTAAGCGTCAACTTCGCATCGCAATATCTCGGGATGTAATTGGAGTATTGCGATGCAATCAATGCCATTGTTTAAGTGATTTGTCATGCTATGGATTGATGAAGAAAAAATATAAGGTGTCCATAAAAAAAAACCACAAGTTTGTGTTAAAAAACACATTTGCTCTCGTTTTAGAATGTTTCCAAATTTGTACATTCATGGACCCCAGCCGTACATTGATACCGGTGAAAGTCGTTTTCCAATAGCTGTTATTGTTCCAGAGATATTTTGGGTGGACAAGATTAGGCAAATAAGATTTTTTGTAAAAAAAATTTGTATGCAGTTGTTACATTCTTCGTTGTATATTGGTAGAACACCTGAAACTGGTTGTGAAAAATAAAAAATCTGCAAAAAAGCGATCTTTGGCATAATTTTTTATGAAAGCAGATCGCGCCCTAAAGATGTGCAAACTATAACGTAACGGTGTCAGTATGCTTTCGAAACAGGAACAATGGAGTTGGATCAAGACTGAATGTGTCCGAGGTCGTACAGCACGACAGTGTCATAATGGTCTTTAAGAGCCGTGCGGGGAATCAGCATTGCCGTACAGGAAAGTGGCATGTAACACAGGATGATACATGGACCACATCGTACGAGCCAAAAACTGAAACGCTAATCCAACGATTGGTGTCATTATGGGTCGCCGCGAAAGTACGTCGGAGTCCAAGTATGATAAAAGTTATGGTGATTCTCGTGTACGACTTTGATGGTGTTATCATAACACATTACGTTCCACCACGGCAGACAGTCATTGCACAGCATTCCTTTTCGTTTTTGGAGCATCACTTGCGACCAACTTTGCGAAAGAAGCGGCAACACTTTCTGCGCAACTCATCCATCATTTTGCACGACAATGCGCAGGCGCATACAGAGCAAACTGTGGCTGCTCTGTTCGGTCGATGGGACTGGAAAGTACTGTACCATCTACCATACTGCCCGCACTTAAGTCATCGTGACTTTGATTTGATTGCGAAGATGAAGGAACCACTTCGTGTCATTCGCTTCAGAACTGTTCCAGAGATTCGACAGGAAGTAGACCACTCCACTCGCACCATCAAGAGAACAGAACGCCTTCCACATCGCTGGCAACAGGTTCTACACTACACTGGTGACTACTTTGAAGGACACTAACAGGTGCAAACATGTAACACTTTTGTATCGGTTGTGAATAAATAGTTGTCACTATTTAAGTTCCAACCCTCGTATATTTAACAGGTGAGCTGTTTGCACTTGTTTCAAGCATACTGCTTCTAAAATCCACACTCTACGACAATCTAATTCCTTAATGCTATTACTGATACCTTTCCACGCTGTACAGTAAACAGCATGTCCTCGAGAAAAGTAACAACTGTAGTTTCAACATGCTTTCAGCCGTTCGCAGTAACTGAATAGCAAAGTCACGTTAGCTGTTGCCTCTGTAACAACTGAATAGGCTTCTGCTCGTCTTTAGCAACCACATGTTTGTCTGGCCTCTCCACAGATATCCCCGAAATCAGGCGAGGATTTAAGTGTGGTCCCATAGGACCTGCCCCCTGCCCCCCCTCTCCCTCCTCCCTGAGGGTACATGGCAGAGGTGTGCAAACAACGAAGGTACTCGTGCGTTCAGGGGCGTGCGTAGGGGGCGGGGGGCAGTTTCCTCTTGTGAGAATGCACAAGAACGATCTAAATTTCTTTCCTGTAATAGATGATGGACGTGCCAGCTTACAAACCGTAGGACAGGAAAGATACAAACAGACTAACTGTCAGCGTCTTGACGTCATAGCCAGAAAGTACGCTGCCGGCATCTGCGGTTCACGGCACAACGGAAGGCCGGGGCTTATACGATAAAGTTTGCGAAATTTTTATTTGTTCAATTTTGGTCAGTGTGAAACCGCGCATAAATGCTTTTGTGGAAGCTCAAAATACGGGTTTCTGCTACCTGCACGTAGAGTTGCTATCTGTAAAATCTATAAAACAGTACAAGGAGCTCAAAAAACTTCGATTGCCGAGCGTTAAAACCGGATATTTCTATTTATTTTTACCTCCCAAATAAAATAATTACAAATCATCATCATCATTAAAGCAGGTGTAAGAAATGCTGCACTGTATGCATCAGAAACGATCACACTCGGTAAGAGAGCTTGCTTACCGTTGAAGGAGGAAGAGCGGAAATTTTTAAGATTTAAAAAAAAAGGGGATATATGGATACACAAAACATGTTAGGAACTATCCAAAACTCAACAGAGTTTCAGCCGACCAGTTGCGTAAAAATGGTTTACATGCATTACCTAGGTTTCGGCAGTTACCTACGTTTCGGCGAAAGTAATTTTTCCTTCTTCAGATGTATTACATAAAGCTCACATTAAAATAGTTGTTAAATAAAATGTGGCTTACTCCATGTCAATAGAATAAAAAGTAAAATTTGAAACAATGTCTACATCATAAAATTGTGGAGCACTTTCACATACTAGTCGAGTGAGCAAAATTTTTAGAAATTTGACGTAAGGAAATGTATGAAAATTTTGATTGTATATCACGCTAGGTACGGAAAAGGTGGTTACGATTTGTTGGGCATATCGTGAGGATGGACGATGAGAGGTTGACTAAGAAGATATGGAATGGAAAATGTCATACGGGAAACAACTGGGTGAAGGAAGTCAGAAATAACTGGAAGGCTGTAGGAACAAAAGAGAAGAAGACGACAGGGAGAAGTATAAACGGTTTGTGGATGGTCACGGGTGTCCGGACACAAAAATCAAAGTCGTCTTAACAGAAGAAGAAAGAAACAGAAGAAGCGAGATAATGAAGAGGTATTGAGAAGAAAGAAGACGTGAAAACAAGCCACACATGATCCTGAAGGGTCCTAACGAAGCCGAAGAAGAAAAATAAACGAAACAAAACACACATATCTTTTTCTCTGCTTCCTTACTGAAAATGAATCTATGAAAACCGGCATTATTAAGATCTCTATTGTATGTAGTTTTCATGAGTAATAAAATAGTTTCTGTTCCAAATAAATTTGTCTTTCAAGGTTTACAATTTCAGCAGGTGTGACAAGAAAGAGAGACCGTAATTTTCAGTAGCTCTGTGTTCAAAGGCGCATTCGGTGTTTTAAAGAAATTTAATCACTGTCGACATGGGGAAAAAATTCACCCACTTATCTAACAGTTTCGAGTCGTCAATAATATTATTCCTGCCATTTAAATATGAAGCATTGGTTTCAATTATGTTCCATCTAGACGAATGATTCAAATTGTCTCAAAGGTTTTACGCAGATTTCAATGTAAGTTTTTACACTCGGTATTAGTGTTTTCGCCTTGTTGGTTTAAAATACTCTGTACCTTCACCCGCGAAAATTTCTCTTTAATTCACTTGTTTAAGCACTTTATGATGGATCCAAGTATATTTTTTGTGTCAGTGAACGAAATGCCAATTTTTCGTTCTTTATTTCTGAGTGTTAAATGTACGTAATTAAGTGGATGAGAAACGCTTCGAAGGAAGTGTCTGAAAAATACCTGTTTTATCAAAGCGGGTTGCCTTTCTTAGCTTTTAAAATAAATTTTTAATTCCTCATAGAGCTTCGGAAGCCGCTCAGCAGCTGGAATCAGAATTAGCCGTCTCCGAATGAAAGAGAAGCTGTTTGTATATATCGTGCGAATATTTGAAACCCTGGAAGATGCCTGGACGCGCTCCAAACTGGGACTAATTCGGGGAAACCCGGCCGGATGACAACCCCACCTGCACCGCGGCGTGCTTACAGAACACGGAGACGTAGCTAGTTCCCCCCGCACCCCACCTCTCTGGGCAGTTCAAAGTATGAGCTCCACCCCGCTCCATGTTCGGTAGATGCTAAGTTACAGTTCGCGTATATTTTTCCTTTTAGTAGACGTGTTCAAGTGTGTGCCGTAAAATGAGCTGTAAAAAGATAAAGACAGAAAAGCAGACAAATATTTCTTTATTTTTTAGTACTAAAACTTCTAGAAGTGAAGCACGTGAAGCTTTCCATTACGGTAGTTCGGACGTGGTATTTTTTAGTTTTGCAAACAAATTGAGGACAGATCGTGGTTTATTTTTCTAGTCCCTCCATTGCGGATTCTATCCGACTTGCCGTATCAATTTAAGCGTTTCCAGTCTCCCGTTCGCCTTGCATTCGCAATGACGATAAATAAAGCGCGATGCCAGTCGTTGGAAGTTTGTGGAATAAATCATGAATCGCCGTGTTTTTACCACGGGCAATTGTACGTGGCGTGTCCGAAAGTTGGTAAATCACCTGCACTGTTCATTTTCTCTCCGGACGGAAAGTAAAAAAATATCGTTCATCAACAAGCGTTACCATGAACTCAACACAAAGACTCTCGAAACGATGTATTTCCATTCCACTTATTGTATTTCAATTAATTGTTTTGTTTCAGATGGAATTTTTATCATTAAAGTATGATCATGCTATAATTAGTTCGTATTCATTTCAATAAATCTCAACATGCTAAGTTGTGCTGTAGAAATATTCGGTTTTGTTTTCCTTTTCCCAGTCATCTTTAACATAAAACAGGAAAGCCTAAATTTATAATCGTACCTGTTAGTACAATAATACCATTACAAGTACGGCCATTAATGATAGAGCAGCTCGAAAAGTCTCTCTAATAACCCGTTTCCATCTGATTTACCCATCCACGTTGACCTATTCCCAATCAGGGTCTCGATTGCAGTAACAATAAATAAGATCTGAGAGAGAGGAGGAGGAGGAGCTAGAGAATGGGGGAGTGGGGAAAGAGAGGAGGGAGGGAGGGAGGGAGGGAAGGATAGACATAGGGAGAAGAAGAGAAGAGATTAGGGTATATATATCCCATAAACACTAGCTACTGTGAAGCGTTGCCGGGTTTGCTAGATAAAATTGTTGCCAAAGTGAAACAGGGCCGTTACTTTAATATAGTGGTTGATGAAACAGATGTCAGTACACAGGAACATCTAACTTTTTGTGTTCGATATTTAGACTTGGAACCTATAATACTGCGGGAGGACTAAATGTTCAAATGTTCAAATGTTTGTAAAGCTTATGGGACTAAACTACAGGGTCATTAGTCCCTAAACTTACAAACTACTTATGAACTACTTACGAACTAGGACGGCACAAATATCCATGCCCGAGGGATGATTCGAACCCCCGACCGTAGTGGCCGTGCAGACCGTGACTGAAACGCCTCAGTCCCCTCGGCCACCGCAGCCGGCGCGGGAGGACTTCCTTGGCTTCAATGCAGTTAATGATTTGACTGTTGAAGGGCATACACAGACAACATTTAACACGTTGAATTACTTTGGGCTTAGTATATAAGATTTAAGAGGGCAAGGCTATGTTTGAGGCGGGGAAACTTTGTGGCCCGCAATCACGTATTCTTAAAGAACATCCATAAGCGTTATACCCCCACTGTTGTAGTGACAGTTTAAATTTAGCACTATCAAAATCTTGTAATATGCAAGCTATTCTAAATGTTTTAGGTGCAATTGGTGAAATTTGCAACTTAGTTCGTGATTCACCCAAACGAACAACAGCTTTGCAATTAAAGATAAGAGAAAAATTCCCTGATGCGGAAGTTAAAAGATTGAAATCCCTTTGAGAGACACGTTGCATAGAAAGACATGATTATGTTTTGTTGTTTCGTGAAATGCTCCTAGCCATAGTATATTTTCTTGAAGACGTCATATCTAACGCGGAATTAAGATGTTAACTTTCGTAAATGGCACGTTATTTGCAGTCACGCATTTTCAATTTCTTGTAACTTGCCGAGAGGGAGTAGCCGAGTGGTCTGGAGCGCCACGTTACGGATCGCGAAGCATCCCGCGTCGGAGGTTCGAATCCCCCGCCCTCTCGGGCTTGGATGTGTGTGTTGTCCTTAGTTTAACTTTGTTTACGTAGTTTGTAAGTCTAGGGACTTACGACCAAAGTAGTTTGGTCCCATAACAATTACAAACATTTGAACATTTCTTCTGACTTTCGAAGTAGTTGTAGAACTATTGTCAGTTTCTTTAACACTTTCCCGCCAACTTTAAGATCCGCATTGACCTGTATCAAACATACAGGGTGGAAGCTAATACAATTGGCGTATTTCATCGTCAAAGGAAAGCGTCTGATGAGTGCACTATCATTGGCTAGGGATCTAAATGTCGATGTTTCTGTTCCACGAATACATCATCTTCAAACTCAGAGAGCTAACATTCCAACGGGAGATCCTTGCATGTTTTACTCCACATCCGCAACAACATCGACTTGTAGCCACAAGAAGTAATCGAGAACTTTGCTCGCAAACATCAACGACGTTTATCTAATGTAAGCTTTTCCATGTCTCCCTCCTTACACTTCACGCACTAATAATACATAAAAATACACTTCTGGCCATTAAAATTGGGACACCAAGAAGAAACACAGATGATAAACGTGTATTCATTGGACAAATATATTACACTAGAACTGACATGTGATTACATTTTCACGCAATTAGGTTGCTTAGATCCTGAAAAATCAGTACCCAGAACAATCACCTCTGGCCGTGATAACGGCCTTGATACACCTGGGCATTGAGTCAAACAGAGCTTGGATGGCGTGTACAGGTACAAATGCCCATGCAGCTTCAACACGATACCACAGTTCATCGAGTAGTGACTGTTGTATTGTGACGAGCCAGTTGCTCGGCCACCATTGACCAGACGTTTTCAGTTGATGAGATATCTAGAGAATGTGCTGGCCAGAGCAGCGTCGAACATTTTCTGTATCCAGCAAGGCCCGTACAGGACCTGCAACATGCGGTGGTGCATTATCCTGCAGAAATCTATGGTTTCGCAGGGATGGAATGAAGGGTGGAGCCACGGGTCGTAACACACTGAAATGTAACGAGCACTGTTCAGAGTGCCGTCGATGCGAACTAGAGGTGACCGAGACATGTGACCAATGGCATCGGATGATACGCCAGTATGGCGATAACGATTACAGGCTTCCAATGTGCGGTCACCGCGATGTCGCCAAACACGGATGCGACCATCATGATTCAGTAAAAAGAACCTGGATTCATGAGACGTTTTGCCATTCGTGCACCCAAGGTAGTCGTTGCGTACACCATCGCAAGCGCTCCTTTCTGTGATGCAGCGTCAAGGGTAACCGCAGCCATGGTATCCGAGCTGATAGTCTGTGCTGATACAATGTCATCGAACTGTTCGTGAAGATGGTTGTCGCCCTCTGTTGACTCAGGGATCGAGACGTGGCTGCACGATCCGTTACAGAACGGATAAGATGCCTGCCATCTCGACTGCTAGTGATACGAGGCCGTTGGGATCCAGCACGGCGTTCCTCGTTCCTAATTGCCCCCCTGAACCCACCGATTCCATATTCTGCTAACATTCGCCGGCCGCGGTGGCCGAGGGGACTGAGGCGCTCCAGTCACGGTCTGCACGGCCACTACGGTCGGGGGTTAGAATCCCCCCCCCCCTCGGGCATGGATATTTGTGCCGTCCTTAGCGTTAGTTAGTCCATAAGTAGTTTGTAAGTTTAGGGACTGATGACCCCGTAGTTAAGTCCCATAAGCTGTACAAACATTTGCTAACATCGATTTGGATTGGACGATTTGGATCGCGACGAACTCGAGCAGCAATGTCGCGATACGATGAACCGCAATCGCGATAGGCTACAATCGGACCTTTATCAAAGTCGGAAACGTGGAGGTATGCTTTTCTCCTCCTTACACGAGGCATCACAACAACGTTTAACCAGATAACGCCGGTCAACTGCTGTTTGTGTGTGAGAAATCGGTTGGAAATTTTTCTCATGTCAGCTCGTTGTAGGTGTCTCCACCGGCGCCAACCTTGTGTGAAAGCGCTGAAAATATAATGATTTGCATATCACAGCATCTTCTTCCTGTCTGTTAAATTTCGCGTCTGTAGCACGTCATCTTCGTGATGTAGCAATTTTAATGGCCAGAAGTGTAATACATAGGTTATTACTATCATTATCGCTGTTGTGTTTGTAGATGTAATTCGTATATCAAAATATTAGTTTTTCCTTCCCCCTCCCCCTTTAATAGTGTTCTGGATCCGCGACTACCTCCAATGTGGTTGCAGCTACAGTACAACCACAGTCTAACATAAACAGTCACGACAGCGAGGTACATTTCTGAATACTATACCGGATGAGTATGAATACTGTCATTTAAATTGATTTTAACAAATTTTTTACAACGGAGAAACAGGAGCCGGGACGGCTCAGGAACTTGCAAACGAGTTATATAGTGCTCATCATTACGTAACCGCCGGCCGCAGAGTAACTTCTATTGCGTTACCGTCAGTTGCTCATACAAGTTTGCATTCTGTATAACAAATTAAGGAGACTCTTTGATCTCAGAAATACAAAATTCAAAAATTTCATTCTTTATCAAAACTGTTATCCCGTATGTGTTCTGTAGCTTACCATCAGCACGCGTACCCGTTGGTGCGCCGACCAAAGCTGTGTTACCCAGCAAGTTATGGTCAAAGACCGAGAGGCAGGGCAAGGGCCGCGGTGGAGTAGCTTGCGGTCTAAGGCGCTTCGCTGCAGCCGGCCGCGGTGGACGAGGTGACTGAGGCGCTCCAGTCGCGGTCAGCACAGCCACTACGGTCGGGGGTTCGAATCCCCCCTCGGGCATGGATATTTGTGCCGTCCTAGTTCGTAAGTAGTTTGTAAGTTTAGGGACTGATGACCCCGTAGTTAAGTCCCATAAGCTTAACAAACATTTGAACATTTTGAGCTTCGCTGCAGAGAGCGCGGTTGCTCGCCGTCGGAGGTTCGAGTCCTCGATGGGGCATGGGTGTGTGTGTGTTGTCCTTAGGTTAGTTTACCTTAGTTTGAGTAGTTTGCAAGCTACGGACTGATGACCACGCAATTTGGTCCGATAGATTTACAGACATTTGAACATTTTGAGCAGGGCAAGGCCGAGATAAAGCGAAGCCTGCCAGGATGTCTTCTCATCAGGCGCATTGCCTGACGATCACAAAATACAAGTTCATCATGCACCCTCCTTAAATGCTCACTGGCATACAACAGTTCAACATGTATTTAACTGTGTGTAAATCATGCAAGGATGTTGACAATATTCACTGGATTAAACTCTGTCTGAGAATATACACAAATTATTAACTGAATGAAGACAATACTCTCAGTAAACATATAGGGCACAATTAATATACCTGAAGAAGGGCAATAATTGCCCGAAACCGGTTGTGAATAAATCTGCTACCTGCTACTGGTGGTCGTTTCCTTTTTAACCTATAAACCACGGTTACTGCCATGGAAAAACATTTGAATAAAGACCAACATATTAATGCTAAATAATAGAACATTCTGTCAAATACAAATCATAAGGCCAAAATTTGTAATACACATCACAGTACGGTACTAGAGAACATGTTAAAATTAATTAATTCAACAGTCTGTTGAATTAAGTAATCTATGGGGAGTCCTCTCTCTCCCGTTGTCGCCAACCTGTACATAGACCATTTCGAGGCGGAAGCTTTGGAGTCAGCAAATCTAAAGCCCACTTGTTTCTTCAGATACGGGGAGATACCTTAGTTATATGGCCACATTGAAGAGATAAACTGACGGAGATTCTTACACATCTCAACTCCAGGCACGAGAATATTAAGTTTACCATGGAGGTCGAAGCGAATGGGATGCTGCCCTCCTTGGATGTTCTGGTTAGAAAACGAGATGACGGCACGCTGGGACACAGCCTGTTTAGGTGGAAGACTCATACCGATTTCTGCCTACATGCAGATAGCTGCCATCACCCTGCACAGAGGAATGGCGTGCTGAAAACTCGCAGCCGATCTGACAAGGACAGTCTCCAACAGGCATTGGACTACCTGAAATCTGTGTTTCTGAAGAACGGTTACACGGAAGGGCAAATCCGGCGAGCTCTACGTCCAACAGCACAACGAGCGGAAGCGATGAATCTGAAGAAAATACGGCCATGGCTTTCATTCCGTTTTTGGGGGCCTTTTCCGGAAAAAATGTGCGCATTTTACGCAGATACCAAGTTAAAACCATCTTCTACCCTCGGTAAAAACCAGAGCTTTTCTTGCAGTTTTAACGACGACTTTGGTCTACGAAAATCAGAAGATTACAAGATTCCTTGCCAATGCGCCGAGGAATCGTAGGATAGACTATTGAAGAAAGATGCCGCGAACACCAAAGGCACGCAAGAGTATAACAGCCAAATAAGTCGCCATCGCCGAGCATTGCCTGGCGAACATCCATGGTATGGATTACGACCAGACCACCGTCCTAGCACATACTTCGAAATACTGGGACTGAATCATCAAAGAGGCTATAGAGATCAGAAAAAGGAAACCAAAACTGAATCGAGACAACGGCTATTTTCTTAGCAAAGCTTGGGAACCAGCTATTACCCAGATTAAGACGAAGAATGAAACATCCCATAGTGTACTGACTTTGAGGGCGGGGGGGGGGGGGGGGAGAAACAGATGGAACGCCACCGCCGGCGGACCCCCCTGGGCGCGGACCTGGAGACCTAGGAGGGATCGCCCAGACGACGGACGAGAGGAGGCGGGATCTGAACCGCGGACCGGGCGCGGACCGCGATGGGCTCAGACGGAGCGCCCGAAGGAGGGGGGGGGGGATCTGAGATATACCCCACCCAGTCCGCCCCCATGGCAGTACATCAGCACTCCTGATGATGGCAACATGGTCGATTGCCAAAATATTGTGTCCTATGCACACTTACACCAGGCTGTTCACCCGAGATCTATTTCATGAATCTTCTAGTAACAGATCTCTGAACTCCCGTAACAATGTTATCTAAAATTATATGTTTAAATATTCAGATTTACATTATACAAGATAATATAAGGGATCGAATCAGTCAACGCACTACCTAAAAATCCATAATTAGACTGAATGTGAAACATAGCAACCTAGTGTGACTTTAATATAATTTCACATAAAGTCAGTTAGGAGTGCAACTGGAATAATTCATATACTAGGGAATACAAGTGTATTCTAAGGCACAGCTGCTTGTTGAAAAAGGAAATTTTTTAATCCTTATATGTAATGCGCAACCAGTTTCGATGCATTATGGCATCATTTTCAAGTGCTCCACAGTATAGAAATGTTTTATAAAAGTATAAAGTAAAGACAAAAAGTAAGATACATTATAATTTTGGAAATGGTTAGAAGAGTGGTATATGATCTTACACGTATCATTTTGTCCAGTAGCTGTTTAGGACCAAGTTGTACAGAAGCCTGTGCTTGAGAGAGATGGTCAGTCCAATTCAACCTAAAACTAAAATAAATTGTGTACTATCTGTCTTTCTATTATTTAACTGGTGCACAGTCACATTAAAAAAATACCTTCCCTTTTTTATATATATTTAAAAAATGGATAAGAGTAAAAAATTTAAAATTACCTAGAAGTCAGATTGCTCCAATAAAGGAAAACAGTCAAGCAACTTTCGTCACATTGATAGTGCTTCTGTGTAAGGAGCTCCATATGTATATCTGTAATAAAGTTAAAAGTACTATTTAAAATGATGAGTGTAACTAATATGTGAATTTACTCTCATACAGTAATTGTAACACAGTGTAAAAGTACACTGTGTTCAGCTCATAGCTAATACCTGTCATTGGTGACGGTTAGTAGAAGACTGACCAGCCAATTTGCAGCTATACCTCATATTTACAATATAAGCCACCAGATAGCACCATCGTTCTACAAGCTTTTGTTTACAATGTATTTCTGCTTTTAAATCCTAGATGGCAGTCCCTTACAGTTTTATTCCATGTTTACGTTTGTGTCCTAAAACTATTATTTCTGTGTGACTTGATTTTTGTTCGCTTATTAATATTTCAAAAAGATTATTATAAGATTATTTGGCATCAAAAAATCTAAAATTAAACTCCACCATACATTCTTTGGAGGGGCCATCGGTACCGACCGACCACTGTGTCATCCTCGACTGGGAGGCAATGACGAATGCGGTATAGAGGCGCATGTCAACACACCTCTCTCGAAAGCTGAGATAACAAGTGCTTGTTGAAAGAGGAGAAAAATGGCAACAATGAAACCATTAGTTTTGCAATCTCTAGCCCTTGAGTAATTAACAGATGATCTCTTGTCATTTATGTACTTGTTTGTGTTTTCAACAACATAATCAATTATCTCAGGATCAAAAAAATTTCAGAAAACTTTCAATTTCAGTTTTAGCTTCTCTACTATTCAGTTTCGGGCCAGTTAGGATTTTTTATTATATTCTTACGCTTTGTTTTGCCTGGTAGTGCTAACGGATTATTTATCCACAAAGTTTCTTGGTTCTTACCAATATAAAAATGGCAGTCATCATGTGGCATTCCTATCACTTCAGTCTCGTCAACGCATGACTGCTCAGATTCGCTAGAATGATCTGCAGTTTCAACTATTTCTGCTCCCTCATCGCTGTCAGAGAAATCAGCGTGAACTTCTTCGTCAGATGATTGCAGAAGAAGACGCTCAATTTCTTTTGGTGTTAGTCCTTTCCTTTGTGCAGACCTGGGAGACTTTAAAATAATTCTAATACCAAAGCAATGTTAATAACTAAATCACATCACCCACAGAGTTGTAAAACAAAGCTTCTAATCATCAAAACATCCGACAGTGGTATGGCTACATGTACTTATATTACCGCCGGTCGCGGTGGCCGAGGAGACTGAGGCGCTTCAGTCACGGTCTGCACGGCCACTACGGTCGGGGGTTCGAATCCCCCCTCGGGCATCGCTATTTGTGCCGTCCTAATTCGTAAGTAGTTCATAAGTTTAGGGACTGATGACCCCGTATTTAAGTCCAATAAGCTTTACAAACATTTGAACGTTTGAACGATATTGGGTGTGTGAACGAGCGTTGTCGTGCAATTCACCATACTCACTGGATCTCAGTCGTCTAGATTTCTTCTTATTCCCTCGATTAAAACTCGCTGTGAAAGACATTTGAAGATACTCTTGATATGCAACGAAATGTGACGAGGCTTTTGAACACCATCACAAAGGCAGACTTTGTGCAAAATTTCCAGGATATGTATTGCAGAGCTCAGCGGTGGATAGTTATGGGAGGTGACTATCTCTAAGGACAGTAAGGTAACGGTAGCTCGTATTACCGGGCGCGTGCGAGACGCAGTGCCGTCTCGGTGCAGTCGTCCACTCCACAGGTCAGTCACAGCTGTTATGGTGAGTATATTGGTGGCGCAGTAATGTAGTTTGGCGCGTAACTAAACAATCGAAGCACATCTAGCACCATTGTTGCTTTCTCGGCACGTTGGCGTAATTATTGAAAGAAACAAAATTAGCGGCACTGTATGCCGCCACGCGCCCGCCGCAGGGTTAAAGCACTATGTACGCAGACATTTCATAGATGTCTAAAAAATAAAACACTGTGTGCTGTTACTAAACTGCCACTTATCTCTTGTGCAACAAACAGTGACATCGAACACAACGAGCGCCTGAGTCGGTGCAGTTTGCATGCGTCGTTACTTCACCCTGGAGACGGCTTAGTGGCCAGTGATAAACGGGGGGTGTGGAGCGTCGGACAGTAATATGTGGGCCCGCTTCCCGGAGAGGAGCCTCAGCTCATCTCATCTCATCTCGTCTCAGCGGCGCAAATAATGAGCGCCCTGGCCGGGGGGAAGCCCCGCAGAGCGCCGCGGCTTTGCGGGGAAGTCCCCGCGGCAAAGACAAACAATACAACACAGCGAGGCGGGGCGAGGCGGAGGCCCGCGCCAAATTGCGATCTGTGGCCGCGCGTAGCGCTGGCCCTGCCCCGCTTTTCATACTCGCGTGTTTCTCCTTGTCTGGTGAACACGTCCCATGCAAATAAACAACACCCACTCTACTGTGAATGTGGTAGTTGTAAGATACAGGCAAATGTGCACAACAATGTATTCTATACTAGCAAACCCGTCAACGCTTCGCAGTAGCTAATGTGTATGGGATATATACAGGGTGTATCACTAAGTGTCTTTGCCTTTGTAACTTATAAAATAATAGGTGACGGGAAATTTTAATGCGGTAGGTCAACACAATAAATGTTACACTTTCTGCGGACCTATGAACACAGTGTATTGTATCATTTTCCAAAGAGTTATAGCACAAAGATATAATTTTTTAAATGGAACAATAGTTTTTTTCCTATCGTGCATTGGATTCGTTGAAACCAGCTGCGTCCAAATCAATTTAAACTACATTCCTATCACTGTTAATTTGGGAGCTACAACCCTTCAAAGTTTCAGGGGCAGATATCACAAACGCTGCGCATAATGCAATGCGCCATCTAAATTTGGTGCGGCCGAGTTGTAACGTCGCCGGTGTCACGGAGCGAGAAGCTTCCTCGATGCGCTGTTAGACTGCCGACTGTCGCCGCACACGGCCGTATACCCGACAGTTGGAGACACAAACAACCAGGGCTCAATATACCACACTTACTGACCTCGGATGACGATGGCATACGCGAACAACGAGTACGTTGACATGTTGCTGATGCTCGGCGAGTGCCGACACTATGCCACCGAAGCAGCCACGGCGTATGCCGTGAGATATCCTAGGCGAAGAGCCCCGGCAGCCATTACGTTCTAACGGGCCGAACAACGACTTCGGGAAACAGGCAGCTTGGTAATGCGCCGCAATAACAGACGAAGACCTGCAACAAGTGAGGAGACGAAGGTGTTTGTTTTAGCTGCACTACACCACGATCCTCATGTCAGCTTATGAGCCGTTGCTGCAGTCGCTGGTGTCAGTCTCACATCTGTGTGGCGTATAGTACACGGCCACAGGTTTCACCTGTACCGCCTGTCACTGACCCAGGAGCTGCATGGGAACGATTTCCGTGCAAGAGTGACATTCTGTGAGTGGGCCATGCGTAATTTCATGCTGGAATCTTTACAAAGTGTTATGTTCTCTGATGAGTCCACGTTCACAAATTATGGTGTAGTGAATCGCCATGACACGCACTACTGAGGGGGCAGACAATCCTCGATGGGTACGACCTGTCGACCGTCAACGTAGGTGGTCTATTAACGTGTGGTGTGGAATCCTTGGGGATGAAATCATCGGTCCACACTACTTCCCAGGTACACTGACAGGTGAGTTATATCGCGCTTTTATAGCCGATAGTTTGGGTGGTCTCCTTGAACATGTGTGTCTACACACGAGAGTCCATATGTGGATGCAGCAAGATGGTCACCCAGCCCATTCTGCGCGTGCTGTTGTGGAAGAACTAAACAACAGGTTTGCAGGAAGATGGTTGGCGCCATGGTCCTCATTTATGCCCCGCAAGGTCGTCCGATTTAACACCAGTAGATTTCTTTTTATTGGGATATCTAAAGGATCGTGCTTATGTCACTGAGCCCACATCCCCAGATGATCTAAAACGGCACATCGAGGACGCATGTCGCTCCGTCATACCGGCGATGTTACGTCTCGTCCGCAGATCCTTTCGACGGCGCATTGCATTATGCATTGAGGAACATGGACACTCAGCCATGTACAGCGCGTGGTATCTGCCCCTTAATCTTTGAAGGGTTGTAGCTCCCAAACTAACATTGATAGGAATGTAGTTTAAATTGATTTGGACGCAGCGGGTTTCAACGATTCCAATGCAAGAAAGAAAAAAAACCTATTGTTCCATTTAAAAAATTATATCTTTGTGCTGTAACTCTGTGGAAAATGATACAGTAAACTATGTTCATAGCTCCGCAGAAAGTGTAACACTTCTTGTGTTGATATACTGCATTAAAATTTCCCGTCTCCTATTGTTTTATAAGTTACAGAGGCAAACACACTTAGTGAAATACCCTGTATGTTATTGTGGATGTGGGCCGTGAAAGGGCCAGTGAAGGCGTACCATAAAGTGAGAAATACACATCCACTAGTGATGGATTGCATCTTACAGAAGGAATATACCTCCAGCCATTTGTACCATCTTCGACACTTGGTCTCCTATGATACGTTCTCTGCGATGTTCACCGCATCCGCCTCCTTTTGAATACTTGACTACCAGATTCCAGTATTATATTTTAATATGACTTGCTTAACGGATTCAATAGCCTCGTTGCAGCTCAGTGGTCTGATTTTCTTTGTGTATATACAGATGGATGGAAAATTCCGCAAGAAGATTGTACTGGATGTGCATTTTTCTGCCCTCAGATTCAGATTCGGAGAACCTTCAAACTGCCAACGAATACTTCCATATTTACGGCGGAGACAGTGGCAATTCTGGAATCACTTAGGTTTGTTTCTACCATTTACTACCTGAAAATATTAATTGTGTCTGACTCTCAAAGTGTCCTTCAAACCCTACAAAACCAGGGATAAAAAAAAAGAAGAAAACAACAACAGTTACTGTGGGTGCCTTCTCGTGCTGGTATGTGCTATAATGAGGAAGTTGATGCGTTGGCCAAACAAGCGGCATCCTTAGGCACTGTCCTGGACCTGCATTTACCATATACGGACTTCTTATCTGCAGTCAAGGAACATGCAAAAAACAGTGGCAACAGATGTGGAACGTTTCCCAACAAATGAAATGCGCTTCTTACGCTGTACTGCAACCTCGGATTTCTACGCAGCCGTGGTTTATGAGGACTCATCTGGACAGATCCGCGATTTCTACCATCATTCTTCTTCGCTTCAATCACGTTTCTTATCCATAACATCTACATCGGATCAAGGTCTACGATTCGGCGGCATGTGAGAGTGATCCTGAAACGAAAGCTGATGTCAACCACATCCATTTCAGGTACCCCAAATTTGAGCGTGAACGTTTGAACTTCCTGCACACATTGGTGAAGTTGAGTTATCCCCTTCCCCTCTCAGCTTCTTCCCTTTTGTTTACAAAAGACATTCGTGTGTATAAAATCATAATTAAGTTTATTAAGACCACTGGACACAATCTGTAAGTATCAAGTGTGTTGGTAATATAAGGTTTTGCTTGTGAATATGTGAAAATGTTCAAAAATTATTTGAATTGTAATGTAATGCAGTTTTTGCTTTGTTTCCACTCTCCCATTTTGACAAAATGTACTTTTTTCTGTTTATTTAAATATTTGTACATTTCCACTGTGTGTTGTAGATGGCCACATTGAGTAAACACTAAGAAGGCCGTAATTGGGGGAAGGGCTGGAGAAGTACCGAGCTGGCTTCGACCGCTGCAGCACTCGAGCAGTGCTCTCGTCTCCACGGTAGGCTTGACAACACTGCAGCAATTGTTGACTCACTGAAATTCTACGAGCATCTCGAAGTGGAACGGGAAAAGCCAAATTATAATTCGGTTCCCGCTTTCTCGGTTAACTTTCACCGCCCACTGTTTCCGTGTTTCCTCATTCCTTGCGAACACAAGCATCATCTAACAATCTCCACATTATTTTTTAAAGCCAACAGAAGAACAAAGATGCATTTTTCTTGACTGTCCTCACTGATTGTGTAACACACATTATTAATAACACTCAGTAAACCACTTCAAATCAACATTTATTCTTAAATATTGCCGCGAAGTTCTAAAGTTATCGCCAACGACCGACAAACAGCACGTTAATTTACGTACATAGAACCGACAGAAGAGATGCAAAAGTGCAGCACTGCCTACCGTAATACACCCGGTAACAAACTGTGCAGTGAAATGCCTGTCAGAAGCAATAAAGATCCCATACAGTAGAGAAATGCACACTTTAGCTATTCAGACATAAACAAAGCCTGCCAAATCTGGTAAAAACATGGCGTCCTGGGCTCTCAGCCAATCAACAGCGGCTTCACGCATGGCCACTCTCTCCCTATACAGGCTCTCTATTCCGCTACTCCCGCGCGGCTGTGTTGGTCAAAACTTATGTCCACGAAATAAAACCAAAGGATATGATAAGTTACGTCTTCATTTATTTAATTGATTCTAGAAAAGACTGCAGCAATTTAATTTGGAAAAGAGATATGAATTCCCGTTAAAGGGTACAGACTTGAATTTCTGTAGGGGAGGTGACGACGCATTCTTCGCGTCCCTAGATTTCATTTAATTGCAACCTGTTTGGTTTTTAAGACGTTTCGTGCCTTTTCATTTGAACATCAATAAAGATGGCAATTTTAAAATCGTTTCTCCCGCTCTTATGAAGTAACATTTAGCTCGCACTGGTACGTATGTCTACCAGTTTGCAGATATTCAGAATGCAGCAGCCCTAGAGTCGGCCTGGCTGCCACGTCTCCTGAGCAGACGCGCTCATCGACTGCAGGAGAGCCCTGTGGAGGCACTCGGGCCGCTATTGCGTTATCGCGTAATATCGGCGCAGCACTCGCCAAGTTTAGCAGCCGTCGCGACGCCAGGCGGCAGTTTAGGAGGTAAGGTGGCAGCGCCGCCCCTGCCACGACCCACCCCGTCCCACCCCCTGCTCACGACGCAATAAGCGAGGGCGTGAACGCTACGAGGGCCCCGCCTCACAGTACAAAACGTGACGCATCACCATCTGTTACATCGCGCCACCCTGTCGTCAGGGCTTACTCCACCCTGTTCTACACCGTACTGGAAACTGTCCACTACGAAAATTGTAAAATGGGAAACATCACGACCAAACCTCTATTTTTTACTGAAACTATATATGAACCGAAACTAATTTTTTATGCAAAAATGATATTTTATTAAATAGTCCACCAACAAAAAAATTGCTGTTCGTCCCATTCGACTAGATTTATAAGGGGACTACATGGGGAACGGTTGTTTTTAATTTTCTATGTTGTAACGAAAGTTCAGATCTTAAACGCCCATCAGTCAAAGCCACTCGACGCAACTATCAAAAATACTGAACATAATCGACTTTTCTTTTAATTATTTGTAATAAAACAGATTCTGATCATATCTAATTAGTTATGAACTTTAGACTGAAACTGAAGAAACTACAGTAAGGTAGGAGAATACGGAGATGGGATCTCGATAAATTGAAGGATGCTGAAGTTCTTGAGACTTTCAGAGGAATTGACAGGAAGTACAAAATGCGTAAGCAGGAGTGCTAAAGGGCAAATGCAAGTTTGTAGAAGACTGTATAACTAAGGGAAAAATGAATACCGCCTACAGGAAAATAAAAGAAACATTTGGAGACAAGAAAAGCAGCTGTACGAATGTCAAGAACCCATATGGAAAACCAGTTCTGAGCAAAGAAGGGATAATGGAGAGGTGGAAAGAATGAATGGAGAGGTTCTGAAAAGGAAATGAATTTAGAGACAATATTATAGGAAAGAAAGACGAAGTAGAAGTGAAAATCTCTATTTATAAAAAAGCGAAAGGAAACTTTCATATACTCACTCACTCACTGACTAAACACGAAATCTCGAAAACTACTTCACCTATGAAGCTGAAATTTGGCAGGAATGTAGTTTATAGCTAGTAGACGTCAACTACGGAACGATTTTGTGATAGGACCGATAGTTCGGGAGATATGACGTCATAAACAATAAAACTTTCCCCGTCTTGTGGCACGTGGTACTGTGACATTATCAGTCCACTATTTGAGAAGGAGAGCACTTAGCGACTAGCAACAAACTTTAAACATAATTTCAAACCTTTGGGAAACTTTTTCTCACTGACAACCATAGCAAAATGATGAAAGGAAAAAAGTTTCTCGCTTACTAATTTTCCGCTGTTCGCGGAGCAAAACTACGGCCTTCGGTACAACGTTGAAATTTATAATTTCTACACTACATATTGTACCTGCAAGAAATTTTACAAACAGTGTACACACATATAGTTCAATGTACCTTCTAAATTGTATCACATTACGACACGTAGTTCATTAGATACGAGCACATAAACAGTCACGTTTGGAAAATCGCCCCATCACGTACCAAGTTCTAATCTATAACCGCTTTTCTACTAATTACATTCGCAACAGATTTTTCGGACATAAAGCACTTATACAAATGAATATATACCTGAAAAATTATACCATTGTACAACATAAAACTCAGTAAATATGAGATCATATATACTGCGATTAGACATCACGTTTTGTCACATTTCCTATTTACTGCTAACACTCCTGTATTCCAGTGAACTTTAGAAAATTCCTGAAAGATGAGAGTGCTGTTGAAAACTTCGCAACAACTTTGAACTGTGAAGAGCACAACACTGTAGGAAGAAGCAATACATATCTATAGAGCCACAAGGAAAGGAAGAGAATGAAACATCCGACGGATACCCATTATTTCCGACAGATCTGGCCTTTACCTTTAAGAAACTGCGGTTTGCAATGGGACTTGCATTTTCTATTATGATTAATAAATCACAGGGCAATCTACTCAATACTGAGGAATGTATTTGAAATCTCCATGTTTCTCACACGGACAGCTTTATATCGCTTGTTCTGACATGGGCTCTCCACAGAAAATATTCATATTGTATCCTGGACAAGTCACAAAAAAATATTGGTTATAGTCAAGAAAGGAATGAATATTAGCGTTTAACAGCCCGTCGACAACGTGGTCATTAGAGGCGGAGCTTACGCTCGGATTGTTTGAGTAAGGTTGGGAAAGGAAATCGCAATTTGAAGTTTTTGTGTATACTATACTTCTAAGTATGGTTTAGTACAGAAAATCTCAAAGAGTACTATACAAACTTTCATGGGGATTCATAGGTCAACTGAGAGTACCTTGGGCAACATACAAACTTAGCTTTATTTCATCAAAATCGGATCAGGGGAAGAAAAGATATCGTAATTTGTAGTTTTTGGTGTATGCCAAGCTTGAATTGCAACGTAATTTAGCAAAGATCCGACAGAGGCGCTGTTATTTACATAGTATAAATAATAGATGACGATGTTCATAACAAAGGTGTAATGCATTGAAGCAAGGGCTACGATTTACGATTTTCCTTACGGCAGCGGTGTAGAATAAGGGGCACAATTCTTTATGTTCACGATGAAATAAATAATTTATGCTGTTCTGGTCAGTAAATTAATCATCCTCCTAAATTGAATAGTTCGTCGTCAACGATAGCAAACTAAACCGCTGCCACTGCAAGTAAAATTTAATCCAGGTAGGACACACAAAAAATTTTTTTTCTCCCTAGCTATATCCCTTATGCTTTGTAATGTCATGGAAGGAAAAGAAGTACATCTTTTGATGGGTATAACCACTAAATATTATATAGACTATATGAGGTGGAGTATGTGGAGTGAGCATTGCGTTCTGTGCATCTTCTCAATATTAAGCTGGAATTACCACGTGATGTTTAGACAAATCCAGTCTTTCCACACATTTACCTGCTATTACGATTGGTTTGTACCGCATTGCCTGCAAAGAAGCGCCACCTCCTTTTCGCAGAGCAACTGCATAACATGAAATAATATCTAAATAAATGTGTCACAGAAGCTACAACAAATTTGATGTCGCTAAAAGGGCCATTTACATATAGCGTCTTAACCGAACAGAAAGGGACCAAGATAAAGTCAGCGATTAGTAGATTTTTGTTCCCAATATCATGAGACATTTTCATCTTAATGTTGAGAACACAAAATCTGTTCTACGCAGCTGAATGCTCACTCCAGTGAAATTTCTGCTTTCTGCCTGCCAATAGAGATAATATACACAAGCGAGCGATAAACTCATCAGAAACCTCTCTGAATTGTTCGGTACAATATTGTAATTAAAATTTGTAATTACTTTCGGTGCGGACTACATTAAGATATAGAAATACGTCTTATTTTGCATAGACAATTGCTCTTAGTTATAATCCGACTTCTGAATATATAGTTCTACTACACAAGGTTGATTTCAACTTCATGCTTTACGAAGTAATCGTGCTGGACGTGGGGACATGTATTAGCTGAAACGGTGGCCGATGACGTTAACACAGTCATGGAAATTCGCTGGAAATACTATATTTAATGAAAGTTCTATACAGACGATCAGCTGGCACCATTCCTTCAACGATTACCCAGACTTACTTATCGCACATTGACACCACCATGACGTCGTATTTAAACAGACTTGAACTACTCTGTTGATGAATCACCAGACTTTAGCATTCTTCGTGGTTTCGATAATAGGGAGCACTGCATACAGAATAACTACATTGTTCCCAGTGCTATACTGTAACATCCCAATACTTCAGCATACACTTACTGTGAGAGATATCAGTTTAGTACTACACCATAGAATCAATACATGGCACTGTTATTATTATTATTATTATTATTATTATTACTATTTCTCATCTCAACGACAGAAGTGTTTTCAGAAGTTTATGCCAAACAGACAATAACACACCGCAGTCTTAACTTTATGAACACAATCTAACATTGAATTCACATCGTTCCAGAGTAAGGACTTTACTTAATTTCACTTTTTGTATGAAAAACTTTGTGAACCAGCATCGTTTTCGGCAATGACTTCTACTTAAATTTGACATGTTTGTTGTGACAACTGAGTTTATTGACAGAGGGATCCAACAAGGATTCTGTTTTTGCTGACCTAGGTCCGCAACCCTAAAAAACCATGATATACACAGGAACCTCTTTAACAACCGTTGCGAAGCACGGGCATATAAGATAGTAGGAGATAAAATAGGATATACTAAAGTACGTCTACAACTACATAAATACTCTGCAAGTCATATTGAAGTGCATGGTAGAGGGTTAATCGAGCCGCTTTTATGATGTTTCTCTACAGTTCTATTCTCGAATAGCTTTCGGGAAAAAGGAACACCTAAATCTTTCCGTTTTCGATCTGATTTTTCTTATTTTATTTTGATGATCTAGTCTTCCTATGTAGGTGGGTGCTAACAAAATATGTTCTCATTCGGATGAGTAAGTTGGTGAAAGAGATTTCGTAAATAGAGCTAGTCGCCTTTATTTTAATGATTTCCACCCCAACTCCTGCATCATTTCCGTGACATCTCTCCCCTATATCGCGATAATACAAAACGAGCTGCCTTCCTCTGTACTTTCTCTAAATCGTCTGTCAGTCCCACTTGGTGGGGATCCCACAGTGCACAATCCTACTCGAAAACAGAACCCACAACTGAAAGAAGAATTTGCTAGGGCACTGAAAAACCTAAGTCGAAACAAGGCCCTGGAATAGACGACATTCCCTAAGAACTACTGACGTCTCTGTAAGGGCCAGTCATAACAAAACTGTGTCACTTGGTGACCAAGATGTATGAGAGTGGTAAAATATCCTGATTTCTAGTAAAATCTAATAATTCCAGTTTCAAAGAAAGCAGGTGCATACAAGTGTGAAAGAGAACCATCAGTTCAGTCACTCGTGGTTGCATTATTTACAAGAATTATATTCAGATGAATGAAAAATCTGGTAGAAGTCTACACAGGGAAGATCAGATTGAATTCAGGAGAAATATGGAAACAGAGGTGACAATACTCACATTACGACTTATCTTAGAAGATTGATCATGGAAAGAGAAACCTACACTTCTAGCTTTTCTAGATTTGGTGAAAGCATTTGGAAATGTTGACTGGAATACACACTTTAAAATTCTGAAGTCAGCAGGGGTGAAATATAGGGAATATAAGGTTATTTGCAACTTGTATAATAGACTGACACCAGTTATTAAAACTGAAGGGCATGAAAGGGATGCAGTGGTTCGGAAGGGAGTAAGACAGGATTGCAGCCTTTTCCCAGTGTTATTCAATTTGTACATTGGACAAGCTGTGAAGGAAAGCAAGGATAAGTTTGGAGAAGTAATTGAAGTTCCGGGTGAAGAAATAAAAACAATGCGCTTTGCTGTTGAAATTGTAATTCTGTGAGAGAGAGCAAAGAACCTGGCAGAGCAATTGAACGGAATGGGAATTTGTTCAGCATGTAAGATGAACAAGAGGAAAAAAAGAATAATGGGATGAAGAAAAAAAATGTTCAAATGTTTCTAAAGCCGCGGTGGAGTAGACGAGCGGTCTAAAGCGTCTCGCTGCGGAGCGCGCGGTTGCTCGCCGTGGAGGTTCGAGTCCTCCCTGGGGCATGGGTGTGTGTGTTTGTCCTTAGGTTAGTTTACCTTGGTTTAAGTAGTTTGTAAGCTACGGACTGATGACCACGCAGTTTGGTCCGATAGATTTACAAACATTTGAACATTTGAATGTTTCTAAAGCTTATGGTACTTAACTAGGGGATCATCAGTCCGTAAACTTACAAACTACTTATGAACTAAGTCATACTAAAGACAACACAATCATCCGTGCCCGAGAGAGGATTCGAACCTCCGACGTGGGAGGCAACGCGATCCGCAACGTGGCGCTCCAGACCGCTCGGCTACTCCCGCGCGGCATGGAAAATCAGGCGATGCTGAAGAAATGACATTGGGACATAATCATACGGTAACGGAACGATAAAGGTGGTAAATGCGTTTGGTTATTTGGGAAGTAAAATATCATATGATGGTCGCAGTACAAGAATATAAAATGAATAATGGCAATGAGAAGAACGAGTTTTTCAAAAAGAGAGGTTTATTAACATCGAATATTAATTTAAGTGTAATTTGCCTTGTACGGGAGTGAAACATGGATGATAAATAGTTCAGACAGGAAGAGGACAGAGAGTATTTAAATGTGGTGCTACATAAGAATGCTGATGATTAGGTGGGTAAATCGCGTAACTAATGAAGAGGTACTGTACATATTGGGGAGAAAAGGAATTTCTAGCATACCTTGACTAAAAGAAGGGATCGATTGGTAGAATACATTCTTAGACATCAACGAATGGACAATTTAGCATTGGAGAGGAAGTGTGTGCTGTAAAAGTCACAGAGGGAGGCAGAGAGACAGTAAGAAGATTGAAAATGATGTGGTTTGGCGTTCTTATGGTATAAAGACGTCTACGGTATATCAAATAAGCCAGAAGATGTGTAGTACACTGATAAACATGCACAAAACAACAATACAAAAAATACTGTTGTACGCGACGACTGCCAGCTTGGCGCCGTGCCCGCCGCGTGACGTCACAGCCACAGACGGATCCCAGCCGGCTGCCGGAACGACCCCTCTGAATATCGTTGAATATCGGACCAGGATATTTATTAACATATATGTAAAAGTTTACGTCTGGCACTTGTAACGACTGTGGGTGCCGTTAAGATTATCTAAAGTAGTGAAAAAAAGGGAAACCATGGATTTAAAAAATGTTAAATACGTATTTATGACCTTCGTAACGTAGCACCACACGTAGCATAGAATGTTGACATTTATATCTCACATTATACACCGTAGCAGAAAAAACGAAAGGGTAACAGAAATAAACATTTACTATGATAGGCTCTTCTTACATACTGCGTCAGTTGCTTCGAGTGAAATGAGCAGCACACAGTTCCTGACAAAGCGTAGTTCCGGCGAAAGCAGGTCACAACTCACATTTGATTACGAATACGAAACAAACGGAAAAGTGCAATATCATTGGCTATCTGCAGCTGACTCGTGATTCGCCCTCTTCACTTCTCATGATCAACTGCACAGTTACCAACGTCTACACCTCAAGAAAAAAACTGGCAACACTGCACTTTTACTTTCTGGTGAATTGTAGGAAGCGTATAAGTAGGATTTTTCAAAATAAAGAGAGAGGAGAGGTTACTTTAGCTATCTTTTTCTCATATCTGCTTGAGAAATAAACCTTAATGGTAACTCTCAAAATTGATCTTACAGAGACAGATGTATATATATCTCGACTACACAATTCTGCATTGTTCATAGTTTACAACATGAATATAATAAGTATGCGAAATAACAGAGCGTGAATAAATTAGCATCTGTAATATGGATTTTGGGAAATGAATTCCATCAAATTACCGACATTTAAAAATAAAGGCATTGTATTCACCAAAAGCAGAATCCTTAAGACTTTGGGAAGAATGCTTCAAAATAATTAATATGAGCTATATTGAAAATACATTCGTTTCTTCTTCTTGTTGGAAAATAAATCAATCACTCTAGAACTGAAATTTTCAATGTTGAATACAAATGAGTTCTCACAGGATGACATACTGTAGTCAGTCTCTTTTCTTTCATGGTGTGTCTTAGGAACGTTTTAATTCTCTTGAACATTGGGAAATACCGCTCAGCTTCTGATGTCGAGATAGGCATCTTGATTAGCACTTTCAACACTTTTATAGTTTCTTCAAACGTTTCGGAAAGTTCGTCCTCTAGAATGAGCGAAAGAAAAGAACAGTGCCGGAAAATCTGAACTCAGGCCTAGCATATAACACGATAACTTCTCCCTTTCTTCTATCGAGAAATGTATATGTGTCAGTAATTTCAATGTACTTTTCATGATTTTTTTTATATATCTGTCGGACTTGTTTACATCTGATATATTGGTTGCAATGAGGTGACCAGGGGCTAAAAACGTAATTTTTATTTAATTAAGGATGGCATCCCACACTTCCAAAGCATCTATCCTATTTTTTAATTTTTAATTAATTATTTTTTTTACAGTCATCAGAGATGAATTGTCTTTTGGCAGGCACCGTTTCACCGCCTTCACGTTAAATCTGGTTAATGTTGGAATTTTTTTCTTAGTTTTTTTTCTTTATTGTAATTTTAAAACCAACCATACAGTCGGAAGGCTGTCAGCAGCTTTAGACACTGCGCTTCAGCCGACCGAATTTGAAACAATGGACATGAAGTAATAAAAAACTTTGACAATGGGGTTAAAATGCAAAGAATTAAAAGTTGACAAGTAGAAAAAAATTGAGAAATACAATAACAGGAACAGTAAAAACATGCAGTAAGTTAAAAATGGTGCCACGGTGGCCTTAAAAACACGTTGAAGATCAATACACTGGACACGAAGAGACGGTTGGAGACACTGTATAAAATACAAGAGCGACACTTGTTCTAGTTGACGGTGAACGCATGGTTAAAACACACTCGATGCATTGGACACTGGAGGAAGCACTGATTAGAAATCGACGGCACTGAGGACCCGCAGTGAAAGGTATGGCTGTTGGAAAGCGCGGTGGGAGGTGGGCTGGGGGAAGAGGGTAGGGAGGGGGTAGGGAAGGAGCTTAAGGACTCCAGAGGCGGGAAGGGAAAGGAGGGGGATAACCAAGTTGTGGAAGGGAACAGGAGAGGAGGGGGAGTTGAATCTATGGGTAGGGGAGGGGTTTAGGGTTGGTAGGAAGGATAGATATCAGGACGGAGGGCGGTATTCGGGAGAGGGAGGTGGCGCAAGTTATCCTGAATGATGTAATCGATGTCTTTTCAAATATTTTACATTACTGCTCCGAAGTTTGAACATCTTACTCGGTTAGATGATCTAAAATTCACTGAAAAGACTATCTGCATGTGACATTACCTCATAAAACATGATAGCCACATTACTATTAAATTCCAGCAAGATTGTGGCACTGCAAAAGAAAGTTTGATCCTGTTTTCACCAGATAACAGGAGGGAAGCTGTTTAGGATCAAGATATTTTACGTTCTGTTCTAGCACCCGACACATCGGGGTGATCCTGGCTCTACTCTGCCGTAAGCGCAGTGTAGAAACCTGCGCAACATTTTAGCACAGCGCTTATGAGCGCAGGCACTGCCAATATGAGTTTGCTCCAAGCTTCATAAACTTGCCGCGAGACCGAGCGCGACGTAACTCGTATGTTCAAATCAAAGAACGTATTCCGAACCACTGTTTTCTTGCGCAATTTGTATTGAATTTTCTTTCTTTCATTTTCATACAAGAGGCGCCATGGCGCAGCACTGCTCCAGAAGCCGCTCTTGGTAGCCGAAAAAGAACCAACCGTTTGTATCATGCCACTCTTCTGTAACTGCAGTGCTGCCGCTTGGAGTGCTAGCGTCGATTCCGAGTCTCTTCGCCTTCATAGTTCCGTTTACTCTTTCTCTACTAGGTGCACACCTGTAATTCCAAGTGCAAGGCGATAAATTTTACATACAGTATACTTTAGACTGTGACAGTAGACTGTAAATATGAATTAAACACGCTGAGGATTGTATAAGCATAATATGCTTTGTGTTTAGTCATATTATGTAGAACATAACAACAAAAAATACATACACACATCGATTTTTAAAGCTGTAGGATATAAATTCAACCCATGCAAAGCCGGTGTGGGTCCCTAGTACATGGTATACAATATATAAACGGTAAATCTTTGAGATTCCTTTTTTTTTGAAAAATTTTTCCCCATTCTTATATCAAAGTTAGGTGCATAGGAACGTGCAAGTGTAATAATGCAACGCTGTGTCAAAATTTCAAAGAATTATGTTGTGGCGTCACTATTCGCCACATCGTCGGCGGCCCACGGAAGTCGCCGCGCAAATAGAAGATGAGCGATAGATAGCTCTATGGTACTTCGGCCGCCAGGGGGCGACTTTTACAATAGGAAGAAGAGGGTTCGCCTAGATACGCCGAGGCACCACAGCAACAACAGACAGTACGGGATTTCCAGTCAGAAGAGGCATTCAATGATGACGAAATTCAACAGAGGAGATCTAGCCGTCTACATAGCGCTAGCCAGAACTGTATTGCCAAGAATTGGAATGACACCTTGCAGAACTGTATAATAGATAAGAAGAATTGTTCCAATATAAGCACATTAAAGTTTCGTATTCTGTTCATCTGTAATAAAAGTATATATGGACTGATCAAAGCTTTTAGTTGCAGACCCAGGTCCACATCCTTGCTTGTCACATCCACCTCTTGAACGCACTAGGAAGCAGAGACAGAACAAATTATGTAAAGAACTTTCGTACATATAGGATTTTGAATATAACACTAAATAAGGCTCTAGGTTAGACAAAGTTGTAACAGAAGACAGAGAGGGGCCAAGGGGGGGGGGATAGAGAGGGAGAAGAAGATATGAACGTGGAGAGTGTGGTCATAAATGGACAGGTAGAGGGTGGAGGTGCATAGAAGGACTATAGGAAAGTCCGGATGGACTGAGAGAGAGGAAGAGAGGAGGAGAGGAGGAGATGGAACATGGAGTGGGTGAGAAGGAGATTGTTGCACCATACACCAGACGCAAGAGAACGATCGTGAAGGCAGCGGACGTCGCGCATCCTGGAGGGAGTAACGGAGATGCGCGCCCTCTACAAGCTGCTATATCTAGGCCGACATGCGTCTGGACGGGCCCGTCTACACTCGGCTCTGAACTAAGCAGTCACTAGGTCACAGCGCAGTTTTATAAAATACGACGCCGCGAGAAGAGAGAAGAGAAGAACAGATAGAAGTTGAGGCTGACTGGGACGAGAACTCAACAGAGATGGACATAGATAAGAGGATATGTACAAAGAGAGGGGAGATAGGAGATGGGCAGAGAGAGGAGGACAGAGAAAAGGAGAGCAGCGAGTGTTGGGTGCACAGCAAATTCCTAATCACAAAGCGTTATGAAAATATATAAAAATATGAAGTTATCGTATTAAGTTGAACGCTAGGAAAGTTACAACGACATTGATGAAACAGCTGTCGTAAGAATAAAAGCTATTTATAAAGCTGGCAATGTTTAGGAACAGTTTTTTGAGCCCTACGAAACGACCTGGTAAAACAAAGTTTATTTAGTCAGGGATGTCAGCTATGCATGTTTTGCATAGAGCTTGTTTAATTCACCAAGCGAACTTTACACGTGCACATACACCCTACGTAAATGCTACTATCACTGAATGTTCCTATTATTCTGTGGTGAGTGTCCTCTCCTACTTGCTCCACAACAAAAAAATCCAATGTTTGTAAATCTATCGGACCAAACTGCGGGGTCATCAGTCTGTAGCTTACAAACTACTTAAACTAAGGTAAACTAACCTAAGGACAACACACACACACACACACACCCATGCCCCAGGGAGGGCTCGATCCTCCGACGGCGAGCAACCGCGCGCTCTGCAGCGAGGCGCCTTAGACCGCTCGGCTACTCCACCGCGGCGCTCCACAACAGATCAGGATCGCTTACCTGATAAAATGTTCAGTCCCATCGGATATCTCCTCTCCTCAGGTCACAGATTCTAACGTAGTGCAGCTCTCAATGTGTGATACTAGAAATTGGTAGCAAGGAAACTGTCTCTGCCTACTTGAAATAAGAACGACCTTTTGGAAAAAACTTTTATTTATTAAGATCAGTGTGACATGTAACCTTGGAGCCATATGCACAGATATCATCAATAAACTCGCGGGCCGCGGTGGAGTAGCCGAGCGGTCTAAAGCACCTCGCTGCGGACCGCGCGGTTGCTCGCCGTGGAGGTTCGAGTCCTCCCTGGGGCATGGGTGTGTGTGTTTGTCCGTAGGTTAGTTTACCTAGGTTTAAGTAGTTTGTAAGCTACGGACTGATGACCACGCAGTTTGGTCCGATAGATTTACAGACATTTGAACATTTAAACTCGCGGTATCTAAATGTTAATCTAATGAGCACCTACTAATTATTAAAATTTGAGTATTTGAAGCAAATCTAACACAAAAACAATCTCGTCGTATTCTATCACTATCACCAGAGAAACGGATCGCTTAATTCACAAAATGCTAGCGCAAGGCCTCCACACGCAAATGCAATTTCGCAGAGCTCTTAAGGCTCACCAACTAAAATAACACCAGGCGGATAACACCTCCGCTATTTTACTTAGAAGCGCATCTAGACATACGTGGCGCCTATCCAGAGGCCAGCCACCGACTACCAGTCGAAACCAAACCCTTACTTTGCGCCTTAGCTCTAGAAGCCTCCACATGACTGGCTGGTTCAAAGTAGCCAATAAGACATCACTTTCTAAATATAAAATCTTTCAAATAAGCTGTACTTTTAATTAATAAGAAAAGTGTAGTTAATACCATCGTACATGGTAGTAATGTGTCATAGTGCTGGAGCTACGAAACATAAACTGCAAATAATAAATAAATGAAATTACACGTTTGCTATTCCCGCCATACTGAAGACTCAAAACTACTGGGCTGCCTGCGCGCAGTGCAGCAGTCTCCTCACGGTCAGGCGACCATCTCTCGCGGCCGGCACGCTGCTAGCTTCCGAGTACCGGGCTAATCTTGTTGTTGTTCGAATGTTTGTATAGTCTATGGGACTTAACTACGGGGTCATCAGTCCCTAAACTTACAAACTACTTATGAACTACTTACGAACTAGGACGGCACAAATATCCATGCCCGAGGGGGGATTCAAACCTCCGACCGTAGTGGCCGTGCAGACCGTGACTGGAGCGCCTTAGTCCCCTCGGCCACCGCGGCCGGCGGGCTACTCTTCAATAAAACTGCATGGACTGCCAACGGCAGGCCATACGAAAAGAAATGAAAATTTATAAAAACGGGGCGAAATTAAACAATGTGGAGTAACACCACATATTTTTAATCGGATATCCCACACTAAAAACGAACAATCGTCAAAACACTACAGTAGGAGAAAAAAATGCATCACGAGTTTGGAAAGTTGGAAATTCAGTAAAAAGATTGAGTCCATACATATGGAATGAAGTTAGCAGATTTCACTAGACGCTAATACTAGCAACAATATTTTAGCAACCAATATTGTTATTTTCTTCAGTCCGAAGAAGCTCTCCACGCCACTATGTCCTGCGCAATCCTCCTCATCTCCGAATGAGACCGGCAACTGATATCCATCTGAATCTGCTTACTGTAATTGTATCTTGGTCTACGTCCGCGATTATTACATCCCTCCAATACTAAGCTGACGATTCCTTGATGTATCACAATGCGTGTCTTACATCGCCTTGTTTGCGCTTGCTACAACTCGAGCTGAGGCGTCGGCCTACCTAGCTTCTTTATTTGACACTTTTGTTCCAAGCTTAAGGCTGAGTAATTTCTTTCTAAAAAATACTGAACGTTGTTCATTTTTCTTTGATAATAAACACCAAGAGCATATGAATGTGCACATGAACACTAAATCACAGTTCAAAAATGTTCAAATGTTTGTACAACTTATGGGACTTAACTGCGGGGTCATCAGTCCCTAAACTTACAAACTACTTATGAACTAGCTAAGACTAAAGACGGCACAAATATCCATGCCCGATGGGGGATTCGAACGCCCGACCGTAGTGGCCGTGCTGACCGTGACTGGAGCGCCTCAGTCTCCTCGGCCACCGCGGCCGGCCTAAATCACAGTAAGTAACTCATTACACTGTTAAGTGACTGTGACAAATTGAATCTGTTACGATAAAGAGACAAGTTACCTTCGGGTCAGCTGACACCGTAAGCAACACCCCCCCCGTCCCCTTTGCATGCGCAAAGGCTGCTCCCCCCCCCCCACATTTTTTCAAACAATTACATATTTCTTATAACGTAGAGTATAAATGTCATTTACTCTCACAATTGCTGAAACGTCCAATGATATGTGTCAAGTAACAATAAAAAAGTAACTGTTGTTTCCGTATCTGTTAAAAAGAAGGTTGGGTTAAAAAATTGCTCGCAGGCAGTCTCGAACCCACTACCTTGCACAGTGTAGTGCGATGTCGCTAACCACATGGCTATTGTTGCTAGGTGTAGAGTACTGACTTCATTATTATTCATGATCGAATTTTCTGAAGGCTTTTCCATCTGATGCGTCTTTAATTTTTATTTATAAGGTATATTGCCAAATATGGCGGTTTTTTTTTTTTTTTGATAAATCTTCAGTGGGCCAAAAACAAATTTGAAGGGCGGATGTTGCATTCACTGAGGATTTGCGCATGCCAAAGGCGAGATGCGCAGTAACTCCATTGTCTTGCTTCAGGGCCATTCGTGCGTAACCGCCAATGTTAAAAGCGGTATTTCCCCTCGTTCCTCCCTGCCGCGGGAGCGCCCATATACTGCCTCAAGGGGGTTCACAAGAGAATTTGAACCTCAGCCGTGCCTGCGCATTGCCACCTATATTAGGCGACAGTGCTACGACTCGTATATGTGCTGTCTCCACGACGTAAAACGTTTTTCATGCGATAAAATGTGTATGTAAAATCATCTGATAGAAGAACGAAACGTAGAAAGTTCAAAAAATTCTTTTTATTTTATTTATTTATTTATTTACAATTTTTTTCACGACGAGCTTTTTTCCGGGGGTGTTTTTGTACGAGTTGTATATCACTTGTCGTTCCCTTTATTTTACCCCTGCTATCTTCAAAATTTAAAAGATTGTAACAACAGAGTCATTAATGACATTTTCTATCACGTAAAATTAGCGTGCGAAGTGCTGTGTATTTGGATGAAATTCATACGTCAGCTGTTAATTCAGATTAGTCTCTTAGACAATGATAATGATGGAAGAAATGTGAATCTATGTGTCCTCACCACTTCCTCTGTTTTGGGTCTAGAAACGATAGATTACATACTGCTCCTTGTTTCGGAACGACAAAAAAAAGGTGATGTGTTATTGTGACTTAAACAAAAGGAGACGCAAGAAATTGAAATTAACTACAAAAATCCGGCCATACAGTTGCAAGCCAGCATCCAGCATGACGCTTAAAATGATTTTGCAACATGATCCATCTGAAGATGAACCTGAAAAGGTTCGAAAACCGGTTCATGGAATAAACACCATTTCAAGAAAAAGTAACTGATGCATTTTTCTTAAATCATATTGAAATTAACAGTCACGGGACATCCGTAATGGATAATCTAAATATAAGAAGCATTCATTTTTCATGTCACTTCGTTTTTATTCTCCATGTTAGCCAGAAGCAGATTTGCCGATGCGGATTTCGTCGCCCTATAGACTGTAAAGTGAATACGAATGACTTTCTTTCGAGTCAGTATTTTCAAAACTCCATCCTTTTACGCTTTCTTATTTCCATATTAATCCCTGTCATTTTTCCATTCAGTAATTGTAGGAAGTTTTAGAAGCCATTTTGTTAGTTTGGTTTGAAATGTTTGTTAAGGTTATGGGACTTTACTGCGTGGTCATCAGTCCCTAAATTTACAAACTACTTATAAACTAACTTATACTAGGCAACACAAACAGCCATGCCCGAGGGAGAATTCGAACCCCCGACGGGGAACGGACTCGCTCATCGGGGCATGGCCCCCTCAATGCGCTCAACCGCTACGCCGCGGCAGTTGGGTTTAGTTCCGCCCTTAACTGCCAAAGTCGTTACTTCTTCCATAAACATTATTCGCTTTTAGAACTTCCAGTCTCATTCTCATTATGTTCTTGTGTACGCTACGAAAATTTCCACAGACATACTTCGATATCTATGGTGAGAGTCAATGAACCAAACTGTTTGGATGTTCTAAATTTGCTTCAAAATCGTAACCCACGGCAGTTTATGTGCATGATTTTCAGATTCATAGGGAGCAGAGCCTCCAAACAAGACGTAATATTTTAAATACTGAAATTAAACGGTTCGCAGGAAGTACTTATTTCGCCGACCTATAGTAAAGGATGCCGAATATAAAACGCTTGTCTGACCTCGTCTAGTGTTTGGGATCCTCAGCAGATCGGTTGAAAGGAAGACATAGAAGCAATTTAAAGGCGGGCGGCTAAGTTTGTTACTGCAAGGTTCGATGAATGCGCGATTGTTACTGAGATGTTTCGGGAACTCATAGAGGAGTCGCTCAATGGAAGGTGACGTTCTTTTTTGAGAAACACTGTTGAAGAAATTTAGAGGGCCGGAAATGGAAGCGGACTGCAGAACGATTCTACTGCCGCCAAATTACGTTTCGCGCAAAGACTACAAAGAAAAGAGAGATTAGGGCTCGTACAAATGCATAGAAGCATTCGTTTTCCCCTCCTTCTATATGGGAGCGGAACAGCAAAGCAAGTAACTAGTGCAAATTGTTGATAAAGGATAGGAAGGAAGAAGGATTAGGAAGTAAAAGATTGACAGTGGCTGCTTTAGGGCATTGAGATGAAACAATGGCGACAAGTTAAAATGTGAGCCGGGCCGGGAATCGAGCCCGGTTCTTCCGCTTTGGGCCAGCGGTCGCCTTAACCACTTGGACACCCGTGCTCGCCTCCCGTCCGTCTCACATTCCCATAAGTAGCACGCTATGGATGTAGCGCCACTATCGTTCTTGCCCTCTTACACTCGCCAATACGGATTCCCGTGCGAGGTCGAACGTATGACCGCATCTGCGGTGACGTAATTGAAGCTAACATGTCCGAAAGAACAGACACCACACCAATATAATAAGTATTTACACGCGAAGACGGCGTTAGCTTCAATTAATTCACCGCAGATGTGGTCATACGTTCGACCTCGCACGGGAATCCGTAACGGCGATTGTAAGAGGGCATGGACGATAGGGGCGCTACGGCCATAGCGTGCCAGTTGCGTGAATTTGAGACGGACTGGAGGCGAGCACGAGTAGCTAAGTAGTTATGGCGACCGTTGGCCCGAAGCTGGAGACCCTGGTTCGATTCCCGACCCAGATCACATCTTCGCTTGTCGCCATTGTTTCATTTCAGTGCCCTAAAGCAGCCAGTCAATCCTTTCCTTCCTAATCCTTCTTCCATCCTCTCCTTTATGAATAATTTGCAAATGCAATATGGCTCCGTACATGTCCGAAAGAACCATAGACCAAAGATAACGTAGACTGTGCGTGACGTCATTATACTGAAACCAACATCTAAGTCACGTGACTTGGGGCAGGAAACCGTTTTCTTCGTTACGAGTAATGCGAAATGTAGTTGGGATTTGCAGTTCTTATCCTTAGTAGTGGAAATTAAGCGTGTATTTCAACAATAAAATGTCTTAGCGTATTCTTATTACATATTTAGTAGTGCAATTGGCGTTAGTTCTCCCCAAATCAAGAATTAATGTGATAGCTACAGTTTTTACATGTGCGTGGATGAAACGTATTGACAGTTTTTTTTACAAGCAAGAGAACAACAGAGCAAATGATTGTTGTCGTTGTACTGTGAGTCTTTTAGTTTGTATTTTACACAGGAGAAGATCAAATATGAGTTTGAAAGGAGTATCAGCTTTCTTAAGATACCGCAATAATACTTGTGAATTGTTACGTTGTGCTGTTATAAGAAAGGAAATTGATTGCATCCATAATGTCCGATTTTAACAAAATACAATAGTTTATATTTTGAGACTTTTGACACAGACCGTGATGTCAAAACCTAAAACAACCAAAGTTTGGCTACTTACATTAAATAAGAGGGTAGTGAGGAAACATCATCGATGCACTAGGCAAGAAGTGGCTTTATAGGTATAATGAATAGTCTGTATCAATGCTTAGCTTTGTGTAACGCTCTTGAAAACGGATTTTCACCAGAAATTACATACTTGCTGACATATAAACCTACTCAAGAGCAGCTTGAAGTTTCTTCCCATCGATAATCACAGTGATAAGTTACAAAAAGTAAAAGATTCTTAGCGTAACACAAACACTGAGGATATGTAATTCTGTTGATTCTGAAAATAACTGACAATAAGGTAATTTTCAACTGGGCACAAGTAAACATGACACTCCCTGTATTAATAATTAAATGAAATTACGTTACCTTTACTGATAGATGTGTAATAAGAATTTGTGAAGTCGTTTTATTGTTAAAATCAACGCTTGATTTCACCTGTAAATGACAAATACTATTGCTCACAATGACGAAAACTCAGTCACGTGACTCGGGGCAGTGTTACATAACCCCTACCCAGAATCTAAAATAAAGTAGGAATAAATCTAGATTCAAAGAAAATATAAAAAGAAAACAAATTCAAACTAGAAAAAGAACAAAATAACATAATTAATAAAAGCAAAACAATAAAAAAATTAGAATGATAAGAAAAAAATTGATCTTCTCGTTGGTTTCAAACCACAACACAGCAGAGATAGGGATACGCGCAATCTATGTTATCTTTGGTCTATGGAAAGAACAGATAACACACCAATATAAAAAGTAACTAGTAGTGGTACTAGGTACCCTCCACCACTTACCATTGGTTGGATTGCGGAGTCTGCCTCTAGATGTAGATGTTACTTGCCTTGTCTTCCATCTTTTACCTATCATTTTCCTCCATTATAGCTTCCTGTATTTCAAGAACATTCCATTCATTCGACAGTTGAAATTGAACATACGAAATTATATTTTGACATTTGCATGATTAGAATATGCAACTATTTTAATAATAAATTTTGCGTATTCATGCAGGTAACACTACACCCTGCACAGCTTCTACTTGCGCCATTCTTATAACAGCGATTCTAAAAGAAAATTATTATCGCGCAAACAGCTGTACAATATTTTTATTTATTAGACTCTACCGGTTTCAGCATTGTCTGTCATGAACAGTAGATTGAAAAGGTATTACACATACATTATTACAAGAGTTCATTTCTGAAAAGTGTGGCAACATCAAAATTACTAAACATCTTAATAACCAACACGACTGAAATTTGAATATAAATCTGTGGGATAACCTAGTGCAACATCTATGGACGCGAAGCATGCATCGTCACCTCCAGTTAAAAAATTCAAAAATTCGCCTCAGCAGGCAAGGTGATGATTCTAATTTTAATACTGTTATTACCGAATTTGTTAGAAATGAACTCTTGTAATACCTGATGCACAATACCTTTTTCAATCTACTTTTGATGGCAGACAGTGCCGAAAACGGTAGAGTGTAATGAATAAAAATATTATACAGCTGTTGGCGCAAGAATTATTTTTTTTTCTAAATTCATTGTAATCACCACTTGGAAACAACCTTGATAAAATAAAAATCCGTCATTATGAATGGTAGTGTTTGTCCGTCTATGCAACCACAAATAAATTGGGATTTTTCTCACCAGACGCGTTTTATTTTAATGACAATAAAACATCTTCAATGGTCTGTAATAATAGAAATCTACAGTTTGTTTTGTTTTTTCCATTCATTTCACTTTCACTTTTGCACTGACCATAATTGTTTTTCACAGATCAGACGTTTGTTTTGAGCGTGACTGAATCAGCACAGTGTGTTATTGTAGTGTTGACAACACCACAACAGTAATTTTTTTTATGTTTTATAATAAAGTATGTTATAGTATGGGAATGGGTGGTTGCTTCTTTTTTAAAAATATTATATATTATTATTATTATTAGGGGAGGAAGTGAGTGGCAGGGAAAAGATGACGAATGGTGGTTGAATGTGATAAGTAGTAGTACATAAAGCGAGATAAGAGTGATGGGCAGGAGGTGGGTATTGGTTGGGAGAAGGGAGAACTTTGACCGATAGCTTTTATAAATTAAGGTAGTGTGTATTCATTATGAAGTAGTCACAGTAATATTGAAGCTTCTTGATGGTGAGTGTTTCTGTGTGGTAGAGAGGGTGGTGGTAATGGAAGTAGTGTGTATGTGTGTGGTGGGGGGGGGATTGGGAGTTGTGATTCTAGTTGAATCTAGTAAGTGATGCGGGGTAACAGTGAGGAGAACGAGGTCCACTGCTTGTTAGCGGGGAGCGGGCAGGTTTGGGAGTTTTATTTCAATATTTATGACATGTTCGGAAGCTTAGAGGGGAAGTGGGTATGTGATTTCATTTGACATTAGGTGTGGAGTGTTGATTAGTGGGATGAGGAATAAGATGTGGGAGAGGATTGAGAGAGTTAGGGGCATGAAGTAGAGGGGTTTGTGTGATTTTTTTCTATTATTTTATACAATGTCTGGTTATCAATATTTATTTGGTCATTAATTATTTGTTGTGTGATAGTGCTTTATGTATGTGGAGGTTTTCTTGGAAAGGGAGAAGGTGTCTGTCTCCATGGGTCTGTATGATTTTCATATCTTTTTCTACGGTGCTGAGCCTGCGGTGTTCTTGTTTAAGGTGGTCCTCAAACGTTGAGTGGTTTGTACCATACTTCCATGCTCTGATGTGTACTTTGTATCTTGTGTCGAATATTCTACCAGTCATCCCAATGTACATATTTGTAGTTACATAGACGGACACTACCATTCAAAATTATAAAAGAAACTGCGGATATCATATCCACACAAACGAAGAATTTTAAATATCGTCGATGGGATTTGCATTTATCTACACTGAAGTATACAGTACTCAGTGTGGTCCCGTTATTCGGTAACTAGCTTGTGATATTACAGATACAGAGGGAAGCAGATTGTTTCCATGTGAAATGCGGGTTTTGTCAGGCTTTTGGGTTTCCCAGCCGGCCGATTAACAGTTTGAATCTAGTGAATGGACAGGTAGCCAGGGTCTCCTTAATGTGCTCGGAAACTGGAAACGCTTGGCTGAGCGAGAGTGGCTATTCCAGATAGCAACTGAAATACAATATAGCCGCAAACATTATTCTAAAAATCCATATTCAATCAGAGAATGAGCATATGGCAAATATAATTATATGAATGAATTCAGGAGACTTGGGAGAATCAAACGCCGTAATTACAATTTAAATATCCCTTACAGATAAAAAGCCAATAAATTTCAGTACTAATATAATAATAATAATAATAAGACTTATATTTGCGATTATTGATATGTAGTGTTTATCATTAACAATTTAAGAAGCAAATGGACAGCATTGTACCAAGCTATCTATCTTAAAAGACGTACCACGTTATTTCCGTATTCCAATTTTCATTGAGGAAGTAATATTCTTGTGTCAGAAGATAGATTCCACCACAGAAACAAAACATGAACCCAGAGAAGCGTATTACATTTATATATGTATTTTATTATATTTAATATTCTTAGTAACGTTCATTTTTTATGTTGAAGACTGCCACTTAAATATTTCATGGCTGACTAAAAATAGAAGATATATGTAGCAGATAATTTATATATAAACAATTATATGTATTTGTGGACAAGAACTGAATATATTAGCATAAAAAGCCATGATAAATTAAATAATTGTGTAACTATATTTCGACGGCGGCAGTATATTTGAACAGTGAGACGCCACGCTTAATCGCTATCTGAGCAAAGAGTTTCAGTCTCAACCGTTTTTTTAGTATTGTTAAATATATATTTGTTTGTCAAATGTAAACAATATTCGTAGGGAGGTGGTCATAGCATTTAATTCTGTGATATTCAAATGTATAATATTTTGGAAGGGAAATTGTATTTTAAAGATGAGGCGTTAGGATACGCGGAAGGATACAATTTTGAGAGCAGGGAGAGAATGCTTTTCGAACGCTTGGGAAGGGACTCGTAACTTGGACATGGTGGTGAAAGATTGTGATACTGGGCGGTCTGAAGCCGCGTTGCAAACTTGTGATTTGAAGAGATAGGCATATGTGGACTTAGAAAATTTACGGGACTGTGACTGCAGAACTTAGTCTCTGCTTGAAAAGTGATAAACTATGCACGGTAGTTGGGCTGTGGAACTGTGATATTTCAGCAATCTTGTACTCGTCTGATGACAAACTGTGTTTTATAACAAATACTTTTATCGCGGATTAACTTGGATCTGCAAAGTTGGATGGACTATTCTAACTTAGGAGTGATAATTTGGATCTTTTACTCTCGAGTACGAGTGATAGATATTGTGCCTCTCATGAACAATACTTGGGGAAATATTTAGTTATTTACCGATGTATAAAGTAGGACCACCTCCGCGTTTCATGTCTACTAAGAGTAATAAATTCCATTTATAAAGAATTACTTCGTGAGTGAATCCCTTCTTTATCTTAGAATCCTTTTTGTTGGTCATTCAGAGGTTTAATTTATTTTTGTTAAATATATTTTGAAGTCATCATATGCAGATTGATAGATTGGCTAAACTACAGATTAATTACATATTTCTTCGTTTTTTGGCCTCGTTTTCCGCAGTTGCAGTTATACAATTTGTATAGGTTTTGGGACCGTCTTTTGCAACTGTAAATTAGTCTACTTTAGACCAGACGCATTTCGCTTTATTCTAAAGCATCTTCAGTGGTCAGGAATTTTTTATGTCTTCGTATTCATGTGTGGTTTGTAGCACATTGTCACTTGCTGTCACTGCTTATATTTACACTTTTTTACAGTAACATTTCTTACGAAAGTTTTTGAAAGATGGCTATTTCTGTGGCCTGGCAGGCTCTGTATGTCGTTTTCATACGACATACAGAGCCTGCCAGGCCACAAAAATAGCTATGTTTCAAAACCTTTCGTAAGTTCGCAAGTGACAATTTGCTACAAACCACACATGAAGACGAAAGCATAAAAAATTCCTGACCACTGAAGATGCTTTAGAATAAAGCGAAACGCGTCTGGTCTAAAGTAGACTAATTTACAGTTGCAAAAGACGGTCCCAAAACCTATACAGATTAATTACTGATCTTGTTTGAACAGGTTGGGTAGCTGTTTAGGGCATAGAAGCTGACATTCATAACTCACCCCTATGAATAGAGACAACGAGCCATATTTACTACCAGAGTTATGTATAGCCCAAGTCTTATTGGTGAGAAGCGATAGGAAGGTCGCAAGCTTCAGCACGGAGCTGGTAGGGAAGAATTCGGTGGCTCATTCCCTGCTGCGGCTTCTGAGGGGGAGGGAAATGTGGTGAGGGAAGGGAGAGGGTGTGAACAGCTCTGCGCCAGACGCGGCCCCCCTCCTCTCCCCCTAACGCCTGTAAATCGGAAAACGCTCGTGCCCCGTGTTTGAGGAACATGGGGGGAGCGCGGCGTGTGTTTGGTTTGGCGCGCTCCTGGAGACTGCAGAGGCAGAGGGGACTAACGAGCCGACTGCATGCCGCAGCACGCGTTTAAAATTAGCAAACAGGGCAGGCGGGGGCGGTCCCTGGCCACAGGGCTCTCCAGGGACGACGGGGAGGGAAGCGCTGCCTCCTGCCTCTTCCACAAGCGTCCAGAGAGTTCTCCAGTACATGCTGAGGCAGGCCTAAGCTAAACTGCGACTTTCCAATAACAGTGAATTTCTGTGATTGCTACTTTTAAGTATCTGCGATTCTTACTTGCGATTTGTCACTGTTTGCAATCGCTGTTCACAAATCCGGAACATGTATTCCTGTGCCCTCTGTAAAGTCCTTTTTAAACGACGAACGAAAGTGAACAATACAGATAATAGTCCACTTAAGCGCGGGGGTATACGGTGTGGAGCCAAGACTGGAGGGCGTCATCTCTCTAGGGAAACTGGCCTCAGTATTCCAGGCCGAAATCACTGCCATCAGGGCGTGTGTGGAGGAGAATTTGCGTAGGTGCTACAAAGGCCGTAGCATCTATTTCAGACAGCCAGGTAGCCAAGAGATCACTTGCAGCTCCTGCAAAAAGGTCTAAAATTGTTGCAGAATGTCACAGGGTTCTGGTGGAGCTAGGGGGAAGCAATAGGGTAAACCTATTGTAGGTCCCTGGCACTCGGGGATCAGTGGCAACGAACATGCCGACAGATTAGCCAGGATGGGGGCAGAGACTCCATTTATTGGACCGGAACCTGTCTTGACAATCACCAAGGCAATGATCAAATTGGGGCTACATAACTGGCTCAGAATACAGCACGTAGAATATTGGACCAAAGTCCATCAACAAAAACATGGCAAGTAAAAAGCACGGAACATTTGGGACAACCAGACCCGAAGAAATTGTGTCTAATAAAGAACTGGTAAAGGGACTCCTTGCACTGTTCAAGGGCATTTGTTGGCTTTACTAGATATACAGGGAGCGATACCGCAAAATAAACTTAGTTTCGGTGAGAGTAGTGGCAGGTTGGACCAAGACTGTTTTGGCTTCCCTGAGAAAATCAATCAATCAATCAATCTACTGAAGCGCTCCAAGCGTACTAGCTCCGAATAAGGCTCCTATAAACCAGAGCTGAACTATCCGCCATTTTTTCCCCAAGCTGTAAGAGTTAACCATGTCCCGGACGAAGCTCATGCGTTACCTCGCGTTTCATTCAACTCGCTCACACTCGCAAACTACTCACTGTATCAACGTGAAACTTTCATCAATGTGTTCGTTAAGAACTACACTACACTTTCATTTTAGTTTGATTTATGGTAATAATTTATAAACAGCATATACTGATAGTTTACGACCATGCACTTTCTAACGACGTTACGAAATTTTTGACATGCGAGGAACTTTTTTTCTTTTGAAGTTAGGTGAACACATTAAGCGAATGAAATGTTCAAAATACATCCTCTCCAAACAGCAGCTCTGTGAGAAATGTATAACGTGAGATAATGTCAGTTAAATATGACGCACTGGGACCCGCCCGCCCGTCTAGTAGTAACACGTCTTCCGTATTACAGCTCCTAATAATTAGGCACATGTTGTTACTGCATAACATCCATACTTGAAGATACTGGTACTGATTTCTTTTAACCCATTAAATTTAATAGTTGCACACTACAAAAGTGCTGTGTCTCTATGTAATATGCAGTTTCAATCTTTCAGTGATAGGAAAAGGATATTCTAAATATTTCAATACAGAGTGCTTTATTATGTGAGGAAATGAGAACAAGTCAGTTCGCTAGCTAGCTGTCATTTTCAAGTATTCTCACATAAAATCCTCATTAGATCTAGTAACTTCCGTTCTGTTACTGCTACGCTTTAAACTGAAGGAAATGTAACTCCTATTACGTTTTGGAAACTCAGTAGTAGCTCTGAAACACAATAGACAAGAAGCAAAGAAATACACATTTGTGAGTGACGAAGGAATATCTGCAAATCGAATAATAAATCACTAACTTTACTCTTTTTCATTCTACAACTGTGTATTTCCTTGAATAACGCGACGATTAATGAAATTTTGCGTAGTAACCATGTGGCAAAATATTCCCCTCTTTGCATGTTATCATTTGTCAAAATATCATTTTGATACCTCTAAACGTGTATGAGATACGCAATGATTCATTCTGGCCTTATCGCCATCCGAAATGAGTGCGCTAAATACAATAAAGTTTAGCGGTATGAGTGAAAGGTAAAGATCTCCTCCTAAGTTGAAATTAAAATTCAATCCATCAGGAAAGTTTCATCCGCAGCAACATATGGTGCAACAAGCACCAAACGGAATATCATAGCAGCCTCTATTTTTACTCCAAACTTTTCCTAATGTAGCGCAATCTCTTTACAAAGGATGTTGGGATTTATTCCCATCTGCTTGCATTGCTGATCCTCTCGATACCAGTGTTGCATAATAATACGTACGAATGTAATTAGTCTATTACCATTTTATTTTCCAAAACTTTTGTTACTTTTTTCTAACGTGACTAGATGAAGTTATTTTCTATTATTTGGCGCCGCAGATGTTTCTTTAATTAGTTCATGCAAGAGGCGTATTTTTGTAGTCCCGATAGCATGATAATTAGTATTTCTGTTAAAACATGTAAATTCTTTCCTCATAATATTAAAGTAGAAAGAAACTTCACTCTGCAGCGGAGTGTGCGCTGATATGAAACTTCCTGGCAGATTAAAATTGTGTGCCGGAACCGGGACTCGAACCTGGGACCTTTGCCTTTCGCGGGCAAGCGCACTACCGACTGTGCTATCCCGACACGACTCACGATGCCGCCTCACAACTTTACTTCCGCCAGTACCTCGCCTCCTACTTTCCAAACTTCACAGAAGCTCTCCTGCAAACACGCAAGACTAGCACTCCTGGAAGAAAGGATATGGTGGAGACATGGCTTAGCCACAGCCTAAGGGATGTTTCCAGAATGAAACTTCACTCTGCAGCGGAGTGTGCGCTGATATGAAACTTCCTGGCAGATTAAAATTGTGTGCCGGAACCGGGACTCGAACCTGGGACCTTTGCCTTTCGCGGGCAAGCGCACTACCGACTGTGCTATCCCGACACGACTCAGGCGGCATCGTGAGTCGTGTCGGGATAGCACAGTCGGTAGTGCGCTTGCCCGCGAAAGGCAAAGGTCCCAGGTTCGAGTCCCGGTTCCGGCACACAATTTTAATCTGCCAGGAAGTTTCATATCAGCGCACACTCCGCTGCAGAGTGAAGTTTCATTCTGGAAACATCCCTTAGGCTTGGCTAAGCCATGTCTCCACCATATCCTTTCTTCCAGGAGTGCTAGTCTTGCGTGTTTGCAGGAGAGCTTCTGTGAAGTTTGGAAAGTAGGAGGCGAGGTACTGGCGGAAGTAAAGTTGTGAGGCGGCATCGTGAGTCGTGTCGGGATAGCACAGTCGGTAGTGCGCTTGCCCGCGAAAGGCAAAGGTCCCAGGTTCGAGTCCCGGTTCCGGCACACAATTTTAATCTGCCAGGAAGTTTCAATATTAAAGTAGCTATTATTATGTTTCACAAATAATGTTAGGAAAGTTTTGCCCTCTTTAGTTTCTGTTTAATTGCCGTTTATTACGAAATTATTGTTGGCAAACCTATTTCATTAAATATGTAAATGAAACACTATTAAAATAACTGAGATTTATTCAGTATTACTTACACTATCTTTTACTATAGCCAGTTGAATGTAATTGTTTACTTTTCCATTTTAATTAAGTTAATGGAGTCAGTTAACAATACGTAATTTCCAGTGACATTGTTTGGATGATAAAAATAGGATTCTTTCGCGCCATATAAATGACTCTTGTTTCGCCTTGGACAGGAGAGACAGTCCACGTCACTTTGAATTCCGATTATGAACAGTTATGTAAAGTTGTTCAGTGTTAGTCGTGTGGAAAGTGTTTCTACCGGTATTATGAATAGATTATTAATATTCGTGCCACACTAAATGTACACCTCGAATTTTTGTATTCCACACGCGAACTGTGCAAATTTGTATTACTGATGTTTGGAATGTGCGTTCTGGGTTGTAGTAACAGTTAGTTACTAATGAGTCTTGTACGCTGGCCATAACTAGGGACAAGCAGGCACTAATAATTAATTAAAGTGTCCTTGAACTGCAGTTCTACGTGTTGCCCATATTACCTGTCGCAGACTAGGCTTGCCCCATGGAATTTCAACCAGTCGTTACTGAGAGCACCGTTCAACGAGAACTTCAAGAGGCGACGAACTACGATCCGGTAAACTCACAACTCGACTCCGATTTCCGTGGCTGGTACTTCTGTGATTTCTTCTGCTTCTGCGATTTCTGCTATTGCTACCGCTACTTGTGCGATTTCTGCTATCTCCGTAACTTCTGCTACTGTGTAGCGGTACGACATTTTATCCCTGCTACTGCCTTAAATCAGTTCAGTTTTCCGGGTAAATATTGTTGATAATTTTTATTGTTAATGATTTTTATTATGTGATTCTTAAAACGTGTATGTTTATTTTCTTACGTTTCATGTGCGGTGAGAAGGGCGCAACCCATAAGAACAGCATTTTATCTGCCGGGTCCAGAGATGATATAGCTGGCCATCAACCGGTGATTTGTAAACGAACTGGATGTATAACTTGGGTGTCTGAGCATAGAACTGCAGCGTGCCTGCACAGTCATATGTTTTGTACACAATTTCGTATTGTCCGCCATGTTTAAATTTGGCAAATGAATTTTCACGTGAAAGAATTGTTTGTTTTCATCATGGTTTGAATTTTTAATCAATATGGAATGTGATAGACTGTTATGGGTGCAGAAGCGAAACGTATTTCCTTTTGGTTTTCTTATAATGTTTCATAGCCGCCATATCTGAATTTTGCAAGAAACCATCGAGCTTGAATTTCATAGAGTGGCGATACGTCCGTCATGTTTTGGGCAAATTGAACTGTCGTCCGCCATTTTTTTTTTTTTTTTTTTTGGGTATCAACTGACAGCTGGTATGCAACACACACTAGAGAATTTTACCTATTTACAGTTCCACGTTTTAAATAAAGGTTTACTATTGAATACGGTTGTGAAGCAAGTTCCGCCAGACTTATCGAAGCTGCGAATTGACGCGCCTGGTAGTATATTCCCTAAATATGCGATAATGAAATATCATGAACCTGTCAGTAATACAATTCCAGTTCAAATTATAACGGTTAGTGCCTCTGTGAACATATTTGTGTTACTTTTAATGCAAGTATGTGGTCCAAACGAGCTGAAAAACATACAGCGAACAGTAATTGTTATGAGGAACATTCATGACCACAGATTTGCTTCTGTTGTTAATGTGTTGTAAAAACTGCTTTCATAAATTCTACTATACATTTATCTTGTGTCTACTAAACGTATTAAGTCTACAAACTTGTAAAATTAATGTGGAAGGGTTTGGTTGTGAACATTGGTGGACGAAATTTGAGTACAAAGACGAAAGTGACCACAAAGTAATGCAGTTAAAAATGCGCCTAGGTTATCTGCCACAAAAGCATTCCACGTCGAAATAAGGTATCGTTAATAATTTTCATTGTTGCCATGCTGAAACAAGTGACGTTTGGTACGTGAAATTTCAGTACAAGGACGAAAATGATAAGAGAATACTGCAATAAAAATGTACCTGAGTCAGTTGCCACAAAATCATTCCATACCGTAATAACGTGTCATTAATAACTTTCGTTATTGCCACGCTGGAATAAGTACATATTTGTTGCAAAGAACATAGATATATACAAGTGAAAAAAATTCTGGCTGTTTCTACTACTTCCACACTTTGCTCTGGTTACATGTCAACCTAGTTCGATCAACTACTGTGAACAACAAATGAAAACATGTTTAAAGAAAGTATAAACACTCAAAGGTATGGTTTCATCAACCACAGGAGCCACAGAAGAAGAAATATTTCAAAAACACAGCAGCACTAGGTAGAAAACTAAGCATTTTTTATAGCGTATACTTCAAGGGAATTGCAGAACAGGTCATCTGAAGCTCCACTCTTAGGCACTCTTAGTGCCGTTAGTCAGGAATTTTGTTGGATTATAGACAGACAGAGATCAAACAAGGCAAAACATTTGATGTTTCTGCACGAAGTACTTGTCATTTAATTACTTTGAGTCGTGTATTTAAGTGGTGAACACACTATAGGCGTATTCCACAGCAAAAAGGGCACAGACAATATAGAGTAAATACAACAACAACACTTCAAGCTCAACGAGAACGTACAATACACAGACTCCTCTCTACTGTACTGACCACCAAAAATATGGCGGCCGAGTTTACACAGGTTGCCGCAAAGAGCGCTGTTAGTCGTGTGTTAGCTACTCTATGAAGTTCAAGCTCGTTGCAAGAAACTAAATATGAACATCTATGGCTGGCACGCTAAGACAGCTGAAGTTCAACGTCCAGGCTGCATAGAGATCAATGCCATCAAACTTCGCGGGTCGACATCTATGCTGCGAGAGACTACGTTGACAACCGTTATAATCGAATCAATAAAAAAATAGAATAAATACCATTGTAAACGAAGTTTACCAATTATGTTTATCTACAACAAGTTCAGTTCTTATTATGATACACGCATCTGGTCTATTTATGTATATTACGTGAAATAGAACTTGAAAATTTACTTCAGGCGTCTGAGTGTTGAAGAAAATTATTTCGGCTGTTAATATATCCAAATATTTAATTACTTTGCTGAAGTTATATTTCGAAGACTGCAACAAGGATTATTCAAGATTTCATGCACTTATTAGGGACTTATCAATAATATTTATTCTGAAGTACGTATGTTTGAGTTTTATCAGTGGTTCATGAAACATATCTGTGGTTTAGAAAAACAATTACAGGACTTTCAATGAATTTTTGTGAAAATTTAACGCAATTCTATACTAAGTTTTGAACTTTCAGGAGCCAGCTATCGTATTTCGAGCATTTTACATTGCACAAGGACCTGCTATTTAAGACTGTTCAAAGATTTTTTCATGGGCATTGATATTTCAATTACTTTTCGATTGTTTACGAACGGCCAGGAACGATGTCTAATACGCTCTAACTAAAAACTTTGATTTACGAGCTTTAAAACCTCAAGTAGTTTTCATGAAAATTACTAAAACTATAATGGAGAGAAATTTAAATAGGCCGTTCCAGTACACTACTTCCGTGACTTCTGCGATTTCTGCTTCTTCCGCGACTTTTGCGATTTAGAGTGGTAGATGCTAAACTATGGTTAGTTACAAGTAGCATATAACAGAAATTGGGAACTATAGTCTATTCAAATGAAATATTCGGCCAGATTAAATTAACGAAAGTGCAAAGGTCCTGCTTGTAAAATGCATAAACTCATTTTTGTATGGTATGAGTCACTTACAAATTGAAAAGGGGTGATAAAATAAATATGAAAAGACCGTGAGTGACTTCTGAAAATTCTCTTTTCCCTTTAAACCCTTTAAGATGGCACTAAATATTCTGCCAAATAAGTATTCAGAACAGCTTGCCTTAAATTACATTTAAGGCAGCGTCGGCCTAGTATGCAAATGATGGCGACGGAATTTCCATTTTATGAGAATATTTGATTTACTGACCGGACAAGGATACACACAAGAACCTGTCAACCACAGACCAAAAATAGCATCAATTATTAATTTTATGATATTTCCTTCATACTTTGTAATTTAGCATTCACCGGTAGTGGGCGATATCTGCTGACTATGTCACCACTGCTGTAAGCAAAGATTTTAGCAATACTGCACGTCAAACCAACTGTTTGCATTGACCCATGATATCACAGGCGCGGACATATTAAACGGAAAAGGGTGGAAAAAACATTCCAAAACCTGAAACAAAACTCATGAAATAAAACTTTCCATTACGTGCACACTTTTGTATTTTCAAGAGTAAAATCTTGACCATATCCTTGAAGATACAAAAGTTTAGTTCCGTATCGTAGTATGTAACATAGTCCACACTGAAAATAGAGTAGGCCTATTGTTAAAAATTCGTTAAATTAGTAAGCTGACCATTTTCTCCCGCCCCCTTGTTATATATATAAATATTCTGAATTTACATACTAGTTGTAGGTTTTATGACGAACAATGATTTAAACATGGATCAATTCAGTAACACAATCTTCATTTGGCATTCACATTGGTTGTCTTTACCAATTATAAACCAAATTATTAGCCTTCAACCTAACCTAGATACCAGGCTGTGGTTGACAACAAAAATTTCAAGTGGACAATGTCGAATATCATACTTTGACTATACATGTAAATTCTGTTGCCAGGTAAAATACTAAAAAGAAGTATAAACATTTTCTAAAACCAAATTAGCTTCTTGGTTATTTCTTCCACTACATATATCCCTAAACACGAGATCCTTAGTACAAAGTGAGACCATTGGCCAACAAATGGTACAAGGAGGAATGTTAAATGTTATTCTTGGTTGCTACTTGCGACTCTTATTAACTGTGACTTGATTTTCAGTTTCGACGTGTCATAGAAATCGCAGTTTGGACCGACAGCGCGACGCAAGGAGAAGAAAGAAGTACTGAGTACGGCCACCAGATGGCAACGGCGTTGCAATGAAATTATCACTCTGTAAATTGCTACTGTGAAAACTGCGACTTCTCATTTACAGTGATTTTTCACAGATAAGTGATTGAGGTGACAGAGGTCAGTCCTCAGCGATATGCGCAGGTACATATGGCGGTAGAATGGCGTACAGAATGCGAAATTGTCATTTGTACTCCGGTGATACATGACAAAAGCTTTCCGACATGATTACAGCTGCATGATAGTGATTATCAGACTTCGAATGGTAGTTAGATGCATGGAACAAGAACATTTTGGAAATAGCTGGGAACAATATTTCGAGGTCTACAGTGTCAAGAGTGTGCCGCGAGTACAATTTTTTAAGCAGTTGTCGAAGGCGTGCACTTAATGATCGAGAACAGCGACATTTGCCTCTTGGCTATTGAACGCGGCATTGACACCAAGGAATAAGTCGTATCTACTTGTAAGAAACGACAAATAAGTGTGATTAGGATTTCGAAAACACCGTCACCATGTTTTTAATAGACAGTCATTTTTCAACTGAGAAGACGTCGAGAATTACGCGCAAGTATTTCTTTGAGAATAAAACAATGTATAATGTGTCCCATCGACATCTGGCTAGCATTTTCGAATCTATCCATCTTTAACATCAGTTAAAGAAGACAGGTACCTTCTGAGGTAAAAATACCACTGTCGTAATCACCTTCCATGTACCACCCGATAGTGACCCGTGTGATAGCTGTAACTGTGGTGTCGCACAAGTCCAAAGTGCGCGCCGCCATGCACACACGGCGCGGCGTTCTTACGACGACATCCACGAGCGCCCTCTGCGGCAACTCCGCTTGTGGCCACCAGTGAACGACATCGTTCACTTGGGACTGAGTTAGGAACCAGTAAAGACTTCGGAATCCGATAGGCACCAGTGAAGACTTGGCTATCAGTTAGGCACTAGGCAGGACTCTAGCTCAACTATTGTTTCTAGTTTCTGGCTGCTCCTCTCCGTACCTGCACCAGCGTGCTATCTTTATTCCTGTGTCGGTCTCATTCCACTCGGCCACCGACACCTACGATGGAAGCCAGACACAAAAGCGGCGACGAGGCTGGGACACAAAAGTGGCGACGAGGAGTGATAGACGAACCGTGGACCAGCCCGCTTGCAGCAGCCAGACAGCAGCAGTCGGAGCACGCAGAAATTGCTCCCGCCCACCCACCCTTATTATAAGATTTTTGGGGGACAATATTGTTACGTGTTTTGTGGACTTTTTTGTTGCAGAGCGTCCTCTTTCATATTGCATTTGTGTTTTGTTATAATTTACTTGTATGCGCGGCGCCTAATCGGTCAGCATGGCCACTTCCCCCGAACCCAAACTTAATGGAAATTATTCAGTTACAGACGGCGCAAATAACACAACTCCTGCAGGCTGTGGCCCAGCTCACAGCGCAAGCAGCTAACCAACAACAACAGCCGCCGCTTCAGCAGCCGACACCTGCCGCCGCAACGCTTCCTACGTTTCGCCAGTACAACGAACGTGAGGAAGAATGGAGCGACTACTTCGCACAGTTTCAAGAACTCGTCGCGGCTCATCAAATTACAGGTCAGAAAGGGAAGCATCTGCTATTATCTGTGGTGGGCACCAACACCTTCGTGTTACTGAAAAAACTTTTTCCCGACGTATCTCCTCGTGATGTAGACTTTGAACAAATAGTAGAGGCACTAAATGCTCATTATGAGAGAAAAGTTCTCGTAGCTGCGGCACGGTACCGATTTTTCAGACTTAAAAAATTACCGCAGCAGTCACACCAAGAGTGGATTACGGAATTGAAGGGCTTAACCCGCAAATGTAAATTTACTTGCTCTTGTGGACTTTCGTATAGTGACATTCAGGACCCCAGAATTAGGGCAGCAATTCTGAAACAATCTGACCCCTCATTAGACAGTGTACTGCAGCTTATAGAAGCACATGATACTTTTGACTTAGCAGATGTAGAAATGCAAAGCCTCAGTGTTAATTCAGTGCGCCGCAACGGACGCTTTCCTAGCCGTAGTTCTCACTGTAGCACTAGTGATTCTTATTTTTCTACCGGCCGTGCTGAACAGACAGTGAACAGTAGCCAGTGTAAAAGTGCGACACATAGGTCGCCCCGTCGTGTTAGAAAGAGTAATTTGAATAACAGGCGCCAACGCTCATTTCAGAAAAATGTACGTAAGTCTTGCCCTCAGTGTGTATCTCGCCACAAACGTGCGCATTGCCCTAGTCGCAACGCAACCTGTTATCAATGTGGCAAATCAGGACAAGTACAGTCTGTGTGTATGCAAATTAAAAACTCAAAGAACGGTACCGTTAGAAACAGTGCTTCGCAGAGTGCGAGAACAGTTCATTCTGTAAATGTTATACGGGCTGTGGAATTGAACAGTGCTTTCCTTGGATCTCAATTGCAAGAAAGTAGTTCTGCGCCTATGGCAAAACGATATAGTGCACCACGTAGCAAGCGCCGACGAGCGCGTAAAACAGTTCAACGGAAAAGGGTTCGGGACAAGCAAAATGACTATGAACAGTGCATTCCTGTAGTGAAAATAGTGCCTTCTGCAACTGCTCCTTGTAATAGTGCCCAGTACTGTGTAGCTAGTGACAGTAGACATCAAATAGCTACTCAAAAGTGTAGTGCAGTAGTTAGTACATCTGGAGTAGCTTCGCATGCTTGCGCGGACGCCGATCCGGCGGTAGTGCCATCTAGTGACAGTGTTGTTAATCCGCTGCGTGCCGAGTCTGCGCCGCTTACTTCACTACGCGGCCCGCGCAAGCCGTAGCAGACGTTGCCCACATTCGCGCACCTGTCGAGCGCCGCAAGCAAAAACTGTTTGTGACTCTCTTCATAGAAAATAAGACGGTGCAATTTCAGCTTGATACTGGTTCCGCTGTCACATTAATAAATAAAGATACTTATGAACTTCTGGGTTCGCCAAAACTGTCGCCGTCACAGCAAGTGTTATCAGCTTATACAGGTCAAAATATTCCCGTGCTAGGAACGTGTAGCCTGCCCGCTTCTTTTCAAGGTGTAACAAAAACAGTTGCTTCTGTAGTTCTTCAGGCCAAATCGACACAGAACATTTTTGGACTAGATGCTTTTGACTTGTTTGGTTTATCAATTCAAAGAGATGTGCTTCAAATTTCGTCAATAGTGCCTCAGGATAAAATCAATGCATTGTGTGACAAATATAGTGACTTGTTTTCGCCGGAACTAGGTTGTGGTAAAGACTTCGTGGCACATGTAACTTTAAAAGAATCTGCAGTTCCAAAATTTCGTAAAGCTAGACCAGTGCCTATCGCCTTGCGTGATACAGTTGCCGAAGAACTTAAACGTTGGCAAGATAGTGGGGTGATTTCTCCTGTTTCTGCGTCAGTGGGCCTCGCCTATAGTCATTATACCCAAGCCGTCAGGAAAACTTCGTCTCTGTGCAGACTTCAAATCAACAGTGAACAGTCAAACAATTGTCGACACTTATCCCCTGCCCAGACCTAAGGAACTGATGGACAAATTAGGACAGTCTCGCTTCTTTTCCAAGATTGATTTAGCAGAGGCATACTTACAGATTCCACTTGATGACGAGTCAAAAAAGTTTTTCGTCATTAATACTCACATGGGCCTTTTTCAATTTCAACGCCTACCCTTTGGCAGTTCTTCCGCCCCCGCTATTTTTCAGCGCTTTTTGGAACAGCTGACAGTTTCTGTACCGTGTTGCTCGAACTATTTAGATGATATTGTGGTATCCGGACGTACAGTTGAAGAACATTTAGCAAACCTGGAGTGCCTTTTCAAAGTTTTGACTGCAGCAGGTCTACGTTGTAATAAAGCAAAGTGTTCGTTTTTTCAAACTGAAATAGAGTACCTAGAGCATGTGATTAATGCCCAAGGAATTCATCTCTTACAGTCACATCTTCGAGCAATCAAAGACTTGCCTCCTCCTAAGAATGTGCATGAATTGCAAGCAGTAATGGGAAAGCTTAACTATTATTTCAGATTTATTTCCAATGCCTCTCAGATTGCAGCTCCACTGCATCACTTACGTAGGAAGAATGTTCCTTTTGTATGGTCCAAAGACTGCCAAGTTGCCTTTGACAAATTAAAGACTGCACTACTCAGTGAAGCATGTTTGATTCCCTTTGACCCTCAGAAGCCTGTAGTGCTAGCAGTTGATGCCTCATCGTACGGTGTGGGTGCCGTTTTGTCGCATCGTATTGGATGTCACGATCGTCCTATTGCCTTTGCATCCAAGCTACTGACGCCGACGCAACAGAATTACAGTCAGATAGAAAAGAAGGCCTTAGCAATCATTTACGGCGTCACAAAGTTTCATCATTATCTCTATGGCAGAAAATTCTATTTGTTGACAGACCACAAGCCTCTCACGTCGTTGTTCTCACCCACAAAGCCAATTCCGCCACGAACGGCACAAAAGCTTTAGAGATGGTCCTTGATATTGTCAAATTATCAGTATGAGATTTTGTACTGACCTACCACTAAACATGCCAACGCGGACACACTTTCCCGACTTCCAGTTGGCCAGGATGTATCATTTGATTCTTCAGAAATGCATGTTGTCAGATAGACTCCAGAGATGCTTCCGCTGTCGCAGACTTTCCTTTGAACTCTCGTCGGGTTGCACAGGAAACAGCTGCGGATGCAGACCTAAGTGTGGTAGCACGTTTTGTTCGCTCAGGGTGGCCTTCCAGAGCCAAAGACATTGATCGGCCTCTGGTTCGACGTTATTTTGCACAACGTCATGCATTATCTTTAAGTCAGGGTGTACTGTTGTTGCATACCGACAACGACCAAGCAAGAGTGATTGTTCCTCGTTCCCTGCAACGAGAAGTGTTACGCCTCCTGCAACAAGGACATTGTTAGGACAAAGCAACTGGCCAGACGTCATTGTACCTGGGTTGGTATGGACGCTCAGATAGAGAGCATGACATCACAGTGTACAGTTTGTGCGGAGCATCAGGCGGCTCCTCCACAGCGTTTCTCAGACTGGCCACGCCCCAAGGGACCATGGCAACGTTTACATATTGACTTTGCCGGACCTTTCTGGAATACGCGCTGGTTAATTGTTGTAGACGCTTTCAGCAAGTTTCCTTTTGTGATTGCCATGAACTCAACGACAGCTTCTAGTACAATCAGTGCCTTAACATCAGTGTTTTGCATTGAAGGCTTGCCTGAAACTATCGTCAGTGACAATGGACCTCAGTTTGTTAGTGCGGAATTTCAACAGTTTTGTCGTGTGAATGGCATTCAGCATATCACCACCGCGCCTTTTCACCCTCAGTCCAATGGTGAAGCAGAACCTTTCGTTCGAACATTCAAGTCTCACATGGAAAAGATGAAAGGTCAGCACTCCAGGCAGCAAGCTCTTCAAATTTTCCTGTCTACGTATCGGTGCATGCCACGTGACGGCCCGTCTCCTGCCGAGCTACTACACGGCCGCCGCCACCGCACTCTCCTTCACCTGCTGCAGCCTCCCACGCACCGAGTCGGTTCGTATGGCGCTACGCGTTTTCAGGTTTCTACGCCGGTGCTGTACAGGGTGTTTGCTGGTATGAAGAAGACATGGTTGCCAGGCACCATTCAGCGCGTGCTCGGTCGCAATATGTATGTTGTACGTTCTTCCACAGGGTCGGAGCTGCGGCGCCACGCAAACCAATTGCGCTTGCACAGGCCGCGCGATCCTGTCTCCGGTTTCTTGATTCCAGACCCAGTTCACCGCCAGGGAGCACAGCCACATCGCTCGCCGCCGGGCCCAGCTTCCCCGGGCTACGAGCTCCCGATGGATGTCGACGCGCCTCCTACGCAGTCGGCCCCTCCGCCTCCGTCGCCGCCGCAGATGACAGCGTCACCGAGAGTGACTCCGGGACCGTGCGGGCCCCCCCAGCTTGGGCCACGCACCTCAGAAGATGACCTGCTCCCTCTGGGCGGGGGTGTGCGCCCTTCCTCAGGTTTCGCCGGGTTTCCTGGAGGATCGCAAGGCGGATGCCGGGGCGCGGACGGCGTCTCGATCCCAGCCTCAGCTATGACGCCCGTCCCACCAGTAACGCCCCCGCCCAGGCCCTCCTCCCAGTGCCGTCGTCGTGGCCCTCAGCCCTACGCCACGACGGCGCGGCGGTTTGGGGGGGAGGGGTGTGGTGTCGCACAAGTCCAAAGTGCGCGCCACCTACTTTCGCCGCGCGCCGCCATGCACGCACGGCGCGGCGTTCTTACGACGACAGCCACGAGCGCCCTCTGCGGCAACTCCGCTCGTGGCCACCAGTGAACGACATCGTTCACTTGGGACTGAGTTAGGAACCAGTAAAGACTTCGGAATCCGATAGGCACCAGTGAAGACTTGGCTATCAGTTAGGCACTAGGCAGGACTCTAGCTCAACTATTGTTTCTAGTTTCTGGCTGCTCCTCTCCGTACCTGCACCAGCGTGCTATCTTTATTCCTGTGTCGGTCTCATTCCACTCGGCCACCGACACCTACGACGGAAACCAGACACAAAAGCGGCGACGAGGCTGGGACACAAAAGTAACGATTTAAGCGACGAATGTGACTAACAGTTCGATTGATAAATGTTAAAATATCGAATAAAACACTTTAGTACGGCAATTTCGTCGCCTAATTCGTTATCAGCGTCCCGAAAATACCTTATAGGCAATAATTTGCTCGAACCCACTAAATGTATAATTTTTTGTCCACCATTTTGCATTTTACATTCTGAATTTTGTAATAACAACCTCGGTTTCTTAATCAACCAAAACTCTTGTAACTACTTGTAGGACTTTATATCCATTTCTCCACGGTATCCTGCTTTTGAAGCTAGCTTCGGACTGTGTGGAGGGGGAGATATTCGACATAGCACATTTCCTCAGAACCCAGAAGGCACACTTCTGCAGCAGAGATCTCCACCCAGTGATACACCGCTGGGAAAAAACTGCCGCACTGATGAGTTAAAATGTAAAGAAATCTGACACAAAGCCCAAGTCACGCATCTTAATTTTTTTGTGTAGTGATAATTAAAACTTTTGGCTGCCTCTCTTTTCCACAGCGCCATTCTGGCAAGAAACGTTCTTTCCATCTTCGCCGAAAGGCTGAAACTTCCTAGGGAGTTGTGCGACTCTGAAATTACGTTTCTCAGAACTTGCGAATGCTCCTACCAGTAAAATGTTCCGCACGCGTTTAAGGTAAATGAGGCGTCCGAGGTAAGTGGTCTCTCAGGTAGAAGAGGAAGCGAGAGACCCACGTGAACGTATGTGCCCAAGGCAGGGCCATATCCAGCCAGCAACTGAAAACAATGACATTCTCCGACGCTTAATTTCGCTGAATTAACTTCAGAGCGCAGTGAGACAAAAGCTCATCGGTGCATGACCCATAAATTGGAATGATTTCTCGCACTCTGTTGTATTTGTTCACTCAGCAAGTTGGAAAGGTTCGATTTCGAAAAAGTTTTGTTGACTCGTGTGAAGAAATTGAGTTTCTCGTTATTTACTTTTAAGCCGCGCGCCTCACGTGCAAGCGGTCGTGCCATACCAGATGCTGATACTATCGATTATATATATTTTTTTTCGAAGCGCTTCTAAAGACTAATTCTCTTAAAGGCGGTTTGTGACGTAGTTGTCTAGCTACACTTTGATCGATTTCCAGACATGTAACGTCGTTTACGTCATCTTAGAAGTCTTTTAAAAAAGGTCGAACATAGAAGAAGACAGCGAGGTAGCTGTGTGTGGCGAAATTCAATTCGAAAGTCGTTTAAGACACGTAATATTTTATCTGACTTAAAATAATACATTTCATCGTTTATCTCTCAAGACAAGCAACTGACAGTGATAAGACTTTGAGAAATACACGCAGTCATCTAGTAAATCGGGCTTTATAAGAAGCGGAACGGGAATCCGTCAGGCAGGTACTATGAACACGTCTTAACAGACGAACTACGGAGGTAGCTCATTCCGCAACAGACATATTTCGCGCGCTCTCTCATACTAACGGAGGTGCCATAACTCCAGGAGAAAGGCACCCATAAATTCCCATTCCGTGGACCGCTGAGCGCGAAATGCCGGCAGAGAAGAATGGGACCTAGGGCAACGTTTTTTCTAGCGTGTTCTTTTCCAGCAACGCCTAAATCTCTAATAACATTTTCTTCAACACACAGAAAGAGAACTCGCAAATATAACATTTCGTTTTGTTTGGAATTATAAGTGATTCATCCTTGAAGACTGAGAGCTTCGCTGTACTTGGGTTGAATGTTACGTTTTTAGACAACTTGTACAGTGATTTATGATGTTTTGCTGGGGCGTGCAAATTTAACGTTTGATGTTTTTGCGTTGAAAGCAATATTTCTAAGAGTGCGCTAATCAGCTTCTCGAGATACGCGTTCCCTGTACTATTACCGCACGGTGATTGTATTTCTCTGGTCTTGCAGTTTTTTCGATTCGCTGTGAAGGAGCTGCCTGCAGTGGCTAAAGCCGCTGTTCAATCAGAAGAGTGCACAGCTGCTACTGACCAAACAAAAAAGGCAAAACCAACTAACAGGATTCTTAAGGTGCTAAAACCAATTAAAAAATCGCACTGACGTGTTTTACGGCCCACTTTAGATTTGCAGTTTTTTAAGTTTTTCCAAACATTTTGGTTCAAAATAATAATCTAAATAATAATTAATCAATTAATAAGAGTGTCTGAACCCTTTTAGGGAAAAAATTTAGTTAGTGGCGGGTTTCGAACCACCGACCTTTCGCGTCATAGTCCAGCACCTTGCCCACTACGCTACGGCTAGAAATCAAAACAGGAATCCTTTAATCTCATACTATTGATGACTGTTGTTAACTGATGTTAATATGGCATTTGTAGACATTAGATTATCATTTACCGAACGAAGAATGATGTGTTTTTGTTAATTCCTCAGTGTGCCGTTGCTTTGAAATGACAACCTGTAAGTTACAATAAGAAAATCATCAAACACGCGTGAAATGTCACGTGACATCTCCGAACGGCTGGTTTCCGTTAATTCAATGGAGGGTGTCAAATCTCCGTTATTTTTGCAAATATGTCTCAAACGATACGAGATTTGAAAAAACATAAGGGAGATAAGTTGTAGAGAATTTTCTCCTCTACCAATCAGGTTATTCAATTTTCGTGTCAGATGAATGGTTTGTTTGCAATTACAATTATATTACAAACGGCTTTTTTTTGGTTTTACTACCGTACTTTTTGTCCGAAAAATTTGAAAAGGGGAGGTTCTAGTATCTGGCGGCCTACAATCATGTCTATAAAATTTGGTGTTGATCGGTTGTAGGGTTCGTCTTAAAAACATGGAACACGTTACGGACAGACAGACAGACGGACAGACAGGCAGACATACATCCCAGAATCGCCGTTATTTTAACGCTACGAGATATGAAAAAAACATAAGAGAGCGAAGTTGTAGAGAATTTTCTCCTCTACAAATTCGGTTATTCAATTTTCGTGTCAGATGAATAGTTAAGCCGTTATTTTCATTTAAATTTCGAGCTGTCAAAAGACGATCGCAAAGGCCCACTGTTAGTTTACTACCGTAACCTAAAGTGGGCCAAAATGAATTTTATACCCTTAACGGATTATGTTAAATGAGAATTACGTTACAGAAAGACGATGGTGTAGATGCTGCTATGATTGTATGGAGGTTGGTATGTCGCGTCCCAGACGTGGCTTTTGCCTGAGACTGGACGACAGGGTTCGCTGAAAAGGATGTAGCCGGCCAATGTGAGAGGGAGACTTTAACTGCCTATGATGTTAAATTCCTTTGAGTGGAGTGGCAAGGCTAGGAAGTGACCTGGTGAATGAAAACCGTAAGGAGTTTGATTTTGCGTAAGTTTATTCAATAATTATACAACTTCAATTTATTGCCCTAATTGAGGTGCAGTTACCCACGAGGTGGCCAAGTCTTACAGAGACGATGATTAGCTGTCACCGTTCCGTTTACTAAGTGAATCTGTCAGTGCTACCTTCGACAACGCAGAGTCCTGTGTCTAAGAACGCAACATCAGGCTGTTTCTAAACAGTGAAATCGTAAGTGATCATTACCTATATCTATAAATGTGAATGTCTGTTTGCTGTACGTTTATCACGTCTGAACCACAAGATATAAAGAGTTAAAAATTTGTACAGTTACTAATGTCTACCCGGGGAAGGCTTTAGGCTCGGTTTTATGGCGATAGGATAGCTAATGTGAATGTCTGTGCGGTGTACGCTTATCACGTCCGAACGACAAGACGCAGAGACTTACATATTTGTACAGTTACTAATTTATACCTCAGGAAGGTTTTAGGCACGGTTTTATAGCGATCTGATAGATATTTAGTAACTTGAAGAATATAACGCGAAATACGGAACAACAATTACTCTTTGAAAATGGTTTTATTGTTTGCATGAAAGGGTGGAATATTGGGATGGAAAGTTGTCGGTGTATATAATATTCTACTGTATGTGTGTGTGTTTTAATATTTCGCTCTGCAGGGAAAACTACAGAACGCAAACGAATGGTCTGTGTGTAATTGTTGTCCGAAGTCTCCTGTTGTACACCGTAGCAGTTCCATGCCGATAGCTATAAGGGGGTGCAAGATATGGTGGTTGAAAGTCGTCAAATTATAAAAAAAAATCGGACTGAAGGCCAGCCATGACGTTTGCGACTATATAGCAAGGAGGTTACATACAGACCATATCTTTGGTCTATGCGTGCTACAACGTCGTCAGCTCTTTCTCATTAAGGATAAGCATAAGAATAAGGAAATATAAGAATAAATAAATAAAGCAGTAAAAAAGAAATTTCTTTTAATGCATCTCTTTAAAAAAATCGATTTGACGTTTCGCGCAGTCATCAAGTGATCGATCTGTGATATTATTACAATCATTATTGTTGAATTTCGTGATTGGATTCTTCGAAACGAGTGCATTTTTACCTGTGATTTCTTATTTATTCTCTGATAAATGTAACGTGCTTTTAGAAAAAAGGTGATGGACGGAGAGAGAGTGGATAGGAAAAGTGCTAATTCAAGGTTCGAATAAATAAATAAATAAATACCCGAACAGCGCCGGGTTTTCAGCTATTACAATGTAAATAAAAAATATCGAAATTGTCTACATCACACTTACTCATTTTTTTGTACACTAAAAACATTCTAAATTCCTACACTATGCTTTTACTTATTTAAAGAATTAACATAAAAGACGAAAATTTGACACTTCATGTCTGTTAGAGACGGACTACAAGTGCTTAATAATGGAACTATGACTCTCCTTACCTTTATTCTTCATAATCTCAGAACATTTTCAAGTTCAAGTATTTCTCAACATTATCACACATAAAAAGATTCAAATGATCCAAGCTCATACTGCAGTTTGCGACTTCATTCCATGACTGCTTACACAACACTACCTCTGCTCACCTGTCGGTGGCCGGCAACCATACTCTGAGCTCAAACGCGGGACAGCGCACACCAAAGATTGTCCTCGCGGAGCCAAAGATATGAGTTGCAGACATTCAACGTTATCAACATTACATGCCTACGTTTCAGCATCTCATTTTTAGCCGTGATATCATCGGTCCTTCTTGATGTTGCAAACTGGATGTCTAACAGTGTAGAAACATTTATCTGTCAGAGGTCACTACGAAATCAGTTTACGAAATGTGATTCATCAGTCAATGATGGATATAGCTTTCGAACATTGTTTTTTTCTCGTCTGCTCTGGGACCCTTATCAAATAAAATGTGTACTGAAAAGAAAAGGCGTTAGGGAGATTTTCAGAAGCAAGAGAACTGATTACAGACAATAACTGAGGTAATGTTACAATATCGATGGCATTTACTGTCGACAGGACAACCCCACAGGATTACATTTAACTTTTTTTTACAGGCCGTCATATCAATTAAGCCGTGTTTTTTAATTTCCGATTGGGTAATCTATATAATAAAAAAGTAAGTTGTGTTAGTTACACTATTTAAACTAAAGAACGCCGGCCGCGGTGGCCGGGGTGACTGAGGCGCTCCAGTCACGGTCAGCACGGCCACTACGGTCGGGGGTTCGAATTCCCCCTCGGGCATGGATATTTGTGCCGTCCTAGTTCGTAAGTAGTTCATAATTAGTTTGTAAGTTTAGGGACTGATGACCCCTTAGTTAAGTCCCATAAGCTTAACAAACATTTGAACATTTGAAACTAAAGAACGTCTGAACCGATTTTGCTCAAACTTGATGGGGAGGTAGCTTAGAAGCAGGTGACGGACATAGGAAGGTTTTTAGATACTTATTTATTTAATATTTTATGTAGGACACATCTATATTAATAAAAATGAATTGCCGCATGTATGAAAGCGCACCACTTGAGAATGGCTTCACCAATTTGGCTGATCTTTTCTTTGTTCTGTTCGTAATTCTCAGCACAAGATTTACATGAAAGAAAATTTTTAGAAAATCTACCGGATAATATTAGAATTTGAGAATAACTGAATGTACGCTTCCAGCTCGGATCATTTTCTAGATTCTCCAACAATCAGCTTATTCATTCGCTACTCGCCTAGACACCAAATACGCTGTAACGGTGCAAACAAATACACCAAGGAGGTTAGAAGAAAGAGAGGGCATTGCTTGAAGCCAGGGATTAACTGGTATGTAGGGTTTAATTTTAAATCCGCTACACAGACCTAGCGGGCAATGTTGGAAACAGCCGTTGATTCCGGGAAATTGCGTTACGTCGCTGTTAGACAATCGGGTGATAGTATACAATAGCCAATGAGATTTGCCGATTTCTTACCAGTACTACGCTTTTCCTTCATGGAAACACTATTGATTGTACTCGTGGTTATAAGTGATTAGCATTTGTAAGACTGTTTCCATAAGGGAAGTCCATTTCAATCTTGTACATGAAAAACATCATCTTCCTCAGTAAGTTTAATGTGTCTGAAACTAAATTATTATGCGGATTCTCAAAATAATATCATTTAGTATGAAGGGTAAACAACTGTCGCCAACTAAAATTTCATTGGCTGTCTCAAGCTTTGCCACGATTGGTCGGCTTCATTCCCACGATCCAACAGCTGTTGCCTGTGTCGCGAAATGTAAATTTTTACCGGTATGTAGCAATGTTGTTAATTGTGTTTCAATTAGATTCCTACTAAGAGTTTATTATTCTCTTACAGGTAAAGTAACTAACAAGCAGATCAACTGTATGAGTTTTTATGCCTACCCTTTGATGATCCACCGAAACGAGGACAATCACATACTGAAATGCCGCAGATTGTTTCATCAGCTCGCCGTTGATATATATGCTCGTGCAATAAAACCATTAAGAGTACGGACATTAAAGCTACTAACCTCACAGATAGAGCAGCTCGAAAGTTCGCTCTAATAACCCGTTTCCAATTGTTTTACCCATCCTTTTTCACTTATATTCTCAATCCGGGTCCCGATTGCAATAATAATAAATAAGATCAGAGAGAGGGAAAGGAGGAGGTAGAGAATGGGGTAATGAAATGGATTTAAAAAGGGGGATGATAGGAGGGGGGAGGAGATGGAAATGGTGTGGGGTAAGAGGGAGTGGTGTGAAGATACAAAAATGTTCAAATGTTTGTAGAACTCATGGGACTTAACAACGGGGTCATCAGTCCCTAAGCTTACAAACTACTTATGAACTACCTAAGACTAAGGACGGCACAAATATCCATGCCCGAGGGGGGATTCGAACCCCCGACCGTAGTGGCCGTGCAGACCGTGACTGGAGCGCCTCAGTCCCCTCGGCCACCGCGGCCGGCTGTGAAGGAGAGGAGGAGATGGACAAAGGAGGATGGGAGGAGGCGATGGAGAAGTACAGGAGGGAGGAAGAGATAGATATCGGGAGAAGAGGAGAAGAGATTAGGGTATATATCCCATACACATTAGCGACTGCGAAGCGTTGCAGGGTTTGCTAGTTTTATATATTTTAAAGCTCTTTTGGTGGGAGGTTAAGTCATTTTAAAGCTCTTTTGGTGGGAGGTTGGGTCGTTTCGGCTCATCCTAATGCCTAACGTGGTCTTTCATACAAAGATCGAGTAGTTTTACATTCCCTGGTTCAGGTTTGAGACGGTGGTGGCTCCTGGTTCTGTTCCGCCATGTCCTTCCTGTTCATCCTACTTCTAGTGCCGGGTAGTCCACCTTGTTTGTTTGTTTTTGAAACTTTCCTTTTTAAAATATCTCTCCCTCCTTGTTTTACCTCATCTTACTACCTGTACCTTGTGACTTCTATTTCAGTCACCTTCCTTGATGAGCATGTCGGTATGTACTTCTTATGAAGATCTTTGTTGGAGGGCCTTCTCTCTCTGGTTACCGTTCACACAAGGTCCTGGGTCAGTGTGTCGGGATCAGTTGTGCGGAGTGGAGCAACATGCCAGAGGTGTCTGCGGTCCGGCTAGTGCTGTGGGGTCGGTGAGCCGATGGTGGTAGTGGCAGCACCAGGCACCTGCCGGCAGTTGTAGTTGGCAGCTGTTGTACCCTGATGTGCTACAATAATAATAATTTCGTGTGGCTCATTGGCCTAGTGCAAGTATTTCAATTGGACGCCACTCCGGCGACTTGCGTGTCCCAAGCCTACCCCAGTTATCCAACTGGGGAAAGGGAACCTTCAGCTTAACGTGGAATCCGAACCACGTGTCGTTTCTGGCGACTCCTCACATCGTTGAGAGGTGAAGGATGGGTTAAAGTGCAGACTGAAAAAAATCCAATGTCCGACCGGGTTTTGAACCGGTGACCCTTCGGTTTCTAGTCGAGCACTTTACCCAAAGACCACTGGCCCGACAACTTGAATAATAAAACGGCGGAAAGAATCTGACTGCGACACAGATAAAAATTGACTTACCTCGTATCTTCTTATTACAAAACTGGAAATAGAAAACTGCAAGTAGCTCGCGTCGTGCAGTATTTCAGTATTAAAAATTTTCAAAAATTATAGGTGGGTAGCGATTAAGTTCAACATTAATCATAAATGAAGAAAATGAAAGGAAGGGGGAACTAACTACCAAATGCGGACGCAAAACGCAAATTGAGTATTAGAAAGTATGTATTATTAAAAAAATATGAAGTAGAAAAATATTACAGAAAATTAAATTAACATCATGTATTACAATAATAGCGTGCTCCAACACATACTTAACAACTGCCTTCTCCAACAGCGTCCTCGCGCTACCTCACCCAACAGCTAACTCTCTGCAACTGACTCCCAACTCAGCTCGCAACAGACTTGCTACTGACTGCTCACTATCGCAGCCAGAGCGCTTACTCGACAATCGAACTTCCAAAGATTACTGTGCCACTCGCAATATACATCTGTGGCCAGTTTACATATGTACAAAATATTACAGAAACCCGAGTTACGTCGGGACCATAGGGACCTTACATTATTTTATTACATTTAATGGTATTGCAGCTATAAACAGTTATCAACGCACAAATATTTATGGAATGGAAATAATTAAAGGATGAAAATGCAGCCCTCGGTCGAGAAGATAAGAATTTTAACCAGATTTTTAATATCTAAGATTGCTTTTATCAGAAAAATAAAATTAATACAAGTCACATAAGTTACAAATCAGCGATAAAGCTTACGTCAAAAAATGCTTCCGTGCAGGCGTGCAGCCCCTAGTGGCTAGCTCTTTGTATATTTTTTATTTTGTGACGTAAGATTTATCGCTGATTCGTAACTTTTATTGTGTGACTTGTATTAATTTTACTTTTCTGGTGAAGGAAATCTTAGATATTGCCTAAACTTGGTTAAAAATCATATCTTCGCGACCGAGGGCTGCACTTTCATCCTTTAACCTTGTAAGTGACGCTGAAAATCGCAGCTAGGTTAAAAAATTGAAAATATTTAAAGCAAACATATTAACAGAGGAAAACAAAAGAAAGATATTCGAGAATTGTGCATGGAAATGACGCACACCTCTGTCCTGTTTATGATTGCCTGTTTCGTGCGGTTCCCAGCATCACAGGTCAAATGTGTCTCTTGTCAGCATCACGCGATGTAACTGCAAATGTTTGTATAGTCTATGGGACTTAACTACGGGGTCATCAGTCCCTAAACTTACAAACTACTTATGAACTAACTAAAGCTAAGGACGGCACAAATATCCATGCCCGAGGGGGGATTCGAACCATCAACCGTAGTGGCCATGCAGACCGTGACTGAAGCGCCTCAGTCCCCTCGGCCAACGCGGCCGGCGATGTAACTGCGTTGCGTAAGGTCCGCGTTCTATCAGAAAGTGAACCATTTCGCGGTTGCGATTGGCATACCTTATCTTGAGACGCTTCTGAATATTTTGTATACACGACGCCAACTAAACTCCCATTCCTGTTGTCAGTTCTGCCCCTCCCCTACCCCCCACTTCCCACCCCCACACCAAAAGTTTGTGTCGGCGATAGTTGTTACCTGGTGTTCCCACTGTGTTGTTGAATCCTTTCAGTTGTCTATTCTATCCCAGTGAGGTGTTACACGATATCTATCGTTTAATATCGACTGGGTGTATGCCTAGTAACACGTACAGTGCTTCGACTGAAGTGGTGGAAAACGGCCTAGATGGACTTAGTACACTCATAGCTGTAAGAGTGAATCAGCGGTGGAGACCACCAAGAGTGCAGGGAGTTTCAGGATGCACCAATCAAAAGCTACCGCAGGCTTCACTTCCTATCAGACGTAGGAGTACACATTCCAAAAATAATTGATATATATATATATATATATATATATATATATATATATATATATATATTTCATACAGCGTATATCGTATAGTAGCATCGACGCCTTGACAGTTTCTTGAAAAATACATACATCTTTCCAGTACGACATCTCGTTTCCTGAGTTCAGTAAGAATATGGTTCACAGAGTTTTCTCTCATCTACCAGCGTGTTACAGCACTTTCACGTGAAGGCTTGTGCCGCAGAAAAATAATTACAAAACTTTACTGTTTCAGGATGCCCATTAAAAGTTTAAGGCAACCACCCGTAGTTAGTTGTTGCGTGGTGCCAAGATTGCTGCGTGTGTGTGTGTGTGTGTGTGTAAATAGCGGTAAATAGCAATATCAGAAAAGTTAGGTAGAACTTTCTAACAAGAGCGGCAAGAAAATTACGCTTCAGCACGAAAGTTCTATGCTCAGTAATGACAGTGTGGATAAACTTCAAGAGCATTGTACAATGCGCTACAGACAAGCATGTGCCAAATAAGGATGAGAGAGTTGGGAAAGATCCATCGTGGTTTAATGGAATCAAAGGTACTGCATATTTAAACATAGCCAATACCTCACACAGAAAATTTAAACAAAGCTAAAATTAGCTTTAGGACGATCAGACATGATGCGTGCAATATCTTCGGGAGCAAAGTTGTATCTACTGGCTTTGCAGAAAAACCTAAGAAACTTTGGTTTTATTTTAAATGAGGAAATGTTTTATTATAAAAAATGATTCAAGTTCGTAGAAACTATACTCGTTATTTTTAATGGTTACCGGTTTCGATCATACATAAAAACATCATCAGACGGATGTGTCTGAAAAATAAAAGACAATTTGCTGTGGAGGGAAACAGGTACAGCATAAATACTACTACATTTGACAAAAATGGTTACATGAGTAAATAAAACAATATACCTTGTAAGCTGGCGCTATATCTTTGACCAGCTGGGCGATTCGACTAACGACTCTTGTACTTGCGAGTTGTCTGCGATTGTCGACGCGTCAGTCGCGCTCCATCCTTGCGAGCTTCCTGACTCCAGCTTTTCAATGTGTAATACCGCCGCATCCGTGCCAGTAAAATTTAATCAGTTGTATGAGTATCATTGTAATGTGTTTTAAGAGATCATCGAACAGTATTGTGAACTGTGTTATTCGAAGAAGAAGTATATTTATACCCGTAACGTATGTCGTGTCGAGTTCAGTTGTTTCAACCGCGCTGCGACGGTTTCGATTGTATTGAGCTACGAGTTTTTGAAATGTATAATTAATCCCGACTTATGTCATCGATACCGGTGACCTTCGTCGTTTACGAGTCTTACTGATCGGGCAACCGCGTCCCGATCGGATGGTGGAAACTGCACATGGACTATACCGCCATTATTGAACTGGAACTTTACCACCTGCAATTATCTCTACTGTTTGGAGTATGTTGATTGTGGAATTCTTACTTTAATTGGAGATACTAATGAGCATTCAAAATGGGAACAGTTATTTATGTAAGTTCGACGTAATATTATTAGATGGACTTCTCATCGTAACCGTCGTTAGTCTTGTCAAAACAGTGCAACCATGTATTTGTGTGTTTTGGTGAATAGATGTCTTAACTCTAAACCGTGTTTTAGTGGTAATTATCCACCATTCACTTAATTAACTTGTTAACTGGATTATGTTCACTGACTTCATTACAGAAAGGAGCATAATTGTTTATGTGGAGAAGCATTTGGTGGGAAGCATTTGGCGGGACTGGCAAACGGTCAAGGCGAACTTACTTACCTCCCATCAAATGTTAGTATCAAATTTGTTTATTAGCAAAACAATCATAAACAATGTATATAACTGTTTCCCCGGGTGCGTTACTACCTGAAGTTACTGCTGAGCGTGTGACGACTGCCAAAGGGCGAGACAACGCCGCGATTTAGGCTGCGTTTATAGATAGCGGTGCCTCCGTTGTGGAGGAACGGCAGTAATTTTACGGATGATCCGCATATCACTCACACAGTAGGCGGTTCAGCCACAGTGACCTTGAGGACTGTCCCTACCTGGCGGTCCCGCCGTACGCACCGAACAGCCCCATGAGCCCCCGTGTAAACAGACGAAGCTGCGGCCCGCACAACCGCGTTTTGGAAGTGCAGCCGCCGGTATTTTGACGTCGCAGCTGAAATGCGGCCGCCGCAGCCGCGCCTATAAACAGGGCCCACGCTGCCTTATGAGAAACAGCGCACTGCCAAACCACCGCGATTCCTCCACAACAGAGGAACTGCAGGCTATAAACACAGCCTTATGAAGTATACGCCCCGCCCATCGTCTGCACATCTGGAAGCAACGAGTCTTGCCGTCTGTAGCTACGTGTATAAAATAAAATATGAAAAACACAAAAATCCTGCAGATACAAAACATTTTTGTAATGTATAAAAATTGCTATTTTAATAAATTTCTTTTGTAAAGAGCAATTACACATATTTTAGAGTAATAAGAAAATTATTGTGTAAAAATTACCTGCAACCTATTGACAGTTACTAACAGTATTTTTTTTTTAGTTTAAAATACTTGTAATTTCTCTTTACAAAAGATATTTTTGATAATAGCAATTACTTAATAAGAGGTTTGCAGCCAAGATCGCTTTCTTCATTTAATTACATAAGCGGTTTCGGCGTGCTAGACGCTATCTTCAGACTTGTAGTAATTTTTTACATGAGTTCACTGCTATTACAGCAATTTTTAACATAGCAAATTATGTATCATCAATATAAAATTTACACGTCAATAATACAACGTCTGAACCCATCTTTCTTAAGGTCTACGTCAGAGGCACTTGAGAACCAAGTTCAATACTGACTGAAGGTAAGCACCTCTTAAGATTCATAAATTCATATTGTGATTTCACATTTGAATTGAACGTGTTGGTCCAGTCCCTCCTTCCCTATCTGGTCATTTGTCGCTTCCTTTCCCTCACCACAGCTTGTGACGGCTCAGTGTCGAGAATGAAACATGGTCCAAACTTCTACAACACATCGACGTCAGAAATATCAGCCTTCAGTTTAGCGCTTTTTAAAATCTGAATGACCTGCATTCTTTTCCAGTTACGAATGCTGCGCTCCTCTAACGACTGATATACAGTGCTACCAGAAAGCTGTTGAATTCTTTCCTACGTGAAACTACTTTTAAAAAATTATACTTTTGGGTGTTATCCTCTGGTTCATAACGAATGTAACCACAATATTGTGCTTGCCTTCAGTCACTATTGAACTTGGAGTCTGAAGTGTCTCTGACTTAGAAATGTTCAAATGTTTGTATAGCTTAAGGGACTTAACTACGGGGTCATCAGTCCCTAAACTTACAAACTACTTACGAACTAACTAAGACTAAGGACGGCACAAATATCCATGCCCGAGGGGGGATTCGAACCCCCGACCGTAGTGGCCGTGCTGATCGTGACTGGCGCGCCGCAGACAGCTCGGCCACCGCGGCCGGCCCTCTGACTTAGACCTTAAGAAAGATGGGTTCAGACGTTGTATTATCGACGTATAAATTTTATTTTGATGACACATCAATGTGGATGTACACCATTTTGCTATGTTAAAAATTGTTGTAATAGCAGTGAACTTATGTAAAAAACTACTACAGGTCTGAAGATGGCGTCTAGCACGCCGAAACCGCTTATGTAATTAAATGAAGAAAGCGATCTTTGCTGCAAACCTCTTATTAAACAATTCTAGATCGCCCCAATAATGTGCTCCTTAAATAGCAATTACGTTTACAGATTACAAAATTTCATTTTGTATCCACAAGGATTATTTATGTTTTTATATTTTCTTTTATACACGTAACTACAGAGGACAAATTTCATTGGAGGGTGGGGGGGGGGGAGGTGTAGGCTTATACTTTATAACTTGAAGCGTTCTCTCGCTTTTTAGCGGTCTACACACGCTCATCGTCCCAGCACCAGCTTGAGCTATACTGTTTTATTTGATCTTGTAATCCACTTTTGTCAAATGTAATGGCCAGTATTTCCCTCCGTAGCAAATTGTCCTTTATTTTCCAGTAAAATCGGTCTGATGACGGTCTTAAGTAAGATTGAAACCTGTCACCTTTCAAAATAAAGTGTATAAATTCTGCGAACTTGACTGATTTTTCATATTAAAATTTCTTATATTTCGCTGTGTTTCCTAAAGGGATATACGTTTTCCAAACTCATTAAATTAGGAAACTTCAAGTCACTGATTACAATGGTTATGAAGCAGAGGATGACACCCAAAAGTCGAAATCTATTTTTTCCTTTTTTATGTAGTTTCTTTCACGGAGGAAAGAATTCAATTGCTTTCTGTAGCAGTGTATATTGGTCGTTAGAGGAGCGCGGCATTCTTAACTGAAAAAAGAGCGCAGGTCATTCCGGTTTTAAAAAGGATCGTGAAACATAAGGGCAAAACTAAAGCGCTGATATTTCTGACGTCGGTGTGTTGTAGAAGTTTGGAGCATGTTTCATTCTCGACACTGAGAGGTCACACGGTGTCGTGAGGGAAAGGAAACCACAAATGACTAGATAGGGAAGGAAGGACTGGGCCAAGACGTTCAATTCAAATGTGAAATCACCATATCAATTTATGAGTCTTATGAGTCTTTATGACACAGTAGAAGTGATAAGGTTCTCTGAACCAATTTGACTAAGAGACAGACAAGCTCAAGATACTATACAATAACAAGATGCTTTAAATTATTTAACAAAATTGTGCATCAATTAACGATAAACAGTTTGAAAGGAAAAATTAACTGTCTCAATTTGTCTGGCATAAACAATTTAAGAGATTAAATAATTTACCCAAAGCCAAGCCAATGTGCATTAAAATCTCTTTGATTAATTTGGCACCAATTAATGGTAAGCAGTTTGAAAAGATACATCAAAAGTCGTCTGGCACAAACAATTTGAGACATTAAGAAATATACCAATTGCAAGATAATATACAGTACTTTAGTAAAACTATGCATCAATTAACAGTACACAATTTCAAAACAAATGTGCCCATTAATTAAAAATGAACAGAAAATGAGGCAAGCTTCCAGAAAATCCTGCAAGCGTCTTTGACAAGTCAGTTTCAGAAATCAGTTACTATGTATCATGCCACCAGAGAAGGTGGCGTAATTTTCTAAGACACAACAAGAAGAGTACAAATGGCTTGAAGCTTTTACCAGAGTCAATTGCACCAGATGAAACAACAAATTTAAAATAAGGTAAACAAATTTAAAAGAGATACAATCACAAAAATAATTACAATGAAGAGTAAGACAATTCATTGTAACAGATTTAAATCAGGTAGAGTATGCCTCAATAAAATTCTGTAGGCAACAAGTGTCTCTGACTAGTTGGTTTTACAAATCAGTTTTAATAATTTAAGCAGCACGAACACAGCGCAATGGCGAGGAAGGCCCACAAACAGTAAAGTGACTCCCAAGGAAATTTAGGATGTGGCAAGGGCTAAACAATCTTCTCAGCACGAAAAGAACGAACGGAAGCACAGCTGCAACCACTGACAAAAACAGGAAACCAGGACATAGACGCAAGATGTAGAAGAAGACAACCCTGGGGACGACTGTCAACACGTGATAAAACAAAGCGATGGAAGAACACAGTTTCCCTGCCATTTATCGGAAAAGTAACTGATCAAATTGGAAAAATATTACACAAACACAACATCAGACCGGTTTTCAGACCAACTAAGAAAATATGTCAGGTACTACGTTCTGTGAAGGATAAACGACCTACTCTTTCTACTTGTGGCTTTTATAAAATTCTGTGTACATGAGGTAAAGTTTACATTGGAACCACAAAAAGAAGTATAGAAACTAGGCTGAAGGAACACAAAAGTCTTTGCCGACTAGGAAAAACAGAGAAATCGGCTGTGACAGAGCATGCTCTTCAATCTGGAAGTCATATAATGAGGTTTTCCGAAACATCAGTTTTATCTACTATGACGAATTATTATCCACGACAATACAAGGAAGCAATTGAAATATATAAACATAAAGAAAATTTTAACAGGAAAGAAGAAGCTATGAAACTTAGCGACATATGGACAGTAGCTTTGAAAGATCGACAGGTCTTATCTCTGACCGATTGCAATCGATAGTGATGTTTTATCTTTGACAAGGACTATCTCTGCTGATAACGTGACAGCTTGACCACGCCCACTTTTCACAGTATATATGGCGTTCTCCGACACCCGATTCATCAGTCGGCAAGACTCATCGCTAAGAAGAAGACCTCAGAGGATGTCCGGCGCCGCTCTGGACGAAACGTAAGGTGAAACTGAAACGTTTTATGGACTACGGCCTTATAACCCGGAAGTTCTACCATCAAAATATTAGCCGCAAACTTACAGAGTATTAGAAACAAAGTTCCCGAATTTGCCGCACTGCATGGAAGTTATTGCGCTCAGATAGTTTTAGGCACCGAAATCTGGCTAAATCATGATGTGTCAAGTTCAGAAATATTTAGCGAAGCGTGGAATGTATATCGGAAAGATAGATCGGATACAACTGGAGGAGGAGTGTTCATCGCTGTAAATAGAGATATTGTTTCTACTGAGATCGATGTTGAAAGTAACTGTGAAGTTATCTGGGCACGTATAACAGGTCTAAAAGAAGTAAAGTTAATAGTTGGCTGTTTTTACAGCCCCCCCCCCCCCCCAGTGCTGCTGTAGCAGTTTTAGAATCATTCAAAGACAGTCTACACCAGGTAGTGCATAGGTATCCGGGCCATGTAATATTAGTCGGAGGAGACTTCAACCTTAAGAGTATAGATTGGGACCTCGCTGGTTACATTTCAGGCGGTACAGACAAGCAGTCTTGCGAGCTACTTTTGGACACATTCTCCGAAAATTGTCTTGAGCAGTTAAACCGGCAACCCACGCACAATGGAAATATTCTAGACTTTATAGCCACAAACAGGCCTGACCTTATTAACGATGTCTGTGTAGAGACAGGAATTAGTGATCATGATATCGTCATACCATCGATGGTGACCAAACTTCATAAACCAATCAAGAAGGCTAGGAGCGCGTTTTTGTTGGGAAGAGCCGATAAGCAAATGTTACGATCCCATTCCGAAATTGAATGGGCATCGTTTAATTCCGGGACTATGGATGTAGAGGAATTGTGGACTAAATTTAAGTCCATTGTTAATAAAGGGTTAGAGAAATATGTGCCAGTAAAGACGATTAAGGATGGAAAAGATCCACTGTCGTATAATAATAATGTTAGAAAGCTGCTGAGAAAGCAAAGGCACTCTCGATTCAAAAAAGAACACGCAAATGATGAGAGGCAAAAGTTAGTAGAGATTCGTGCGTCTATAAAAAGATCGATGCGTGAAGCATACAATAATTATCACAGCCATACCTTAGCAAAAGATCTTTCCGAGAACCCGAAAAAACTCTGATTCTATGTGAAATCGATAAGCGGGTCAAAGCCCACTGTCCAGTGACTCGTTGATCATTCCGGGGCAGTAATAGAAGAAAGCAAACGGAGAGCTGAAGTTCTAAATTTAACCTTTAAGAAATCTTTCACGCAGGAAGACCGCACAAATGTACCATCATTTGATCAACGTACTAATTCCGAAATGGGGGACATAGCAATAGGTATTTCCGGTGTAGAGAAGCAGCTGAGAGAGCTAAATACGAAAAAGTCTGCTGGTCCGGATGGAATACCAGTTCGCTTTTACAAAGACTATTCTGCGGCGTTGGCCCCCTACTTAGCTTGCATTTATCGCGAATCTTTAATTTAGCGCAAAGTTCCTAGCGATTGGAAAAAAGCGCAGGTGACTCCCGTTTAATATAGCAAATTTCCTTGAAACGGAAAAGCTTCTTTCCATGAATCAGCACGGGTTTAGGAAACATCGTTCATGTGAAACTCAGCTTGCCCTTTTCTCTCAAGACATCTTGCGAGCCATGGATGAAGGGCAACAGGCAGATTGTGTTTTTCTCGACTTCAAGAAGGCGTTCGACGTGGTGCCACACTGCAGTCTGCTAACGAAGATACGAGCTTATGGCATAGGTTCACAGATTTGTGACTGGCTGGAAGACTTCCTAAGTATTGGAACGTAGTACGTTGTTCTCGACGGCGAGTGTTCATCAGAGACGAGTGTATCGTCAGGCGTGCCCCAGGGGAGTGTGATAGGACCGCTATTATTTTCTATCTATATAAATGATCTGATGAACGGAGTAACTTGTAATTTGTGGCTGTTTGCTGATGATGCTGTGGTGTATGGGAGGGTGTCGTCTTTGACTGTAATAGCATACAGGATGACTTAGACAAAATTTCTAGTTGGTGCGAAGAATGGCAGCTAGCTCTCAATGTAGAAAAATGTAAGGTGATGCGCATGAGTAGGAAAAACAATCCCATAATATTGGAATACATAATTAGTAGTGAGCTTCTTGATGCTGTCGCGTCGTTCAAATATCTAGGCGTAACATTGCAGAGCGATATGAAATGGAACGAACATGTAAGGACAGTTGTGCGTAAGGCGGACAGCCGACTTCTGTTTATTGGGAGAATTTTAGGAAGATGTACTTCACCTGTAAAGGAGACCGCGTATAAAACGCTTGTACGACCACGTCTTGAGTATTGCTCAAGTGTTTGGGACTTGCAGCAGATCAGTTTAAAGGAAGACATAGAGGCGGTTCAGAGACGAGCAGCAAGATTTGTTACCGGTAGGTTCGACCAATGCGCGAGTGTCACGGAAATGCTCCGGCAACTCAATTGGGGATCGCTGGAAGATAGACGACGTTCTTTTCGTGAATTTCTGTTAAGTAAATTTATAGGGCCGGAATTTGAAGCTGAGTACGATCTTGCTGCCGCCTACTCACATTTCGCGTAAAGATCACAAAGACAAGATAAGAGAAATTAGGGCTCGTACGGAGGCATATAGGCATTCTTTTTCTCCTCGTTCTATTTGGGAGTGGAATAGGAAAGGAAATGCCTAGTAGTGGTACAGTGTACCCTCCGCCACGCACCTTACGGTGAATTGCGGAGTATGTATGTAGATGTAGATTTCCCGTCGTTGTCAGACACCATATTCCATTTCAAAAAACTATTCTGTGTAGAAATTTGCTTTTGGACATTCCACATGCTTATATCTTCTATTTAAGAATGGCAGTTTATTATTTTATTTAGTCATATCCTGCATATAAACATTTCTAAGCAAATCAGGAATCAAATTCTTACATACCTACAATGGACTCGCATTCGGGACGTCGACGATTCCGGTATGGTTGCTTTCTAAGTACCGGTAGATTTCCTATCCCATCTATCAAGACAATCCAAGCCTGTGCACCATTTCTAAGAACCACATTGCTGTCGTGACATAAATTCTAATTTTCCTTCCTTCCTTGATTTCCTTCTTTACATATCTACAAAGTAGGTCTTTTATAAGCAGCACACAAGCGAACCACCAGGAAAACAATTACGCAGGATCACAAAAAATAGATGTTTGTGCTGTCTTTAGTATAAGGTAGTTCATAAGTAGTTTGTAAATTTAGGGACTGATGGCCCCACAGTTAAGTCCCATAAGCTTTACAGACATTTGAACATTTGAATCTATGAGGGGTTTTCAAGTGAACAGATACAAAACGTCTTAACAAACAAATTTGTTGAAATTTGAATATGCCACTTTAGGATAATGTAGTGCGACATCTAGAGACGAAACATGCATCGTCACGTCTCCCTAAAAAATCGAGGCTGTGCCCTCAGCAGACAAGGTAATGCGCACCGTCGTTTTCAACGTCCGAGGTCCGACACTCATCATTCTTCGAACACGGGAAAACCATTGACTGTGACGTGTACTGCAAGACACTCCGTAGCATATGCACCTCCAACAAGAGCAAACGTCATGATATGCTCAAGGATGGAGTGATTCTGTTCCATGGTAAGGCGCGTCCACACGTCTCTAGGATCGCACTAAGTGTACTGGCCAAGTTCAAATGGGAGCAGCTTGAGGATCCGCCCTACAGCCCAGACGTGCCGCCATGTAAAATTCATATGTTTGGTCCGAAAAAAACCCCTCAAAGGGAAGCACGAACTGAAGGACACAGTAGAGGATTGGCTCTTGTCACAGCCACAGGAATTATGGAAACAGGAAATCCGTCGGCTCGTTAAACAGTGGGATAGTTGGGCTCAGGTCTCTGGTGTTTACTTTTGAATAAAGACTACAGTTACACCCACCGTGTCGTTTCGCACTTCTTCATTTGAACACCCCTTGTACATTAAAAGTAATCGGGTTATTTAATCTTCATTTTTGGATACTGCGTTTAAATTTAACGTATTGCCTGTCTCTTTTCTTGTGAAGTAGAAAAAAATTTGCGATGTTTCAGTGTAAAGGCTTATGTATCAATGACATCACTTCCCTCGTGTCTCGATGTTTTTATACCAATCACCTGGCGATCCTTAAGGAATGTCATACTTATTAACTTTCTTTTTTCCTCGTTCCCTACCTGTTACTACAGCTCTAGCACATGTAATTTATATCCTGCTGTAAACAATCAACAGCCTGTAGTTTTGATACAGTCATCAGTATTTGCTATCAGAAAATATATAAACTACAGAAATATTCAGTAAAGAAACGTTGTTGACTTGGGTCTCAGCATAGAGGAAAATACTGAAATAGTATGCAAAGGAAATACATCATTTCATTTGTCCTAACGCGCTGAATATGTTAGTAATTAAGACACAGTTTGTTCCTAAGCTGCTATTTGATACTGTAATATTCCGAGAATCATTTAACCTCCACGGTTTAAATATGAAGCGCATCGGAAATAACGAACATCATACCGTGAAAACGATGCAGGGCCACTCTCTCTGTCTCTCACTGATTGCTCCTCTTTGTGTTTACCTCGCGGGATATTTTCTCAAAGGCCTCCCAGTCCCGATGCGTTAAATCGTCCCAAACACAACCCACAAATGTTTGCGTAACACTGGTCCATATATGCGGCGTTTGTTCCACTAGCCTGACGGGGAATTCGCCGTATAATCGTATAATTACGACAGAATCACTCAGCGGTGCTCAAAGCTCGCAAATGCGCTCATTCTGGGAGGGTTTCACCGCAGCTTATGAAGCGTGACTTCCATTTTGTCCCGACAAAAGCATGGCATTTAAAATCGGTCACAGGAATTACAGGGAAAATATCGACATTTTCTGTACTGCGGGTGACAGGAATTTCAATTTAATGCATAGTTAGTTTGTAAATTGTTCCACAGGTTATACTCAGGACAAATATTACGACGTGTGTCAACTGAACAGACCCATAAAAACGATAAATATGTTTATGTGTGTTATGTGACTGACAATTACTATTGAAGAACTTCCGTATGATACAGGGGAAAGTGGCATAATATCGGGGACCTTTCTTAAATCTAAAATTATGACTAAATTAGCAGCCTGTAAGTTATGAAGAAAGCTATACTAATAACTGATTAAGCAGTTGCCTCCGTACTCATTCAAAAATTCGCGGACTTGTGATAAGAACAGGCTAAATCCGTTTATTCAGTCTCTAAATGAAATTAATTTTACGTACATAGAATCCCCCTCCACTCTCACTGTCTAAAAGTTGTAATGTTGGTACCACAGCTGATGAGATTGAACGTACGGCCCTATTACTAATTTGCGTGTGTTTCACCAGGCTTACGGTATCTTTAGAAAATATGGCAATTAGGCAATTACCGATTCAAAAACACCTGGTTTCAATCTTAGACAATTTCGTATCACTAGGGATAGCTGAGATACCTAATCCTAATAAGAAATTGGAGGATTCAATGTTCAATACAGTTATTTAATTATGAAAAAAGACGGTGCAAAATTTCAGGGATGAATTACGATACAAAAGTAATGAATCTCTAACAAGGATGCCACAACCTCTACCTATTATGAAAAATGGTTGATACTGAGGATGTATAAATTATTTAAAGGAAAGTAAAAATCGCTATTCAACTCGGTAGAGAATACAAGCCGCCGCGGTGGCCGAGGAGACTGTGGCGCTGCAGTCACGATCTGCACAGCCACTACGGTCGGGGGTTCGAATCCCCCCTCGGGCATGGATATTTGTGCCGTCCTAGTTTGTAAGTAGTTCATAAGTAGTTTGTAAGCTTAGGGACTGATGACCCCGTAGTTAAGTCCCATAATTTCTACAAACATTTGAACATTTGAACAATTTTAGAGAATACAACCAGAAGCTCAAGAACACTGTCAAGTAGTGTATGGTACTTTTACCTTTAACTGCACTATAATGTAATGTAATAGTATTTGTTAAGCTTAAGGGACTTAACTGTGGAGTTATCATTCCCTAAACTTACACGCCCGAGGGGGGGGGGGGATTCAAAAACCCGACGGAGAACGGCCTCACGCATCTTAGCATAGTGCCTCAATGCGCCCGGCCGCTCCGCCGCGGCTATGGCAAATGCGATGTGCGTGTATCGTCAATTCCCAGTAGTGCTCTGATAAGACGAAGGGCGGCTCGAGACCGTGGATGGGTTGCTCCGACGTGAAGCTGTAGGTGTATGACGATGGCTACACAGTAAACGAACAATTTCATTAAAAAAAGAAAAATCTCCTAAGTTAAAGTCACTTAAATATCAAAGTCGAACAAGAGATTCTCGCAAACTGCCTGCCTCACTTGCCAGAAGCACAAGAGAAGCTCAGTTGTAAGCTTGTAAATGAGTGCTTTTAAATGTAATACAATGCACTGATGTAATAATTATGTACCTCTGCTCACTGAAAAACAATTGTGAATACTTCAAGCAATCAAATCTGCACTTAATTGTGAGCGAAGTCACTGGACACTTTGACAGCAACTGCCCACCTGCGTCCTCGCACCGCGAGGGCAGCTAGCTGAATCCACGGCTTACTTTTCAGTAAATCACTAGTCTCTCCAGACAGTTTTCTAAGAGCCAATCACAGCTATAGCGTCAAACCTCTCTCACCCACCTTTACAGCCTTCCAAACATCTTTCCGTGAAAAAGAAGCTTCTAGAAAGTTGTAGAACGTTTCGGTCGTTTGGCGGTTGAAATCAACTCCAAATCGTAGCGTCGATAGCGAGTTTTGGCGTGAAGCGTCATCGGCCGGTCAGTAACCCGTGACCTCACACCTCCTGGTCAACACGCCGCGACCGCGAGCTACTGTTATGACTCCCCTCGTCGCTTGCCGGCCTCCTTCACTGACTTGACTGCGTTCTCGTTTACAACCAAGAAAAGTACTACACGAAAATATTGTTAATATTAAATGTTGCCTACCAGCATCAACCAGTTTGCTCGGTGACCTAGTCAACACTAATATTTCCACTCTTCTACCTATTTTTGCTTTCATATTATCCGGAATCAAATTGATACCAGTAATTACATTATAAATAAATGCACAATATTAATTATTAGTAGCATGTAAGGTGGTGAAATTTCCTGCTGCCTTAGGAAGTCTCTCTCCCATTGTCTCCTGTTTCCACCATTGATAGCTTCTCATCTGTTTCACATCATCAATATCCCTTCCTCATGAAGTTCCTTTCCACTATCTTTGCAATTTCACTGATTCTATGTCATTGTCTAAGTCCTCTTATTTTTCTTTCACACCACCAGTGTTTCATTCTGTCTATTCAGTTACCATTTTCTCATTTCTGTGGCCACAGCACAAATTTTAATTCAATGCCTCTCCTTATATTTAATACCAATGTTGTCTCAAGGAATTGTATTATTTGTTGATATTCATATCACCTTGGCCTGAGGAACAAGGCGGGATTGTTCCCATTCGCGTTCTTTGCTGGGATGCTATTCCAGTATAGGAGAGTCCTGGCAATTCGATACGCATTTCACAGGGAACATGAGGCAGAATTAAAATATGTGGTGTGGAGGGAGACGTGCTATAAGACAGTCCGTGTAGTCGCTTTGGCTGCAACGCTGTGTTAGCTGAGTGGTCCGCCGGGCGCCGTGGCTCAGCGCGCCCGGTCAGGGAGCTAAACGCTCTCTGTAATAAATAAGCTGAGCCAAATATTCCCCGAACAAACAAGAACACATTGAACCAACGACCGCGATGAATAGATCTACCAGAAGAACAGAAAAAGTGGTCTAAAGCGCCTACCTACTAAGTAGGAGGTCCCGGGTTCGAATCCCGGCCACCGCATTAATTTTAATTCAATGCCTTTCCTTATATTTAATAACTCTGAGGATAGCTTGATCAGCTCGCAAACTCTAGACCGATAAACTAAAACGTGTGTTAAAAGAATGAGGATGAGTAGGCAACATTGTTCCTGTGAAAGTTCGCCTCTCTGGAGTATCCAGACCCACCCAAAGCTTATGTATGGTCTCCAGTCGTCTCTCTTCATCACTTCATTGTCTCCTCCCTTTTTTGCCCTCACTTCTACTATCTCCATCCTTTTACCTATTTTACTGTCTCTCTCTCTCTCTCTCCATGAACACGCTCTTCTGTTTCCTTCGACTGGTACTGACCCCTCTCTCTTTCATTCACATTTTCTGCTATTCTCTTTCAGAGCAAGAAAGGCGCGACTATATTCGCATGACAAACTTTTTGGCGAGGAAAGAAGACTTTGGCAGCTGGTTCCCCATTTTTCTCTCAGAGTCTTTGAAACAAAAATATATTTGCCTTTTTTGTGATCCTGCGTAATTGTTTTCCTGGTGGTTCGCTTTTGTGCTGCTTATAAAAGACCTACTTTGTAGATATGTAAAGAAGGAAATCAAGGAAGGAAGGAAAATTAGAATTTATGTCACGACAGCAATGTGGTTCTTAGAAATGGTGCACAGGCTTGGATTGTCTTGATAGATGGGATAGGAAATCTACCGGTACTTAGAAAGCAACCATACCGGAATCGTCGACGTCCCGAATGCGAGTCCATTGTAGGTATGTAAGAATTTGATTCCTGATTTGCTTAGAAATGTTTATATGCAGGATATGACTAAATAAAATAATAAACTGCCATTCTTAAATAGAAGATATAAGCATGTGGAATGTCCAAAAGCAAATTTCTACACAGAATAGTTTTTTGAAATGGAATATGGTGTCTGACAACGACGGGAAATCTACATCTACATACATACTCCGCAATTCACCGTAAGGTGCGTGGCGGAGGGTACACTGTACCACTACTAGGCATTTCCTTTCCTATTCCACTCCCAAATAGAACGAGGAGAAAAAGAATGCCTATATGCCTCCGTACGAGCCCTAATTTCTCTTATCTTGTCTTTGTGATCTTTACGCGAAATGTGAGTAGGCGGCAGCAAGATCGTACTCAGCTTCAAATTCCGGCCCTATAAATTTACTTAACAGAAATTCACGAAAAGAACGTCGTCTATCTTCCAGCGATCCCCAATTGAGTTGCCGGAGCATTTCCGTGACACTCGCGCATTGGTCGAACCTACCGGTAACAAATCTTGCTGCTCGTCTCTGAACCGCCTCTATGTCTTCCTTTAAACTGATCTGCTGCAAGTCCCAAACACTTGAGCAATACTCAAGACGTGGTCGTACAAGCGTTTTATACGCGGTCTCCTTTACAGGTGAAGTACATCTTCCTAAAATTCTCCCAATAAACAGAAGTCGGCTGTCCGCCTTACGCACAACTGTCCTTACATGTTCGTTCCATTTCATATCGCTCTGCAATGTTACGCCTAGATATTTGAACGACGCGACAGCATCAAGAAGCTCACTACTAATTATGTATTCCAATATTATGGGATTGTTTTTCCTACTCATGCGCATCACCTTACATTTTTCTACATTGAGAGCTAGCTGCCATTCTTCGCACCAACTAGAAATTTTGTCTAAGTCATCCTGTATACTATTACAGTCAGTTACAGACGACACCCTCCCATACACCACAGCATCATCAGCAAACAGCCGCAAATTACAGATGACCCTTTCTTCAGCGCGATGGCTTTCCTAGGGAATGAGGTTAAAAAACTCGCGAGGTTGCGTGATAGTGAGCGGGGAAAAGTTGAGAATTTGTATCTGGCGGGAGGCGTTCTAGAGTAGTTCGCGCAGTTGTAGCGATCGCGGTGTCCCCATTGGTGTAGCGGTCAGCGCAATTACCTAGCAAGGCGGAAACTCGATTACGAACCCCGGCTGGGTACACCTATTCCAATTTACCTATTCTCAGTTAACTTCCTAAATTCCGTGAATGTGCCATGACTAGTATTTCGCTACGACGGAAGTGAGTAAGTCGTGGGAGTTCTCCCACCGTATGTATAGTAATGGATATCTCGAGAATGCAGTGGATATTGCTGTGCTCTCAATTTTAAATAAAACTAGCTGAAAACCCGACGTTGTCCAGGTATTTATTTATTTATTTATTTATTCAAGCCCTGAGTTAGTACTTTTCCTATCCCTTCTCTCTCTGTCCCTATATTTATCGGAGAATATGTCAGAAATAAGACTTGTATAACGTACAAAATTTCAAGTACAGTATTCAAACAAAGATACTAATCAAAATACAAATGATATGTGTCTGTCACAATATTTCTTGTTACTTGTCCAGCATGTAATATGAATATTTTCAGTGGTGAGCCCATCCCTGAGCAAGAGACATCAAGTTGTCCCTGTCAGAAAAATGGAGATTTCAAATACAGTCCACAGTATTGAGTAGATTGCCCTGTGATTTATTAATCATAATAGAAAATGGAAGTCTGAAAACTGTAGTCTCTTGAAGATAAACGGTAGATCTGTCGGAAATAATGGGTATTCGTTGGTTGTACACTATTTCATTCTCTTCCTTTCCCTGCAGCTCTATAGAAGTCTGTTGTTTTCTCCTACATCTGCTTGCGCCTCATTGCTCAAAGTTGCTTCAAGGTTTTTATCAGCACTGTCATCTCTCAGGAATTTCCTTAAGCTCCGTGGACTACACGAGTGTCTTAGCAGTAAATCAGAAAAATAATAAAACGTGGTGCCTGATGTGAAAAGTTTTTACCCATCGCAGTATATATGTTCTTATATTTATTGAGTTATATGTTGTACAATTCTATAATTTTCAGGTATATATTCATTTGTATAAGAGCTGTATGTGTGCAAAATCTTTTGGGAATACAATTAGTAGTAAAGAAGTAATAGATTAAAGCTTGGTCCGTGAAGGGCCGGTTTCCACGAACGTTACTGTTCGTGTGCTCATCTCATGAACTACTTGTCGTCGTTCTGTGATGCTATTTCTTAGGTACATTCAGTTATATGTGTATATACTGTCTGAATTATGCGTGCTACCAAAACGTTATTTACCAGGTTCGTAGAGTGGAATATTAGGAAACTGCCTGCGAAATGTAAATGGGGTTGGTAGTAAAGATGTAGTAAATTACTTCATGCTTATAAGGGCGAATTTTCATGCATTTCATTGCCTTTGACGTCATAGAACCTGAACTATATATCGTAATACGCTATTATTTCGAAGGTACATCCAGTGGTTATATGTAACATGTCTGCAAAATACGTCGCGATTGAAGCTAATAGGAAACACATAATAAATCAAAACGTTATGCGTGATGAGGCAGTTTTACATGAACCAAATTGTTTATGACTCCATATTTCATGAACTGTGTGTCGTACTATGATAAAATTTCGAACGTACGTTCAGTGGTATGTGTGTATACTGTCTACAACATTTCCCGCGAATACAGTTAATTGTGTACGAGTAATACATTGTAACGTCATGACAAATATCGTAATTTTACAGCATGAACGTCGGGAAAGTAGTAAGCGACAAACTGTTTTCCTTTCATCATTTGCTAGGGTTGTCAGCGAGAAAAAGTTTCCTAACAGTTTGAAATTATCTTTAAAGTTTGTTGCAAGTCGCGAAGTGTTCTCCTTCTCAAATAGTGGACTGAGAAAGTCTCACTATCACATGCCGCAAGACAGGGAAGTTTTCATTTCTATAACGTCCTATCTCCTAACCTATAAGCTCTACTGCAAAATCCTTTCTTAGCTGACGTCTTCTACCTATAAACTACATTCCTGCCAAATTTCAGCTTCATAGGTGAAGTAGTTTTCGAGATTTCCTGTTTAGTCAGTGAGGAGTAAGTGAGTGAGTGAATGAGGTCCTTTCGCTTTTATATAGAGATTTCGGCAACTCCCTCAACACGCGGGAGTGACCGTTCGCTCTAAGGCGCCTTGCTGCAGATAACTTGGCTGGTCCCCGTCGATGGTTCGAGTCTTTCCTCGGGCATGGGTGTGTGTGTGTTGTACTTAGCATAAGTTAATTGATGTAGTTCGTAAATCTAGTGAATGATGACCACTGCACTTTGAAAGTCGACCGTCTGTCGTCTACCATGTATTTTTGTATGTTTCTGTAAAGTTACAATTTATTTAATGTCGCTAGATTATCATTTTGTTAAAACTTGATCCCTACTCTTTTCAAGACTTCAGGAATAGCATTTTTATTTCACGTGTTAAAATATTACTTAATATTGCTAGGTTTTTCTTATTTTCTTATGTTATTATATTAATTAATGTGGCTTCTCCGCTAAGCCACGTCCCTGTGAGAATGTGTACTTGTCTTACTTTTAAGTGGATGTGCGAGAATCTATGGCTGTCCGAATGTGGGGAGTGATAGCTCGCTTTGCATCGTTCTCTCGGCCTCAGTGTCGATAGCTGCTGATACTACCAAAGAGGTTTCTATACCCTTTGCTTACAAGCTGGTCGGCGAGCCCTCTCTATAGCGCGAGTCTTTCTCTCCGTCCCCACCACCGCTATTTCTTGGGCTTTCCAGCTTCCGGTAGCTTTTCGCGCCCCCATGGCCGCTCGGCTGTCAATTCTGTGCTGGTTTTCTGGTGAGGAAAGGTTGGTTCTGCAAAAATGTTCAAATGTTTGTTAAGCTTATGGGACTTAAATACGGGGTCATCAGTCCCTAAACTTACAAACTACTTATGAACTACTGACAAACTAGGACGGCACAAATATCCATGCCCGAGGGGGGATTCGAACCCCCGACCGTAGTGGCCGTGCTGACCGTGACTGGAGCGCCTCAGTCACCTCGGCCACCGCGGCCGGCGTTGGTTCTGCTCTTGTGTTTGAAGATGGTAGCGTTTCATTGTCTAGCACGTTTAAATTAGACTCGTGAACTTAGAATTATTTTTTTTTGGAATATTTTCTCCGATCGTGTGCGGAAATGTGTTCTCGTTTTTCAATTTAATGACTTCCAATAGATAAACGCCTTCTGTGTGATTCTAGTTGCAGTTTGATAACGGCCTGGTATCTTAAAACCTTTTGTGATCATCTGGCGGTGCATGAACTCTGTGTAAATACTTTCCAGCTTTGTGGGGCCCGATTTCTAATAGGTGATATGTTCATTTTTGTACAGTGCATGTGAAAATCTTCTCATCGTTTCTTTCCGTGAGTGATATGTGTTCCACGTGGTTGGTTCATAGAACAAAGCCTTTAGCTTCCACTCTTGTTTGTTCCATGCCAATCAGGCAAGTAAATATGCGGGTATCCTTCTGATTTCCACTAATATTTCGCGATCTTCTCTCCCCGCCTATTTTAATTTTGCTGTTTCTTCTCCGACTTGTAGTACGCACTCTGTCTTTATCATTAATTCTCTCTCAGCCTTGTACAACCTCCTTCAATAGCTTCCTTATGTAATTCTAAATATTTATGTGGGTTGCATGCTGTAATTCTTAATTTTATTTTTGCGACCTTGTAATTATTTCACTTTTACGAGTTTTTTGAGACTGGACTTCATCCGTCCCTGTAATCGCTCACTATAGCGTGTAGCTGCATTTCTTTCGCTTCTTCATGTAATTCTAAGCATTTCTGTGGGTCGCATGCCATAGTTCTTATTCTTATTTTTCCTACTTTGTAATTATTTCATTTTTGTGATTTTTCTGAGACTGGGCTTCATCCGTCTCTGTAATCGCCCTCTATCGTATCGTATTTCGTTCGCTTACTTATGTAATTCTAAGCTTTTATATGGGTTGCATGGTCTACTTAATTTTCTTTATTTTTTCGGAAACTGAATTTATTTAATTTTATCGGTTTTCGGAACCACGTGGGTCCGAGTTCCTATTTCCGGGGTTTACAGTCGCCTGAATTCACACCACTTCTCATATAAAAGCAGTACCTAGATCGAATTCTAACAGACTGCAACTTCAGAATCCACCGTGATTTTGTATAATGAATCCGATTTTCAACCACTTCACCTTCAGTGGAGTGCGTTCATGTAACGTAGCCATGTGTCGCCGTTCGCGTGTTTGCTCTCGGTCCCATTCAGATGTAATTTAACTTGGCTATACACACGTACCCATGTCGAAACAGGCACGACCTACCAGAGCCAGCTTCAGAGTGTTTTTGTATATTGTGTTTTGTGCTACCTCCGACTTGCTGAATTACGCCTACGATAGCGGCGCCTGCTTCCGCCTCGTCTCAGCACGCTGATTTTGGTGAGTTTCGCTGGGGCATTGCGTGTGTGTGAGCGAATGAGTTTTGTTTGTGAATCCTTCCCGCCAGTAGCGTTAAATCGTGTATAATTTAGGCTGGGCAACGTCCGAATTAATCCATGTAAGAGATGCAGTTTTATTGTATTAACAAAATTGGTTCAAATCAAATGTTCCAATGTTTGTAGAACTTATGGGACTTAACTATTGGTTCCCAATTTTGCTTGTTTTCTATCTGAATAAAAAAGTTTAAGTTCAGCATAATCCGTAAGTTCCTGTAAATTGTAGTTTTAGAGCACCTTTCCTCTTTTATTTAATATTGTTCCTCACAAATGCTGAGAGCAAGCACAGATGCAATTTTTTCTACGTCTAATTTCCGTTGCGCCATGAAGGTTTTTTAGCCACCTTTCTAACTTTAATTGTGGTGGCTTGCTTATTAATGTCTGTGTGTAATAAAGTGTGAGCTGCTCTGTATATTGACCACCGTAGTATTAACTTCATGTTATTGAAGTAATTTGAAACGAGTCAGTTCTCAGTTTGGGCCAGGTAACAAGGTTTTAAAGCAGGGAGTAGCCGGTAGTTCACACGGACCTTATTTAGTAATTTTAGTGGTAAAACATAGTACTTGTTTCGTACAGTGGTCTACTTTTAACTTTCGTCCCGTAGCATTACAAACATTTGAACATTGGATAACTCCTATGTATGAGCTAAAACAAAATATACGCAAAGTCTACGCAACTTTTTTTTATCTCTGCAAACTCTTTAAGATACGTTGCAATACTTTACATAATTTGATAATATATGATCATAATTTGATAATATATGATAACTGTAGTGAATAACAAAAATAAAATCAAACCTTTATCGGCCAAAGATGTGTGAGATACGCAAAAATAATTTTCTTCAGCCGAGTAGATTTCTTGAAAAAAAAAAAAGGTAAGTTTCATACTGCCCGAACGATTTTTATCAATGCATTTGGTACGTCATGTACCCAAAGATCTTGGTTTTTCGGGAGTATTATTATAATGGATGTATAGTTAAAATTTCAGCCATTTCCTGTAATTACCTACTTACGAGGAGACCACAGGGGTATCGGATTTTAGAATATCTTTATATTTATGGTACGTGAAGTTCAGATTTGAAATAACAATCAGCCAAAGCCATTCGGCAGAACTGCAAAATATTGTCGAGAAAATCGAATTTGAGGTTTTACCAAGTACAGCATAAGTACCAATAATTAAAAAATGTTCAAATGTTTGTAGAGTCTATGGGACTTAACTACGGGGTTATCAGTCCCTAAACTTACAAACTACTTATGAACTACTTACAACTAAGGACGGCACAAATATCCATGCCCGAGGGGGGATTCGAACCCCCGACCGTAGTGGCCGTGCAGACCGTGACTGGAGCGCCTCAGTCTTCTCGGCCACCGCGGCCGGCCCCAATAATTAAAACATTGCAATATCTCTCGGTGTAGCTCAGGTGGTAGCGCTTTGGCTTCATAACTGTAAAGCCAGTGGTTCGAATATCTGACAGATATTTTTTTCTTTTTCGCTTTCAGTTATATAAAACATTTTTGGATCACTAATTCCATGGGCTGTGTCAGTTTTTATTTATGTGATTGTAAACAAGCTGAACACCTTGTCGTCGCGTAAAACGATGGTTGAGTGGATCAGCTGCTAGGAAACTACGGAGATGAGTTTCCGAAAACAGTGTCGCAGGTCTTCAAAAAGTGAACAATCAAAGACTACCATCATCAACTAATAGTGAAGCCAATACTGTAAAAACAATTGAAACCAACATTATTAACAACCTTCTATAAAATATAGAAAATTACGAATAAACAAAATTACGTGCGCTTTTCATAAAAATTACCACAGGAAATCATCTCCTTTTTTACATTAACTACGGTCCAGATTGGGCCTCAATCTCCGTATGGAAACCACATTTGTTCAGAGTTCATGAGAAAACTTTAAAGATCCATGAATTTTGTGTGGCAAAATACCATTCCAATTATGGGAAAGACCCCTTCTATAATTTTTATTCATAGCACAAACTAGGAATATTTACCATATGTTATGAAGTCAGTGGTCTCGCCCTTTCTTACCGAGATCGGATGGTTCAAAGTTAATATACGTTATGAGGCGCAATTTAGTTCCAACTGATCTAGTAGAAATGATTCAAGAGTCAATGAAAAGGCTCTGAAGTCAATAACTATGGCACAAAATTTAATCGGCCATGTATTTATGAAGCACCTTGCAAAGAAATTCTTTTGTCAAATCCAGCACTGCATTTTTGGTATACTGTAGATGCAGGCCAAAAATGTTCTCTATTTGTATGTAAATTAATCTAAAGTAAATTTGAGTTGGATGGGAAATCATTTTAAAAAATGTTTGTAAAGCTTATGGGACTTAACTACGGGGTCATCAGTCCCTAAACTTACAAACTACTTATGAACTACTTACGAACTAGGACGGCACAAATATCCATGCCCGAGGGGGGATTCGAACCCCCGACCGTAGTGGAAATCATTTTATTATACCTTAATAAACTAAAGAGCCAAAGAAACTGGTATTGGCATGCATGTGCAAACACAGAAATATGTAAACACTTAGAGACCTATGTTGCGGTTGGCAACGCCTATTTAAGGCAACAGGTGTCTGGTGCAGGCGTTACTGCTGCTACAATGACAGGTTATCCCGATTTAAGTGAGTTTGAATGTTTATAGTCGGCGCACGAGAGATAGGATACAGCATCTCTGAGGTAGTGATAAGGTGACGATTTCCCCGTATGGCCATTTCAAGAGTGCAACGCGAATATCAAGTAATCCAGTAAAATATAAAATCTATGACATCACTGAGGTCGTAGGAAGATCCTTGTAGAAGGGGACCAACTATGACCAATGAGAATCTTTCAGCGTGACAAAAATAAAATTCTTCTGCAAACTACTACGGATTTTAGTGATGGGCCATTAGGAAGTGCCATTGTGCGAACCATTCAACTAAACAACGTCGATATGGTGAAGTATCTGGACTTGTGCCAAATGTTCACGACCACTGGCAAGATATTTCGACAGGGTAACTCGCTATCTTCTTCAGGTGCTACCTGATAATGGTCTTGTTGTGGATCGAGTCCAGTATTTGTGCCCAGTCAGTGCTGGGAGCTTCGTAACTTGTCCGTGCCCGCCATGCTTGGTTACACGATAGTCATGCTTCGACTGCCGTCCGCGCTGAGCTCGGTCGTTCTCTGGGGATACGATCGTCAACTGAAGTCCGTGCCGCGCAGAGTATTTAGTCCGTGGTCCGCGCCTGTCTGGCGTAGTTACAGTGATTGCCTCTGGTCGCTGGTGTTCCGACGGCCGTCCGTGCCAGGCTCGGCCATTCTCTGGGGTCGTGGTCATTGTCCGAGGTCCGCGACTGGCTGTCTCGTACGCAGTCCGCGGCCAGCAGGTGCTGTTTACATGGTCGTCTCGGGCCGCCGGTGTTCAGACCGCCGTCCGCGCCCAGCTAGGCTGTTTTCCGAAATTGTTGTCATCCTTGCTGTGTAATGTTCAAAAAGTTTGTTAAGCTTAAGGGACTTAACTGCCGGGTCATCAGTCCCTAAAATTACAAACTACTTATGAACTACCTTATACTAAATACGACACAAACATCCATGCCCGAGGGGGGGGGGGGGATTCGAACCGCCGACCGTAGCGGCCGTGCAGACTGTGACTGACGCGCCGCAGACCGCTGCGGCCGGCTGCTGTGTAACGGCTGTTTCCTCAGCCTCCACTTCATGCAATATGTCGAAGTATCCTGAGTTGGGTTTTAGAGTCAGATTCCAAAAAAATGTTCAAATGTTTGTTAAGCTTATGGGACTTAACTACGGGGTCATCACTCCCTAAACTTACAAACTACTTATTTACTACCTTATACTAAGGACGGCACAAATATCCATGCCCGAGGGGGGATTCGAACCCCCGACCGTAGTGGCCGTGCAGAGCGTGACTGGAGCGCCTCAGTCCCCTCGGCCACTGGCTGCTGTGTAACGTCTGTTTCCTCTGCCTCCACTTGATGTAATTTGTCGAAGTATCCTGAGTTGGGTCTTTAGAAGCTAGAGAGTCAGATTCCAAGCAGAACTGAACTGGTGTCCATTGTCATGGAGAATCTCATCAATCGTGACAACAACTGGAATTACCATGGGCGGGCGCGGACCGCGGACGGAACACTCGGTGCGACCCAGAATTCAGTTGACGACCACGTCTCTAGAGAAGAACCGAGGTGGGCACGGGAAGCAGTCGAAACATCACCATCGAGCAGAGGAGAGCACTGGAACCACGCCTCGTGGGCCGCCAAAAACCACGAATAACAAGTGTTATTTTAGGTTAATTTTTACACATGTTAATTAAACAGTTATATCATAGGCGAGCTTCTTATATTTCAGATTCGGCGAGTTTCTTATATTTCTGATAGCTAATCGTAAGAACCCTTTACCATTAATAAATTCAGTAAGCCAGAGGTGCTCACAGGGGAGGGGTGCGAGTCATGGCACAAACTGCAGTAAGGTGAAAAATGAGTAATTTTGGCCAGCCCGGATGGGGTTTGTGAAACAATTTATAAAAAGTGAAATAAAAGATATTTAATTTTAATATTAAATGGCAAAACTATTTTTAGGTAATAAACTAGGAATCCAGGACCTAATATCTCGGGTGTGAGGGAGGGGGGTGGGGCACCTCTGCAGTCGGCTTATTTTTTTTAAAAATGAGCCCACCTCACCCCCAGAACCAAATCCTGGCTGCGTCACTGGTGGAGCTGAGGGCCCATATTCGCGAACCCTTGATGACTTCATGGTGCGAAACTTTACACCCCCACCCCTCCTCCCGGACCTGTCAACAGTTCTAAAGTGATTACTTTGGACTGTTGTAGATCGGAAACTTGTAGCCTGGTCTGACGAGTCTCGTTTCCAGTTGTACCAAACAGATGGAGATGTTCGGGTATGCAGACAACCTCACGAATCCATGGACCCTGCATGTCAGAATGGGATTGTTCAAGCTGGCGGAGGGTCTGTAATGATGTCGGCCATGTGCAGTTATAGTGATGTGGCATACGATAAGGTATCTGATATTTTATTTTGACTTAACACATCTTGTAGGAACGTTTTTCATAGCTTATATGTCAGAGGGCGCAACATGTTGTTATTGTCAATTTGTTCAAATAACATTTAATTTTAACCCTGCGTCATCTGGCGGCTGTTGGACCTACTTTATCTGCTAGTTGTTTGCCCCCTCTCACCAGTTTTGCATGAGAATCTAGTTGAACACCTTCACTAGATATCCACGATGGTGGTTTATATTTTAGTTAGTCATCTCCACTAAGATGTATTTCACTTCCCACCGTTTTTAAAAACGTTTGTAAATATATTTGCATATAATGTGTTTGTGCTCCTTGTGAATATTGTGGTTATGAACTGTAAACATCCGAAATGTAATTTATTACAATTTTTTGTGCCACAGATCTGATGATGATGTATCGAAACGCGTAATGATAAAAAAAAAATACATAGTGCGACCAAGACATTCCAAGACAAAAATTTTTATGCATGCCAACGTATGGTCGCTTGTCCGCAAAAAATGGAAGGTTTTATGAACCAAATGATAAATACTTAGTTGTTGTTTGCATGTGTCGCAGTACATAAATATTACGAAATGTAGAAAGTCAGAACTTGAATAACCTGCAGAATTTCTTTTATACAAGCATCACATCGTACTGTAACTGGTATAAAATAGTGAATCCCCTGAAAAATGCTCCTAACAGTTCACAAAAGGCCAACTGTGATCCTCCAGATAAGACTAGAAGGAAACTACCGAAATCCTCATTCCATCTTCCTTACCAAGTGTTTTGGCATGCGAACATATTTGCCCCTTTTTTGCACTGGAAGAGTGTAGAGGAGAGAGGAGATACGGTGACAGAGAGAGGAGATAGTGATGGTAGAATAGAGATTTGAGATAGATAGATAGATAAAGAGAGAGAGAGAGAGAGAGAGAGAGAGAGAGAGAGAGAGAGAGAGAGAGAGAGAGAGAGAGAGAGAATATGAGTTATATCCAGAGAGATATGGTCAGACAGTGACAATAAGAAGAGATGGACAGATAGGGTAACAACGCGGGTGAGAGTTAAGCATAGCCCATGGCCTTGCGGTGTGTGTGTGTCTGTTGGAGGTGGGGAAGTGGGGGCGGGAGGGGGGAGGCGGTCTGAAAATTCTGAAGTCATCACTCGTCTTCACACCCACTTTGGAGTTAGTAAACAGCGGCAGTCCTCGTAACGTTGTCAGCTTGTAGCTTCATAGTGAGTCTTACGAGACTGCTCCAGTAGAGACGGATCCTTCAAATGTCTGTAAATCTATCGGACTAAACTGCGTGGTCATCAGTTCTTAGCTTACAAACTACTTAAACCTAGGTAAACTAACCTAAGGACAAACACACGCACCCATGCCCCAAGGAGGACCTGAACCTCTACGGCGAGCAACCGCGCGCTCCGCAGCGAGACGCTTTTTTTTTTTTTTTTAGACCGCTCGGCTACTCCACCGCGGCACGGATCCTTGTTCCTCTAGGAACGACACAGCACGAGCCCCCTCAAGATACTTCGATAACGGCGTCGCCGTTGCTTCGTTCAGTTCCTGCCTCCACTATAGCATAGCGGCATCACAGCAAGGGACCACGTAGTATTGCTACTCGCCGACTGCTAGAAAACATCGCCAAGCAGAAGTTTCTTTGTATAACCTGGTAAAGTCTGAATCTCAAGTTCAGTAACAATAATTGCACATCTTACCAGTGTCTGTTAATGCTTTTAATTTCCGGTCAGCTTTCCTGGCCTGCGTGCTGTTTCCTGTGTCTAAACACTCACCCATCCTCACCAAGCTGTGTTACCTTCAGTCCTGGGGACATGACAGGATGGTTATGAGGATGTAATTTCACAAAGCGCGATTCTGACAGTTCCTGCCATTCTATTTTTCTGCCGATAATTTTATCTGCTATTGCAACACCTGCGGCTTGAGCTGTTTGACCTTGAGCAACCTTCTCACCACTGTCGCTGCCTTTCATAATATACTGCCTTTTGTTGAACTGTAATGGCTGCGCCAAATTTGCCGCATGCTGCTTCGGCGCCCACTGGACCGGAATCACACAGCTTGTTCAGTTTCAGATGCAGCAAATGGCAATGTTAATGGAGACGTTTAAACGTCTATTACAGCACAGCAAGCAAGACAATCGGAACAGCAACCTGCACCTCGTTGTTCTTTGACGCAGCTCTCCACGCTACCCTGTCCTGTGCAAGCCTCTTCATCTGAGAATACGAACGGCAACTGACATCGTTTTGAATCTGCCTACTGTGTTCGTCCCGTAGTCTCTCTCTACTATTTTTACCCCAGACACTTTCTTCTAATGGTGACTATTACTTGATGTCTCAGAATGTGTCTAACTAACCTATCCCTTCTCTTAGTCAGGATATACCAGAAATTCCTTATCGCCCCAATTCTGTTGAGCACCTCCTCGTTAGTTATGTGATCTACCCATCTAATCATCATCATTCATCCGTAGCGCCACATTTCGAAAGCGTCTTTCATCTTTTTCTCTTAACTTCTTATAGTCCACATTTCACTTCCATACAATGTTACACTCCAGAAAAATGCTTTCAGAAAGGACTTCCTAACATTTAAACTAAAACTGGGTGTCAACAAATTTCGCTTCTTCGGAAACACTTTTCCTTCCCATAGCCATTCTGCATTTTATGTCTTCTTTACTTCGACCCTTAGAAGTTATCCAGCTACCTACATAACAAACCTCATATATTACTTTTATTGTCTCATTACCTAATATAATTCCTTCATCATCGCCTGATTTTCTGACAGTGCATTCCATTACCTTTGTTTTACTCTTGTTAATGTTCATTTATACCTTCCTTTCAAGACACTTTGCATTCCGTTTAATTGGTCTTCCAGGTCCTTTGCTGTCTCTGACAGAATTACTATGTCATCAGCAAACCTCAAGGTTTTTAATCCCTCTCCCTAGACTTTAAATCCCTCTCGAAACTTCTGCTTGCATTTCTTCACAGCTTGCTCAATGTATAGATTGAACAACATTAGAGAAAGGCTACAATCCTGTCTCACTCTATTCTCAACCACAGCGACCCTTTCATGGCCTTAGACTCTAATAATTGCTGTCTGGTTTTTGTATAAGTTCAATATAACTCTTCTATCCTTTATTTTACCCTTGCTACCTTCAAATCTGAAAATGTATTCCAGTCAACGTTGTCAAAATCTTCCTCCAGATCTACAAATGTTAAAAACGTAGGTAGGTCTGCCTTTCCTTAATCTATCTTCCAAGATAAGTCCTAAAGTGATTATCGCCTCCCGCGTTCCTACATTTCTCCTAAATCCAAACTGATCTTCCCCGAGGTCAGATTCAACCAGTTTTTTCATTCGTCTGTAAATAATTCGTATTAGTATTTTGCAACCATGACTTATTAAATTGATAGTTCTGTAATTTTCACATTTGTACTAGCTTTTTTAGGAATTTGGAATCACTATAATTTTCTTGAAGTCTGAGGGTACTTCCCCGCCGGCCGCGGTGGCCGAGGGGACTGCGGCGCGCCAGTCACGGTCTGCACGGCCACTACGGTCGTGGGTTCGAATCCCTCCTCGGGCATGGATATTTGTGCCGTCCTTAGTATTAGCTAGTTCATAAGTAGTTTGTAAGTTTAGGGACTGATGACCCCGTAGTTAAGTCCCATAAGCTATACAAACATTTGGTACTTCCCCCGTCTCATACGTCTTGCATACCAGGTGGAACAATTTGTTTATGACTGGCTCTCCTAACAATAATAGCAGCTCACATGGGACATCATCTACTCCAGCGGCCTTGTTTCCACTCCAATCTTTTAGTGCTCTTTCAAATTATTCTCGCAGTATAGTATCACCTGTCTCATTTAACTCTACTTCATCTTCTATTTCTTCTATTTCCGTTGTACAGGCCTTATGTATGTTACTATCATCTTTCAGCTTTCCCTTCTTTGCTTAGTACTGGTTTTCTATCTGATTTCTTGATACGCGTACCGCTGCTTTTCTTGTCTCCAAGTATTCCTTTTATTTCCTGTACAACCTACAGCAGCAACGTATAACTCAGTGCCTCTTTACCGCGATTTCAATAAAGAACAGGAAAGTTGGTAAGAGTATCTTGTTCTACTGTATGCTTACTTCGTGGCTTGCATCATGTCACGGATATGCGTCGACTGCATTTTTTCTCTGCTTTTGTAGGTGCCGCAGTGTATAAATTGGCCCAGAAACTCTTTCCGACGCAGAAACCTGTAAGTTTTGCTTTTGAAGAACCGCTGGAGGTCCTTAACAAGTACTACGACATTAAAAGTTCAGGTAGCAGCTGATCGCTACAAGTTCTTCCATTTAAGGAAACCACAAGGACAGACATACAAGCATTGGTCCATATTTGGACCAGGACCTTATAAGGCAGTGAAAATTTAAATGCGAGTGTAGAAAGTTTTACAGTGCCGCAATGATTAGAGGGGCAATTAGGCAAAGTGTGACAGGCTCGCTCAGATGCAAAAAGACTACTAAGTATTCAGACCCCACCCTGCAGCAATTAGGGCATATTATAGACTGTCAGGACTCTAGTGATGCTGCAACAGACCTGTTTTAATCAGCACTTATCTACATGGTAGGCTGTAAGCTCGCTTTCCTTTCTGTAGTTCCTTGTGACCTTATGAAGAACTCGCCGGCAATGGTTGGCGTGCGACGTGCCCCGCACAAGAAACAAGGCTGGGAAGAGTTGCCCTAGCCGCCTTACAAACCTGTGTATAATGTATGTCCCTCGTCACAAGCTACTTGCATCCAATGTGGAAACAGGGTCATATTAAAGCAGTTAATCTGCAGCACAATAGTTGCCAACAGTCACGGAATACGCAGTCGGTACGCGAAGTGGCAAATAAGGCTCACTTTGCAGTTCACGGTAATTGAATTAACAGTACACGTGTTTCAAGAACAAGGCTCTCCACTTTAGTACAGCGTTGGGTCAATAAATTATTTGTACAAGTGCACTTTTCTGGGCCTTTTCAGCTACAACTTGACACTGGCTCGTCGGTTTCGATGCTTATTTGTGATACTTATGACTTGTTTGGCAGATCGGTATTTCGTAAGTCACATGTTTTGTTTACAGCGTACAATGGTCAGAGCATTCCTGCACTTGGTGGATGTGCATTATCAGGGACATACCGTGTTCGTGACATTCACAGTTCTCTAATCGCGAGGCAGTGTAACCAGTTTTGCTTTTTAAAACCTTGAATACGTTGTATCTATGTTCCACAGTATTTTCATTTATTTGTTCGTTATGAACCAGATTTCGGCTTTTCTTATTACTGGACAGATGATCGACTGAATAACAGTGAAGTATGTAGTATTAAAAGATAGTTTAAAAATATATGGCTTTTGTGGCTATTTATGGATATCATAAAACAAAAATGGAATCTAAATTAATATATTACATAGAATTTAAAAATTAAAATTTTTGGACGTTATGAGATAAATATTATCCAGTTGAGTTATGTTATAAGCAAGGGCGGATTTAGGAAGGGGGCACAGGGGCACGTGCCCCCTCCCCCCTTCCCCCGAGACAGCCTGACAAAAAATGAGAGAGAGAGAGAGAGAGAGAGAGAGAGAGAGAATATCTCAGCATAAGAATGATTAACTTTTACTTACAGACAGCATGTAACTGTCAATTAAAAAAGGCAGAATCCCTGTTGTTAACGTAAATTGACTTTTTGTGTTATGCTTCCTTTTAATTCCTTCTTGCTCCTTTTTTGTCAGTAATTTACGATAAAACTAAGAAAAGTCGTTTGTTATTTTGTGATTACTTGGCAGATAAATGACATATTGTGTACATTTTATTCATGCGTAAATAAAGTTAAAGGATTTAACTATGTCAAAAAAATCGTGAATTTCTAGGGCTGCGTTCAGGCTGACGCATTCAGGTGTTTTCGGTAATCAGTTTATCACTTAGGATTCTTTTCCTAGACACTAAGAAATAGTACTGCCACGCATTATAATCAGTTTTATTTCACGCTATGAGTTTCGATTTTCCAGTTATTGGACCTAATTAGAAATTTCAATGGCATTTTTCCGCGCATCAGATACACAGAATTTTCATGCTAGTAGAAATTCTTATAGAAACACATTCACGTGTAATTGAGTTGATCGGGAAAGCTTTCTGGAAAACTCGACATGTTTGGCGTAGTAACCTTACAAAGCACGAAGAAGAAATTGATTCAGCTCAACGCGACACATGAAATTTGATTTTAGGTTTTGAGGGTATATAAAACTTAGCATGACATGTTTACTGACTGTTTGATTGTTGTTTGGTGCATTGTTTGATAATGAACCAGCTATGGCGGATACAATATTGTTTGTCCACGGTAAGATGACGATAAGTGCGCGCTGGCTGTTGACAGCGGCAGGAGGCGTGTTCTATGGCTGCCGGGAGGCGAGGAGCAGTGAGCGGAAGGCAGCGTCGCAGTGTTGGAAACGTTACCCGTAACAATGTGTGCAGTATTATTTCGTGTCTAGGGGCAGCGAAACGTTGACAACGCTCCGAATTAAATTAACATCTTTGATCTAGTGCAGTTGTTTTTTGCTCCTGGCATCACCCGGTAAAATCGTCTTCACTTGTCGAATTAATACTTCCATCAAACTACCAATGCCCTATTAGTTTCGGCGCACTATGGCATCATTGTCAAGAGCCTATCATTACAAAAAATATTGTAATGATTCAACCACATTAAACAGTGAAAAGTTTAAAAATTTACCACAAAATAGAATATTGGGAGTATGGAAGTCAACATTTATCAAAATGACAATTCAAACCATGTGCGCCGGGCGGGAATGACCATGTGATCCGGGGCGCAACGTCACGTAGTACGCTGCCGCTCCCGCCAGAGGTTCAAGTTCTCCTTCGGGAATGGGTGCCCGTGTTGTCCATACAAGAGTTAGTTTAAGTAGTTTGTAAGACTAGGGTCCGAGACCTTAGCAGTTTCGTTCCTTGGGATCACAACACAAGCATTTGAGCTTTTTTTTTAAAATTATAATTTTTAGTTTTTGTGGACCATATACCCTAGAGTTTTGTACAGTTACAGTTTATCATAATCCTGTGGGCAATATTGTACAAAACTTATTTTTCGACCGTATTGTACAATTTGAGTTTTCAATTGGTCAGTCTTATTCAATCTTTTAGTCTAATTATTCTAAAGTTGTAAATATGTGGAGAAACCAATGCCAATTTCGCATGGATTCCTCTGTATAGGGATTCAATATGCCTATCTGGCCAAGCTGAGAAACAGTTGCAAATCAAATTAAATTCAGAGACTGAATGCCCTGTGTTCAGCTGTGGGAAAGTGTTTCATCCTTTACGATAATACGGGATAAAACAAATGTGCTCATAGCTGAACACAGGGCAGTCAGACACTGAATACTCAAATTTTTGTGTGTGGTAATTTTCGAAACTTTTCAATTTTTTTATGCGATTTAATCATTGTAATATATTTGTAAACATGGGCCCTTGAAAATGACGCCACAAGCTCAGAAACTAATAGTGCATTAATAGTAGTAATAGTTAGATGGAAGGTACTAAAACTTTTTTCCTAAGAAGCGACTGTGGCTTTGGAGGATGTTTTGGGTGTTTCCTATATCAGTTATATGTGATAATGACTGTAATATATATAGTGTGTGTGTGTTTGTGCGTGTTTTAAAATTAGTATCACAGCGCCTTTAAGAACATATTCACCCTCCTCAGCCTTGTGGCCCCCCTCCCCCCACCCAGAAAAAAATTCTTTATGCGCCATTGGTTATAAGCATAATACGAGAATCCCAGAGAAGCATTTCGATACCTAACATAATTTTAGGTATTATGATTAAAGACCTAGGAATTTATAAGAAAAAAAAATTGTTGTACTGATGAGCAGTGTGTTGTGTGGATGAAATGGAGAATATTTTGAAGTGTTTAAATGAGGTTGGTGACATGGGGGGAGTCGAGAGACTGTGTTTGAGTGGAAACAGAAGTCTATGGAATGTGGGACATGGAAAAGTTTTAACAAAATTATTAACATATAGTGAGACAAATACTAAGAAGCTGGCATTACTTTAATAAAGGTGAATAATGAAACTGAGTTTGGTCACTAAGTACTAAGTCAGGATTTGTTAACAGCCAGGATATCTAATAATGTTAATTTTCTGCCATTAGTTCGCCTATGGAGTACATTACATTTAATTTAATAAGAACGACATTTATGTACAGCATGATCAGCAAAGTAGATTTTAGGCTTCAGCTTCTTTCATGTTCAGTCAGTCTAGTAAGTTATAGCCCTACTTGTTTTTTGGTCCATAAAAAAAAAACAAAAAAAAAACCGGTTATGGGACTTAACTGCGGTGTCATCAGTTCCTAAACTTACAGACTACTTATAAACTTGCTTGTACTAAAGGCCATACAAACACCCATGCCAGAGGGACGATTCGAACGCCCAACGGGGAACGGCCTCGCGCAATCATTTTCAAGTCTTTTTTTTTTTTTTTTTTTTTTTTTTTTTTTTTTTTTTTTTTTTTTTTTAACGATAGGTCGTGGAATTTGCAGCTGTGACATCTAAGACGGTGTTGTCGGCCTCTGAAGACGAAGCTACACAGGGGAAGCTGGCAACGGAAACAGCGGTTAGCCAGCCAGTGAGACGAGTTTTACGGTCCTCGCACGCAGCTGCATCTCCATAAATTCATAAATTACGCGTGCCTCCCATCTCGTAATACGCGAGTTTCCTGCCAAACTCACCGCCAAACGACCCCCAGCTCTATGGCACCAGTTCCAAGGTAATATTTTGTCACTGATTTACCAGGGGATGTGTAAACTGTGATTCCCTACATATGGAGAAATTATTTCGCTAAAACATTCGCTTTATCAATTTTTTTATTCGTATTATGTTTTGCGCATGTCTGAATTGTCTTTGCTTCGCATGTCTTTACCGAAACTCGTAAATTTGGCTATTTGCTTGAAGTCCAAAAACGAATAAAATTTGTCTAAAATCCCGTTTATCAAAGATACGAGTGCCGTTCAAAAAGTAAGGTACATTTTCAAATTACCTAGTCAAAGTACATTCGATTATCTGTATTTCTTTCGTTGTATTGGTACACATATGCCGAATATAAGTTCACAGTTTTAATTGAACAGCATACGACGTTTGGTTTTGACACGTTGGAAGGTTAGACGTGTTTCAGTGTTCTCAGCGATTTCCTAGTAAAACGCTTCGAATCATTCAGTCCTATATTATACAATCCCACGACCTCTCTGTGAACCGAAAGACGCGATGGCTGAGGTTGTAGCTAAGTGTAGCAAGCTGAAGATTCCGTGTTAGAATTCTCAGTGCATAAATTTTTAATTATTCCGTTTTTTCAGATTAATGTTTGTTTAACTGTTCAATACGTTAATTGACTATAAGAATAGTTACATATGAATTATTTCAACAATAAGTGCTTTCTTATTTTCAAAGTATCTATTTGCTTTTCTTTATTGGAAAATAACTGTACAACCTCGTTCAAATGGAAAACTTGTGTTATTTCAACATTTTAAACTTTTCCCTCCAAATATTAATTATTTCCTTCAAACATTAATTCATATTGTATATTGAGTATTGTGTGCATGGGATAATATTAATCAAATTGTGAAGACTATGAATAGCGATACCTTTATTTGCTAGCTTTTGATATTGCACAAGAACCAGAATAATATTTGTCATACAAACATTCGAAATAAAAAAATATTTAAAGAATATGCGCATCGAATAAACGAGGAATTTTTAAAACAAACAGTGAGTTTTGAGGAACCTGTGGAAAAGCAGACCTCATTAACATTTCTAAAGATGTTTCTTTCTGCACTTAGTTTCGATGCGAACCATGCGTATCAGAATATATTGTGAAAAACAGGAGATGATAATTGATGGCGAACGATCGAGTGAATTGTAATACAAGCTTCTCGTCAATTAATCTCTCGTTCCTGTAGAAATAATGTAATGTTCACAATTTGATTATTATTCTCCCATGCACACACCATTCTGTATACAATACGAACGAATATTTGAAGGAAATAATTAGGACGGAAAATTTCAAAATGTTGAAATAAGAACGTGATTGTATATTTATTTTTTCACTAAATAAAAGCAAATAGATACTTTGAAAATACGTAGTAGGAATTGCTAACAATATTACATATGTAAGTATATTTAAGCTACTGTAGTCTCTGGGAGAACCAGCCATGACATAACTACTTTACTTCGTGAGTAATTTACATCTACGTATACATCCATATCCTCAAGCCACCCGACGGTATGTGGCGGAGGGTATCTTGAGTACCACTATCGGTTCTCCCTCCTATTCCAGTCACGTATTGTTCGCGGAAAGAAAAATTGTCGTTATCCCTCTGTGTGGGCTCTAATCTCTCTGATTTTATCTTCATGATCTCTTCGAGATATTCGTAGGAGGGAGCAATATACTGCTAGACTCCTCGGTAAAGGTATGTTCTCGAAACTTCGACAAAAGCCCGTACCGAGCGACAGAGCGTCTCTTCTGCAGAGTCTTCCACTGGAGTTTATCGATCATCTCGATTCTCGATTACCAAATGACCCCGTAACGAAGCGCGCTGCTCTGCGTTGGATCTTTTCTACTTCCTTTGTTTTCGGACTGCATTTCCTTAGGATTCTTCCAATGAATCTAAGTATGGCATCTGCTTTACCGACGATTGATTTTATATGATTGTTCCATTTTAAATCACTCCTAATGCCTACTCCCAGATAATTTATGGAATTAACTGCTTCCAGTTGCTTACCTGCTATAGTGTAGCTAAATGATAAAGGATCTATCTTTCTATGTATTCGCAGCACATTACACTTGTCTACACTGAGATTCAATTAGCATTCCCTGCACCGTGCTTCAATTCGATGCAGATCCACCCGCATTTCAATACAATTATTCATTGTTACAACCTCTCTATATACTACAGGCGAAATACCCTCGGACTTTAGTAAAAATGTAATAATCCCCATTCCGAAGAAAGCAGGTCCAGACATGTGTGAAAATTACAGAACCATCAGTTTAATAAGTCATCGTTGCAAAATTTTAACAGGAATTGTTTGCAGAAAGATGGAAAGATGATAGATACTGACGTCAGTGAAGATCACTTCGGATTCAGGAGAAATGTATGAACACGAGTGGCAATACTTACCTTATGGCTGATCTTAGAAGACATATTAAGGAAAGGCAAACCTACATTTCTAGCTTTTGTAAATTTGGAGAATGCTTTTGACAATGATGATTGAAATACACTCTTTGAAATGCTGAAGTCAGCAGGGGTAAAATATAGGGAATGGAAGGTTATTTACAACTTGTACATTAACCACACAGCTGTTATTAGAGTTGAAGGGCATGAAAGGGAGGCAGTGGTTGGTAAAGTAGTAAGACAGGATTGTAGCCTTTGTCCAATGTTTTTCAGTTTGTACATTGTGCAATCTGTGAAGGAAGCGAAGAGAAAATTGGAGAAGGAATTTGAGTTCAGGGTGAAGAAATAAAAACATTGCGTTTTGCTCTCGACACTGAAATTTTGTCAGAGACAGCAAAGGACCTAGAAGAACATTTGAACGGAATGGACAGTGTGTTGAAAGAAGCGTATAAGATGAATATTAACAAGGACGAAACAAGGATAATGGAATGCGGTCTTAGAAAATCAAGCGAGGCTGAATGAATTATATGAGGTAACGAAACAATAAAGTTGGTAGATGAGTTTTGTTACTTTTATAGTAAAATAACATATGAAGGTACATAGCATATAAAATGCAGAATGGCAATGGGTAGAAAAGTGTTTTGAAAAAGAGAAATTTGATATCAAATATTAAGTGTAAGGAAGACTTTTCTGAAGGCATTTGTGTTGACTGTTGCCTTGTACGGGACTGAAACTTGGTCGATAAATAGTTTAGACAGGAGAATAGAGACTTTTGAAATGTGCTATAGAAGAATGCTGAAGATTAGGTGGGTAGATCGCGTAACTAATGAAGAGGTACTCAACAGAATTGAGGAGAAAAGTAATTTTTGGCCTAACTTGACTAAAAGAAGGGATCGATTGGTAGGACACATTCTTATACATCAAGGAATCGTAAATTTAGCATTGGAGGGGAGTGTGTGGGGGGGAAAATCGCAGAGGGAGACCAAGGGACGAATGCAGTAGCAGATTCAAATGGATGTGGATTGCCGTTTTTTATGGTGAGATGAAGAGGCTTGCTCAGGATAGGCTGGTTTGGAGACCTGCATCAAACCAGTCTCCGTACTGAAGACCACAACAAGTATTCTTATAGTCAATGAATCTATCAGTTAAATGTACAAGGATCTGAAAAAAACGGAAACAATAAAAAAAAGAACAACGGGCTGAGGATTCGAACACGGAACCTTCGGCTAGCTACACTTTCCAGCTACAACTTTTAATTTTCTTTTTGCACCTTGTTATGCTTTGCCGACATTTGTTTATTTTGTTATATGTTGATTGTTGTCCCGTTGACTCAGTTTTCTTGTTATAGGGAGCGACAAGCCTTCTGACTGTTCGCGCTGAGCTACCACGCCGGCGACCTGGGCTACCCTGCCATTCGGTTCACAGAGCGGACGTACGTGTATATAACGTAAGACGGAAGGTTTCGGAGTCCTACGTTACGACCTGGTAACACAAAGTTTATTTAGTCAGAGATGCCAGCTATGCATGCTTTGCATAGTACTTGATTAATTCGTCAAGCGAGATTTACACACACACACACACACACACACACACACAAAGTAAATGCTGCTATCACTGGAAGTTCCTGTTATTCTGTGGTGAGTCTCCTCTCCTACTTGCATGCTCCACAACAAAAAATCAAATGTTTGTAAATATATCGAACCAAACTGCGAGGTCATCAGACCGTAGCTTACAAACTACTTAAACTTAGGTAAACTAACCTAAGGACAACACACACACACATATACCCCCCATGCCCCAGGGAGGACTCGAACCTCCGACGGAGAGCAATCGCTTGCTCCGCAGCGAGGCGCCTTAGACCGCTCGGCTACTACACCGCGGCACTCCACCCACAACAGATCAGGATTGCTTACCTGATAAATGTTCAGTCCCATTGGATGTCTCCTCTCCTCAGGACACAGATTCTGACGTAGTGCAGCTCTCGATGCGTGATGCTAGAAATTGGTAGCAAGAAAACTATCTCTGCATACTTGGAATAAGAACGACTTTTAGGGGAAAAAAAAAGAAAATTTTTATTTATTACGATCATCGCGACATGTAACTTTGGAGCCATATGCTCAGATATCATCAATAATCTCGCGGTTCCTAAATGTTACTGTAATGAGCACCTTCTAGTTATGAGAATTTAAGTATGTGAAGCAACTCTACCACAAAAACAATCTTGTCGATTTCTCTCACTATCACCAGAGCGACAGCTCGCTTAATTCACAAAATGCTGGCGCAAGGCCTCCACACGCAAATGCACTTCCTCAGAGCTCTTAATGCACTTCCTCAGAACTCTTAAGGCTCACCAACGAAAATAACACCAGGCGGATAACACTTCCGCTATATCACTTGGAACCGCACCTCGACATACGTGGCGCCTATCCAGAGGCCCGCCACCGACTACCACTCGAAACCAAACCCTTACTTTGCTCCATAACTCTAGAAGTCTCCACACGATTGGCTGGTTCAAAGTAGCCAATAAGACATCACTTTATAAATATAAAATCTTTCAAATAAACTGTACTTTTAATTAGTAATAAAACTGTAGTTAATATCATCGATCATGGTCGTAATCTGTCATAATGCTGGAGTTGCGAAAAATAAACAGTAAATCTATATATATAAAAGAAAGTCGTGTTAGTTACACTATTTATAACTAAAGAACGTCTGACTCGATTTGGCTCAGAATTGGTGGGGAGGTAGCTTGGGAGCAGGAGACGGACATAGGAAGGTTTTTAGATACCTATTTATTTAATATTTTTTGTATGACACAACTATCTATATTAATAACAATGAATTGCCGCATGTATGAAAGCGCATCACTTGAGAATGGCTTCACCAATTTGGCTCATCTTTTCTTTGTTCTGTTCTTAATTCTGAGGACAAGGTTTGTATGAAAGAACATTTTTGGAAAATCTACCGGATAATATTAGAATTTGAGAATAACTGAATGTACGCTTCCAGCTCGATTCATTTTCTAGATTCTCCAACAATCAGCTTATTCATTCGCTACTCGCCTAGCGACCAAATACGCTAGGCAAACGGAGCAAACAAATACACCAAGGAGGTTAAAAGAAAGGGAGGGCATTGCTTGAAGCCAGGTATTAACTGGTATGTAGGGTTTAATTTTAAATGTGCTGCTATTCAGACCTAGCGGGCAATGTTGGCAACAGCCGTTGATTCCGGGAAATTGCGTTACGTCGGTGTTAGACAATCGGGTGATAGTATACAATATACAATGTGATTTGCCGATTTCTTACCAGTACTATGTTTTTCGTTCATGGAAACACTATTGATTGTTCTAGTGGTTATAAGTGATTAGCATTTGTAAGACTGTTTCCATAAGGGAAGTCCATTTCACTCTTGTACATGAAAAACATCATCTTCCTCAGTACGTTTAATGTGTCTGAAACTAAATTATTATGCGGATTCTCAAAATAATATCGTTTAGTATGAAGAGAAAAGAACTGTCGCCAACTAAAATTTCATTGGCTGTCTCAAGCTTTGCCACGATTGGTCGGCTTCATTCCCACTATCAAACAGCTGTTGCCTGTGTCGCGGAATGTAAAATTTTACCGGTATGAAGCAATGTTGTTAATTGTGTTTCAATTAGATTCCTAATAAGAGTTCATTATTCACTTGCAGGTAAAGTTACTAACAAGAAGGTCAACTGTATTAATTTTTATGCCTACCGTTTGATGATTCACCGAAACAAAGACAATCACATACTGAAATGCCGCAAATTGTTTCATCAGTTCACCGTTGATATGTATGTTCGTGCAATTAAACCATTAAGAGTACGGACATTAAAGCTACTAACTTCACAGAAAGAGCAGCTCGAAAGTTCTCTCTAATAACCCGTTTCCAATTATTTTATCCAACCTTTTTACTTCTGTTCCCAATCCGGGTCCCGATTGCAATAATGATAAATAAGATCAGAGAGAGGGAGAGGAGGAGATAGAGAATGGGGGAGTGAAATGGATTTAAAAAGGGGAATGATAGGAGGGGGGGAGGAGATGGATATGGTGTGGGGTAAGAGGGAGTGGTGTGAAGATACGGGGAGGAGGAGATAGACAAAGGAAGGTGGGAGGAGGCGATGGACAAGTAGAGGAGAGAGGAAGGGATAGACATCGCGAGAAGAAGAGAAGAGATTAGGGTATATATCCCATACACATTAGCGACTGCGAAGCGCTGCCGGGTTTGCTAGTAATATATAAATGAAATTATACGTTTGCTATTTCCGGAACACAGACGACCGAAAAGCACGGAGCTGCCTGCGCGCACTGCAGCAATCTACTCAGGGACAGGTGACCTCCTGTCGCGACCGGTTCTCTGCTAGCTACTTCTTCAATACAATTGTACGGTCTGCCAACTGCAGGTCATACGAAAAAAAATTTATAAAAATAGGACGAAATTAAACAATGTAGGGTAACACCACATTCATGGCTGGCAATTGGGCGATACAAGACCACTTTACGTAGTCTTACGATGGCGTCTCTGTCAAATGCATTCCGTTAGTGGATAGGCTGACTAACGCGTCTGCGACTCGTCGCGGGTGATTCGCTCTCAACGTAAACCCCTCGCTTCACTGTCTGACTAACGGCCGTTGACTAGCTCCGACTTCGCAACCACGGGACGGTGGCGTGACAAATGCACTCTGGTGGGCGCTCCACACAGTACGGAGGCGTATAAATGTAATAATTTACCCACACGTATCGAAATGGGATAATATTGAACCAATCCATCTTGAAGCACCACTTTCTTGTCAGGCAGTGACATAAAAAAAAAGCTCAGTATCTGCAACAGCTGTATCTGCACATTCGTGAAGGTAACTCGACATCTCAACTATGTTTTGTTCACTACGCCTCAAAATTGCGTTAAAAAGTTTTTATAAACATTTTCTGTGCTGGGAACACAAATGTCTCGAGAAGATGTCGTTGGAAAACTTAAGAGTGTAATGAAATATTCAAGAGTTTGCAAACCAAAGGCACCAAACTGCTGAGATCATCGGTCGCTAGCCTTATAAACTACTTAAACTAATTTAAACTATCTTATGCTCAAGAGAAACATACACCTATGTCAAAGGAAGCGACCGCTCAGTGCATGACATGACGCCTAAAGCCGTTCGGTAATTCCCGGTCGGCTGAGAGCGTAATTTCTAAGATCATTGTCACTGGATGTAAATACTATTAAGAGAGTTGTTGCATTCCTGAAAACCACGTATTTAGTGCAGTATCACAGCTCGATACTGTCCGTGAGTCGATAGCCAGGAAAGGTAACATCACTGGTGTGCGTCTGGAGCGCCACCGCGCGCCCAACTATGGGACGCCACAAGCCAGTACCGGTCTCACTATTCAGCCGGACTTCGAGGACCTCACTCAGCAACCAGCTCTAGCGTCTTCAAGTTAGGAAGTGACAGTTAGCCGACGTCAATCGCTGAACTATTATTCTAGTTAGGCCCACCTCCACAGAAGAAACCTGGAAAAGACTCACGCTCCGTGCTCATGAAAGATACGTATATTTTAATATCAATGCTGTATATAGTGTGTTACTCCCTACTCCATGCTACTCAGTGTATCAAACGTTGAGCCCTGTGCTTCGGCGCATGACACAACATTTAGTTGCGAATAAATGTTGTCCATCACTAAAAAAAGAAGCGTGCAGTAATTAAACTCTCACTGCAGGCTGTGTAAACCCCTTCTCGTCGCTTATTCTTAAACGACTTTGTACTGCTATTATCGGTTTGTTATGCATATGACACTCTACGGCCCATCTGCCACTGGTGTCTGTATGACGTTTTGATGGCAGATGCTTCTGACATAACCTCAGTTGGATGGCACTGGACTCGCTTTCGCGAGGCCGATGATTCAAATCCACTCCTGCCTTTCAGATTGTGTTTTACCGTGGTGGCCGCGCGGGAATAGCCGTGCGCTCTAAGGCACCGAGCTGCGGAGTGCACGGTCTTTCCCCGTCGGAGGTTCGAATCCTCCCTTGAGCATAGGTGTGTGTCTTTTGTCGTTAGGTTGAGTTAGCTTAGTTTATGTAGTTTGCAAGTCTAGGGATGACCACAGTAATATGGTTCCGTAGAATTACAAACATTACCCCCCCACCCCTGGTTTCCCTCCTAATCGTTTGCGGCAAATGCCAGTAATACTTCTTTAGTAATGTATGCGGTCCTTCTCTCCACCCGAAGTTTCTCGCCTTCCGGCGGCGGTTCGAACTCGCGGCTTTGTCCCCTTCAGAGCCGATCGCAAGTAGTTTTACGCAGCTGCAGCACCCATACTTCCACACTCTAATTTTTAGAGTAGATTCTAGAGAACCTGTGAAAGATGCGGATTTCTACGAATTACGTTTTTCAGAGCCTTTAAACTTATAGATGGTTTCTTATCTACAGTACTTGGTTTCTTTACGTTACATTGGAAATACTTCTGGAATAAGTTTTTAAACTTACAACCGTAAAATACTGTGGCTAAAAAACACGGAGATGTTCTCAGCTGTACGAAAATACAGAGTTTTTCTCGTGCAGTGGCTTCGAGAATTAAATTTAAATTTAATCACCATGGAGCCTCCGTAGAACTGTTTCCTTGCTCGAGGCCCCTCTTGGAAGGAAGGAAGCTTACGGTTTAACGTCTCGTTGACAGCTTAGTCATTAGAGACAGGGCTAACGCTCGGAGTTTTGGGTAAGGATGGGGATGGAAATCGGCCGTGCTCTTTGAAAGGAACCATCCCGGCATTTGCCTGGAGTGATTTAGGAAAATCACGGAAAACCTAAATGTGGATGGCCGGAGGTGGATTTGAACCACCATCCTCCCGAATGCGAGTCCAGTGCGTTACCACTGGGCCCCTCTTGTTCTATACTTTTAGTTATGTCCGCTTCGGATTTTCTAGTCTCAACAAATCTTTCACTTGGGTAAGAGAAGTAAATGACATGCATTTCTTAACTTACAAATATTAAAGAAGCTTGTTTAATTTTTTTAATATACTGAAAGGCTTTACTAGACTGATGGACTTCACTGATTTTTTTCCCTTTTTCTTTCCCCAATTTAATTTTTCTTAATTTTTACGCATTTTACTTTTTTCCAGAGATATCTTATCCTCGAGATTTTTATTCCGGTCTTCCGAACTTACTTACATCCCTACTTTTCTTGTTTTTATTTGTGTTTTCAATTTTTCCTCATATTACGTTAGAGTAAGCAACTCGCATCGCGATGCTTGGCTGTTCTGAACAATACCCGAGCAGCGATCCTCGCCGTTGTTCGGCAACAGTCTAAATGAAGCCACTGGCAAAGCACGTGCCATGGGGGAGGATCGCGGAGGAAGGGCGGCGTTCGCGGGGTAAGCCACCCACAACACGAGTTTCAAACCTCTTCTGTAGGGATGTACCAGTATATTTAATGAACGTAGAGATTTTCGACTTGTAGTTACATTCGGAATAATGTTGTTTTGCAGACCAATGAGCCACAGTGTTTATCAAGATTTATGTAACTCAAGGTAAAATTTTACGACGCTTCTCGCCGGGCTCCAGTGCTTATGTTGGCAACAGATGAACAATGAAGTGAAGAATTGCGTTAATATTTTTCACGAGCTACAGAATAAATGTTATTGCTGCTCGTTTCACTCGCAGCAAAATTAATACCGTACCTGCTCTATGGTTGACAGGTTCTTGTACGTACCGTTGTCCGTTCAGAACAAAACAATTTTCGTTTTAATTGAAGTTGTCATGAAAAAACATTTATTGTTCATCTGAGTTGCCGTCATTGTCATTGGTGCCAACATAACCACTGCAGCCCGTCGAGAAGCGTCGTACAATTTAACCGTAACTCAATGCTACGTAAATCTTACTAATTTGTATGACAATTGTATAGCTACGGATTATAAATCCTGCTACGATATTTCCGTGAGAAGTTATATCAGTATTCGCCCTTATAAAAGTCGTTCGACAGCAATTTAAAGCTATATTGATTGTTCGACAAGTCGAGTGTAACACGATGGTGTCTTATAACTGACCTTCCCAAGCGCAAATCGTGAGAAATAATGCACCTCTATATGAATTTCTGACGTTTGCATGTGAATATGAACGAGAATATTAACATTTTTTTCAGAGAAGTGCGTATCTGGTTTTGTAAACGAAATGCTATTAAAAATATTAGTTGGGTCAATTCGAGACGGGAATACCATTCCTCGGCTTTGACCCGTGACGTAGTCGTGTTGTGTTATGACGTCATTGCTGCGCGGATGTTTCGAATATAAGTACATCTTTGGAAATTTGTTACTAAATTACTTTCTCCATATGTTTCTTTCTTGTATGTATACGTAGCCTTTAAAGTTGTAGGTGTTATTTGTTTCTGGTTCTGTTGGTAATATCGAGAGTTTTGCTTGACTTTCCCATTTATTCCAAAGTGAGTTTGTTAATGGCTATATTTCGTGTTAGCGTTATTACGCGTCATAGTTATCATATTTCTTTCGTGTATTTCTTCCTTTTTCTTGGGGTCTTGGCATTTTTCAAGAATTTTCCCCATCGAAATAGCCCTACTTCATTCATTATTTATTGAATATGCATAATTCTACTCTCTCCTAAGTTTTTATCAAATAAACAAAACATAAATTGTCATGCTATACTTAATTTAGTTTCGGTATATTTTAATTAATTCGTTCGGATCGGTTGATGCATTAGTTAATATACATCTGACTTTATATTCATGCATCCACCTACTATCTCGTGATTTTTTGTAATTAACAAAAAACCGATAATACATCAATTATCTAGTGATATTTTGTAGCATCTTAAAGACATCGTTTCAGATACTCACTACATAATTCAAACAAGTTAATAACTATAGCTGGTACCCTCGTCTGTAATTGAGCTATATATAGGACAATTCTAGTGTCCGATAGCGACAACATATTATTTATCCCGTGCGATTTTTTTAAACATCGATTCCTACGAAATAATTTAAACTAGTAAATACCTACAACTGGTATCCTCGTGTCTTTAATTGGTCAATTCGAGTGTCTGATACCATTTTAGTTGCCTTTTTTCTCTACATTTCGACAGTGGTATCCTCGTATTTAATTGAGCTTGAATATTTATGTAGGTCAATTCAAACGTCCGATACCGACAATATATTATTTATCCCGTGATTTTTTTTAAGTCATCGAATTTTACGAAACAATTTAAATCAGCAAATATCTACAACTAGTATCGTCGTGTCTTTAATTGGTCAATTCGAGTGTCCGATACGATTTTAATCGCTTTTTACGTCGTTGTTGGGTTTGTTTGTCTCCCTCGACGGCGTTTTTAATATTTATATTCCCTAGTTTTCAGTTTCTTTGTGTCTTCTTTTCACCGCTTAAAGTGTCCCAGCCCCCCCCCCACCCCCAGTTCCCGCACTAATCCCGTTAGTGTCATTTTGTTCATTTTCCATAATTTTTCGCGTGTTTAAATATGTGATTTGTTGTTGTTTTTCGTGATTTTTTTCATTATGTATCTGCCCACCCAAAACCCCAATTTTCTCGCTTTATATTCGTTACAGTCATTTAATATCATTTTTCATCGCGCGATATTTATTTCCATTCTGCAATTTCATCATTTAAACATCCACAATTAATTTGCTTTTTCTATCAGGTATGTAATATTACCGTATAAAATAATGTTATTTGCAAAGAGGTGTATAAACATTGATCTTCGTTGGGAACAGCATTCATGAACCTTCTTGGTATATAGGTGACTATCGCGCATATAGTCCCTCTGGATAATGACGTCATTGTCCAAAGCCGACGGGTGGTATCCCCGTCCGGAATTATGTGTTTTTGTTTATCTATTTAATGAGATGAGTCAGTTTTCGCTTCTTTGTCAGCACAGTTGGTATTCTCAGTGACAGCACTTGGTCGTTGGGTACATTGTGCAGTGTCTGTGTTTATTGCTGGAACCAATGCAAATGTTGGGACGATTTCATCTGTCAAATGAAAAACAAGAAGTACAGTCCCAGTTGCGAATAGGGATCAGCATCAGTTGTACGATTTAATGGTGACACATGAAAATCTGTGCATTACCGGTGCTCGAACGCGGATTTCATGCTTTACGCGGGCGATCGAGCCAACCATTAAGCTATCCTCGTACGCTACCCGGAGCGATACAAACTTTCGTATTTCTCGCAGTGAATGCTACCAACGAGAGCTGTTGCAGTTCACTATGTAAGTCCCGCACAGGGAGAGACATTTGCTACATTTGTCACAAGCCTTTCTGTGATTCGTTTAAATTCATTAATGCCTGCATGACTGATGTATACTTGCATTGATTCCAGCGCTGCACAACGTATTTAAATGCAGGAAGGCTAGTAACAATTGCAGTAAACGTCCCTCCCTGTGCGCGACTTAGTGAAATGTACGAGCACTCATGGGTGATGCAGCAGTGTGCATTATTTGTAGGCCACGGCGGAGCGGCCGAGCGCATTTAGGCGCTATGCTATGATGCGCGAGGTCGTTCCCCGTCGGGGGTTCGAATACCCCCTCGGGCATGGATGTTTGTGCCGTCTTCAGTATAAGCTAGTTCATAAGTAGTTTGAAGGTTTAGGGACTGATGACCCGGCAGTTAAGTTCCTTAAGCTTAACAAACATTTGAACATTTTGAACATTAGCTGTAGCTGACCTCTTGTACGGAGTCTATCCTCTGACTTGACGATTGATGGCTACGTCTCCAACAAGGAGAGCAATTGAATATCGGATTTTAGAATTTCTCTATATTTATGGTACGTGAAGTTGAGAACTTAAATAACAATCAGCCAAAGCCATTCGACGCAACTCTAAAAAATTCTCGACAAAATCGACTTTGAAGTTTTGCAAGCACATGTAAGTACCAATAATTAAACTAGCAAATGCAGCGTCTGTCGGGGTAGATCAGGTAGTAGCGTAATGGCATCACAACCGTAGACTCGGTGGTTCGAATCACACTGCGACACACTTTTTATTCTTTTTTTTTTTGCATTATGTTAAAATACTTACACAATTTTAATATCTAATGGTAATTTTTACAAAAAATGCACTTTTTTTGTTTATTCATAAAGGTCGTTAATAATGATAGTTTCAATAAAAAAAACAAGTTACATTTTTTTACAGTATTGGCTTAACTATTAGTTGACGACGGAAATCTTTGATGGTTCAGTTTGTGAAAAACTACGACGTTGTTTTTGGAAAGTCATCTCCCTAGCTACTAATGGCTTTCCAAGCAGCTAGCAGCTAATGTACTCAACCATCGTTTTAGGTGACGACAAGGTGTTCAGCTCGTCTACATACACATGAACAAAAACTGACACAACACGTGGAATTAGAGATCCGCAAATGTTTTATATAACTAAATTTGAAAAAAAAAATTACAAAACAGAAATGTGTCACAGCAGGATTCGAACCACCGACTCTATAGTTGGGAGGTACACTGACAGATACTGTAACTACTTTAATTATTACGTGTACTTGCTAAAACTTCAAAGTCGATTTCCTCGAAAATTTTTGAGAGTTGAGTCGAATGGCTTTGGTTGATTGTTATTGGAATTCTGACCTTCATGTACCATAAACATCGAAAAATTCTCAAATCCGATACCCATGTGGTCTCCTATTAAGAGTATTCTCAGAAGAATTTTCTGACTAGAGAAACTACTCTGGTGCTAGTGAAAGACCGTAAATAATTACTGACTGCTACTCACCCGTTTCCAGTCGTTACCAATTTTGACTTCCAATATTCTTTGTAAGGTGTAGCTCCATTGAATATGTTAATAAGTTTATAACAATTGTGCGGACTTTAGCTGTGCCTGTCACGCCGCGTTTCGTTTGCGAGAACACAGGCGCACTGAACACAGAGTTGCCTCCTCGCTGAAGTCGACTAAATGAACTCCATATCTTAATGCCAGAATGATTTCAAAAACCAGCTTTGCTGAAATTAGTATAGGAAAGAACTTCAAAATATGTACTTGAGTTTTCAAAGTTTTCCATTTTATTTTCTTTGTTTTTGCTTTGCTTCTTCCCTTTTTGTGCAGCAAGAACCTTTCATTATTAGGTGTTCTCCGTGAATTTCCTGACTGCCGCCGCCCCCTCTGCTTGTTATGCCCATGTCTCTGACATGTGGTTCAAGTAACACATCAACTTCCATATTTTAGGAACTGTCCATTATAAACTACTGACGTATGAAAATAAATTTGTAACCAAATTAAATCATCTGAATCAATTTTAAAATATTCACAGTAACCCATATTTGATTTGTTGTGCTGGAGGAAAACGCATCTAGTGAGTGTCAGTAGTTAAAACCCAAAAATTTGAATGAATTACTATCTCTTGAATAATGTTTTCCCTTCAATTCCGTAACGCATTGTGTGCACATCAGTCAGATTCGCGTCTAACAATTCACGGTGTCAATCGCGGCAATCTACTGTTTTTGTTTTCAACAGAGCTACGGTAGATTGATTTAAGTGTTAGTCATGTTTTGTCAATTTATACTGTAAAGTACAGCAGCGCATGTCGATGTATACTATTTATAATTGCTTTCGATCATCTTAGTTTGTGACCGATGTTTGTGGATGAAACTTACACCCAAACCTTTAGATGTCAGACACTCAGATCGGTAGCAAACGTTGTATATCGATAGAGTATCAACCGAAAATTCTATATAATTCGTGCTGTGTGCTGCCGTTCTGGAGAACGTGCGTAAACGGGAAGTAATATGTAACATCTGTCCTACGGAGCACAGGAAAAGCTCTGTAGTAGTCTGCCGCGCTGAACTCCCACGGGGTAGTTGAGCGAATGTTTGTCGTTACGAGGGTCCTCGGTTCAAACCCTGGTGGCGTGAATTTTTTTTTCTGTATGACGTTGCAAATTGCCCTGTCCTGCGTCGACAAACGTACACCAAGTGTTACATGAGATAACATGTTCCTGAAATGTAAAAGGACTGTTCGGATTTTATAGCACTATGTTATGGGCAGTTTGCTTCTGCTTCGTTTTATTTGAAAATAGCAAACCTGTAGAGTATATTCGTAGAAGGAAGAAATAATTGCACCATAAGTGTGGAAGTATTAAAGCAATAATAATAATAATAATAATAATAATAATAATAATAACAATAATAACAATAATAACAATAATAACAATAATAACAATAATAACAATAATAACAATAATAACAATAATAACAATAATAACAATAGTAATAACAGTAAATGACTGCTAGATATGCAGCACCGCCGTTCAGCGGATGTGCGTGCTGTGGCCAGAGTGCCGTGTGTTTGCCCACCACCATCAAGTGGGGCTGACGTTGCTGTCCAGTCCGCACGCTACTGCTACTGCTGCAGATGACAGTGCTGTTTTGCGAAATGAACCCGTGGAACGTTATAGACATTCTCTTTTAACACGTAAAAAACAAAAAAGACCCTAGGCGTGGCTTGAACCCACGACCCTCTTTTCGATGAACTAACTCTCTACCAACTACCCCACGCTAACGCAACGTGATAAGATCACACAGTTATACTTTTCCTCTACTACGTAGGTTAGATATTATTTATCATTATAGTTTCCGCACGTTCTTCTGGACAGCAACACATAGCGCTAATTATATAGAAGTTTTGGCTGATACTTTATCGATATACAACGTTTGGTACCGATCTGAGTGTCTGACATCTGAAGGTTTGGGTGTTAGCTTCTAGATCCAAGCAGTGTTACCTACGTCTACACAGTTGGAAGCTGCGATCAATGAACATCGATGCTGTGTGTCGGCCTTGGAACTCTAGCGGACGTCCAGCACGTCCAATGTGTCTACCGATTAGCCCGCGACTGTCACCAGCCCGAATACTGCTTGTGTTGACGTTGGCACTTCAGCCATGGGAGGTCTGCTGAAGGCGTGGCAGCCATCAGAAGACTGCCGAGAGGAGATATAGAGAGGCCTCCCCAGTTCGTTTTACGAGCAGCAATGAGGTGCTATCTGTGACAATGTTCCCGAAACAGGTAGTGTCACTTGTCGATACCTCTCAGCCTGCAAGGTACAAGTTGACACAAACTTACACTTGGAAGCTCCAACGTTAGGCGGGTAATGGTGCCCCTTGGGGCTATGGGTCCTAGGAAGGAGAAAGTAATCCATTGTGCTCTCCATGTGCATATTGGGTGGAATCATTCGAGATGTGGAACAGGTCCTTCCGGATGCCATGAAGAGCACGGGCTGCAGCCAGCTGCAAGTGGTGGCTCATTTCGGTACCAACGATGTATTTCGGTTTTGATCAGAGGATACTCTTTCCAGCTTTCAGAAACTGGCAGATATGGTAAAGGCTGACAGTCTTGCTTGAAGATGATAGCAGAGCTGACCGCCTGCACAGTAGTAAACAGGACCGATTTCTCACCTCAGGTAAAGAGTGGAATGGAAGGTCTAAAACAGAGACTTCTCTACGGTTCTGTAACCGCGTAGGTTGCAAATTTATCGACTTGAGGTGGATTTTCGGTTCCCACTAGATAGGTCATGAGTTCACTAGGCAGAGGAGGCGTCTACACGGGTAGGTGTGAGGTGACAGTAATATTTTTCCAGGTAAGAGGATTTTAGGAAAAACAAAATGGGATATCTCAGAGGTTGCTAATCGAACTGACGAGACGTATAGATCTCGGAATTATTGGAGTAAGAGTTTTAAATGCTATTAACTGTGTCCATAGGCTACCAAAACTCCAAGCTTTAATAGGAAGCACTGAAGCACAAATCCGTATAGGTAGTGAAAACTAGCTCAAGCTGGAGTAAAGTTCAGCCAACATTTCTGCAGATAATACAACGGTGTTCAAAATGAATGGATTACATAAAAAAGGTAGTGATGTATTTACCGCCATCAAAACTAGTCGATCATGTTGCGAAATGGAAGTTGACAGTTCCTGTGAGCTACTACAGATAAAGGTTGTAGTCGAGAACCGTATTAATAACTGATTACTTTTACTGATATCCCGACTAAGGCAATGCAATAGCTGAAAGGTTGAAAGAAAACTTCAGTCTAATTTCAGACGTGTACTCTATTCTTACCAACGTTTTTTTATTTAGCGTATAGAATTATATACTGAGCACTTAGAACAATTCATATAAACATGATATGAGTAATTACAAAGAGATATGTACGAGTTGATAAATATGTAAAATAAATAAAGAGAGCTGTAGAGAGGCAGTAGATGAAGTTTGGGGACCCATTCCTCATCATAGTTGGATATGCAGTGATTCCAACCGGTTAATTGCTGCAGGTGTTGCGTGTACAAAGTCTTTCCAGGTCCTATGAGTTTTCTGTTTGGGCAGTCTCATAGAATGTGCTCCAGTGTTCGTGACGATGATCCGCAGTCGCATTGATCATCTTCGGTAATTCTCCACTGTTTAGTCGTCACTTCATTACCTTCCCCCTGCTGGCCGCGGTGGCCGAGGGGACAGAGGCGCTCCAGTCACGGTCTGCACGGCCACTACGGTCGGGGGTTCGAATCCCCCCCACCTCGGACATGGATATTTGTGCAGTCCTTAGTATTAGCTAGTACATAAGAAGTTTGTAAGTTTAGGGACTGATGACACCGTAGTTAAGTCCCATAAGTTATACAAACATTTGAATACCTTCCCCCTCTCCTCTTTACCCTCTCTGTAGGAGAAATATGCAACTCAACTGTCTGCTTCTAGTTTTATATTTGTTAAATTGGGCGTAGGTTTTTCTAAATTTTTATGAACGTGTAAATGAGGCAGAACTTGAGTAATTCACCTAGGAGGATGTGGAAAACTTCCTGAAAACGACATCCATACTGGCAGACGCACCTATCCCCCCTCGGAAATTGCCCTGTGGATTACAAAAGGGACTGGTGTACCTCCCCCTCCCGGAAAGCGGCTCCTCAAACAGCGCGGATAGCTGAGCGGGTAGACAGGTGAGGTATTCATATGGTGCGAAAATTGTCAGTTGACCCTAAATAAAGAAAAGTGTGAAGTCATCCACATGGGTACTTGAAGGAATTCGATACACTTCACCTATAAGATAAATCAATAAAATCTGAAGACTGTACATTCAACTAAATACCTAGGTTTTACTATTACGACACACTTAAATTAGAAAGAACATATGAAAATGCTGTGGCAAACGCGAATTAAGGACTGCGTTCTATTGGAAGAAGAGTTATAAGGAGGAAGGAAGTTTAGGGTTTAATGTCCCGTCGAGAGCGAGGTCATTGGAGCTCTCGTTTGTATATTTGTGATATGCTGGGGAAGGAAATCGGTCGTGCCCAATCACAGAACCATACCAGCATTTGCTTGGAGTAGTTTAGGGAAATCACGGAAAACATAGATCTGAATAGCCGGAGACAGACTTGAACCACCGTCTTTCCGAATGAGAGTCTAGTGTGTTACCACTACATCGCCTCGATCGGTAATAATTACAATATGTAAAGAATTACTACAAAAAGGTTGCATGTAATATTGTCCGTCCTCCTTTGGAGTATTGCTGCACCGTGTGTCAGGTGGGATCGACGGATGACATGGGAAAAGTACAAAGAAGTGGTGAGTGCTATCGACAAGGGTTCTCAAATTGATTCCGCATTTCTTGATTTCCAGAAGGCTTTTGATACCGTACCTAGCAAACGGCTTTTAATCAAATTGCGTGGTTATGGTACATAGCCCCAAATTTGCGACTGGATAGGGAATTTCCTGTCAGAGAGGAAACAGTTTGTAGTAATCGATGGTAAGGCATTGACTAAAATAGAGGTGATATCGGGCGTTCCACAGGGTTGTGTTATTAGTCCTCTGCTGTTACTTATTTACATAAACGATTTGGGAAAAAATCTATGCAGCTCTTAGGTTGTTTGAAGATAACGCCGTCATTTACCGTCTAGTAAAATCATCTGAAGATCAAAACCAACTGCAGAACGATCTGCATAAGATATCAGTATGGTGTAAAAATTGGCAATTGACTCTGAATAATGAGAAGTCTGAAGTCGTTCACATGAGTACGAAAAGAAATCCGTTAAACTTTGTTTACAAGATAAATCAATCAAAAGTGAAGGCCGGAAACTCCACAAAATACGTAGGAATTACTATTACTTCAGACTTAAACTGGAAAGAACACGTAGATAATGTCGTGGGAAAGGCGAACCAGAGACTGCGTTTTATTAGCAGAACCCTTAAAACATGGAACATAAATACTAAAGAGACTGCATACACTACACATGCGCACCCTATTTTGGAGTATTTATGGCAATTCCGGGATTCCCATCAAGTGGGACTGACGGATGACATAGAGAAAGGTAAGAGAAGGGCAGCACGTTTTGTATCATCGCGACGTATGGAATAGAGTGTTACAGAAATGGCTCGAGTTTGGGTGGAAAAATGTTCAAATGTTTGGATAGTTTATGGGACTGAACTACGGGGTCATCAGTCCCTAAACTTACAAACTACTTATGAACTAGCTACCACTAAGGACGGCACAAATATCCATGCCCGAGGGGGATTCGAACCCCCGACCGTAGTGGCCGGTTTGTGTGGAAGTCATTAAAAGAAAGGCGTTATTAATTACGGCGAGATTTATTTGCATAATTCCTGTCACCAACTTTCTCTTTCAAATGCGAGCGAACATGTTTTGTTAGCATCCACCTACATAAGACATGATCATGATATCAAAATAAGGGAGATCAGACGAAAAACAAAAGATTTAGGGGTTCCTTTTTTGTCACGAGCTATTAGAGAATGGAATGGTAGATATCACAAAAGCGGTTGTTGAACCCTTATCCATGCACTAAAATGTTCAAATGTTTGTAAACCTATCGGAGTCAGCTGCTGGGTTATTAGTCCCTAGCTTACAAACTACTTAAACTAAGGTAAAATAACCTACGGACAACACAAACACCCATGCCCGAGGGGGGACAAACCCCCGACGGTGAACGGCCGCGCGTACCGCAGCACGGCGCCCCAATGCGCGCGGCTAATCCATCGCGGCTCCATGCACTCCAATATGACTTTAAGAGTATTTATGTAGATGCAGTTAACAAAATCTTGTACAGAAAAGCAATCGAAATGTGCAATGTGTAAATAAAATTGTTTTTACCGACGATAGATTGCAGCTTTGCGTGTAAGTGTGAACAGTAAATTCGCTGTTAATATATCTACTCAGGAGGATGTCGTCAACAAGAAAACAAAACAGGCATTCTACGGGTCGGAACGTGGAATGTTCTAACCCTTAATCGCGTAGGTAAGCTAGAAAATTTGAAAAGGGAAATGGATAGGTTAAAGTTAGATATGGTAGGGATTAGTGAAGTTCGGTGGCAGGAAGAACAGGATTTCTGGTCAGTTAGTGGTAACGCAGGAGTAAGTCTAATAATGAATAAGAAAATAGGAATGCGGGTAAGTTACTATGAACAGCATAGTGAACGTATTATCGTAATAAAGATAGACACGAAGCCAACACCGACCACAGTAGTGCAAGTTTATATGCCAACTAGCACAGCCGATGATGAGGATATCGAAAAAATGTATGAAATAATTCAGAAAGTCAAGGGAGACGAAAACTTGATTGTGAAGAGGGACTGGAACTCGGTAGTAGGAAAGGAAAGAGAAGGAAATGTAGTAGGTGAATATGGATTGGGGAAAAGGAATGAAATAGGAGATCGCTTGGTAGAATTTTGCGCAGAGCACAATTTACTGATCACCAACACTTGGTTTAATCATCATGAAAGAAGGCTGTATACGTGGAAGAGATCAGGAGACACTGGAAGGTACCAGATTGACTTTATAATGGTAACGAATAGATTTAGAAATCAGGTTCTATACTGTAAGACATATCCAGGGGCAGATATAGACTCCGACCATAACTTATTGGTTATTTACAGCAGATTAAAACTTAAGGTTGAAAAGTTAGATGGAACTTGGATGAACTGAAGGTGGTTGAGGGTCTCAGAGGGAGCATTAGGCAAGGATTGGCTGAAACGGGGAAAGTAATACAGTAGAAGAAAAATTGGTAGGTCTGAGAGATAGGGTAGTCAAGGCAGCAGAGGACCATATAGGTAGGACAAGGCCTAATAGAAATCCCTGGATAACACAGGATATACTGAAGTTAATTGATGAGAGGAGAAAATAAATAAAAATTCAGCAAGTGAAACAGGAAAAAGGGAGTACAAATGTTTGAAAAATTAGATTGACAGGAAGTGCAGACTGGCTAAGCAGGAGTGGCTAGAGGACAAATGCAGAACCGTAGAAGAATGCATAACTAGGGGAAAGATAGATACCGCCTACAGGAAAATAAAAGAGATGTTTCGAGACAGAAAAACAGCTGTATGAATATCAAGAACTCACACGGAAAACCACTATTAAGCAAAAAGGGGAAAGCTGAACTGTGGAAAGAAAATATAGAGGGCCTATACAAAGGAAATAAACTTCTTGGCAGTATTCTAGAATTGAAAGACGAAGTGGAGGAAGATGAGATAGGAGATATAATACTGCGAGAAGAATTTGACAGAACTCAGGGGGACTTGAGTCAAAACAAGGCCACTGGAGTAGATGATATTCTGTCTGAATTGCTGATGTCTTTAGGAGAGCCAGTCGTGAAAAAATTGTATCATCTGGTATGCAAGGTGTATGAGACAGGGGAAATACCCTCAGACTTCAAGAAGAATATCGTAATTCCAATTCCAAAGAAAGCAGTTGCGGACAAGGGTGAAAATTACAGAACTATAAGTTTAATAAGTCATGGTTGCAAAATACTAACACGAATTATTTACAGACGAATGGAAAAACTTGTGGAATCCAACCTCAGGGAAGATCAGTTTGGATTTAGGAGAGATGTAGGAACACGGGAGGCAATACATTACGACAAATCTTAGAAGATAGGCTAAGGAAAGGGAAACCTACGTTTTTTGCGTTTGTAGATTTGGAGAAAGCTTTGACAATGCAGACTGAAATACACTTTTCGAAATTCTGAAGGTAACAGGGGTAAAATATAGGGAGCGAAGAGTGATATTCAACCTATACAAAAACCGGAAAGCGGTTTTCGAGTGGAGGAGGAAGAAAGGGACGCAGAGGTTGGGATGGAGTAAGACAGGGTTGTAGCCTTTCCCCAATGTTGTTCAATCTGTACACTGAGCAACCAGTGAAGGAATGGAAGGAGAAATTTGGAGAGAGAATTAAAGTTCAGGGAGAAGAAATAAAAAGTTTGCAAAGTATCTGGAAGAGCAATTGAATGGAATGGACAGTGTCTTAAAAGGAAGATATAAGATGAACATTGACAAGAGTAAAACGAAGGTAATGGAATGCAATGTCAGAAAATCAGGCTATGCTGAAGGAATTAGATTAGGTAATGAGACAATAAAAGTAGTAGATGAATTTTGTATTTGGGTAGCAAGATAAATTCTGATGGCCGAAGTAAAGAAGGTATAAAATGCAGAATGGCTTTGAGAAGAAAAGCGTTTCTAAAGAAGCGAAACTTGTTAACATGCAATATTAATTTAAATGTTAGGAAGTCCTTTCTGAAAGTATTTGTCTGGAGTGTAGCATTGTATGGGAGTGAAACATGGACGTTAAGGAGTTCAGATAAAAAGATGATAGAAGCTTTTGAAATGTGGTGCTAAAGACGAATGATGAAAATTAGATGGGTAGATCACGTAACTAATGAGGCGCTTAACCGAATCGGGAGTTTCTGGCATATCCTGACTAAGAGAAGGGATAGATTGGTTGGACACATTCTGAGACATCGAGGAATTGTCATCTTATCATTAGAAGGAAGCGTGTGCGGTAAAAATCGTAGAGGGAGACCGAGGGACGAATATAGTAAGGTGATTTAAAAGGATGTAGGTTGCCGAATGTATTTTCAGATGAAGAGACTTGCGCAGGACAGGATAGAGTGGAGAGCTGCATCAAACCAGTCTGCGGACTGAAGACCACAACAAACGACATCATACCATTTTATAGGAAAAAGTAGAAAATGAAAAAAATAATTGTAGAACGTTTTGTGTTACATTTAATAAATGAAGCGAACGTGTAATATATCTGCTGTTATCACATATTTCTACGCAGAAGTATACGAATTTAAAACGAAACTGTTATTTTATGATCTGGTAGCTTGAATCGGGCGTGTAGCAGATAAAAAAATACATTCGGCATTAATATATTATTCTGCACAAAAGCGTAAGAGATGAAAATGAAATACAACGGTTGGTGGACGGCCTGGTAACTACATAAACGAAAGTATGGTAAACTACATTTGTTATTTGATACATAGTTTCACAGACACGTGTGGCAAGATAGTCTCTTTTTTATAATGAAATAGTTAATCTGCGTGCCGTGCATGTTGGTGCATAATAAGCGTGGAAAAACCTTTAATCCGAATGTAAGGACCGATCACGTACCTCTTCCGCAGGCAGTTCTATCTCACCTGCTGTCTCGTTTTAAGATGGTTGCTTATGTTCTAAACATCAGTGTGTCACAAATCTGAATCTGCCTTACCACATACATCCTGAGAATGAGGCGACAAAATTACACTGTTGCTGTCTGATTCTGGTTGAATGAGGACGCTCTCTACAGTTTCTTCCATAAGTGTGTCTCCAAGCTAGTATTCGTCCGTTATACTCTGCACTTTGTTAGACGCCCCCTCTTCCAGTCGTCTTGCGTAATACCCTGCATTGTAGCTGATGACAGATTTAGAGGATTTTTTCTGTTTCATTAAATTACTCAGAATATCGATGGAGTTGGAGTGCAGTTGTAGCGTAGAAAATGTAACGCCCCAAATCCTTTCCTGGATTCTTTTAATATTCTGTCTGCCGTTCATATTTTCTCGGGCTTCTAAGGTTTCACAACTGCCAAGAGAGCGTTCGGTGTTACATAACCACCAAACGAATGGAGGGTCTGAATCAGAGGCTCAGACGGTTCTGCGACCGTATGGGCTGCAGATTCCTCGACTTGCGCCAAAGGGTGGTGGGTTTTCCGGTTCCGCTAAATAGGTCAGGAGTCCACTATACTCAGGAAGCGGCTACACGGGTAGCGGGGGCTGTGTGGCGTGGACTGGGCGGTTTTTTTAGGTTAGATGGCCTCGGGAATACACAAAATGGGTTTCAGTCTCAAAGGGGGCAGGTCAGACACGGGAAGAAAGCAGACCTAGAAACCATTGGTGTAACAGTTGTAAATTGTCGTAGCTGTGTTGGGAAAATTCCAGAGCTCCAAGCGCTGAGAGAAAGTACTGAGGTACAAATCGTTATAGTTTCTGAAAGCTGGCTGACGCCAGAGATAAGTTCGGCCGAAATTTTTTCAAAGGGCCAAATGGTCTTCATAAAGGATAGAATAAATAAAACAGGGGGTGGCGTGTTTATTGCTGTTACAAACGGTTTATCCTGCAGCGAAATTGAGGCAGATACTTCCTGTGAATTGGTCTGGGTAGAGGTTATACCTGACCACCGGAATAAATTAATAATTGGATCTTTTTATCAGCCCCCTGACTCAGACGATGCGGTTGCTGAAATGTTCAAAGAAAGCTTGAATCATATTTCAAATAGGTATCCAAAGCATACTGTTATAATCGGTGGCGACTTAGTTTACCTTCGATATGTTGGCATAATTACGTATTCAAAACCGGGGGCAAATATAAAACATCGTCCGAACTAGTTCTGAATGTGATTCTTGAATTTTTCCCGGCGGACATAGTATTCCATCATCTTTCGGGAGTGCACCCGGGACAGCGACAATTCTTCTTCCGATATTTCGGCTGCAAACCTTACAGCCATCTTCAAGGCGAGTCCAAGACTGAGTTCTCAGCGTCTGTGCGTGCCTATTTATACGGTAAATCACGTGATCCAAGCTACTGAGGATTAGACTGCGCATGCTCGAAGATATCACATTCGTAACTGCTGCGCTAGTCATAGATAAATATAGACTTCAAAGATAATCTGTGAGCAGTGAGTGCAAACATAAACAGAGCTGTAACGTATCCACAGTGCTTACAAATGAATAATTAATCATTAAAAGTGGTAACATCAATCGGAATAGAAGATGCAGACATTCTTTCAGAACGAAGGCGTGATAAAAGTGGCTTCCATGCATTGTCAAGATGAAATCCGTCGTCACGATTTAGCAGGTGGTCCGCCAGTTGTATATGTATAGCTTCCTTTACAACAGAGTCCCAGAAAGTGGAAGATGTGGTTAAAATCTTTACTCCTTTGTAATTCATGGAATGGCCAGTAGAAGTACAATGTTCGGCTACTGCAGACTTGTTGGACTGAAGAAGGCGTGTATACCGTTGGTGCTCAACGCATCGTTCCTGCACAGTGCGCGTGGTTTGACCTATATAACGTTTTCCACACTCACAAGGGATTTCATAAACTCCCGCTTTTCGCAATAACAAATCATCTTTGACAGATCCCAGAAGAGCTGAGGTCTTAGGTGGTGGGCGAAAGATCACATCCACTTTATGTTTCTTCATGATTCTTGCTATTTTTGAAGACACATTACCCACGTATGGGAGAAAGGCTGTAGATTTCACATCCCGTTCCTCTTCATCTTTCTCCTGTGATTTATCTGGTCTTTTTATTTGTAAGGCTTTTTTAATCTGATGTTGTGAATAGCCATTTTTCTTGAAAACAGCCTCCAGGTGCAGGAGTTCATCCTGTAGGCTGTTGCCTAGTTCTGAATGCTTTTTCTGAAAACTACTTCGAACAGTTAGTTCATGAACCCACTAGAATAGTACGTGGTTGCGAAAATACTCTTGATCTCCTAGCAACAAATAATCCCGAGATAGTAAAGAGCATCAAAACAGATACAGGGATTAGAGAATATAGAGTTGTAGTAGCGAGACTAAATATCGACATTCGCAAATACACCAAAAAATAAACGAAAAATATATCTATTCAATAAAGCAGATAAAAATTCGCTTCACGCTTTCCTGAGTGATAGTCTCCAGTCCTTCAAAACTAAAAATGCGAGTGTAGATCAGTTGTGGCTAGTCTCCAGTCCTTCAAAACTAAAAATGCGAGTGTAGATCAGTTGTGGCTTACTTTCAAAGACATAATATCAGTAGCAATCGAGAGATTTATACCAAATAAATTAATAAAAGAGGGGGCTGACCCCCCGTGGTACACAAAACAGGTCAGATCACTGTTGCAGAAACAAAGAAAAACGCATGCAAAATTTAAAAAGACACAGAATCCGCAAGACTTACAATCATTTACTGAAACTCGCAACCTAGCGCGGACTTCAATGCGAGAAGCCTATAGTAGTTTCCACAACGAAATCCTGTCTCGTAATCTTGCAGAAAATCCAAAGAAATTCTGGTCATATGTGAAGTACACTAGCGGCAAAACACAAACAGTACCTTCACTACGCGATAGCAATGGTAATACTACCGACGATAGTACTGCTAAGGCAGAATTACTAAACACAGCTTTCCGAAATTCTTTCACCGAAGAAGACGAAGTGAACACTCCAGTATTCAATCCAAGAACAGCTGCCAGCATGCGAAACTTAGAAGTAGATGTTCCTGGAGTAGTAAAACAACTTAAGTCTCTAAACAAAAATAAATCTTCCGGGCCAGATTGTATACCAACTAGATTCCTCTCAGAGTATGCTGATGCAATAGCTCCGTACTTAGCTATAATTTACAACAGATGACTCAGCGAAAGATCCGTACCCAAAGACTGGAAAGTTGCCCAAGTGACTCCAATATTCAAGAAAGACAATAGGAGTGATCCCCAAAATTACAGGCCTATCTCATTGGCGTCGATTTGCAGTAGGATTTTGGAACATATACTTTGTTCGAATATTATGTACTACCTCGAAGAGAACGACCTATTAACCAATAGTCAGCACGGATTCAGAAAGTATCACTCTTGCGAAACACAGCTTGCCCTTTATTCATTTGAAGTGTTAAGTGCCATCGACAAGGGATCTCAAATCGATTCCATATTTCTGGATTTTCGGAAGGCTTTTGACACTGTACCTCACAAGCGGCTTCTAATGAAATTGCGTGCTTATGGAATATCTCCCCAATTGTGCGATTGGATTCACGATTTCCTATCAGAAAGGACACAGTTCGTTGTAATTGACGGTAAGTCATCGAGTAAAACAGAAGTGATATCTGGCGTTCCACAGGGAAGCGTTATGGGTCCCCTACTCTTCCTCGTGTTTATAAACGATTTAGGAGATAATCTGAATAGCTCCCTTAGACTGTTCGCGGATGATGCTGTCGTTTATCGGCTAGTGAAGTCAACAGTGGATCAAAACCAACTGCAAAGCGATTTAGACAAAATTACTACTTGGTGCGAAAATTGGCAATTGACACTAAATAAAAAAAAGTGTGAAGTAATACACATGATCACTAAAAGAAATCCGCTGAACTTCAATCACGCGATAAATCAGTCAAACCTTACGGTCGTAAATTCTACCAAATACCTAGGAGTTACAATTACGAACAACTTTGACTGGAGAGAACACACAGAAAATATTGTGGGGAAGGCGAACCAAAGGTTACATTTCATTGGCAGAACGCTTAGAAGATGCACCAGCTCCACCAAAGAGACTGCCTACATCACACTTGTGCGTCCTCTCCTGGAGTACTGTTGCCCCTTGTGGGACCCTCACCAGGTGGGACTGACGGAAGACATTGAGAAGGTTCAGAGAAGGGCAGCTCGTTTTGGTTTATCACGTCACGGGGGGGAAAGCGTCACGGAAATGTTGCACGAATTGGAGTGGAAATCATTAAAAGAAAGACGTTATTCGTTGCGGCGTGATCTGTTTGCAAGGTTTCAATCACCAACTTTTAGTTCTGAATGTGAAAATATTTTGCTAGCACCCACCTACTTAGGGAGACATGACCATCCCAATAAAATAAGAGAAATCAGATCGAAAACGGAACGATTTAGGTGTTCTTTCTTCCCGCGCGCTATTAGAGAATGGAACGGTAGAGAAAAGTTATGAAAGTGGTTAATGAACCCTCTGCCAGGCACTTAAATGTGATTTGCAGAGTATCGATGTAGATGTAGAATTACTGAGGTCATAAGCGCCCATGTCGAAATGAATTAAAGGCAAGGACTAAACAGGGGCAAAGTCGGGAACTCATAGTACAGTCGGTTATTTTTACAATAGGAGCAGCAAAAGACAAGAACATTCCTTGAGAAAGATTCCTCGAAGTATTAAGAATGAGGCGGGATTCCCCGGTGGGAGGGAGAACTTTAATTTCCTTCCCCATATTTGCGTAGTGAATAAAACGTCAGACGCGAACAAAAGAGCATGTGTCGTCCTCTAAAATACCAGACAACTCAAACAGTAGACACAGACTTTGACTTAGATATTTTAAAAGTGGATACTCGACCAGAAGGCGGCGTACAGTCAAGGGATGACAACAGTAATCCCAGAGTGAATCAGGGTCATCGCGTAACAGATTGCGGTGGCTGAAACGACAGCGTCCTATGCCCAGCTGGGCTACTCAGCAGTTTGTTCCCTTTGGCTTACAAACATTCGAACATTTGTTCCGGTATATTCCCGACACTGACAGAGGGTTCCCTTTTGCATTTTTCAGTTCTGAGACGCTCTTTAATTTGCTTTGTTGGTTTACAAATAGCCATTAGGCCATATTTGCGTAATATACATCTAATTATGTACGTCTCCCTCGAAATGTGCGACAGAAATGCTGTACCCGAAAATTCTTCTTCGGATGTGTCACTTCGCCGAGTGCTAGATTCTGTGCTACTTCATTATCACTGATGGAATACCCATTGCTTTTCGAATCAGTTTCCACATGTTGCTTATCGCCTCTGACATACTGCGGCTTACAATATTAGTGCACGCATTGCGAGCGTAATAGCAATACCAATTTCGTGATATGACGCTTTGTGCAGATATCGTTGTGTGTTTGTCGACTTTCGATCCACACTATGTTCCACTTGGGCCGAAGATCACAGCAGTTAGGTCCTTTTAAATAGTAAACCAAGCGTATGTTCCACATTCTTATTCTGCCTCTGAACTAGTAGATCTAGAATGAGTAACTGTTTGTCCTTTCTACCTTTATAGTAAACATTATGTTGGCATGGAGACCGTTTAGATTTTTAGGAAGTCACTCATTATGATGGCACCATCGACGTATCTATACAACATTGTAAGTGTACAAAAGTTGGCCACCATTTGATTAAGAGGGCTATCTCTGGCGACGTCTTCCTGCCGACTGTAGAATTCCACATGAAGTGGCTCATAATGAGACACTGCTTGGAAAACATGATGCGGATAGAACCGATACAGTCCAGAGAATTGCAATGTGGCACTTTGCTGAATAGAGAAACATCAAAGCTGACAATGATGTATTTTGTTTGAAGTATTGAATTAATCAGATTCTGGATGAAATGATCCGAGTCCTTTACGAACGTATCGGTCTTTACCACGCTCTGTTGAAGCTGAAAGGCCAAGTGTTTCACCAGTTTAAAAGTCGGTGAGCCAGGAGAACCTTCCATCGGTCCTAATGGAACACCATTCCTGTGACACTCTGGTAATCGATACAGCCGAGGCAGTAGGGCTTCTGAGTCGAGCAGGTTTCTCTGAACGACCACCGAAAATGTGAGTACCTTGATTTTCTATCGATAGAGGAGAACTACGTCATTTACTAACGCTTTTCCACCTGACTGTGCTCTTCGATTTCATATGGTGTCTCGGCCAAGTAAACCTACCACAACTCTTACTGTCGGCCACTGCCTAGCCGTTCCTAACTGAAAATGTATCTGCCGCCGACTCGCGTACAAAAATCTGTCAATAACTCATGACGAATAATAATAATAATAAAAAAAAAAACTACCAACAGCAATCCTCACAATATTACAGAGGATCGGGTTAGATGTTAATTTTACATCACATTCGGAATAATTATTAAACACTAAACGTTGTTTGTGTTATATGTTGGCTATTCCAACACTAGGGATCGACTAAACTGCGGCTTTCCGGCATCTGTGATTTCTATGACTGCTACTTTTCAATATCTCTGATAATGAATTGTAATTCGTCACATTTTACAATCGAAATACATGAACCTACAAACTGAATCACTCCGAATTCTAGAAATTGAGATTTGTGGCAGTAACAAGTAGCATCTAACAGAAAAGTATAGCCTATTTAACTAAAATTTCCCGCAAGATTGACTGTATCAGTAGAGCGAAAGTGCTGCATTCTCCACCGTAACATGCATAAACTGAATTTTTTAACATTGTGTGATTTAAGTGAATTAAGAGTCTGTAAGGGCTGATAAATACATGTGCAATACTCTCTGAGCGACTACTGAAAATTCTGTTTTCCCTTTAAAACCTTTAGATACCACAAGATTTTGTACCAAATAATTACTGATAAAAACGTGCGTTAAATTTCACTTACAGAAGAGCGGGCTTTGTGCGCCAATGTTGGCAACGAATTGTTTGCATTACGATGATAATTAATTTGCTGGCCACTCAGCGGTACACACGAGAACCTGTCAACCGAAGAGCAGGAATAGCATTAATTATTTATTTCATGATAATCACAAACGATTATTCCTCTCATTCTATACGATCGAGTTTTCAAAGAGCTCTCAACGGTTGTTGCCAACATGCCGTCGCTGCCGTAAGTAAAATGTTCTTGCAGATACAGACGCCTACTTCTCTATTTTAGTACTTAAATCGCCGACCGCGGTGGCCGAGGAGACTGAGGCGCTCCAGTCACGGTCTGCACGGCCACTACGGTCGGGGGTTCGAATCCCCCCTCGGGCATGCATATTTGTGCCGTCCTCGTTTGTAAGTAGTTGATAAGTAGTTTGTAAGTTTAGGGACTTATGACCCCGTAGTTAAGTCCCATAGACTATACAACATTTGAACATTTGAAGTACTTAAATCCATGCTGTTAATACGGTACTGTTAAACATTTCCTACAATTACGTAGATAACCCCTTGCCCCAAACCCCCTGCAATTTCGTACATTATGTACGATATGTAAGTATACAGTAGGGCCTATAAAATACTCTCGCCGGCCGCGGTGGCCGAGGGGACTGAGGCGCTCCAGTCACGGTCTGAAGGGCCACTACGGTCGGGGGTTCGAATTCCCCCTCGGGCATGGATATTTGTGCCGTCCTTAGTCTTAGTTAGTTCATAAGTAGTTTGTCAGTTTAGGGACTGATGACCACGTAGTTAAGTCCCATAGACTTTACAAACGTTTGAACATTTTGAACATTTGAAAATACTCGCAGAAACTGGATTTACAATGTAATATACGTATTTTAAATTAACAAAACATTTGTAGATTTTCTGATGAAATATGTTTTTAAACATAGAGCAAAATTGTAACACAATCTGTTTTTGACATTTAGTTTCATTGACTTTTATCGAGTACTAGCTTAAACCCGCGGCTCCGCTCGCGTGTTGGTTATGATAGATAAGCTATCTTTCAGTAGTGTGCTATTTATTCTTATATTTCCTTACTCGTATGCTTATCCTTACAGAGAAAGAGCTGAAGACGTTGTAGCATGCACAGACCAAAGATATGATCTGTGGCAGCACGTTTCGCTGTATGTACCTCCTTGCTATAGAGTCGCAAACGTCATCGCTGGCTATCAGTCCGAATTTTTTTATAATTTGACGACTTTGAACCACCATATCTTCCACCCCCTTATAGCTATCGGCATGGAACAACGGGAGACTTCGGACAACAATTACACACAGACCATTCGTTTGCGTTCTGTAGTTTTCGCTGCAGAGCGAAATATTAACACACAAAAACGTAGAATTTTATTGTAGGAGGTCGTAGTATAGACGAATTGTAATTGTAATAATATATACCACGTGTCGACTTTTAATGACTGCAGAGATACAGCCGTTAGTGTGGACGCCAAACAAACTGAAAGCAAGACAAATAAGGACTTTTTCACTGATTACTCCATCGGCTTCTGCTACATCATTTTCATATTGAATTAAAAGCACAATTTTGTGTTTGTTCAAAAATGTTCAAATGTTTGTATAGCTTATGGGACTTAACTACGGGGTCATCAGTCCCTAAACTTACAAACTACTTATGAACTAGCTAACACTAAGGACGGCACAAATATCCATACCCGAGGGGGGGATTCGAACCCCCGACCGTAGTGGCCGTGCAGACCGTGACTGGAGCGCCTCAGTCCCCTCGGCCACCGCGGCCGGCTTGTGTGTGTTCTACAAGTTTATTTGTTTTTAGTTAAAATGTTGTCGGCTTCCAAGGTCATCTTCAGAGTTTAAAGTATCTACCGGTCTACGGTTTGCACTGTTAAGACTTTTAATTCTTTGGTTTTATTCTTATTATTCGCCCATATTAAGTTGGCACTCTGGGCCGTGGCTGGAAGCAGCCAACCAAATTGAATTGCCCATCAAACGTGCTAGCTTTCTGAGTACACCCTTTCCTGAGCTATGAGCACACAATGCCTATTGTGTTGTGGTCTTCAGTCCGGAGACTGGTTTGATGCAGCTCTCCACAATACCCTATCCTGAGCAAGCTTCTTCATCTCCACATAAGAACGGCAACCTACATCTGTCTGAATCTGCTTACTGTATCCATCTCTTGGTCTTCCTCTGCCGTTTTTACCCCACACACTTCCCTCCAACGCTAAATTCACAATTCCTTGATGTCTAAGAATGTGTCCTACAAATCTATCCCTTCTTTTAGTCAAGGTATGCCAGAAATTTCTTTTCTCCCCAATTCTGTTCAGTACCTCCTCATTAGTTACGAGATCCACCCACCTAATCTTCAGCATTCTTCTGTAGCACCAAATTTCAAAAGCCTCAATCCTCTTCCTGTCCGCACTGTTTATCGTCCATGTTTCACTCCCATACAAGGCAACACTCCATACAAATGCCTTCAGAAAGGACTTCCTTAGGCTTAAATCAATATTCGATGTTAACAAATTTCTCTTTTTCAAGAACGCTTTTCTACCCATTGCCATTCTGCATTTTATATCCTCTGTACTGCGACCATCATTTGTTATTTTACTGCCCAAGTAACAAAACTCATCTTCCTCCTTTATTGCTTCGTTTCCCAATCTAATTCCTTCAGCATCACCTGATTTTCTTACACTGCACTCTATTACCCTAGTTTTGCTCTTGTTAATGTTCATCTTATATTCACCTTTCAGCACACTGTCAATTCCGTTCAATTGCTCTTCCAGGTCCTTTGCTGTATCTGACAGAATTACTATGTCATCGGCAAAACGAATGTTTTTAATTCTTCACCCTGAACTTTAATTCCATCTCAAAATTTCTCCTTGCTCTTCTTTATAGCTTGCTCGATGTACAAATTGAATAACAATGGAGAAAGGCTACAACCCTGTCTTACTCCCTTTCCAACCACTGTATCCCTTTCATGCCCTTCAACGCTGACAACCGCTGTCTGGTTTTTGTACAAGTTGTAAATAACCTTATGCTCCCTATATTTTACTCCTGCTTGCTTCAGAACTTGAAAGAGTTTATTCCAATCAACATTGTCAAAAGCCTTCTCCAAATCTACAAAAGCTAGAAATGTAGGTTTGCCTTTTCTTAATCTATCTTCTAGGATAAGCCGTAAAGTGAGTATTGCCTCCCGTGTTCCTACATTTCTCCTGAACCCAAACTGATCTTCCCCGAGGTCGACTTCTACCATCTTTTCCATCCTTCTGTATATAATTCGCGTTAATTTTTTGCAACCATGACTTACTAGACTGATGGTTCTGTAGTTTTCACACCTCTCTGCACCTGCTTTCTTTGGAATGGGGATTATAAAATTTTTCTTAAAGTCTGAGGGTACTTCGCTTGTCTCATACATCTTACACACCAGGTGAAACAGATTTGTCATGGCTGGTTCTCCCAGAGACTTCAGTAGCTCTGAGGGAATATCATCTACTCCAGGGGCCTTGTTTCGACTTAGGTCTTCCAGGGCTCTGTCAAATTCTTCTCTCAGTACAGAATCTCCTATTTCATCTTCATCTACATTCTCTTCCCTTCCTACAATATTGTCTCGAAGTTCATTTCCTTTGTAGAGCCCCTTTATATACTCTTTCCACCTTTCAGCTTTCCTTTCTTTGCTGAGAACTGTTTTCCATCAGTGTCCTTGATATTCATAGAGCTGTTTTTCTTGTCTCCAAATATTTATTTTATTTTCCTGTAGGCTGTATCTATTTTTCCCCTATTTATACATTCTTCGACATCCTTGCATTTGCCTTCTAGCCACTCCTGCTTAGCCATTTTGCACTTCCTGACAATCTCATTTCTTAGTCGTCTGTACTCCATTTTGCCTGTTTCATTTACTGCATTTTTATATTTTCTCCTTTCATCGATTAAATTTAGTATGTCCTGTGATATCCAAGGATTTTTTGTAGGTCTTGCCTTCCTACCTATTTTGTCCTCTGCTACCTTCACTATTTCATCTCTTAATTTTACCCATTCCTCCTCTACTGTTTTATTTTCCCCTGTTTCTGTCAATTGTTGCCTAAAGCTCCCTCTGAAATTCTTAAGAACTTCAGGTTTCTTCAATTTATCCAGGTCCCATCTCCTTATTTTCCTACCTTTTTGTAGTTTCTTCAGTTTCAGCCTACAGTTCATAACCAACAAGTTATGGTCAGAGTCTATATCTGCCCCTGGGTATGTCTTACACTGTAAAACCTGGTTACGAAATCTATGTCTTACCATTATAAAATCTATCTGGTATCTTCCGGTGTCTCCTGGTCTCTTCCACGTATACAACCTTCTTTTGTGATTCTTAAACCAGGTGTTTGTTATAACTAAATTATGTTCTGTGCAAAATTCTACCAGGCGGCTTCCTCTTTCATTCCTTTTGCCCAGACCATATTCACCTACTATCTTCCCTTCCCTTCCTTGTCCTACTACCGAATTCCAGTCTCCCATCACAATTAAGTTTTCCTCTCCCTTAATTGTCTGAATAATTTCCTTTAGCTCCTCATATATTTCTTCGATTTCCTCATCATCGGCAGAGCTAGTTGGCATATAAACCTGTACTACTGTTGTCGGTGTCGGAAAATGATAATGCGATCACTGTGCTGGTCATAGTATTTTACCCGCATTCCTATTTTCTTATTCATTATCAATCCTACTCCTGTGATACCCCCTATTGATTTTGTATTTATAATCCTGTACTCACCTGACCAGAAATCCTGTTCATCCTGCCACCGAACTTCACTAATCCCCACTATATCTAACTTCAACCTATACATTTCCCTTTTTAAATTTTCTAATTTTCCTACTCGATTAAGGGATCTAACATTCCACGCTCCGACCCGTAGAATGCCAGTATCCTGATGATCACATCCTCCTGAGTAGTCCCCGCCCGGAGATCCGAATGGGGACTATTTTACCTCCGGAATATTTTACCCGAGAGGATGCCATCATCATATGTTCATACAGTAGAGCTGCATGTCCTCGGGAAAAATAAGGGCTGTAGTTTCCCCTTGCTTTCAGCCGTTCGCAGTAACTGTGTGGTAAAGCCACAGTAGCTGTTGTTAAAAGGCCAGCTCAGTCAATCATCCAGACTGTTGCCCCTGTAACTACTGAAAAGGCTGCTGCCCCTCTTCAGGAACCACACGTTTGTCTGACCTCTCCACAGATACCCCTCCGCTGTGGTTGCACCTACGGTACGGCTATCTGTATCGTTGAGGCACGCAAGCCACCCCACCTCGGCAATGTCTGTGGTTCATGGGAGTGGACAATGCCTATATGTTATTCTTATTTTGTTGACATTTGTGTTGATGGTCGCTCCCGTAAGCCACTGCGCCAAGTGTGAACTTAATTTACGCGACTAGTATGCACATGTAATTTAGTTTTGTTACTAATTTCATACTGTTCGATGTATTTTCTTATATAGATAATTTAAATTTTAAATCTGCTGAGGTTACAGCTGTTGTTAGCGATTTAAATTGGCAGTGTCTACGTAACAGAATGCTTATATAAAATAAGATGGCAGTAATTATTGTTGTACTGTTGTTCTATATAATTTATCAACCTGAACACAATATTATTTATTTTTTCTGTCGACAGCAAGCATGGCATAATGAATCTCTTTTTCTCTTGCTAACGCCATAACGCTTCAACCGATCGGATAATCTTTTTTATTATTGTTTTATTTTTTTGTTCGTAAATCTCAGTAAAACTTTTGTGTGGAATAAGATTTTTGGGAAATCTACCGGAAAACTGAAAAATTGGACAAAAACTAAAAGTGCATTCTTAAATATGTCCCTGTGTTTTTACTGCAAACAACTCTATAGTTCTGCTCCGATCTTGATGAAATTTTGTAAACTTGAGGTTAAAAATAAGGAGAAGCTCACTGTTATATAAAGTTTCATACGGTGCATGGCAGAGGGTACTTTACCTAACGAAATTCGACAAAATCTACGGTTTTATTCCGATCTTGATATTTAAACATTTCGACCGTATCGGGGTCGGGACTCGAACCTGGGATCTTTGCCATGCGAGGGCAAGCGCTCTACCAACTGAGCTATCCCGACACGACTCACGATGTCACCTCACAACTTTACTTCCGCCAGTACCTCGCCTCCTATTTTCCAAATTTCACAGAAGCTCTCCTGCATTGAAATAAATTCAATGGCAAAGTTGAAAATTTATGCTGGACCGGCATTCGAACTCGTATTTTTCACATTTATGAAAAGAACAGACATCATATCAATTATAAGGTGCGCCCCAACAGACAACCGACAGTTTCAATGCGGACGCATTAAAACCCTCGATACCTTGCGATAATCCAGTATAGGCTGACAGCAAGAGGAACTAATCAGGGGCGCTACCATCGTAGTGTGTTATAAGCTGAGAATCTGGGTTGGAAGGGAAGCTTTCCTGGATAGCCTGCGAACAACCCGAAGGCGATCACTGTCCCTAAGCGGGATATCCGGGTTCGAATCCCGGTCCAGCACAAATTTTCATCTTAGCCATTGGATTAATTTCATTGCCCTGAAACGAGAAAATGCTGAAATATTTCGAATTCGTAAAATTACGACTGCTAATGTCTGTTTTATCGGAAAATTCCGATAAGAACATACACCCTGTGAATAATTGTAGCGTTCGCTAGTCTCTTAATAAATTTCGCTGGCTTTCTGTGAAAGGAACAAGACAGTACAAAGTAAAGATCAACAGTTGTAACGATTAAGTTATAGGCTTTAGATTATAACGAAGACTGTGCTGGTATCAATGAGCAAATAACGACACGCACAGTAACGCTAAGCAAATTCAAGGCTGACTGCAGTTGGGAACGGAGAAGCGGCGATACTGTGTAGATACCGCCAGTGTTTGGATTGCAGATGCTGGCGTATCGGAGACTGGGCAGCGTGTATATCCGTTCTCGCTTCGGCGTAGCTGGGGCGTAACCTGAGTGCGTGCGAGGCGGCTAATGAATGTGGAGGCCGGGTAGTAACGCAGCAGCTCTATGGGGGAGGAAAGGGGAGGGAGTGGGGGGGGAGCATCAATGTTGCAGGGCGGCGCGCCCTTAAGGGCCCCGGGCACCCGAAGCTGCGCGGCGGCTGCTATTGCGTGCAGCCGTGCTCCCGTACTGGGGCAGGTAGCCGCCAAGTGGGCCGGACATCACACCAGGCCAACAGAGGCAGCGCCACCAGCTGACCCACAACAGAGCCATGCGACGATTAACTGTGCACAGCCAAGCCCGACTCCCCCGGCAGAACTTTTTAGGTTCTTTCAAGGGTACTTCCGCTGTCTTTTGGCACAAGGGACACGTGATTTCTGGTGCATCTTAATAATGTAATTAAGCTCAACGCAAAAAATACAAAATAAAAAAGAATATATAAAAAATAAAAATATAAATAAAAAATAAAATTAAAAATATAAATAAAATAAAATAAAATAAGACCGACTACGCTATCCCGACACGACACACTATGCCGCCTCACAACTTTACTTCCTCCAGTACCTCGCCTCCTATATTCCGAACTTCACAGAAGCTCTCCTGCGAAGCATGCAAGACTAGCACTCCTGGAAGAAAGGATGTGGTGGAAACATGGTTTAGCCACAGCCTAAGGGATGTTTCCAGAATGAAACTTTCACTCTACAGCGGAAGGCAAAGCTCCCAGGTTCGAGTCCCGGTTCCGGCACACAATTTTAATCTGCCAGGAAGTTTCATATCAGCGCACACTCCGCTGCAGAGTGAAACTCTGGAAACCTCTCAGGCTGTGGCTAAGCCATGTTTCCGCCATATCCTTTCTTCCAGAAGTGCTAGTCTTGCATGTTTGGCAGGAGAGCTTCTGTAAAGTTTGGAAAGTAGGAGGCGAGGTACTGGCGGAAGTAAAGTTGTGAGGCGGCATCGTGAGTCGTGTCGGGATAGCACAGTCGGTAGTGCGCTCGCCCGCGTAAGGCAAAGGTCCCAGGTTCGAGTCCCGGTTCCGGCACACAATTTTAATCTGCCAGGAAGTTTCATATCAGCGCACACTCCGCTGCAGAGTGAAACTCTGGAAACCTCTCAGGCTGTGGCTAAGCCATGTTTCCGCCATATCCTTTCTTCCAGAAGTGCTAGTCTTGCATGTTTGGCAGGAGAGCTTCTGTAAAGTTTGGAAAGTAGGAGGCGAGGTACTGGCGGAAGTAAAGTTGTGAGGCGGCATCGTGAGTCGTGTCGGGATAACTCAGTTGGTACAGTGCTTGCCCGCGCATGGCAAAGGTCCCAGGTTCGAGTCCCGGTTCCGGCACACAATTTTAATCTGCCAGGAAGTTTCATATCAGCGCACACTCCGCTGCAGAGTGAAACTCTGGAAACCTCTCAGGCTGTGGCTAAGCCATGTTTCCGCCATATCCTTTCTTCCAGAAGTGCTAGTCTTGCATGTTTGGCAGGAGAGCTTCTGTAAAGTTTGGAAAGTAGGAGGCGAGGTACTGGCGGAAGTAAAGTTGTGAGGCGGCATCGTGAGTCGTGTCGGGATAGCACAGTCGGTAGTGCGCTCGCCCGCGTAAGGCAAAGGTCCCAGGTTCGAGTCCCGGTTCCGGCACACAATTTTAATCTGCCAGGAAGTTTCATATCAGCGCACACTCCATTGCAGAGTGAAACTCTGGAAACCTCTCAGGCTGTGGCTAAGCCATGTTTCCGCCATATCCTTTCTTCCAGAAGTGCTAGTCTTGCATGTTTGGCAGGAGAGCTTCTGTAAAGTTTGGAAAGTAGGAGGCGAGGTACTGGCGGAAGTAAAGTTGTGAGGCGGCATCGTGAGTCGTGTCGGGATAGCACAGTCGGTAGTGCGCTCGCCCGCGTAAGGCAAAGGTCCCAGGTTCGAGTCCCGGTTCCGGCACACAATTTTAATCTGCCAGGAAGTTTCATATCAGCGCACACTCCGCTGCAGAGTGAAACTCTGGAAACCTCTCAGGCTGTGGCTAAGCCATGTTTCCGCCATATCCTTTCTTCCAGAAGTGCTAGTCTTGCATGTTTGGCAGGAGAGCTTCTGTAAAGTTTGGAAAGTAGGAGGCGAGGTACTGGCGGAAGTAAAGTTGTGAGGCGGCATCGTGAGTCGTGTCGGGATAACTCAGTTGGTACAGTGCTTGCCCGCGCATGGCAAAGGTCCCAGGTTCGAGTCCCGGTTCCGGCACACAATTTTAATCTGCCAGGAAGTTTCATATCAGCGCACACTCCGCTGCAGAGTGAAACTCTGGAAACCTCTCAGGCTGTGGCTAAGCCATGTTTCCGCCATATCCTTTCTTCCAGAAGTGCTAGTCTTGCATGTTTGGCAGGAGAGCTTCTGTAAAGTTTGGAAAGTAGGAGGCGAGGTACTGGCGGAAGTAAAGTTGTGAGGCGGCATCGTGAGTCGTGTCGGGATAGCACAGTCGGTAGTGCGCTCGCCCGCGTAAGGCAAAGGTCCCAGGTTCGAGTCCCGGTTCCGGCACACAATTTTAATCTGCCAGGAAGTTTCATATCAGCGCACACTCCATTGCAGAGTGAAACTCTGGAAACCTCTCAGGCTGTGGCTAAGCCATGTTTCCGCCATATCCTTTCTTCCAGAAGTGCTAGTCTTGCATGTTTGGCAGGAGAGCTTCTGTAAAGTTTGGAAAGTAGGAGGCGAGGTACTGGCGGAAGTAAAGTTGTCAGGCGGCATCGTGAGTCGTGTGGGGATAGCACAGTCGGTAGTGCGCTCGCCCGCGTAAGGCAAAGGTCCCAGGTTCGAGTCCCGGTTCCGGCACACAATTTTAATCTGCCAGGAAGTTTCATTTCAGCGCACACTCCGCTGCAGAGTGAAACTCTGGAAACCTCTCAGGCTGTGGCTAAGCCATGTTTCCGCCATATCCTTTCTTCCAGAAGTGCTAGTCTTGCATGTTTGGCAGGAGAGCTTCTGTAAAGTTTGGAAAGTAGGAGGCGAGGTACTGGCGGAAGTAAAGTTGTGAGGCGGCATCGTGAGTCGTGTCGGGATAGCACAGTCGGTAGTGCGCTCGCCCGCGTAAGGCAAAGGTCCCAGGTTCGAGTCCCGGTTCCGGCACACAATTTTAATCTGCCAGGAAGTTTCATTTCAGCGCACACTCCGCTGCAGAGTGAAACTCTGGAAACCTCTCAGGCTGTGGCTAAGCCATGTTTCCGCCATATCCTTTCTTCCAGAAGTGCTAGTCTTGCATGTTTGGCAGGAGAGCTTCTGTAAAGTTTGGAAAGGAGGAGGCGAGGTACTGGCGGAAGTAAAGTTGTGAGGCGGCATCGTGAGTCGTGTCGGGATAACTCAGTTGGTACAGTGCTTGCCCGCGCATGGCAAAGGTCCCAGGTTCGAGTCCCGGTTCCGGCACACAATTTTAATCTGCCAGGAAGTTTCATATCAGCGAACACTCCATTGCAGAGTGATACTCTGGAAACCTCTCAGGCTGTGGCTAAGCCATGTTTCCGCCATATCCTTTCTTCCAGAAGTGCTAGTCTTGCATGTTTGGCAGGAGAGCTTCTGTAAAGTTTGGAAAGTAGGAGGCGAGGTACTGGCGGAAGTAAAGTTGTGAGGCGGCATCGTGAGTCGTGTCGGGATAGCACAGTCGGTAGTGCGCTCGCCCGCGTAAGGCAAAGGTCCCAGGTTCGAGTCCCGGTTCCGGCACACAATTTTAATCTGCCAGGAAGTTTCATATCAGCGCACACTCCGCTGCAGAGTGAAACTCTGGAAACCTCTCAGGCTGTGGCTAAGCCATGTTTCCGCCATATCCTTTCTTCCAGAAGTGCTAGTCTTGCATGTTTGGCAGGAGAGCTTCTGTAAAGTTTGGAAAGTAGGAGGCGAGGTACTGGCGGAAGTAAAGTTGTGAGGCGGCATCGTGAGTCGTGTCGGGATAACTCAGTTGGTACAGTGCTTGCCCGCGCATGGCAAAGGTCCCAGGTTCGAGTCCCGGTTCCGGCACACAATTTTAATCTGCCAGCAAGTTTCATATCAGCGCACACTCCATTGCAGAGTGATACTCTGGAAACCTCTCAGGCTGTGGCTAAGCCATGTTTCCGCCATATCCTTTCTTCCAGAAGTGCTAGTCTTGCATGTTTGGCAGGAGAGCTTCTGTAAAGTTTGGAAAGTAGGAGGCGAGGTACTGGCGGAAGTAAAGTTGTGAGGCGGCATCGTGAGTCGTGTCGGGATAGCACAGTCGGTAGTGCGCTCGCCCGCGTAAGGCAAAGGTCCCAGGTTCGAGTCCCGGTTCCGGCACACAATTTTAATCTGCCAGGAAGTTTCATATCAGCGCACACTCCGCTGCAGAGTGAAACTCTGGAAACCTCTCAGGCTGTGGCTAAGCCATGTTTCCGCCATATCCTTTCTTCCAGAAGTGCTAGTCTTGCATGTTTGGCAGGAGAGCTTCTGTAAAGTTTGGAAAGTAGGAGGCGAGGTACTGGCGGAAGTAAAGTTGTGAGGCGGCATCGTGAGTCGTGTCGGGATAACTCAGTTGGTACAGTGCTTGCCCGCGCATGGCAAAGGTCCCAGGTTCGAGTCCCGGTTCCGGCACACAATTTTAATCTGCCAGCAAGTTTCATATCAGCGCACACTCCGCTGCAGAGTGAAAGTTTCATTCTGAATAAATAAATAAAACAAACCAGAATAGCGTAATTGATGAACGTTTTCGTAAAACTCAACATCTACAAAAAGCAAAATTTTCGGGAGACACACACTTTATTGAATTACATGAACAGTATACATTGGTGATGTCTTACAACATTTCATTGCAAATGGAATTTTTAGAGAAAATTAATTAAATTTTCCGTCGGTGTTTGACAGAACATGATAATAATATAAAAAAGGAACAAATTCCTGATCTGCAAAACACGAGAGAAGATGGAGTTTAAAAATGACAGATTCGACCTTTGTTCAACATCTGCACATCTGCAACCATGTTTATGATGCACACTACAAACCATGAATAAAAGCAGAAATATGATGCTACTGGAAATCAATAAACATTTCGCTCAGAATGCCAATTTAGTATTAAATGATCAAATCCAGTTCCCCTTCACACCTCTACTGAAGTAAGTTTTAGTTTCCAACTTTCCTTCTCAACAAAAATAATCATGTCAGTTTTGATCCTCTACATATGCTTCTCGTATTTTTATATAAATGTTAGTAACTCTCATAAAACTATTGTAATGTACTTTCCTGTGAACTAGTCGATTTTCTGTATTAACATCTTTCGAAATCGTAACATCTTTGTAACATATTTGAAAACATGTATGCTACAGTCAGTTGTCACCTGTTTGTGACGAATAAATAAGTTTTGGAGAACATCAAGAAGTTGTTCATTTTTCATATTAAATTTTATTCCAGAAGATGACAACGTTGAAGTAGAATATGAAAATATTAAAAAAGTGCTTACAAAAATTTCTCTAGTCGTATTAGGGACTGAAAGTAAGAGTCTAGGTAAACGGGATCCTCCATGGATGTCTGTTGATCTGAAGATGTTGATTAGGAAAAAGAAAAATCTCTACAAAAAATAGTTATCAACTAAATCACAAGACAGGCAAAACTACCACACAACAAATTACTAATTAAGAAACAGAATTAAATTAGAAAACAAACAGAATTAAATTAGAAAAGAACAAGATGTGCGAACAGGAATGTACTGAATCTGAGAGTCTAATAGGTGGATCAGAAACAACAGAAGTGTGGAGGACAATTACCAGTATGAAGAAAACGCAAGTAATCATAGACTGCGCGGAATTGCTAATCATGTGCACCTGCTGTGGCCGTAAACGGATGATGAAAAACGTCCCTGATTTGGATGCTTTATCCAGCTTGTTTCTATTGGGTGACCGGCAAGTTATACGCCTTCTAGATGGGAGGGGTTACTTTCCAGAAGCAGCCCGCAATTTGAGCGTGAGGTTCTGTCGGGTAATGCGGCCAACACCTTCCCCAGGCAGTGCGCTGCGTTTATCCGGCGCCAGAAAGAGCCCGTCCCGCCGCGGTTTATATATAGCGGGAAATCTCTAGAGCGCCAGACACACGGCGGGCCAAACAGACAGCCGGCGCGGCGGCGTGTTTACCGCCACCTGAATAAACCAGCCAGCCAGCCACTGTCTGCCGTGCAGTGTATAAAGGGACGACTACAGCGTGCCCCACCTGATACCAGAGCCACGGCCGAGTACGGCCTGCCCATCTGGCAGTAGGAATCCCTACCGACCGACGCTGACTTCACCTCACGTGGTGCAGGTGAGGCCGCTTCCTCACCAGAGATTGTGGACTCGCCTACACGTCTGTCCACATACAATTTTTTGTGTCCCAGCCTCGTCGCCGCTTTTGTGTCTCGTTTCCGTCGTAGGTGTCGGTGGCCGAGTACGAAGACCGACACAGAAATAAAGGTAGCACGCTTGTGCAGGTACGGAGGTGAGCAGCCAGTGGGACAGCAGAAACTAGAAACACTGGAGTAAATTAGAACGAGATATATATATTGCACAGAATTTATACAATACTTAACTTTTACATAGCTCAGTACTGCAGAATGCTGATACATAGTTGGGCTAGAGGCCTGCCTAGTGCCTGTCTGATAGCAAAGTCTTCACTGGTGCCTATCTGATTCCGAAGTGTTAACTGGTTCCTATCTCAGTCCCAAGTGAACGATGTCGTTCAGTGGTGGCCACGAACGGAGTTGTGGGCGCTCGTGGCTGACGTCGTCAGAACGCCGCGCCGTGCGTGCATGGCGGCGCGCGGCGAAAGTAGGTGGCGCGCACTTTGGACTTGTGCGACACCACACAATTCACGAGATTAGTTCGCAATTTAAGAGATTAGTTGACCATAGGCATTTAATTACAGCGTTGAATTTACTTGAAAATTCGTACCTGGTCAGGATTCAGATCTGGATCTCCTGCTCACTGGGGAGTTGTGTTGTCCTCTTGCCAAAATAATGTGGTGGCCACCACGCCTAAAAAAGTACAGACGTACGAGGGTGGTTTAATAACTCTGGTAAATTTGTATGAAAGAGCGGGAAATTTTCGTAACCTGCACTGCTTTTGGTAAGCCTGATATTTCCACGGATAGGGTAACTCGGAGTGAGTTGGACCACTGGGTGAAACGGACGAGTGACGTAAGAGGTACATCCAGAAAGTAACTTCCATTTGGTTATATAAAACAAACGTGTACAGGCACAGAAAAATTATTTATTGTACAAAAATCTACAACTGTTAAACTACTTTTTTACATAGCTGCCGAAATTTTGTAGGCACTTGTCATAGCGTGGCACAAATTTCTGTATGCCTTCTGCATAGAAAGTTGCCGCCTGTGTATTCAGCCATGTGGTAGCATGTTCCTTCAGCTCGTCATCCTCGTTGAAATGTTGACCACCAAGGACAGATTTTTAGGTGTAAGAAGAGTTAAAAGTGGCTAGGAGCGAGGCCCGGGCTGTACGGATGATGATCAAACACGTCCCAGTGAAATTCCAGTAAGAATTGTTTGGTCATATTCGCCACATGAGGTCAGGCACTATTGTGGAAACAAACACCACTTTTTGATGAAAATCCTCTTCTTACACTTAAAATTTGTCCTGTCAACACTTCAACGATGACGAGCTGAAATAACATGTAAAGCGCCTCGCTGCGGAGCGCGCTGTTGCTCGCCGTGGAGGTTCGAGTCCTCCCTAGGGCATGGATGTGTGTGTTGTCCTTAGGTTAGTTTACCTAGATTTAAGTAGTTTGTAAGCTACGGACTGATGACCACGCAGTTTGGTCCGATAGATTTACAGATGTTTGAACATTTGAAATAACATGCTACCACATGGCTGAATACTCAGGCGGCAACATTCTATGACGAAGGCATACAGAAACTTGTGCCACGCTATGACAAGTGCCTACAAAATTTCGGCAGCTATGTAGAAAAGTAGTTTAACAGTAGTAGATTTTTGTACAATAAATATTTTTTCTGTATCTGTACACGTTTGTTTTATATAACCAAACGGAACTTACTTTCTGGACGTAACTCGTATATCGTGAATGCACCGCTAGAAAGCAGCACCGTTCACTTGTGAGTAAGCTCTTTGTTGAACGAACGTCGCGCAAAAGTGGTGTTGTCATTATCGTCTTAGTTCAGGAGAAAAAGCACATTTTCTGTTTTGGTAAATCGAATAGTTTCATAATGTAGTTACGTTCTTTTAGTATTATGGCTCAGTTTGCACAGTATTCCTGCAGTTTTATTACCCAATGCTTGACAAATGTGTTGGCATGTATCTAATCTAAAATAGCCACCGAGCTCTAAATCTGCAGACTGAAATCTGGGTGATCCATCTCAACCAGTCAATCGGGATAGGTGGACCAGTTCTATTTGTGAGTGATGGACCATGCATTTTAATTAGGGAGAGACGGACCACAATTAAATATATCTTAAGTGACCATGGACATTACATTAACATTTTAAAAATGGATTTAATGTTTTTGCATAGTTGGTATTTTTCTCTTTCAGAAAAATGGGAACTAATTACTAAAGGACCTGATCTTGTGAGTGTTGAATCGAACATTTTTCAAATCACCGGAAAACTATTTTTACAAAACTTGCAACAATTTCTTGATAAATAATGCAGAGAGGAAAATAAACCGTCTTCAGTTTGGAAAACTACTAAATTCAGCGTGGACTACATCAGCCACCATTGAAAATGGTACAAATGGCTACAAGGCATGAAGAACAATTCCACTGAGTTTGTCTGCAATCCTCGACTATGCTTTTTTGTCGGAAGTTGAGTCAGTGTCAACAAATATAGGAGCTGAATCTAGTACTCAAGCCAACCTACCAGTTCACAACTGAGCAACAAACCTAGCGACCCCAAGCACGTCAAAAGAGCACGATTACCACGTCAAAACTAAGCACTCTGACGTCTAAGCAAACACCGACAAAATTTTTGAAAGAAATATCATCTGCTCCTTCTGTTGACGAAACACCGAGTTTCATGAGGAACAGAACTGTCTCTAAAGTACTAAACTCTGCTGAAAATATTAAAAGTGTAAAGGGAAAGAGGGATGAGAAAAGAAAGGCAACAGAAAAAAGGGAACAGAAACTACAAACAAAGCAGAGCACTAGGGATGAGAAAAAGAGACCTAAGAAACGACAAAAGAAAAATGCTGCATACAGTCCACCATGTTCATCGGATGCAGAAAGCTGCAACACTGAAGACTTTGTAGAAGATGCTGAAAATAGCCTTGATGAATGGGATGAAGCTGAATGTGTGGGGTCTGGTGAAACCTATTACGAAACCAACAAAAAAGACGGTTCGATTCAGTGTACTTACTGTTCACGATGGTCACATGAATGTTTTTCATCGTTTGCTAATAAGTGTAATAGCTGTAGTAGGAGAAAAATATCCTGAAGTTTGCACAAATCTACAGATCAATGAAAATACAGTGTTCGCTTACTATTTACAAAATAACTGATAAAATTGTTTTGGTTGAAATATCTTACTATACTACATATTCCAATAACAATTCACGCTATTCTTCATGTGTAGCAATTATTTACGTGGTCCATCTCTCCCACTACACTGGTCCATCTCACCCATACACCTACGGGTGAGATGGACCGTTGATGTATATTTTTATTTTGTTGTGTGACTTGCTCTTTGAGTGGGAAGGCCTCAATAATGTACTGTATGTAAGTTTATATGACAATCTATAGGAAAATGTTCCCAGAAATTAAATAAAAATTAAAAACCTATGAATTTCACCCTAATGAAAAAAAGTGGTCCAACTCTCCCTGAGTTGCCCTATTACAGAAAGTGGTTGGTTGTTGGCTGCAAACTGAAGTGGTAACTACGTAGTTAGTTCCTTAGGACGGAGAAAAACGAATTTCGTGCGGTCATGAAACATTTTCATTTGAAGGGTTGGACAGCTGCGCAGATCGAATCCGAGTTGGATGAGGTTCATGTGGGTCCTGCGCCAACACTGAAGACCATTTACTTATCGATCAGTGATTTTAAAAGTCGTCGGAGAAGCACGGAAGATGGTGTACGCTCCGGTCGGCCCGTTGAAGTCACCACACAGGAAATCATAGATACATGATAACGTAATGGAAGATCGAAGATTAAAAGTTCGCGAGATAGCAAACATTGTAGGCATCTGAAATGAACGAGTGCATTACATCCTCCATGAAAACCTGGCCATGAAGAAGCTCTGTGCGAGATGGGTGCCGCGCCTGCTCAATTTGGACCGAAAACTGAAATGAAAGAACATTTCTGCTCAGAATCTCAAACTGTTCAGGTGTAGAAGTACATTAAAGTTGTATACAAGTATAGCTTGTTGTGTTGCCCTCTTTCCAACATAATGGGTGCCCACCAAACCTAAAAAAAGGCATTAGAAGAATGAGGGATGAAAATTAACAGAACGAAATGAGAATATTTAGCACTGAAGGTCTTACAAGATCCAGGAGGAGGAACTGAAATCGGTCTGTAAATTTAAATACCTGGTGTCATACACACAGAAGGACGGAGGACTGGAAAGCGAAGTACAGCACCGAATAAACTGTGGTTGGATCAACTCGAGGAAAATGAGCGGAATGTTGTGTGACACGAAGGTGAGCAGTGGGTTGAAAGGAGAAGTGTACAAGTCGGTGGTAAGGCCTGCTATGATATACGGGATGCTGAGGTGAATGTGTGGGGTAACAATAAAGAATAGAATTAGAAATAAATTTATTGGAGGAGTTGTGAAAGTGGGACCCATGGGGAAAAAGATACAAGATAGTAGACTAAGGTGGTATGGACACTTGCAGAGAAGGGAAAGAGTATATCGGATACAGTTGAAGATTGAAGGAGTGAGAAAGAGAGGAAGACTGAAGATGAGGTGGAAGGATAAGATAATGGGGGATCTAAGGGAGAAAGGAAGGAAGAAGCAGTGAATAGAGTATTATGGAGGAGAAGGATCCAGAAGAGCAACACCGACTCTACGTGACGTGGGACAAGGTTACGATAAAGAAGAAAAGTATGTAGCCGGCCGCGGTGGCCGAGGGGACTGAGGCGCTCCAGTCACGGTCTGCACGGCCAATACGGTCGGGGGTTCGAATTCTCCCTCGGGCATGGATATTTGTGCCGTCCTTAGTATAAGGTAGTTGATAAGTAGTTTGTAAGTTTAAGGACTGATGACCCCGTAGTTAGGTCCCATAAGCTTAACAAACATTTAAACTTTTTTTTTGAAGACAAGTATAGCTTATTTGTAATTTCACAAGGACGTATCCAGTTTTCTTTCCCATAAATGTCTGGTTTGAAAGTTCTTACAATTTGTTTACCTTTATTATTAGTTTCGATTTCCAACTTAGTATCTGGTGTCCGTCTTCCTAGGTTCTTCATACGACGCTTTTTTTCAAGTGAAAGGGAAGATAAATTAGTCCCCCTCAGGTTCTGCACTGTATTATCACGCATATTAACTTCGCAATTGAGACACTACACAACTGATAACTCACGTTTTCAAACTCAAAACTGCATATCGAATCCTCGCGCCGTCGCGCATGATCAGCTGCAAAAGCTAGGCCATAGTGTTGGTAACTTTACTGCAACAAGTAACAGAACACTCTTATCTGTCGTTGCTAACTAGATTCTACTTATTATTGAAGTTTAATTAACTTAGCTGCTAGCAGGCATCAATAACAACAAAAGACATTATAACGCTAAGAAAGAGTGTAGGTATGAATTAGTTTCGGATTCTGCTATTTGTGTGTCATGTTGGCTGAAAAACTTGGGGGGAATAGGAACTACACGCTGGCGAGATGCGGCAGCAGGAGGGGAAATGGAGGTTTTGGCGGATACAGGACGAGGCGTTGCTCCAATGCTCAGGATAGGAGACCCTCCCCCCCCCCCCCCCGCCCCTGTTCACGTTCCTCTTCCTCCTCCTCTCGCCACGGGATTCAGTCGCTGAGGGTGCAGGACTTGATTTTGCGCCAAGGCAGAAACAGACCTATAAGAGCTGACCGCCAGTTTCGAACTTGACCTCAAACGGTGGTAGGGAGGATGACATTCGCTACTACATAGTGATCCGTCAAGAACGCGGGGAAGTAGCTTACTGAAAGTTTAATATCGTTACATAATGTGCAGTTTTCTCAGAAGCGAATATTTATGGGTTTCATTGCTCCATTACGCCTCTGTCATCGACATTCCTTCTCCTAATTTCTCCTTGCTCTGCTATATAAACTAGAAAAATTTTAAAAATAGCTGTTTAGTTTCTAGTAAGCTGAAATATCTTATAACACTTATATGGTATATCTCCCCAAATTTGCGATTGGATAGGGGATTTCCTGTCAGAGAGAACACAGTTCATAGTAATCGATGGTAAGGCATCAACTAAAACAGGTGATATCGGTCGTTCCACAGTGTAGTGTTATTGGCCCTCTGCTGTTCCTTATTTACATAAACGATTTAGGGGAAAATCTAAGTAGCTCTGTTTGGTTGTTTGCAGATGACGCAGTCATTTACAGTCTAGTAAAATCATCTGAAGATCAAAATCAACTGCAGAACGATCTGAATAAGATATAACGATGGTGTAAAATTGGCAATTGACTCTAAATAATAAGTGTGAAGTCGTCCACATGAGCACGAAAATAAATCTGTTAAACTTTGTTTACAAGATAAATCAATCAAAAGTGAAGGCCGGAAATTCCACAGAATACGTAGGAATTACTATTACTTCAGACTTAAACTGGAAAGAACAGGTAGATAATGTCGTGGGAAAGGCGAACCAGAGACTGCGTTTTATTGGCAGAACTCTTAAACGATGCAACAGAATTACAAAAGAAACTGTATACACTAAGCTTGTCCGTCCATTTTTGGAGTATTGCTGCCCAGTGTAGGATCGTTATCAGGTGGGTTTGACGGAGGACATCGAAAGAGTCCAAAGAAGGGCAGATCGTTTCGTAATGTACAGGGGAGACAGCGTTACGGAAATGATACAGGATCTGGGATGGGAATCATTACAACAACGGCGGTTATCGCTACGGCGTGGCCTACTTACGAAACTCAAATGACCAATATTGTCCTCCGAATGCGAACATATGTTGTTGACTCGCACTCACATAGGTAGAAATGATCATCAGAATAAAATACGAGAAATCATAGCTCGAACGGAGAGATTCAGGTATTCTTTCTTTCCGCGCACTATTCGAGAATGGAAAGGGAGATAAATAGTATAACGGTGGTTCGATGAACCCTCTGCCAGGCACTTAAATGTGATTTGCAGAGTATCCCGTGTAGATGTAGATGTAGACTTGCCAGCTGGCGTTTGTCACGCGGCGCTACGGTGTTGCCACACAGGCAGCTGGTTACCTCCCGGCTGCAGGCACACACGCAAACACGGCAGGTCACTTCACACGTGGCATTAGTATATTTTATAAGGTGAAATAGGCTGACAAGACGGTCGGTACTGCGAAAATCTCTGTCGGCGGCTAATTTTAAGTGATCAGTGACTGAACTGCAGCAGAAGACGCGTTTTGTAGTCCGAAATTTGCTATCACATTGTAACCTAACCACACGTGATGACTATGTATCCATTTTCTGTTCATCTGGGGCCACTGCGTCATATACAGGGTGTTTCATTAAGTGTGTTTGCCTCTGTAACTTATAAAATAATAGGTGACGGGAAATTTTAATGCGGTAGGTTAACACAAGAAATGTTACAATTTCTGCGGAGCTATCAACATAGTTTATTGTATCATTTTCCAAAGAGTTACAGCATAAAAATATAATTTTTTAAATGGAACAATAGGTTTTTATATCGTGCATTGTATTCGTTGAAACCAGCTGCGTCCAAATCAATTTAAACTATATTCCTATCACTGTTAGTTTGGGAGCTACAACCCTTCAAAGTTTAGGGGGCGGAGGCTACGACAGCGTAGCTAACTTGCTGGTGGTCATGAGACAGTGGGGATAGCCACTCGGCCAGTCAGCTACGCTATCGCAGCCTCCGCCTCCGGAACTTTGAAGGGTTGTAGCTCCCAAACTAACAGTGATAGGAATGTAGTTTAAATTAATTTGGACTAAGCTGATTTAAACGAATACAATGCACGATAGAAAAAAATATATTGTTCCATTTAAAAATCATATCTTTGTGGTGTAACTCTTTGGAAAATGATACAATAAACTATGTTCACAGCTCCGCAGAAAGTGTAACATTTCTTGTGTTAACCTACCGCATTAAAATATCCTATCACATATTATTTTGTAAGTTATAGAGGCAAACACACTTAGTGAAACACCCTGTATGTTCATCTGGAGCCACTGCGGTATATATGTCACATAACGACATTGTAAGAAACTTTCCTGTATCAAAGACTCTGCTGTATGAAAAAATGTTTATTAATTACGACAGGCCTGTTTCAGCACAACTGCCATCTTCAGGTTTCCGTGAAGACGATATAGAGAGATGTAATTTTTTTTAAATGTTTGTAGAGATTATGGGACTTAACTACGGGGTCATCAGTTCCTAAACTTACAAACTGTTTGTGAACTAGCTATTAGGACTGCACAAATATCCATGTCCGAAGGGGGATTCGAACTCCCATCCGTAGTGGCCGCGCAAATCGTGACTGGCGCGCCACAGACCGCTTGGCCACCACGGACGACAATAATATACATAAGATAGGAGTAATATGCGGCTCGGTAGCACAGTGGTGGAGTGCCAGATTACGAATGCAATGGTCTTGGGTTCGTTCTCCCAGGTCCTAGGATTTTTATGTGTCACTTTCCATTTCTTTCTCCTCTGGCAGTGTTGCTGATGTGAAAAATGTCGAGTAGTACTGTAGTTCGGAACCCATGTTAAACTGTATGTCCCCCTATAACTGGCCGAGTAAGTCAGTTCGAAGGCCGGAGGAAGGCAACGGCATACCACCTCCAAACAGGACTATGCCAAGTGAAGCACTGTGGTGTTCAAACCAATCTTCGGATTGTTGACTGCTTTACCTTTCTAGGAATAATATTGCAATTTTGAACGTGATAATATAGACTAATAACATAGGTACAATACGATTACGTACATTAATCTTTACTTTCTTGTAACGTCGTTGTCTTATTTGCTCTCATGATGATTTAACTATTTTATTGCTATTAACAGTGAAAACATTTAATAACGTTCTTATATATCAATCAGTTACGCTAATAATTACATTAAATCGTTAAGAAACTTGCGAATCATAAAAACGTTCGACATAAACTGTCCTACAAAATATACATTATAATAAATTATATATATATATCTCAAATTCGTAATTTAAGAAAAATTATACAGACAGAGATATCATTAATTAATACCAATGCAACAGAAAAGATTGTAGCCATGTAACATTTCTGACTGAGATGTCGAGATAGCTGTAACCATGCAACATCGCCGTCTGAGCTGTCAAAATAGCTGACAAAGCACGAAAAAAATAAAAAAATAAATAAATAAAATTAAATTCGGAATTTGACTGATGTATAAGAACGTTACTAAATGTGTTCACTGTTAACAGCAATAAAATAGTCAAATCGTCATGACAGCAAATAAAACAACGACGTTACAAGAAAGTAAAGATTAATATACGTAAACTTATTGTACCTATGTTATTAGTTTATTATCACTTTCAAAATTGCAATATTATTTGTATGTTATCTATATTATCTTCACGGGAACCTTAAGATGGTAATTGTGCTGAAACAGTCCTGTCATAATTAATAAAAAATTAATTTGGAAGCGTGTTTGATTCAGCAAAGTTTCTTACAATGCCGTTATATTATGTATCCGACGAAACGGCGGTCAGGCATCTCCATCAGAATTAAAATAACGATTGCTTCGTTGAAAGCGATTAAAACTTGCCTCTCCGATAGAAAAAATTCAGACAGAGCGCTAAAAGCAAACTGTAATTTCCCGCTATCATTGCTTACCTCAGTGTTTATTCATACTGGCTAGTGGTCAAACGAGTTGTCTGTTTACGAACCAATCAGCAGTCCTGCTTGGCACTTAATTTCAGGTTATTAACGTTACAAGCAGACTTCAATCGGAAAAAATCATAGGATGATAAATGTGAGTCCATAAAAAGTCAATACTGTTACGAAAAAGACGTAACGAGGTATCAGAATATATAAAAAAATCAATTAAACTGATTTAATGAGAAGACAATCAAAGTAATTTTGTTTCAGAAATTGAAATAATGGCATCCCATTGGATTCGAGTCCACGATCCTCCATATGAGAAGCTAATACCTCACTACTTGACTGCGCTACACAAACACACTTTCAGAAATGTTTGAGGGATTTTAAACACCCAACAGCATTACAGAATTGTAGCCTTCGGAGAAGCCGGTTTAATGTAAATCACGAGAAGCTCTTCTCACGTAAACTGATATCTGTGTTATAATACTTGTATATGTGACGTCAAATCATGGTTTGCACTAAAGAATCTAGTAGAGTGTGCTTATTGCTATTTATAAGTAGACATTTCGTTCGCACAGTTGCCGTTGCCTTGACCTGGCTTTTCTGTGGTTATCATTAGGTGATGAAATGCGAAATAAAATGGGAGACCTATGAATCGGGAAGAAAAGCAAACAAGAAAGAGAGTGGAAGTGACCAGGTGCAGTTGTGGCAGTTTGGCAACGGGTAACAGATCGGACGTGACGATGAAAGCAGGAAAGGAGGAAAGCAGTTGCTGTGCGTGGACTGTCAACTAGCGAGTAATTTTAATCCAACTACTGTTATCGGTATATTTCACGAAAAAATCAAAACTATTTTCACAAATCCTCGAACGTTCGCTACTTTGAATTTATTGTTAAATTTTTAATTGTAAATTACTTTTACAACGAGCAACAGAATAATTTATAAGTGTGTTAACAGCTCTAATCTGAAGTAAGTACTCACCATATGATGATAGATTGGTGGCATGTCCCCTTCTTAAATTCCTGAGTGCGTGGGAAAACACAATGGTAATCTAATTTTGAATTGTCTTCTTCCTCGCTGCTCCAAATGTCACTGCTGCCTCCCATATGTATAATTAAATTTTCCATGCATTCTTCAACAGCGCCTTCGTTTTTAGTTGCTTCTGGGATAACACTTGCCGTGTCTGCCGTCGCTAGGCAACGGAAAGACGCTATCGAGCTGTCAGTGCCAAAGACTCGTCTCCCGGGAAACAGCGGTAGGGTCCTGTTGACGAGCCTCGAAGTGTTTGTCAACAGCGGGGAGTTCGGTTTGCCAGCAGTATTTACCTCGCGCTGGTCATCACACAACACGGAAAGACGTGGACAGCGCCTGCTGAGAGGCCGGTCCGTAGCATTCAGAGGTGCTGCGGGTTGCGGCTGTGAGAAAAGTAGGCGCCGGTACCACTGTCTGAGAAGGGAATAATTAGACTTGACACAACGAGATTAAGTTTCATAGAGTGACTAACACACGAGTAACAGCGCTCTTTGCGGCAACCTGCGTAAAATCGGCCGTCATATTGGCGGCGATCAGTACACTTGCGAGGAGACTGTCCATCGTATGTTGTTGTATACTAGGGAATACAAGTGTATTCTAAGCCACAGTTGCTTGTTGAAAAAGGAAATTTTTTAATACTTCATATGTAATGCACAACCAGTTTCGATGCACTATGGCATCATTTTCAAATGCTCCACAGTAAAGGAATGTTTTATAAAAGTACAAAGTCAAGACAAAAAGTAAGATACATTACAATTTTGGAAGTGGTCAGAAGAGTGTTATAACATATGATCTTATACGTATCATTTTGGCTAGCAGCTGTTTGAGGACCAAGATGTACAGAAGCTTGTGCTTGAGAGAGATGGTCAGACCAATTCAACCTAAAACTAAAATAAATTGTGTACTATCTTTCTTTCTATTATTTAACTGCTAATGCACAGTCATATTTTAAAAACAATGTTGTTGTTGAAAGTGCCGCATTTAGTGTATATTTTCCGTACAATCTTTGCTTCTTCAGTATGTCTTAAGTGTGTTCAGCATTTAAATACACAAATATAAGTGTTAAAACGACAAATATTTCGAGCAAGAACACCAGTTGTTTTGCGTTGTTTGATCTCTGTCTTCCTATACACAAACAAAATTCAGTCTAATGACACATAGCTTCCCAAAGAGTGAAAGCTTCAGATGACCTATCTTGCAGTTACTTTGAAGGTAAAGCAGTCAACAATCCGAAGATTGGTTTGAACACCTCAATGCTTTACTAGGCACAGTTCTGTTTGGAGGTGGTATGCCGTTGCCTTCCTCCGACCTTCGAACTGACTTACCCAGCCAGTTTAACATGGGTTCCGAACCACGGTGCTACTCTGTATTTTTCTCATGAGCAATACTGCCAGAGGGGAAAAGAAGTGGAAAGCGAGAGATAAATATCTGAGGACCTGGCGGGGATCGAACCCGCGAGCTTTGGATTTGTAGTTTGGGACTCTACCAATGTGCAATCCAAGACACATCATAAAAAAGCTCAGTTTTCTGCCTAGCGTCTGTGTGTTTCTTCTTCTGTTGCTGCTGTGGTTGACGGAAGAGTATCTCATCTGTTGAATAATAAAATAGAATAAACACTTTTCAGTGTCTATACCTTCTTTAAAACTATTTTCATATGTTGTTGACAATACTTGCTCAATCATTGTTAACATAAAATCATTGCAAAGCGTGGAAGCGACAGTGACAGACGGAATCTTTTCACTTGTCAAAAGTCTGTGTTATTTGTAACAAATATTTACGTATAACAACGTGGCAGCAACGTAAGTTATCAAATACATGTTATTTCGGTGTAGAATGCTTTTATGGCAATTGACCCAGTCGCATTTTTGATTGCAGTATTCTGTTGCTACTGTCGTCTTTGTACTCAAATTTCGTCAATCAAACTTTACAACCAAACCCTTCAATACCAATTTTACGAGTATGTGCACTTAATTTGTGTAATAAGCACCAGATAAATGTGTACTAGACTTCATGAAAGCAGTTGTTACAACACATTAACAACAGAAGCAAATCCATGATCATGATGTTGATCATAACAATTACTGTTCACTGTATGAGCTCAAATATTTGTAAATCTATCGGACTCAACTTACAGCAGCTTAGAAACTACTGAAACTAAGGTAAACTAACTCAAGGACAACACAAACACCACACCCATGCCCGAGGGGGGACTCAAACCCCCAACGACGAACGGCAGCGCGCACCGTAGCACGGCGCCTCAGTGCAAACGGCTATCCGCTGCGGCACTGTATAAGTTTCGCAGCGCTTTTAGTCTGTGAACTTGTATTATAATTAATAAATATTTTCAAAGCTACCGTTGTTGGGTCAAACCACGGCTAACTCTTATACTTCGAACTGGTAGAGTATTACTGACAGGTTCATGAGATTTCATTGCCGCATTTTTAGGAAATACACAATCCGGCTCATCAATTCGCAGCTTCGATAATGTCTGGAGACACCGATGGAACATGATGCACATTAGTACTCAATAGTCAATCTTTATTTAAAACGTGTAACTGTGTAAATAGGTAAAATTCTCTAGTGAGTGTGGTACCACAGATAACATGGCGGACGCCAGTTCAATTTGCCTCAAACATGGCGGACCTATCGCCACTCTCTTTGACTTTTCAGGTAAGGACTGTTGTGAGTGTGTGTTTATGTGGGGGGGGGGGGGGTGCCTTGGAAGGGGTCACAGGTACACTCTAACAAAATTCTTCAAATGTTTTAAAAAAGAAACCTATTGGACCGAACTGCTCTGGTCGTCAGTTCCTAGACTTACAAACTATTTAAACTAACTTACACTAAGGACAACTCACTGACACCCATGCCCGAGGGAGGACTCGTACCTCCGGCGGGAGCGGATGCCCAGTCCGTGGCATGATGCCTTAGAACACGCGGCTACAACCGCGTGGCTACACTCTGACAGGTATTAGTTACATGTGATATTTATTAAAACGTTCTTTGGGCGTTGGAGAAAATACATTAATTCCAGGCTGATAAACACTGAGTGATACTACAAAATGAGGCCCCCCATCCACTTGAGGCTCCAGGGAGAGAGGTCTAGCGCGCTCCAAAAAAGTGCTTCAAGTTATCCTCAAGACGGCAGGCCCGGGGCGGTCCCTCTCGCCGCCACTGCCCCCCCCTCCCCTTTTCCCGGTTGAGAGCTTCCTGAATTAACGCCAAGCAAACAGAAACAACCAGTCACACATCCCGTCAGTGGCGTATACCCGCCGAAAAATAAACATGGCACATTCCACGGCCTGGAAAGAAAAGTTCGCCACAACCAGTGTCCATCCACCGACAGAACACATTTCAAAGGTAAAACAAGGTCTTACAGACACAGACTGCAAATAAATGGACGAAACATGGTAAATGTAAAAACGGAAAAGGTACCCGCTCCGTGAGGATGTGGCGAAAGTCGAAATTTGGGACATGCCACCAAAAGGAAACGAAAGAAACCACCCAACGAAGAGAAAAGGAGAGGACACTTGAAGGGTAGCAGCATTGTTTGGTCACATTGGACAGAGATATTTGCCATGAATTGTTGGGTCGGCAGTATCGAGAGGTGGGGAGGAGTCAAACAGCGCAAAAAAAAAAAAAAAAAAAAAAAAAAAAAACCCTTATTCTTTTCATTCTTTACTCCGAGAAGTGGAGCGGGCTGTTTGATGTCCGGCCCATAAAGAGTCGCGATTCTATTCAGCCAATTATCAGACAAGCTGATAGTTCCAAACGTTCAAACGTTTGTTAAGCTTATGGGACTTAACTACGGGGTCATCAGTCCCTAAACTTACAAACTACTTATGAACTACCTTATACTAAAGACGGTACAAATATTCATGCCCGAGGGAGGATTCGAACCCCCGACCGTAGTGGCCGTGCAGACCGTGACTGAAGCGCCTCAGTCTCCTCGGCCACCGCGGCCGGCTTTACCAGTTCCCGCAAAAGCATTGCAACCAAGGAAAACCTCCCGAAAACCTTGGTCGGAACCGGGGGATTGAGACCAATTTATCTCTGGGACGTTGCCCCAGACTACAAATGGATTATCGGGAGAGCACGAGTGCACTCACGACAATCAAGGATCGGACGCTCGAGTTACTCTCGTAAACTCAGATCAGAGACCTCAGCTCGACCAACAGTGGACAAGCATCTCCCTAGAGGAACCTGTAAACACGGTATTATCTGCGTCCCGGAGAGTGCAAGTGGACAGACGGAGTTAGGTGTTGGTTGAGAGCAATAGACTGCTAGAGAATTGTTGTAACCGTAGCATAAATATAAGTTTTAACTTGATTTATATTTCATCATTAATGTACTGCAAGAGACCAAGGCGCTGTCTACATATAAGAGGTAAGTGAACTTAAATTTATTTTTGATTAGGATTACAAGTAGGGAAGTAAATTGTTGAGTCTCTGTTAAACATTTCGCACATACTTAGTACCTCAACTTGTTATGCTCTGAATTTTTTTTTTAATTCAAGAATCATAGACAAGTAGTATATCAGGTAGCTACCAATATTTCTTGTCCATCAACTCAAATTAATTGTATCTGCTGCTTGTTGTTCACCTTGGTTAAGTAATTCACATTCAGTTGTTGAAGTCGTAACCAACTAGTTTATCAGGTATCTACCAGCATTTCTTGTGTACTGTGTAACGTGCCTTTTTCATACAGATATTAATTACATCACTTGCTGACAGGAAAATAATTAGTTTGTTAATAAAGTTAGATCAGAAGGTGTCGGGCACACAATTATTGCTAAGCTCGCAACTGAATCGATACTTGGTCACTTTTGGCATCAAATAAAGTAAACTTTGATCTGTGCTTTAAATAATTAGCCAATTATACAATTACCGGTTCCTTTCATTGCTATCAGCTGCTATTATAGTTTGTCATTTTAAATATGAGTACATTTGTATTCAGTATTACTTGGTACGCACCCTACTTAGCTAATGAAGTATATGACATTACAGTATTTTGTTTGTTAATGAGAAACATCTTGTTCATAGCATGTAACGTTATATATAAAACAATCACCACTAAGTTCACAACGGATGTCGTGTTCAGTCTGTGTCTCAGCAGCAATCTAAACTTTAATCTTTAATTAATTAACAGACGCATAATTATCAACTTTAGTGTTTTTGTGTCATACCATTACGTCATTCCGCTGCCAGCAGTCACTGTTTGAGTTATCAGTCCACCCATTATCACATTAAATTTGTGTTTAACATTGATCAGTATTTAATTCAATTAATGAATAATTTGTCTGTCTAACGAATAGAAACTTGAGCTACAACCGGACTTGTCATTCATTGTTTAATCAGATTCGTTTTCTGGATAGTTAAGCGCATTAACAGGACCATACGCATTGCAATCAGTCGATGGCAGGCTCATTAATTATAACATTTACTTGATGTTCAGACATTCAGATAACCTTTTACATTGACAGTGCTGTACCAATCTAGATAGGTACTGTTGTGGCGTTAAGTCAGCGCCACACGCCAGACGTAGAGAACGATCGTGGAGAAGGCAGCGATCGACCGAAAGCCAATAGCAAGCAGGCGCCGCGCATCCTGGAGGGAGTAACCGAAGACGCGCGCCCTCTACAAGACGCTATATCTAGGTCGACATACGTCTGGACGTCCGGCTGCTACTATTCGGAAATACGACAGTTACCAGTGAGAACTCAGGCAGCTACGAAGACAGAAATAGGACAGTCCTAAGTTAGAACGCGCCTACGAACTTAGCAGTAACTAGCTCACTGCGCAGCTAGCATCATACGGATGACGCCGCGAGAAACCAGAAGAAAGAAGAAACAGACACATGTTCTTAAGTTGAGTATTACAACTTTCAGTCAATAAAACTTGTATTATTAATCTTAATAATTATTTCAGTAAACATCGATTCCTGAACCAGTACCTTTACTGACGACTAGACCGGGACGAGTTAACAACAAAAGACGAAAAGGTCAGAACAGGTAGTGCTGCATCTGCACACAAACCTTGCACACTCACCCACGCTAGTTTTAGTTTCCGATCCCGATTTATAAGTTAATTTAATTTAATTTAATTAAACATGTATGTTTCACACTCTTGCACTAAGCAATGCCCTCTCTGCGGGCTGTCCAAATATGGTTCGTAACGTGGGCGGCCTCTGATGGGGATCCTCGAAGTGTTGTTGCCAGCTGGAGGAGGTCAGTGGTGAGACTGCGACGGCCACACCAGCACACACTATTATTTTTTGTGGTGGTGGTGGTGGGGGGGGGGGGGGGGCAAATCGCAAAAGCTAACTCACCTTGTGTGACTCCTTGCACGAATATCGTCGAATTCTCGCTAAATTTTATGCATCTAACTGCAGTACAGACTGGAAGCTGGCTGCTCGCTGCTCGCCGGAACTATCCAGATCGCTTTATGAGACATTTAAGAATGTTGCAACAAACTTTCCAATACATTCTAAATCTCGTAGCACCAGAAATAACTAAAACGTTTATCCAGTATGAAAAGGTTGTGATGATGTGCATGGCTCTGGTCCCAGATCGCTCTCCGTTCAAAAACGGCTGAAATAGTCGTCTGCTTCAGATCTTCACTCCTTGTTGCCTGTACGGAAACCACCTCTAACAAACAATACTGTGCGCGATGGACACGACAGTTCCACGCGCGAAACAGTCAAACGACGCTCTGCTAGAGTGACCTTGAAGCAACCAATCACTGTGCAACTTTCAGGTCGGGCGGTGATGGTCGTAGCGTGATACACAAACCTGTTTCATATCATCGACTGGCGAGAATCGTAGCGAGCAGCGAGCTGGACGAGCTGCGATGGTGCACGCTAAATGGGCCGGTAAGGCTCTGTAGGTTTTATTCATCATCGCCGTGCCATGTCAAAATGTTCAAATGTTTGTATAGCTTATGGGGCTCAACTACGGGGTCATCAGTCCCTAAACTTACAAACTATAACTACTTATGAACTAACTAATACTAAGGACGGCACAAATATTCATGCCCGAGGGGGATTTCGAACCCCCGACCTTAGTGGCCGTGCAGACCGTGACTGGTGCGCCTCAGTCCCCTCGGCCACCGCGGCCGGCCGTGCCATGTCGGCGAACAGCTAACAGCGAGGTGGCAGCATAAACGCACTCTTACTGCGGAGCGCACGGTTGCTCACCGTAGGAAGTTCGAGTCCTCTCTCTGTCATGGGTGTGTGTGATTGTCCTTAGGTTAGTTTAAGTAGTTGTAAACCTAGGAACTGATTACCGCAGTAGTTCAGTCCCATAGATTTACAAACATTGCAATTGCAGTACCCTTGTGTGTACGCGAACCAGCATTCCCGTATTGACAGAGAGATGGGTCAACACGCACGCAGCAAGCAGCCACCGTCCGTCACGTCACTGCTGTCAGACCGATGTAATAAGCGGTAGGGGCGCACTTGTCATGCTCACTGCAGATCAGCGAAGCGCGAGCCAACGGATATGGGTCGCCGTAATTTTATAGCTTTGATCCAATCAATCCACTTCACTCAATGTCACGGCCAGTCATTGTGAACTTTACCAGGTTTGTACGAACGTAGGCTTTCTCGGTCATTATTGGCAACGTTAAAATTCTTCTGAGCTACTTGCCGCGTCATGATAATAAAATGTTTCCAACGTTTCGGATCCGTTGCAGGAGCCTTCCTCAGGGAATACTGACTTGTTTCTTCCTTGTGCTGGTCTTATAAAGGGTGTACTGTCCTCACAGTTTAGTTTTGATTGGTGTTTGCATTGGTGTTTCTGATAGGTGGAAATAGGAAAGGAAGATGCGATTTATTGGTGTTTGCATCGGCGATTCCTATTGGTGGAAAACAGGAAGTTGTACGCATGCGCGCTCTTGGCCATTAACGGCGGCCAGGTTTAGTATGGATATCAAGTTTGTTTTATTCTTGCTCACTCATGAATCGTTTACAACCGATAGGATCCCTAATCTGTTGTGATATCTTTGTTTCCTTTCCAATCAGCGTACACCATTTTATTGTAGATGCTTTTCTCGTGTTAGCAGGTTATGAACTTTCTAGCATTCAGTATTTGAAGTTGACAAATCTGCTGCAGTTTATCCGGTGATTCCACAGTCGGCGACACTTCATTTTTGTTCCATTCGATTGCTGTATAGTATCATGCGCAAATTAAAGTATTTAAAATGTTAGTAATAAATAGTATTCAGAGATCAATTTATTTATATTGCAGTCACGTTTTTACAAATAATATTACCGGGTCCCTTAACATTAAGCATTAGATGAGACCTTCTTGATCATTATAATACGGTAACTGAATTTCTTACGTTATTGCGCTACAGTTGATTAACTTCAATTGACCTAGTGGCTTCATGAGGGTAATCCATCACCTTTTCTCATCTGAGGCGAGCATGTTTATCTCGTTTTAAAATTCATTTTACCCACGAGGTACGAGGGAGGAGCAGAGTTCTACATCCACTCACGCAGACTCCTGGCAAACAACGAGTATTTAACGGGCAACTGTTCTCTAAGGCAGTGCGGCGCTGGCATAGGCAAATCAGATCGTGTGGCGGGAACACATTCTTAGTGCGCGAATCACAAAATCAGCCCCGCGTCGGAGTGGCCGAGCGTATTGAGGCGCTATGCTCCAAAGCGCGAGGCCGTTCCCGGTTGGAGGTTCGAATCCCCCTCGAGCATGGATGTTTGTGTCGTCTTTAGTATAAGTTAGTTCATAAGTTATGTAAGTTTAGGGACTGATAACCCCGCAGTTAAGTCCCATAAGCTTGATAAACATTTGATTTGAACAAAATCGGCATCAGTCATGAAATAATCGTTACACTGAGGCAATCGAGAAGCTGTGCCTCTTGTACTCATTTGCAGCAAATTTATTTTACTATAGTGCACACTGCACTTTGCAACTTTTTCGACGCAGAGGATACCGCGCTCAGGGAGACGCTTGTCCATTGCAATTTGGTCGTGCTGATCCCTGCGAATTTATGAGATAATTCGGGCGTCCATTTTCTGGTTGTCGGGAGTGTACTGGTGCTCGCCTGATTAATCTGTTTTTTTAGTCTGGGGTAATGTCCCTGTAGTAAATTAAGTTGATCCCAATGAACCAGTTCCGACCAAGATTTTTCGAGGTTTTCCTTGGTTGTAAGGCGAATGCCGGAACTGGTAAGCCCCTCCCATTTATTCCCAAGTGGGATCTCCCTTTGCCCCACTATCAGCTTGTCTGATAACTGGCTGAATAGCACCGTGTCTCTTCACGGTTCAGATCTCAAACAGACCACTCCACTCGTCGGAATGGAGAATGAAAAGAATAATTATTTTTCTTTGCCACTTTTTGAAGCAATTTACAACTGACACTGGGAATTCTAACGAATTTACTGGTTATAAGGGCACTGTGAGAAGAACTTTTACTTTGTGAACCAGTCAATGTAAGTAGCACGCGCATGTAAGTGGAGATCTCTCATACTTCTCGATATGCTGACCTCGTAGACGAATGTAACAAATAAGACTTCTCCTTGCTCATTTCTACTCTATATACTTGCAATGGCAGCGGTTTAGTTTGCTATCGTTGGCAACGAACTATTCGCTTTAGGAGGATGATTAATTTACTGACCAGAACAGCATAAATAAAGTTCGAAGACCCTCGTCAGGAGCGTGAAACACCACCATATCGCGAATCAATCAAGGAGCATAGGATTGTTTGCAGGCGACGTTGGTGCACCTGAATTTACAATCAGGAGATAGACCCTGCAGCGTCGAAATCCACTCCCGATATGTCTGATCTGGGGTCTTTCGACAGGAAAAGAAAACCTGGTGAGCGGAGGTGTATTTGTGCGTCAAAGTACTCAGACAAGCAGTGTTTTATGTGGGCAACGAGAGATCTTGACTGCTCTGGATTCAATTGCTGAATCAAGCGATACACCTGGGGATTGACTGTTGCTAAGAAAAATGCCCGACGCCGGTTGTCCTCCAAGACTCCGTGGGCCAGGAAATGTTGTTCCAGCCGCTCTACATAATTCGGCCACGGTTCCAAAGCTCTATCGAAAGCGGGAAACGTCGGCGCTACCATATGCAGACTATTCAATTTTCCGGCAATGGAATCTACTCTGTGAGTTACGTCTTGCAACGCTGGGGAGTGCGGGTGGTGCGCCAACCCTGTGAGCGCCGCCTGTATCTGGAGTAGAGTTTCCGTCAAGGAGTGAAGAAATTCCTCTAAGGGAGGCATTACTACTAAGACAAAGATCCCAGCCTCTTCGCCAATTCTGTTAAGTCCTGCGATTTGCAGGATAGACAACAACTCCTAACAATTGCTAACAGGTATATTAAACAAAAGAACCTTCTGGGCGTACAATAACAACGTCAAGGAAACAAATGGTCAGTCACGTAGGGACAACAAACAACAAGTATAATAGTGAAAACATACACACGACAATAAAATATTACACGTGGTGCTACGCCAAGGCAAAGCAACTACACTACTGAGCTGAGTGCAGCGGCAGCTGGATCCCGCATAGGAGTGGCCGGTGGCTGAGTGTGCACTGCCCTCCACACTCCGTCGGTATGAAGCGGAGGGCTACAACCGGTACTCTGCTGTGATTGGTTTGGCACTGTCACTTGGCTGACCGTAACGTAGTGCCGCCGTACAGTGCCGGTTCTTCTGCCGTTGGCCGTTGTTTATGTTATTACGTGTGAGCGCCTAGGAAAATGGGGCTCAGCAGCCCACCTTGGCTGTCTGTTATGCGGGCTGCCACAGCATGCCGCAAGACGGGGAAGTTTTCATTGTTTATGACGTCATATCTTCTGAACTATCGGTCCTATTTCAAAATAGTTTCTTAGATGACGTCTACTACCTATAAACTACATTCCTGCCAAATTTAAGCTTCATAGGTGAAGTAGATTTCGAGATTTCGTGTTTAGTCAGTGAGTGAGTGAGTGAGACTAGAACTGACATGTGATAAAATTTTCACGCAATTTGGGTGCATAGATACTGAGAAATCAGTACCCCGAACAACCACCTCTTTCCGTAATAACGGCCTTGATACGCCTGAGCATGGAGTGAAACAGAGCGTGGATGGCGTATATAAGTACATATGCCCATGCCGCTTCAACGCGATACCACAGTTCATCAAGAGTACTGACTGGCGTATTGTGACGAGGCAGTTGCTCGGCCACCATTGACCAGATATTTTCAGTTGGTGAGAGATATGGAGAATGCGCTGGCCAGGGCATCAGTCGAAAATTTTCGTATCCAGAAAGGCCAGTACAGGACCTGCAACATGCAGTTGTGCATTATCGTGCTGAAATGTAGGGTTTCGCGGGGATCGAATGAAGGGTAGAGCCACGGGTCGTAACACATCTGAAATGTAACGGCCACTGTTCAAAGTGCTCTCGATGCGAACAAGAGGTGACCGAGACGTGTAACCAATGGCACCCCATACCATCACGCCGGGTGATACGCTAGTATGGCGATGACGAATACACGCTTCCAATGTGTGTTCACCACGATGTCGCCAAACACGGATGCGACCATCATGATGCTGTAAACAGAACCTGGATTCATCCGAAAAAATGACGTTTTGCCATTCGTGCACCTAGGTTCGTCATTGCGTACACCATCACAAGCGCTCCTGTCTGTGATGCAGCGTCAATTATAACTGCAGCCATGGTCTCCGAGCTGATAGTCCATGCAGCTACAAACGACGTCGAACTGTTCGTGCAGATGGGTGTTGTCTTGCAAACGTCCCCATCTGTTGACTCAGAGATCGAGACGTCACTGCACGATCCGTTACAGCCATGCGGATACGATGCCTGTCTTGTCGACTGTTAGTGATACTAGACCGTTGGGATCCAGCATGGCGTTCCGTATTGCCCTCCTGAATCCACTGATTCCATATTCTGCTAATAGTCATTGGATCGCGACCAACGTGAGCAGCAATGTCGCGATACGATAAACCGTAACCCCGATAAGCTACAATCCGACCTTTATCATAGTCGGAAACGTGACGGTACGCATTTATCCTCCTTAGAAGATGCATCACCACAACGTTTGACCAGGTAACGCCACTCAACCGCTGTTTGTGTATGAGAAATCGGTTGGAAACTTTCCTCAGCACGTTGTAGGTGTCGCCACTGGCGCCAACCTTTTGTGAATGCTCTGCTCTGAAAAGCTAATCATTTACATATCACAGAATCTTTTTCCTGTCGGTTAATTTTCGCGTTTGTAGCACGTCATTTTCGTGGTGTAGCAATTTTGATGGCCAGGAGTGTAGAACGACCTGTTTAGACAGACTAAGCTGCCATCATCGGATATTTGATATCAGGCAACACATCACAATCAGAGAACCAGTGATGTCTCTTTAATCTACAGATAGCAAACATCTAAATGCCGCGGCGGAGCGGCCGCGCGCATTGAGGCGGTATGCTCCGAGGCCGTTTCCCTTCGGGGGTTCGAATCCTCCCTTGGGCATGGATGTTTGTGCTGTCTTTAATAGAAGGTAGTTAATAAGCAGTTTGTAAGTTTAGGGACTGATGACCCCGCAGTTAAGTCTCACAAGCTTTACAAACATTTGAAAATCTACATAAAGGTAATTAACAATCCTGACTGTGTGACATTATAAACTTACACACTCTGTGTACTGAGGATAATACTTACACCCATGCCCGAAGGAGTAGTCGAACCTCCGGGAGGCAATTCATGAAATGGTGCCTTAGACCGCGCGGCCATCGCTACGTGACTGTTGAATTTCAAGATTTACGTCATCCACAACAGGTAATTTTTATCTTTTCAAGGGGTTTGAACTTCCTAAGGTATGAGAAACTAATTCGTGGCGGGAGGGAGGGGGGATTTATATGATTCTTGCATGAATCGGTTCATTATTTCTTAAAAATTATTCATTTAACCATTTTGTAGAAAATAATAATTGATCTATCGGTTTCTCCTCATCTTGTATAATATCACTCCCGTATTCCTTTATTTCTTTTGGCGTGGAAAAGCCAGTTTTTGCAAGTATTATTCCATAGCCCTAAACTTTTGATTTTAGTTTATCTGATTCACAAAACTTGTAATGAATCGATTTAGTAGTATATTGCTTTCATCTCTTGTATTAAATGACGCTATCCTGCAATGTATGTGGTATCTTTCCTGATATCGGTTCAAATGTCATCAGATCGTTCATATCCAAAAGAATATGAATCCGTGCAGAGTAGGCTGCATGCAGATGCAAAGTAAATATTAAAACTAATATAAAAAGGTAAAGCAGTCAACAATGCGAAGATTGGTTTGAACACCACAGTGCTTTACTAGGCATGGTCCTGTTCAGAGGTGGTATGCCGTTGCCTTCCTCCGACCTTCGAACTGGCTTACCCAGCCAGTTATAGGGGGACCTACAGTTTAACGTGGGTTCCGAAACACGGTGCTACTCGGTATTTTTCACATGAGCAACACTTTCAGAGGTGAAAGATGTGGAAACTGATACATAAAAATCCGACGACCTGGCGGGTATCGAACCCACGACCTTTGGATTTGTAGTCTGGCACTCTACCACTGTGGTGTGTGTGTGTGAAAGTTACTCGACCGTCAGTTAAATAAGTCATGTTTGCAAAATGTTAACATGAACTATTAATAAAAGAGTGGAAAATCTGGTTGAATCTGACCTCGGAGAATATCAGTTTGCATTTAAGAGAAATGTAGGAACACTTAAGGCGATACTCACATTACGACTTATCTCAGAAGATAGATCATGGAAAGACATACCTACATTCCTAGCGTTTGTAGATTTGGAGATGGCTTTTAGCAATGTTAAATGGAACACATTCTTTGAAATTATTAAGTCAGGAAGAGTAAAACATACGGAACTGAAGACTATTTAAAACGTGTACAAAAACTAGACAGCAGTTATTAGTGTCTAAGGTTATGAAAGGGAAGCATTGGTTGGGAAGGGAGTAAAACAGAGTTGTAGCCTTTCTTCAAAGTTCTTCAATTTGTAGACTTTACTGAGCCAGCAGTGAAGGAATGCAAGGAGAAATTTGGAGGTGGCATTAAAATTCAGGGCAAAGAAATAAAAACTCGGCGGTTGTCGATGACACTGTAATTGTGTCAGACTGCAAAGGACCTGTTAGACCAATTGAACGGAATGGACGGGGTTTTGAAAGAAGCATATAGGATGAACAGAACAAGAGCACAAGAGCAAAACAAGGGTAATAGAATGCAGTCGAAAGAATCAGGCGATGCTGAAGGAATTAGATTAGATAACGAAACAATAATGATGGTAGATGAGTTTTGTTACCTGGGCAGTAAAATAACGTTGATGATCGGAGTACAGACGATATAAAATAGAGAAAGGGAACGGGAAGAAAAGCGGTTTTCAAAAAAGAGAATTTTGTTAACATCGAATATAAATTTAAGTGTAAGGTAGACTTTTCGGAAGGCATTTGTGTGGAGTGTTGCCTTATATGGGAGTGAGACACGGACGATCAATAGTTCAGACTGAATGATAGAGGTTTTTGAAACGTATTGCTACAGAAGGATGTAGAAGATTAGGTGGGTAGAACGTCTAATAGGAGGCAATGAACAGAACTGGCGACAAAGGGAAAATCTGGAATACCTTGAGTTGGGGATAATTGATATTCATCGACTTCCCTTAAATATCGATGTCTAAACGGAAAACATCGATGTTTCAACATCGATATTACGTCCTCTAAAACATCAAAACATCGGTGATAAGGAAACAACGTCGAAATATCGATACTTCAACTCCATGATCTAATAAATATTTTGCTTTATTATGAGATAGAGCCAAGGTCTCCTATAATTTTCTTATAACAATTGTAAGAAATCTATTTCTCCAGTAGAGGGTAAAATTTTACTCATGGCAGCGGTGGCGTAATATGCTGAAGTTGACAGCGACCGACAAATACTACTTGTGAAGCGAACATTCTGTGACCAATATAAGCACACTACAACACACTACAAGTAAAATTTAACATTCGAAGTTATATCAGTTTAATACGTTGCTTGCAGTGGCCATTTTGAGCAGCAGCTGAATTGTATTTCACTGTAAGGTTTTAAAAATAAACGCCTTTTGCTACTGCGAATGGTTTTATTTTTATATTTTTAAGTCACCCATACGCATTTCGCCTTTCTCTCAAGGCATCATCAGTGGGTGTCCTGAAATATTTACATCTTTTTGTTTATACATATAGGTTAGGTCTCTTACATATCTAAAACATTTCATTTCTGATTTTATATCAGTTTATCGCAATTTCTTATTAGTGTTTTATCCGGGCACAAGTTGTTGTTTACACGGCCTTTAAAGTGACAGTGACACCACTGATACTATATGCGGTATTACCAGTCTAGTGGTGTATACCAGTTGATCTGTGAAGTGGCTAAAGTTGAGATCACAGGTAACGGGAGCGTTAGCGGGGCTATCGTAGCGCACAAAGGTTGGCAGCCCACCAGATTTCGCGTAGCCAATGCCGCACCAATTTAATGTGACCAGATAGAATGAGTTTATAGCACCTGAATTACAGCGGATGTTTGGTTTGTTGTTTTTGCGAGTATCTTTCAAATGTCGCGATGTCATGGCAGGCCAGTCGATTAAATGGATGGAGTTAAGTGAAGTGAATAATCACTTTTTCTTTTGATACTATTTGCAATACAACCTGACCCATCTACGTCAACCAGTCCACCTACCGAGCTTCATGTGTAAATTGAATACCTTCATCATTTGAAACATAGATCATTTGACTTTTTGTTAAGTACGCACCATTATTTCTTACCATACAAACTCATCCATTTACGTTCACGCATCCACGTTCACTTTAATTAAAAATGCTTATTATTTGTCATGGATCTTAAAGTGTGGTGACCATCTAATACGTCATATTGTCTCACCAGACGCACATAAATAAACTGACTCGCGCTGCTTCTTGCCATAATGCCGCACAGCCATCGGCTTTCAACAATGCTGCGAGAAGTCACAATCACTACAGTATGTCGCGACCGGTGGTCTGAACTTTTTTTTACCTTGCTTAGGATTGTTTATTTTTGCAACTAAAGTATCGATCGCACAAATATCCATGCCCGAGGGGGGATTCGAACCCCCGACCGTAGTGGCCGTGCAGACCGTGACTGGAGCGCCTCAGTCCCCTCGGCCACCGCGGCCGGCTCTGTTGTCGGTCCTCAAAGCAACATGTTATACTGTGAGGAATGTTTATCTGTTGATATTCCGCATATGCCGTGAATATTTTACGCTTGACGTTGCCTTAGGGCAGATATGTTTTAGAATTCAAGCTAAGTCAGTCTTGGATGAACATACTTTGTTATATTGACATGGATCGTATTTGAGGTTTTAGTGTTTTCGTTTTAATTTACGTTTTCCTTGGCTTTCTTCTTTTTAGAACTTGACAATGGGCTAAGGTACTCGCGAATACATTTCGTTGTTCGCATCTACCGTATCGATACGAAATTACTCTCGAATACATTTCGTACTCGCATCTACCATATCGATACGAACATACTCATGCATCCATTCGTGAATCGCTCCTACCGTATCGACACGAACTCAGTAACAAAAACCAACTTAGATAATGAAACTTTCTGGCAGATTAAAATTGTGTGCCGGAACCGGGACTCGTACCTGGGACCTTTGCCTTTCGCGGGCAAACGCACTACCGACTGTGCTATCCCAACACGACTCACGACGCCGCAAAGGCAAAGGTCCCAGGTTCGAGTCCCGGTTCCGGCACACAATTTTAATCTGCCAGGAAGTTTCATATCAGCGCACACTCCGCTGCAGAGTGAAAGTTTCATTCTGGAACCATCCCTTAGGCTGTGGCTAAGCCATGTCTCCACCATATCCTTTCTTCCAGGAGTGCTAGTCTTGCATGGTTCGCAGGAGAGCTTCTGTGATGTTTGGGAAGTAGGAGGCGAGGTACTGCCGGAAGTAAAGTTGTGAGGCGGCATTGTGAGTCGTGTCGGGATAGCACAGTCGGTAGTGCGCTTGCCCGCGAAAGGCAAAGGTCCCAGGTTCGAGTCCCGGTTCCGGCACACAATTTTAATCTGGCAGGAAGTTTCATATCAGCGCACTCTCCACTGCAGAGTGAAAGTTTCATTCTGGAAACTTAGATAATGCCTATATTCTGTTTTTTTTTCTTTTTTTTATGGTTTTAGGGCGCAAAGCTGCTGAGGTCGTATGCGCTCAATATTCTGTTATATTATTTATTATGATATGAATAATTTATATAGACATCCGTGACATATGCATATTGCGTGGCTCTACAATTTTAGATGTTTATTTTTGTTTTTAAAAATTTTTCCCTGCGTTTGCAGGTTAATCCTCGATGATCTGTGGTCCGCTTTTAACCCAAAATTACATTTTATTTAAATTTTTACCTGTGAGGGTTTCAGTTTAATGGTTAATTATTTTTTCTGATCTCGTATACTATAATAAAAGTTTTATAAAACGTAGTCCAAAGTTAACATATACACATTTTCGTTCATGACGGTATTATCTTAATCGTTGATGTCACACAATATAGTACAACAGTCCCGCTGCTCGCAAATGTAGCGCTACTACTATGATCCCTCACACTGTGACTGATTCTGACACTCCACGCCCCTAAGTAAAGTGCGGGAGCAGTACTTAAAATGGAGATCGCGGGTGGGTCTCGTTAATTTTGATCAATTTGTTTTACAGTTGTAATCAGGAGAGAAAAAGGCTGTACTAATCCTTCCCTCAATAGTGTAATTGCCTCAAAAAGCAGGCATACAGTAACTACGTGAAAAATTTAAATTTTAAAGTAATATAAACAGTAACAGTTAAAATTTTTTCACGATTTCAAAGACAGTGTAGCGGCCGTATTTGGGGGTGCCACTGGCAACGAGAGCAACGAGTAGCGATACGTTTGTAACGATTACTGTTTCTTTTAGTAATCTTTTCGTTACTCTCACAGCTCTAGAATATAGAGGCTTTTGAAATGTGTTACCACAGTAGAATGTTCAAGAATATGTGGGTAGGACGCGTAACTAATGAGGAGTTACTGAACAGAATTGGGGAGAAAAAGAATTTCTGAGTTATCCCGACTAAAAGAAGAGATATATTTTTAAATAATTCGCAGTCTTTGTTGCAATATTCTTCATTAATCCAATTATTTGATGCAATTATTATTAATTATTGAATATAATAAAGAATAGTTCAACAGTGACTGCGAATTATTTAATTATTCAGCATTGTTGCTGCACCAGCCGCCACCACCATCATGGAATGGAATGAAATATACATTTTTTTAAATATAAAGTTTGGAATTTAGGAGATTCAGCTAAAGGCAGTTGAATTCCGCATTCTGCTAACCTTCCGACAGTTTCAGAAATTCGCCGCTGCGTCGAGCAGGTGAAAAAATTCCGCTGTGCGTAACTGAAATCCTTTACGGTAGGCAACACTGATAAAGCTTCAGAATTATTTTCGAATCTTCTATCGTATCACAAGCGACGTGCGCTATTGACCTGTTATATTAAAACGTGTCCATAAAAAATTTGTTAGAAAATGTTTAATATTGTGCCTCCTGTTTTGTGTCGAGTAACTGGCTTGCAAGAAAAATGTATAATATTGCTTCTACTGTGTGTATCGATATGTGTACCTAAGTCTGTGAAGTTTTATCTTTGTCAAAGATTATGTATCGCATAGCATTGTAGATCGCACAGAGTAGAGGTCTGCACCTCGCTCGGTTGCTCGCTCGAATCGCGTGATACATGTCGTTCTATGACAGTCCGGCAGATGTCGGTACTACAACTTGCGGCAAGGCGTGTGGCTGCGCTCGACTTCCCGTACGCTCGTTCGAGCGTGCGCCGTCCACACTGCCCGCTCGCCACTCGGTCGCCCACTGCAGCACCACTCGAGTCCAAGGCGAGTGTCGGGAGCAAACTAGACGCTAGAAAATAAATCCTGACTGGGAAATTTGGAATTGTTTCCTTTCCAGGGTGCTTCCAAAGCTGTTCTCTCGATCCACTTGAACTAGCCACTCAGTTTCGCATTTTGTACTTTACCATACAAGTTATTATACGTGATTAATATAAAGTTTCTGTGCTAAGATCATTTACTAAATGAGTTATGATCTTTCTTTCTTTCTTGTTCCCATTTTGTGGACTGGTGGACTGTTAGTGCCTGTTTAGTGGTAGGTGTAAATTGCCGTCTTAACGAGGAAATGATTGTATTTAATGTCCATTCCTCTCATCACTCTCAAGTCCTGGAATACTTTGTGCGTCTTTTATATTGATATTAAATACTCCTATATTGATGTACACCCGTTAGGTTAGGTTTGTGCATCTCTCTCTCTGTTGCACCCCATTAACACATATTCCCGTAGCATTTTGGCACTGTGCGTGGTTGCTGCGCCTCTACCTTTTCCAAGTTAGTACTTAACGGGAATTTTTCCAATTGCAACATTAATATAACCCCACTGCCACTGTCGTATTTCTTATCTACATAATAAAGAACGCATGCAAGCTTTTGTACAATATATAGGATCCGTCCTTTCTTCCGTCGTCAGGGTCATATGCTCATATATCCTGTACCTGTTTTAAATCCTCTTATTCCAATTGTTTAGTTTACACAGCTGTACGAATTTGTGGTGCTTCTTGTGTTTCAGTGATATGTTTTATATTTATTTAGGGCCGTCTGAAGAATGTCACCCGGGTGCACCAGCCAAAAGAATGAACTGCATGTTTTCGGAATGGCGGGATAAGAGATCGGTCTAGGTACATTGCAGGGGAAGTGACAATTAGGGAGGCAGCTACTCCTAAAGTGACCAATTTTTTGTGCTCAGAAAATGTTTTGATTTAATCGAAGTTGAATCTATGAAATTTGTCTTTTATCAAAAGATACTTTCATACCGAAAATCATTAAAATCGCTTCACTAATCTTTAAGTTATTGCCATTTTTCTATTTTAGCCCAAATTCTGTAGAGACCGTTTCAACCCTTAACTATGTTTTTCCGCCGCTAAAAAAATTTCGTGTCCCATAGTTTTTCATGTATTATAAAATATGCAAATTTCATAAAAATCGGAGAGTGACACTTGGGTAGGTTTCCTTGTGAGTACAGCGGCAGCACTACGCTGTGCGGCCTCTGCCCGCCCCGCCCCACGCAGCCTGGTTCGAGTGTCAACACGCTCGCTGCGAGCGTAACACACTCGCCGCGCCACCGCCGAGCGTTGCGCACTCGACCGAGTACGAGCGAGCGAAACCGGCGATTTGCAGACCTCTAGCACAGAGAGAGTGTGGGACTTGTGGTTCAGCTCGCTTAGAGAGCAGTTGAGTTGTGGGTATGGCTCCGATGTAAAGCAGAGGCTGCTGTGCCAGCAAGTTGTACCACCGCTGGAATGAAGGTAATTGCATTTCATGTCATTAGGAAAAAGTTGTATTATGTAGGTAATGTAATGGTGATTATTAATAACAAGTAACAAAGTTGACCTTTCTTTCCTGTATCATTAACGTAGTTAGAAGATTAACCTACTTCTTTTATTTGGTAATTAGTTGTTTGTCGATTTAAAGTGCAGTATTGATTTTGGTAATCTTGTTGAACAGATTTCGTTATTTGTGCCATAGTAAATGATTGTTATGCAACACTGCAGTTAATTGATTATGATACTGAATTTTGATAATCAGGTACTGATCTGCATAAAATTTTCGCTGTCAAACATTAAGAAAGTGGTTTGTGTTTTTAATATCTTTCTCGCAGTCAAATTTTTTGAGTATAGTCAGTGTGTGTTTCATGCAGGTTATTTGTCACACTTGTTTTGTTAAATAACCGTTGCGCACATAATCAGTTTAATGCACTATTTATTATTTAACAGTATATACATCAATATCAGGGCCATAATTAAACCAATCCCAAAGAAAGCAGGTGCAGACAGGTGTGAAAACTACAGAACCATCAGTTTAATAAGTCATAGCTGCAAAATATTAACGCGAATTATATACAGAAGGATGGAAAAGCTGGTAGAAGCCGACCTCGGGGAAGATCAGTTTGGGTTCAGGAGAAATGTAGGAACACGGGAGGCAATACTCACTTTACGGCTTATCCTAGAAGATAGATTAAGAAAAGGCAAACCTACATTTCTAGCTTTTGTAGATTTGCAGAAGGCTTTTGACAATGTTGATTGGAATAAACTCTTTCAAGTTCTGAAGCAAGCAGGAGTAAAATATAGGGAGCGTAAGGTAATTTACAACGTGTACAAAAACCAGACAGTGGTTGTCAGGGTTGAAGGGTATGAAAGGGATGCAGTGGTTGGAAAGGGAGTAAGACAGGGTTGTAGTCTTTCTCCATTGTTGTTCAATTTGTACATTGAGCAAGCTATAAAGGAAAGCAAGGAGAAATTTGGAGAGGGAATTAAAGTTCAGGGTGAACTTTCGATCGTCGTGTAAACTAGGCATTAGGCTGGCCATGCATCTACCACGCGACTTCCCAACAAGGGAGTTGCTCGAGATGACGGACGTGTTCTTACTAAAGGATCGCTTCAGGAGGACTGCACGTCTTTTCTATGAGAAGGCGGGCAGATCTACAAATAGGCTCACTGCCAACTTAGGCAACAGACTACACAGAAAGGCAGCCACGCGCTACGGCAGTAAATACTGTCAAGCAACTAGGTTAAGAAAACAAAACGCTCAGCAGCTGATTAAGGCAGGTATAAGTTAGAATAAGCTAATCTAAATGAGAGGAAGAGCAGGAATAATGCTCAGCATTGAAACTGCACAACCACAAGGTAACTAGGGCACTTCCTATTTTAAAGCTGTGTATAGGGAAAGTACGGCCAGCCTGCCAGTGGCAGCCATACTGGGCCTATTCCGCTGTTGCTTACGCACCGACCGCCACAACGCTCCCACCACTTAACAATACTTAACAACCGAGTTTGAGAAAACTATTCAATGAAAACATTTAATTTTTGACATGTTATAGTGTGATATATTTGCTCGATAATTATCTGATTTTCTATTCATTATAGTTTCCGTGATATATTAAATTAAGTAAACTACTGCGCAAATTATGAAGAGTTTGCAGAGGAAATATCGTATTGCGCCGGCCGCGGTGGCCGAGCGCTCTGCGGCGCGCCAGTCACGGTCCGCACGGCCACTACGGTCGGGGGTTCGAATCTCCCCTCGGGCATGGATATTTGTGCCGTCCTTAGGATTAGCTAGTTCATAAGTAGTTTGTAAGTTTAGGGACTGATGACCCAGTAGTTAAGTCCCATAAGCTCAACAAACATTTTTTATCGCATTGCGTAAACTTTGCGTATGGCTAATTTTAGCACATACAACACTGCAGACGAAATGTACGTAAGATATCAAAATTTTATTCAAGGTTGAGAGCAGAACGGTAACTCTTTTCATTCTCGAGATACAGGGTGTTATATCCCACGGACAGACGCGGGAACTTCGCGTAGTTTGTCCATGCGGACCTGGCTGCTCTACGATATACTTATCGTCCGATTTTAAGAAAACAGTTTGGTTTGTGACTCCATATCTAAAGAGTTCACCCATAAATTCAGACTGACCTGTACCGTAGCGAAATATTGGAATAGACCGCGAACATGTCATCGGAGCATAGTGTAAATTAAGGAAGCCGCGCTGGAGTGGCCGAGCGGTCTAAAGCGTCTCGCTGCGGAGGTTCGAGTCCTCCTTGGGGCATGTGTGTGTGTGTGTGTGTGTGTGTGTGTGTGTGTGTGTGTGTGTGTGTGTGTTGTCCTTAGGTTAGTTTACCTTAGTTTAAGTAATTTGTAAGCTACGGACTGATGACCACGCAGTTTGGTCCGATAGACTTACAAACATTTGAATATTTGAAATTAAGAAAACAATTGCGGTTATGGAAAAGCCTTTGATGAGTATTTTCTTGCGTATTATGTAATTATATCTCATATGAACTATGAAAAATGAAAGGGGATACCCACTACATTACTTTTACCAAAAACAGAAATTAATGGTGGCTTTACAACATCAATTACATTTGAATGTCTAATATTGGTCTTGTTTCAATTCTTTGATTCCTTTAATGATACACTTAACACACGAAAACGAGTAAGAAAAGCTTGCTTCAGGAACTTATATTAATTTAATATCTAAACGACAATCTGTTCAGTCACTAATATGTCCAAAATTTGTGTGTTTTAGGCAACTACCTGCAGATAAAACCAATGACGCGTGAATAATTTAACCTCACGACATTATGCAGGAATTTTCTTTACAAATTTATTCAAGTTATAAACATATAGGTATCTGCTGCGAGATCAGTTTTTGTCAGTGAATCTTTAATCTATTAATTTGCATTATGAATAAAAATTACCACAGTATAAGAACCGAAGGTCGCTTCTGGACTCCTAGTTTTCTCTGACGACTTTCATCTCATCAGTCAGACTGCTCACCTTCCTGTATTTCTGATACCTAATGGAAGTACTATAATATTTACCTCTATTCTTCGCTTCTTAAGAACACCCAAAAGTTAAACACTGTGGCATTATTCAAACCCAAACATATGAATATTCACAAGACTTCTCATGGCAGCCAAGCAGCTTATAGGATCAAGATGGTGGAAAGAACCACGTGACTCGATTTCAGTCTATCACGAGCTGCAGACAGCGGCAAGCGGCGCGGAAAAGGATGGCCAGACTTTCCTTGCAGTACACTGTCTAACGAAGGGTCAGACGTAATGTTCTGCGTAATTGCATCTCTCAATATCACGTCACTATAAGAATGTCCACAAGAGCGAGTAAAATTACATTTGCGGGTTAAGCCCCTCAACTCAGTAATCCATTGCGGTGTGACTGTTCCGGTGATTTTTTCAGTCTGAAAAACCGGTACCGCGCCACAGCTACGAGAACTTTTCTTTCATAATGAGCATTCAGTGCATCAACTAGCGCATCAACTTCGAGATCGCGAGGAGATGCGCGGGGAAAAAGTTTCTGCAGTACCACGAAGGTCTTTGTGCCCACTACAAAGAGGAACAAATGCTTGACTGTCTGACCTGTAAGGTGATGAGCCACGACGAGTTCTTGGAATTGCGCCAAGTAATCGCTCCATTCTTCGTCACGATCGTCGTACTGGCTAAATGTAGGAAGCGGTGTGGCGGCAGATGTGGGCGGCTGATGCGACGGCTGTTGTTGCTGAGTTGCCTGTGCCGTCAACTGGGACACTACTTGGAGTAGCTGCGTGATTTGCTCTGTCTGTAACTGAGTAATTTAATTTACATTAATTTTGGGTTTGGGTAGCTGCCATGCTGACCAATTAGACGCTGTGCATACAAGAAAATTATAACAAAACACAGATTCAAGATAAATGAGGACTCACTGCAACAAAAAAAGTCCACAAAACACGTAACAGAATATTGTCCCCCAAAAATCTTATAATAAGGGTGGGCTTGCTGAGAGCTATTTCTGCGTGCTCGGACTGCTGCTGTCTGGCTGCTGCAAGCAGACTGGTCCAAGGTTCTTCTATCGCTCCTCGTCGCCACTTTGTGTCCCATCCTCGTCGCCACTTTTGTCTCTCATTGCCGCCGGTTGTCCTAGGTGTCGGTGGCTAAGTAGAGAGAGACTGACACAGGGCAATAGGATGCACACATGTGTGGGTACATAGTCTGAGGTGACCAGCAAGTGGGACAGCAGAAACTAGAAACACTAAGCTAGATTTGAACAAGATATATATTTCGTAGAAATAATACAATGCTTAATTTGGAGGGCAGCAGACTAGTGGAATGCAGATACATAGTTTAACAAGATAGAGGCCTGCCTACTGATGAGTCCTAGTGCCTGTCCTAATCCCAAGTGACCGATGCAGTTCAGTGGTGGCCACGAGCGGGATTGCAGCAGAGGGCGCTCGTGGCCGACGTCGTAAGAACGCCGCGCCGTGCTTGCATGGCGGCACGCGGCGAAAGTACGTGGCGTGCACTTCAGACTTGTGCGACACCACATTCCTCATACAGAGCTTTATTTCCATTTAGGTTAAGAGCGAGCCTTTGACCCGGACACGGGAAAATACCCGCACAGGCGACGTTTGTGCAACTGGCTGGAAGCACAGTGACGTGGCCAGCGACGAACCGAACGAGACCGCACCGCCGCTAAACAGCGACACCTCTCTCGACACGGCAGTGGCCGCGCCGGGCCGCGAACCGCGGACACGGCAGCCGGCCGACCGCACGCCGCCCCTGTACAAGGGAGGCCAGGCCGCTACACGGCGCCACTACCCCTACCCCTACCACTACCCGTGCAGCCGCTACCGCGTGTGGCAGAAGCCGCCTTGGGCGGTCCGCGCTGCACGCTTTGCTTTGCACTGCTTTGTTCTACTGTGCTGTGCTTCGTTTGCGTTCGCCGGTGTTCGGCGTCCGCCGGGCATCCGACCGCGGCCGCGTGGCCTCAGGCTCTCCGGCTGGTGGTCAGGGCGTCAGAACGTGGCCGCCGGCTCCTCGCTCTCGCCGATACTTGCCCACTGTCGGAACTCCAGCCAAGCGGATGAACACCAGAATCAAATTCTTTTAAATTTTCGCGCTAAGCTTTTGATCATACACACGCCTGTAGGGTTCATACTGTGCAGCAGAGCTTGCCTTTTCTCTGTAGCCACATTTTCAGACTCTTAAGCCCTTTCTACACGGGAAGTGAGAGCTTACCAGATTACCCATCATACACCGGTCACGCCGTCCGCGTACAGTGTATGCGCGGTCCACTTGCACAAGATGCTCGCATACGATCGCACGATCGCTAGTAGACGGAATATGAAAGTGCTTCGTGCATGCGCAGACGACCCAATGGGGAACCCGGCTGACAAATGAAGCCAAGTCGGGAATTTGTTTGATAATGTGTACTTGTCTCCTGATCAGAGGAACGTAGTTTTTCGACTCACAAGGGGAGGCCGCCAATTGTGAAATTCAGAGCCGATTCATACTGCGCATAATGAAAGCTCATGGCCAAAGGTGTAATTAGGCAAAGCACCAAGATGCACTTCTCAGCCGTTGTGCCGGCCGCGGTGGCCGAAGGGCTTGAGGCGCTCCAGTCACGGTTTGCACGGCCACTACGGACGGGGGTTCGAATCGCCCCCCCCTCAGGCATGGATATTTGTGCCGTCCTTACTCGTAGCTAGTTCATGAGAAGTTTGTAAGTTTAGGGACTGATGACCCCGTAGTTAAGTCCTTTAAGCTCTACAAACATTTGAACATTTTTTTCAGCCGTTGTCGAGAAAATCGACAATTTAAAAAAGCCGCTGCAGTGAAATACTCTCTACGATTTGTAATATTGTACAGAGGCGTGGCTTTGCGGTAAGCTCTCGGGTTCGTAATCCGAAAGTCGCCGGATCGAATCTCGCGGCATGCAACTTTCTTTTATTATTTGTTTTTTGTAATTCAAATGTATACACACACACACGCACACGCACGCACACAAACACACACACACACACAGACAATAACATTTGATGTTCGAACTCGCCAGTTTTTCCACGACAAACGACTTTCAAACAACTTATTATATACAACTGGCGACTTCGAACATCATTATGTTTTTCGAAAACAAAGTTGTATTTCACAAATGTTATTGTCTTCCTTAATGTTTACCACGTATAGTTAATGTGATCGATGTCATGCTGTTTTCTGCTTTCCATATTACTATGAAATATATATATATATATATATATATATATATATATATATATATATATATATATTGGAATTAAAATAATAATAATAATAATAATAATAATAATAATAAAAAGAAGTTGCATGCCGCGAGATTCGATCCGGCGAGCTTCGGATTACGAGCCCGAGCACTTACCGCTATGCAACGCCTCTGTACAATATTGCTAATCGTAGAGATAGTAGAGAGTATTTCACCGCAACGGCTTTTTTTAACTGTCGATTTTCTCGATAAAGGCTGAGAAGTGCATCTTGGTGCTTTGCCAAATTACACCTCTGGCCATGAGCTTTTATTATGCGCAGTATGAAAAGAATCTGAATTTCACAATTGGCGGCCTCCCTTTGTCAGTCGTAAGTATTTTAAGAGGTGATACTATAGAGGAATTGCATTAAAAATTTAATATAACCTGTGTACAATTTTTATTGAATATAAAGATATAGCTGTTAATATGAAATCCAAACAAACGTAGAGCAAATGTAAATCAAGAAATTTTCACTGATATATCCGTCGGTTCTTGGTAGTATTTTGTGTATATTCTACACGTTCATTTCCATTTAATTACCCGTTTTTCGGCGTACTATGACATATTCAGACTCTAAACTACGTTGAAAACCGGTTATTTAAATAAAAGTCAATATGGTGATCTACCAAGAAACGACGAAAGAATCAGTCACAATATCCAAATCAATTTGTTGTACATACTAAGAGTTGTATCTCTGTACCCAATAAAAATTGGACACACGTTATATGAAATTTTAACTGCAAATCGTCTTTATTGCGATCTTCTAAAATATTTGCTAATTTTCCTGAAACATGCTGTAGTTAACAGATCAAATATTTGCTTTTGGTGAGCATTATTTGAAACTCAATCAAAGTTTAAGTGAGCTAGTTCATCATACACATAGTCACCTCAAGCCGCAGGAGCTGGAAGTATGTATCGCATTTTATAATGAGGATGTTAATACAAGTGAGCGACGAGGTTACGCATGAACTTCACGAAAACAATTAAATACAGTTTCACAGTGGCAGTCTAAAACACAAATAAATGTTTTAATCATCACAGCCTATCATACAGTTTCGAAAAGTGATATTAACGCGGTGATTCACTTGCTGTAATTTGGCAACAAACGAAGTAGACGCGTGAAGCAGACGACTCAGCAAATGCGTAACGTTTGAACGCTTCTTTGTACTTCGACGGTCTACCGCAAGGGGCGCTGCAGCTGGCAATGACTTCCTTGTGCGTGTTGCACGTCTCGTATATAAACGTCTTTAAGCCGTCCTCACACGGAACGTGTTATCCCAACGTGACGCAGACCAGACGTGCTGTCTGTCTAGCTACAGCACGCTCTGAAACGATCTGCTACATTTTGTCATCTGTAGCGACTCCCTGAGTGGCTTGCAGGCACTTGACCAGTGTTTTCCTAAACACCCATTGGTACAGGCTATCCAAGACTCTGTATCCTCCCTGGTCAAGTCAGGCCGGTCTGTGGCCTTCGTTTGGACCCCTGGCCATATTGGCATAAGAGGGAACGAACGTGTTGATCAGTTGGTCAAGCAGGCCACCACATCTCGGCCTTTGCAGATGGACCTCCAGGAGTGGGATCTCCGACGGGAGTTGAACTGCAAGGTCCTAGGGCTTTGGAACGCTGAATGGGCTGACTTGAGAGTACCAAATAAGCTCCGTGTAGTTAAACCCTCCACAGGTGCATGGAAGTCCTCCCTGAGGGCTTCTCGTCGGAAATCGGTTGCTCTTTGTCGACTGCGTATCGGCCATACGTGGTTAACCCTTGGCCACCTCCTTCGCCGAGAGGACCCACCAAAGTGCCGTTGTGGTAGTTTGCTGACAGTGGTCCACATTTTAATGGACTGTCCGCTTTTAGCTCCTTTGAGACACTCCTTTAAACTTCCCACTGCGCTTCCATCAATTTTAGCTGACGATGCCTCGATGGCTGACCGTGTTTTAGGTTTTATTATCGCAGCTGGCTTTTACCATTCTATTTAGGGGTGAGCTCATTTGCCTGATTTCTCGTGACCACTACCCCTCCAGAACATTTAATCTGTTATCTTTTATTAAGTCTGTATCAGGTTCTTCACTGGAGATTTAAAGTGTGAGTAGAGTGGCTAGCTCATCCTGTATTATCCACGTGATCAGCCAACCACACTCGTCTGTTGTGATAATTTAGATTCATCGCCTCTTTAGCCAACAACTAATGTCTTCCATTTGAAATTGTCATTTTACCATCGACTGACAAACTGTCCCCAGCGTATACTGGTCGAGTACTATGTAATAGATGGCTATGTTTTATGGGTGTGAACTCTTAGCTGGGAAAATGGGACTGATGACCCAGCCGTTATGTCCCGTCTGAACATCCAACAACAACAACAACAACAACAACAACACACAGAACATGCTGCTCATCGTGATTTACGTCCACAGCAGCGCTCTCCGGGCCCATTGCAGACTGGCGCATAGATCAAAATTAGCGTACACGGTATATTTGTTAGCGGTCGTCGAAGGGGAAAGAAAGAAAAAGGAAAACCTGAAACTGTAGCTTTCTTAATGCTTGCACGTGGTATGTAATCCTCTTCAAAATGTTCAACTGTCTGTAAATCTTGCGGACCAAACTGCGTGGTCATCAGTCCGTATCTTACAAACTACTTAAACCTAGGTAAACTAACCTACGGAGAAACACACACACCCATGCCTCAGGGAGGACTCGAACCTCCACGGCGAGATACCGCGCGCGAGACGCTTTAGACCGCTCGGCTACTCCACCGCGGCTAATCCTCTTCCAGAAATTGTAATTTTTATTATTTTTTTTTATTGCAAGAAACACAAAGACGCAACATTTATCTGAAAGCAGTTCCACTTATCTTGCTCTTTTATATTCCAATTTTCCGCGTTGCACATGTTCTGCATATTCAAATGTTTACTTTGGCATTCCTTCGGAGATAATAGGTTCGACCTGATACATTCTACTTGTTCACACACACGGGACAACAACTCAGCTCGACAATTTGTGATAATTTTTGTTTTTAACATTGTACGTAAACACTGTTCCTCCTTTACTGCATCTGTCTCCGTAACCGCACCCTAGCCATGTTCTCTTTGCTGTGTGAAACTGCCTATTCCAACAATGTACTGAACTGTAACAGAATTCAAACGTCGTGGGGAAACCAATTCACATAGGGTACGGTCTTTAAATTTATTGGTTCCTGTGACCTGGCAAGAAAAACTCAACAAATTCCCTCGTGAGGAGAGTTCGTTATTTTCTAATAAACAACGTCGAATACCGGATATTATAAAGGTATTAAATTAACAAAAAAGGTATATAATCCGTAATGAAACAAAATCGTTAAAATATCTGTGAGAATGTAGATGAAAACTGTTATTTACATCTCTTTCTTCTACAGCTCGTGACGCTAACCACTATACAAATGCGTCGTCTTAAAAACGAAATAAGATATTATAACAATGGAAAATTGTACTGAAACGCAGAAGGATCTGCTTCGAATTGACGCATAGTGCAGGGAATGGCAATTGGGTCCGCGGGAAAAATAGATTATCTCTATGCCTCTGGTGCTTTCACTTGCCTGCTATTTTGACTGATCATAACTGATTAGTCGCATCTACGGACTGTGATTCTGTGTTATATGCATTTGAAAACAGTTCGCAAATTAATTTTGTGGCGTGCTATCACCTATGAATATTGATTGGTCTCTAACTGTCGGGTTGCATACGTGTTGGAAGGTCCCTATGGTCCCGGCATAATTAATTTTCTATAATATTTAAGCCACAATAGAGTTCACACAATACTTATAAAGTTACTCGGTAAACCCAACCACGCTTCGCTGTAGCTCACTCTCATATGAAATAGCCGGCCGCGGTGGCCGAGGTGACTGAGGCGCTCCAGTCACGGTCAGCACGGCCACTACGGTCGGGGGTTCGAATCCCCCCTCGGGCATGGATATTTGTGCCGTCCTAGTTTGTAAGTAGTTCATAAGTAGTTTGTAAGTTTAGGGACTGATGACCCCGTAGTTAAGTCCCATAAGCTTAACAAACATTTGAACATTTTCATATGAAATAAATAGAAAAAAATACTGTAACTCATGTGAACATAGAATCACCGAGAGGTTGCTTCAATCATACCGATATCGTTCGTTAGGCTACTGTGCTAATGTAAAACGAAAGTTATATAGTTTCGCAGATACTTATTATTTTAAGCCAATAAGATAGATTATATTTTTTGTCGTTCGTTTTCTCCACAAACAAACAGATCAGTTTACCGACTCTGGATCATGTAAAGTATAATTCTCTTTAGTAAAAAACTATTGTTTTCTACATTCTTTCTATATATTTCCCATCCGCTACGTCTATCTCCTGGTTACCCACTATCTACCTCTTCATTCTCTATGTACCTAATCCTCGGCCTCTGATCATCACTTCCTTTCCTTCCATCCATCTTCAATCTCCTCCTCTATCTATCTCTATGCACGTATGTGAACTATCGCTCGTCGTACCTATTTAAAATGATGGAATTAAAAATTAGGGAATTGCTTTAAATTATATGTTATCTTCACGAAACTGTCAAAAAGTTACTGTTACATAAAATTAAATGAAATAACGGCGCCCATAAACGAAGTTTTGTTCAGAATTCGTTTCATTTTTAGTTGTGTCTGTTTCATTGGCCTCCTTGTATAATTATAATCGAAAATCGATACATGTTTCATGTTGCTGTATTTGTATAATGATTTCGGTAAAATTTCACTTGCGGCAGCGGCTGATGTTGCCAACATCTCTTGACTGCTCTTTGAAATCTCAGTTACATACAATGAGGCTATTAATTTTCCGTGTGTACCATGAAATACTACATTAACAACGAACGCCACAGCTGCCGTAAGTGAAATTAAACCTTCAATTCTACGGTGGTAAACGGCCATTTTTTTGTCGGCTAGGATTTAAAGACGCACATTCGATATATATTGTTAGAAGCCTGGCTACTTCAATTGCAAACATTATTGGAAAGCATCTGCTACCAGAGTAGCACGATCGTACTCCCAGTCGTCCAACTTTTAAGCGACTTCGTAACCGACACTGTTGCGGTCCGCTTGGTAATACTCAGTATACAACAGGGGACACTGCATAAACCACCTCCGAGAGAGATTAAAGCATCTTGCAACGCGAAATATCTATAAATAAAAGGCAATGTTCTGAGTGAGTGACTGTCAGACTAATTAAATGAATGACGCATCATCGCCCAGCCAAAACCACTGATGATAAAAACTTGAAATTTACACAGGTGTTCATCTTACACCGTTGGCGTCGTTTACGAAGCGATTTTTCGATTTTCCATCCCTAAGGGGGTGAAATAGGGGATGAAAGGTTTATTGAAAGTATGCCGTTATCCTGTTATTTTTCATGCTAGACGAACATAAGTTGGTATATGTATTCTTAGTTAGAATTAAATGAACGTCTCTTTCAGCTTTTTCTGAAAATCAGCCATTAAGGCTGAGAAATATGGGATAAAAAAAAGATTTGTGAAAAATGCTGCTATTAAGTCAGTTTTGAAGCCTAACCTACAATAGTTGATATTTGGAGTCTTGGTTACAATTAAAAAAGTACATGCGTGTCTCCCCTCCCCCTCTTCGTCATTGCCTACCATCCCTGTATCTCGTCTTAGAAATTTAATTTAGAACCACGTTTAATCTCATGTTCAAAATCTAATATCTCCGAAATTTCTTGACACAATGCTTTGAAATGTTGATACAACGCACTACTGGATTACGCGCATGTTTTTACATACATATTTTTTTTTTAAAATATGTCATATACGAATTAATATAAATATTACAATGCTGAAAAGTTGTTTCGAAAAATCGCAAAAGTGTCAGATTTCTACAATGGATAAAAAAGCGCCCCTCGGTCGCAAATTAAAAATTGTTTAACCTGGTTTCGGCAATTACTAAGATTGCCTTCATCAGAAATTACAAAATAAAAGAAGTCACACAATAAAATATACTACTCAACTGTAAAGCTTTCGTCTCAGTGTTTAAAAAGAAATTTTGAGAAAAGGCTAGCCACTATGGGCTGCACGCCTGCACGGAGGCATCAGACTCCCGAGACCGAGGACTGCTTTTTTATTCATTGGAGTTGTTAACGGTCGCCATCAATAGCAGCTATGTTTAAAATTTTATGTCATACATCTATATGACCTGATAGACCTTTGAACGATGTCTGAGTAGAGACAGGAATTAGTGATCATGATATCGTCATAGCGTCGATGGTGACCAAAGTTCATAAACCGATCAAGAAGGCTAGGAGCGTGTTTTTGTTGGGAAGAGCCGATAAGAAAATTTACGGTCGCACTTAGAAAATGAATGGGCGTCGTTTAATTCCGGGACTATGGATGTAGAGGAATTGTGGACTAAATTTAAGTGCATTGTTAATAAAGGGTTAGAGAAATATGTGCCAGTAAAGACGATTAAGGATGGAAAAGATCCACCATGGTATAATAATAATGTTAGAAAGCTGCTGAGAAAGCAAAGGCTGTTGCACTCTCGATTCAAAAAAGAACACGCAAATGATGACAGGCAAAAGTTAGTAGAGATTCGTGCGTCTATAAAAAGATCGATGCGCGAAGCATACTATAATTATCACAACCATACCTTAGCAAAAGATCTTTCCGAGAACCCGAAAAAATTCTGGTCCTATGTAAAATCGATAAGCGGGTCAATGCCCACTGTCCAGTCACTCGTTGATCATTCCGGGGCAGTAATAGAAGAAAGCAAACGGAAAGCTGAAGTTCTAAATTTAACCTTCAAGATATCTTTCACGCAGGAGGACCGCACAACTATACCATCAATTGATCAACGTACTAATTCCGAAATGGGGGACATAGCAATAGGTATTTCCGGTGTAGAGAAGCAGCTGAGAGAGCTAAATACGAAAAAGTCTGCTGGTCCGGATGGAATACCAGTTCGGTTTTACAAAGACTATTCTGTGGCTTTGGCCCCCTACTTAGCTTGCATTTATCGCGAATCTTTAATTCAGCGCAAAGTTCCTAGTGATTGGAAAAAGCGCAGGTGAGTCCCGTTTATAAGAAAGGAAGGAGAACTGACCAACACAATTACAGCCCAATATCGTTGACATCAGTTTCATGTAGAATTTTGGAGCATATTCTTAGTATGAATATAGTAAATTTCCTTGAAACGGAAAAGCTTCTTTCCATGAATCAGCACGGATTTAGGAAACATCGTCCGTGTGAAACTCAGCTTGCCCTTTTCTCACATGACATCTTGCGAGCCATGGATGGAGGGCAACAGGCGGATTGTACTTCTCTCGACTTCAAAAAGGCGTTCGTCGCGGTGCCACACTGCAGAATGCTAACGAAGATACGAGCTTATGGAATAGGTTCACAGATATGTGACTGGCTGGAAGACTTCCTAAGTAATAGAACGCAGTACGTTGTTCTCGACGGCGAGTGTGCATCAGAGAAGAGTGTATCGTCAGGCGTGTCCTAGGGGAGTGTGATACAACCGCTATTATTTTCTATTTATATAAATGATCTGATGGACAGAGCAAGTTGTAATTTGCGGCTGTTTGCTGATGATGCTGTGGTGTATGGGAGGGAGTCGTCTGTAACTGACTGTATTAGCATACATGATGACTTAGACAGAATTTCTAGTTGGTGCGAAGAATGGCAGCTAGCTCTCAATGTAGAAAAATGTAAGGTGATGCACATGAGTAGGAAAAACAATCCCATAATGTTCGAATACAGCATTAGTAGTGAGCTTCTTGATGCTGTCGCGTCGTTCAAATATCTAGGCGTAACATTGCAGAGCGATATGAAATGGAACAAGTATTTGACAGTTGTGAGTAAGGCGGACAGCCGACTTCGGTTTATTGGGAGAATTTTAGGAAGATGTACTTCACCTGTAAAGGAGACCGTGTAGAAAACGCTTGTACGACTCAAGTGTTTGGGACCCGCAGCAGATCAGTTTAAAGGAAGACATAGAGGCGGTTCAGAGACGAGCAGCTAGATTTGTAACCGGAAGGTTCGACCAAAGCGTGAGTGTCACGGAAATGCTCCGGCAACTCAATTGGGGATCGCTGGAAGAAAGACGACGTTCTTTTCGTGAATTTCTGTTAAGTAAATTTAGAGGGCCGGAATTTGAAGCTGAGTGTAGTACGATCTTGCTGCCGCCTACTTACATTTCGCGTAAATATCACAAAGACAAGTTAAGAGAAACTAGGGGTCGTTGTTGTTGTTATGGTCTTCAGTCCGGAGACTGGTTTGATGCAGCTCTCCACCCTACTCTATCCTGAGCAAGCCTTTTCATCTCCTCATAAGAACGGCAACCCACATCTATTTGAATCTGCTTACTATACGCGTATCTTGGTCTCCCTCTGCGATTTTTACCCCACACACTTCCCTCCAATGCTAAATTTACGATTCCCCGATGTCTAAGAATGTGTCCTACCAAGCGATCCCTTCTTTTAGTCCGGGTATGCCAAAAATTCCTTTTCTCACCAATTCTGTTCAGTACCTCTTCATTAGTCATGCGATCTACCCACCTAATCTTCAGCATTCTTCTGTAGCACCACATTTCAAAAGCCTCTATTCTCTTCCTGTCCACACTGCTTATCGTCCATGTTTCACTCCCATACAAGGCAACACTCCACACAAATGCCTTCAGAAAAGACTTCCTTACACTTAAATTAATATTCGATGTTAGCAAATTTCTCTTTCTCAAAAATGTTTTTCTTCCCATTGCCATTCTGCATTTTGTATCCTCTGTACTACGACCATCGCATGTTATTTTACTACCTAAGTAACAAAACTCATCTACCACCTTCATTGTTTCGTTACCTAATCTAATTCCTTCAGCATCGCCTGATTTTCTAAGACCGCATTCCTTTACTTTTGTTTTGCTCTTGTTAATGTTCATTTTATACGCTCTCTTCAACACACTGTCCATTCCATTCAACTGCTCTTCCAGGTCCTTTGCTGTCTCTGATAGAATTACAATGTCATCAGCAAAACGCAATGTTTTTATTTCTTCCCCCTGAACTTTAATCCCTATTCCAAATTTTTCCTTGCTTTCCTTCACCGCTTGCTCGATATACAAATTGAATAACATCGGAGAAAGGCTACAACCCTGTCTTACTCCCTTCCCAACTGATGCTTCCCTTTCATGCCCTTCGAGTCTAATAACTGCGGTCTGGCTTTTGTACAAGTTGTAAATAACTCTCCTTTCCCTATATTTTACCCCTGCTGACTTCAGAATTTGAAAGAGTGTATTCCAGTCAACATTGTCAAAAGCTTTCTCCAAATCTACAAAAGCTAAAAATGTAGGTTTACCTTTCCTTAATCTATCTTCTAAGATAAGACGTAAAGTGAGTATTGCCTCCCGGGTTCCTACGTTCCTCCTGAATCCAAACTGATCTTCCCCAAGGTCAGCTTCTACCAGCTTTTCCATTCTCCTGTAGATAATTCGTGTTAAAATTTTGCATCCATGACTTATCAAACTGATGGTTCTGTAATTTTCACACCTGTCTGCGCCTGATTTCTTTGGAATGGGGATTATTACATTTTTCTTAAAGTCTGAGGGTATTTCGCCTGTCTCATACATCCTACACACCAGTTCAAATAGTCTTGTCATGGCTGGCTTTCCCAGAGACTTTAATAGCTCTGCGGGTATGTCATCTACTCCTGGGGCCTTGTTCCGACCTAGGTCTTTCAAAGCTCTGTCAAATTCATCTCTCAGTATAGTATCTCCTATTTCATCTTGATCTACTTCCTCTTCCCTTCCTACAACATCGTCTCTAAGTTGATTTCCTTTGTAAAGCTGCTCTATGTACTCTTTCCACCTTTCAGCTTTCCCTTCTTTGCTGAGAACTGGTTTCCCATCCGAGTTCTTGATATTCGTAGAGCTGCCCTTCCTGTCCCCAAACGTCTCCTTTATTTTCCTGTAGGCGGTATCTACTTTTCCCCTTCTTATACATTCTTCTACGGATTTGCATTTGGCTTCTAGCCACTTCTGCTTAGCCATTTTGCACTTCCTGTCTATCTCATTTTTTAGTCGTCTGTACTCCATTTTGCCTGTTTCATTTACTGCATTTTTATATTTTCTCCTTTCATCTATTACATTTAGTATTTCCTGTGATATCCAAGGATTTTTTGTTGGTCTTGCCTTCCTACCTATTTTGTCCTCTGCTGCCCTCACTATTTCATCTCTCAATGCTACCCATTCCTCTTTACTGTTTTATTCCCCCCTGTTTCTGTCAATTGTTGCCTAAATCTCCCTCTGAAATTCTCCAGAACTTCACTTTCCTTCAATTTATCTAAGTCCCATCTCCTTATTTTCCTACCTTTCTGCAGTTTTTTCAGTTTCAGCCTACAGTTCATGACTAACAAGTTATGGTCAGAGTCTATATCTGCCCCTGGATATGTCTTGCAGTTTAGGACCTGGTTCCGGAATCTATGTCTTACCATTATAAAATCTATCTGATTCCTTCCTGTGTCTCCTGGTCTCTTCCACGTATACAACCTTCTTTTGTGATTCTTAAACCACGTGTTTGTTATGATTAAATCATGTTCCGTGCAAAATTCTACCAGGCGACTTCCTCTTTCATTCCTCCTGCCCAGTCCATATTCACCTACTATTTTTCCTTCTCTCCCTTTTCCTACTACTGAATTCAAGTCTCCCATCACAATTAAGTTTTCCTCTCCCTTAACTGTCTGAGTAATTTCCTCTAGCTCCTCATATATTTCTTCGATCTCCTCATCATCGGCAGAGCTAGTTGGCATATAAACCTGTACTACTGTTGTCGGTGTTGGCTTCGTATCTATCTTGACAATGATAACGCGATCACTGTGCCGCTCATAGTAGTTTACCCGCATTCCTATTGTCTTATTCATTATCAGTCCTACTCCTGTGATACCCCCAACTGATTTTGTATATATAATCCTGTACTCACCTGACCAGAAATCCTGTTCATCCTGCTACCGAACTTCACTAATCCCCACTATATCTAACTTCAACCTATCCATTTCCCTTTTTAAATTTTCTAATTTCCCTACCCGATTAAGGGATCTAACATTCCACGCTCCGATCCGTAGAATGCCAGTATTGTCTTTCCTGATGACAACATCCTCCTGAGTAGTCCCCGCCCGGAGATCCGAATGGGGGACTATTTTACCTCCGGAATATTTTACCCAAGAGGATGCCATCATCATATATTGATACAGTAGAGCTGCATGTCCTCGGGAAAAGTAACGGCTGTAGTTTCCCCTTGCTTTCAGCCGTTCGCAGTAGCTGTGTGGCAAAGCCACATTAGCTGATGTTACAAGGCCAGCACAGTCAATCATCCAGACTGTTGCCCCTGTAACTACTGAAAAGGCTGCTGCCCCTCTTCAGGAACCACACGTTTGTCTGGCCTCTCCACAGATACCCCTCCGCTGTGGTTGCACCTACGGTACGGCTATCTGCATCGTTGAGGCACGCAAGCCACCCCACCTCGGCAATGTCTGTGGTTCATGGGGATGGCTAGGGGTCGTACGGAGGCATAAAGGCATTCTTTTTTTCCTCGTTCAATTTGGGAGTGGAATAGGAAAGGAAATGCCTAGTAGTGGTACAGTGTACCCTCCGCCACGCACCTTACGGTGAATTGCGGAGTATGCATGTAGATGTAAGTGTAATACATCATATAAATAAGCATCTAAGAATTTTCCTGTGTTACAGTGCAACGTTGTGACAAATGTTGAGCTTAAAACTTAAAATTTGCAGAGGCTGTTCATCTTACACCGTTGGCGTCGTTTACGAAGCGATTTTTCGATATTCTGTTCCTAAGGGGGTGAAATAGGGGATGAATTATTTTTTGAAAATAGGGCGTTATCCAGTTAATTTTCATGCTGGACCTATATAAATTGGTACATGGATTTTTGGTTAGAATTAAAAAATTCCTCTTTCAGTTTTTTTTAAAAATCAGTCACTAAGGGAATGGAAAGATTTTTGAGAAATGCTGCTATTAAGTTAGTTTTGAAGCCTGGACTCCAAAAGCTTGTATTTGGAATCTTGGTTACAATTAAAAAAGTACATGTGCATCTCCCCTTCCCCTCTTCGTCATTGCCTGAGATAAGAGGCAATGTTTCGAGTGACTGACTGTCAGACTGATTAAATGAATGACTCATCATTCGCCCAGCCAAAACCACTGATGATAAGATCTTGAAATTTCCAGAGGGTGTTCATCTTACACCGTTGACGTTGTTTAGGAAGCGATTTTCGATATTCCGCCCCTATGGGGGTGAAATAGGGGTGAAGAGTTTTTTGAAAATAGGTCGTTATCCAGTCAATTTTCATGGTAGACCTACATAAATTGGTATATGGATTCTTGGTTAGCCGGCCGCGGTGGCCGAGGAGACTGAGGCGCTCCAGTCACGGTCTGCACGGCCACTACGGTCGGGGGTTCGAATCCCCCATCGGGCATGGATAATTGTGCCGTCCTTAGTCTTAGTTAGTTCATAAGTAGTTTGTAAGTTTAGGGACTGATAACCCTGTAGTTAAGTCCCATAAGCTATACAAACATTTGAACATTTGATTCTTGGTTAGAATTAAATAAATGCCTCTTTCAGCTACTTCTGAAAATCAGCCACTAAGAGGGCCACTGAAATAGGGGATGAAAAGATTTTTGAGAAATGCTGCTATTAAGTCAGTTTTGAAGCCTGGACTACAAAAGTTGGTATTTAGTCTTTGTTACAATTAAAAAAGTACGTGTATATCTCCCCTCCCCCAATTCGTCATTGCCTATCCTCCCGGTATCTCGTTTTAGAAACCTAACTTACAACCATGTTTAGATTCATATTTAAAATCTGATATCTACGAATGTTTTTGACGGAATGCTTTGAAATATTGACACAACGCCCTACTGGATTACGCAGATGTTTTTACATACCTAATTTTAAAAATTATGTCATATACGAATTTATATAAATTTTACAATGTGGAAAAGTTGTTGCCAAAAATCGCAAAATTGTCATAAATATAGATTATGTGTAATATATCAAATAAATAGGCATCTAAGAACCTTCCTGTGTTACAGTGCAACGTTGTGACAAATTTTGAGGTCAATCAGTGAAGAACTTTTTGAGATTGTCAAAAACACACAAACCAAGACTACATTTTTATATATAGAGATATTATTTCTGTTTATTAGTACTGTTTGTCATTCTGCACTGTATGTGAGTTACTTTGTACATATTTTACAGTAAAAACAAACAATGTAGAGGATTTTGTGAACTGGCCATAGTGGTGCAATAAATCAGTAATCTTTGGAAATTCGATTGTAGAGTAACAACTCTGTGACTACAAGAGGGCAGTTAGTTGTCAATTGCGAGGGGTTGCGCCACAGAGTCAGTAGCGGTAAGAAAAAGCGATTGGTGAAGGCAGTCGTCAAGTATGTGTTGCGGCACGCCATTATTGTAATGCATGATGTTACTTAAATTCTCTGTAATATTTTTTCTACTTTATATTTCTTTCAGAATATACAATTTCTGATCTTAAATATGCTTTCTGCGTTCTCATTTTTGTAGTTGATTTCCCCTCCCTTTTATTTTCTTCATTTATGATTATTGCTTAACTTCATGATTACCTGTCAATCATTTCTGCATATTTTAATACTGTAATCGATCAAGTTATGATCCTGCAGTCTGTGAGCTGCTTGCTGTTTCCTGTTTGCAGTTTTATAATAACAATATACGAGGTAAGTTCAATTTTCTTTTTCGTGTCTGTGTCGCAGTCAGTTTGTGTCCCACTTTCATTATTCAAGTTGTACCATTCGGGAGTACTTTCCACAGAGCCATAATTTTACTTTTTATGTTTCCCCTATTTACAGTGCGAGTCCGTTGCACATATTAATTTAAGTTTTTTAAGACTTATCTCAGTGGTCGAAGTCCCCACATTGTTCGGTTTTTAAACGTTCAGTTTTTGTACGTACATAGTATGCAGTATTGGTCAATGTCCATTAAACTTTAAACTTTTTAAATATTCGGGATACCTTGCAGTGTATGAAGCAACAGTACCCTCATGTGAGCTGTTTTAATACAAAGTACAAGGAATGTATTCGAAGTGAATTTTTAGCAGTCATATGACATTATTATAAGACTGAACTTATCCGCATGTTTGTGCCACACTGAAAGGTTGTTAATACAGCGATGTTATTTGTGGCTAGCTCAATCTGTAATAAGTAGCCTTTCTAGCAAGCGCATTTAGTGATTCCAGTTATTTTCAACCAAACGTGGGTCTGTTGTGTGCTGTATGCTGTTTGGCTTAGTTAATTTAGTGTCTTCTATTCAGTCGAATTCTGGGCCAGGTTCTTTGTTTCTTTATTTGTTCTCAATGAGCGTGTTTATTGGATATTGATATGCAGTGTTTCTGTGTTAACACTCTATAGCTTTAGATGGTTCCGAACTTACTAGCTTGGAAGGACGCCCGCTAAGACACTAAGCGGCTGATACTGGCAAACAGTCTCTCGCATAGGGTTGCCATCGGGACCTGTTACTCTATAAATTTTAGTTATAATTTAGGTAATTATCTCCTAGACCCATATCTTTCCCTCTCCTTTGTGTGAACTCTTCAAGACTACTATGAAGTGGTACATTATTGCTTAAGTTATATTATATATGGAGTCCTATGATCAAGCAATCTTACTTATTGGTTAGTTAGCTTCTGGGATACAAGTGGTTCTAATAATTTAACACATATTCGTTGTTTGAAATCACAACCTGACGGTGCTATACTATGTGCTGATTATGAAAAACTTGTACTCACCTTGAGAAACCTGGTTGAAGTATGCGTATTAGCTGGTTAAATTTTTGAACTTCATGATATTGTATTTATTCCTTGGATTTTCTTTAAATGCTCAGCTGCTTCATCAACTGCTGGTTTTGAAAAATTCTAATTATGCCTAATTGTATTTTCATGGAGGAGTGTAAACTGTGTTATGTCTTTTAATACAATATTTGGCAAACGGTTCCCTCTGTCTGGTTACCCAGAACCGAACCCAAATCCTTGAACATACTTAACACCACCTATCTAGTATCCCAGTTATGCTCGCTCATAAAACGAAAACACTTGCGAACTTACTGCTGTCCTCCGTTGAAACAAGCCGCCCTGCTCTTTTTACACAATTAACTGACTTGCTACGTTTCAAAAAACAGTTGAATCACTTCCTTCTATCATCCTCTTAGAACTTTCCCCAAAACTAAAGTATAAGAACAACATTCTCCTTGTGTAACCCTTCAGGATTTCCCGGCGATCTGTTGTCATGATGCGTGAACGGTTCTTCTGCCAGATGTTCGTGTCGCTCTGGCACAATATTTTAGATGCATACCTCGCTGCCTTCTTCAGGTGCCGAAATATTGTGCCAGAGCGACACAATCATTCGTCAGAAGTTCCGTTCACGCATCATGACAACATTCTCCTTGCGTAATAATAAAGCCAATGCTCTTTTCTTCTTCCCCATCGTTTCTCCTCTTTTTCTTATCCCTGTGAGCCATGTCACCCCGTCTTTCGTTACACACTGAAGAGCCAAATAAACTGGTGTAAACATGCATATGCAAACACAGAGAAATGTAAAAAACTCAGAGGACGGCGATATGGTAGGCAACGACTATATAAGACAACGTGAGTCTGGCGGAGTCGTTAGATCGGTTACTGCAGCTACAATGGAAGGTTATAACGGTTTAAGTGAGTTTGGACGTGGTGTTACAGATGGCGCACGAGAGATGGGACTCAGCATCTCGGAAGTAGGGATTAGGTGGGGATGTTTCCGTGCGACCATTTCAGGAATGCACAGTGAATATCGGGAATCAGGTGGAGAATGAAGTCTGCGGCCGAGAAAAGAGCCTCAAAGAACTGGAACTGAACAGAATCGATCATCGTGACAGAAGTGCAACCTTCCCGCAAATTACTGCGGATTCTTTTAGTGAGCCATTTACAAGTGTCTGTGTGCAAACCATTCAACGAAACATCATGGATATGGGCTTTCGAAGCCGATGGACCGCTCGTGTACCCTTACTGACTGCACAACACAAAGCTTTCATATTCACGGAATATATGACTTCATCTGCGAATGGGCAAAGCTGAAAATTTGTGTCCATCTGGGATTCGAAGCCGTGTCTCCTGCTTTCCAGGCAGTTGCGCTGACCCCTACACTACTGGGGACACAGTGATCACAGCATCTGTAAGAACTACCTAAGCAGGCCTCCCGACAGACACAAATTTCCAGCTCTACCCTGCCCACAGTACTCAAACTCGTAGTCACTATGTACTAATTCCCGTAAGAGTAAGGGCTCCAAACTTGTCCACCCCTCCCCATTAGCGAAAGGATCATTGCCCATCACTGGCATATTATATATATGCAGGTGGCGTCTATTCCGAAAGAACAGACGTCACTTCTGATCCTGCAGTTGTTTTTGTTTTCATATTCACAGAATATATGGCTTCAACTGCGAATGGGCAGAGAGCTGGAAATTTGTGTCTGACAGGAGGCGTGCTTAGGTAGTCCTTGCAGGTGGGGTGATCACTGTATCCCCAGTGGTGTAGGGGTCAGCGCAACTGCCTAGAAAGCCGGAGACCCGGATTCGAACCCCGGCTGGTCAGAAATTTTCAGCTTTGCCCATTCGCAATTGAAATCATATATTCCGTGAATATGAAAACAATAACAACTGCAGGATCAAAAGTGACGTCTGTTCTTTCGGAATAGACGTCACAGGTATATATACAACACAAAGCCTTACGCCTCGCCTGGGCCGTTCAGCACCGACATTGGACTTTTTATGACTGGAAACACGCTGCCTGTTCTGATAGGTCTTCTTTCCAATTGCTTCCAGCGGATGTATGTGTACTGGTATGGAGATATCCTCATAATTCCATGGACTCTGCATATCAGCAGGGCAATGTTCATGCTGGTGGGGGCTCTGTAATAGAGTAGTGCGTATGCAATCGGAGTGATACAAGACTCCTGATACTTTTTGATACGACTGACAAGTGACACGTACGTACTCATCCGGGTTGATCATCTGCATTTGCCGGCCGCGGTGGCCAAGGGGACTGAGGCGCTCCAGTCACGGTCTGCACAGCCACTACGGTCGGGGGTTCGAATTCCCCCACGGGCATGGATATTTGTGCCGTCCTAGTTCGTAAGTAGTTCATAAGTAGTTTCTAAGTTTAGGGACTGATGGCCCCGTAGTTAAGTCCCATAAACTATACAAGCATTTGAACATTTGAACATCTGCATTTATTCATGCCCATTGTGCATTCTGACGGGCTTTGGCAATTCCAGCAGGACAATTCTACACTCCACACACGTCCATAATTGCTACAGAGTGGCTACAGGAGCACTCTCCTGAGCTTAAACACCTCCACCTGGCCACAAAAGCCCCCAGACACGAATGTTATGGACCATATCTGGGAGGCCTAGCAACCTACTGTGCAGAAGAGACCTCCACCCCGTCATACTCTTTCGCGTTTATGGCCAACTCTGCAGGATGCATGGTTTCAGTTCCCTCCAGCACTTCTTCAGGCATTAGTCGAGTCCACACCACGTTGTGTTGCAGCACTCGGGCCCTACACGATATTCGGCAGGTGTACCGGTTTCTTCGTCTCTTCAGTGTATTATTTACATGTGTAATGCTACATTCACTTCTCGCCTTCCTCTTTCACCCCTTCCTCCATGCCCATTGTTGCTAGCAGACATAATTAAAACCGTACATTATTGTAAACCTGTCGGGCATGGTGGTCTTGGGGTAAAGCGCTCGACTGCAAACTGATGGGTCGCGGATTCAAAACCTGGCCGGTCCTCGGATTTTTTCAGTCTGCGCTTTAATCCAACCTTAACATCTTAACGATGTGCGGAGTCGCCAGAAACGACACGTGGTTCGGATTCTACGTTAATCTGTAGGTCTCCTTACCCCGATTGGATAACTGGGGTAGGCTAGGGACACGCAAGTCGTCGAAATGGCGTCCAATTGAAAGACTTGCACCAGGCCAATGAGCCACACTAAATTATTATTATTATAAACCTGGTACGCATATAAATCGTGTCTATTTTTTATCTGCCATGTTTGAAGCATTTAATGTTTCTAAATTTAGCTGTTGTGGTCTTCAGTCCGCAGACTGGTTTGATGCAGCTCTCCACGCTACCCTGTCCTCTGAAAGTCTCTTCATCTGAGAATACGTTCGGCAACCTACATCCTTTTGAATCTCTTTTCTATATTCGTCCCTCGGTCTCCCTCTACGATTTTTATCCCGCACGCTTCCTTCTAATGCTAAGTTGACAATTCCTTGATGTCTCAGAATGTGTCCAACCAATCTATCTCTTCTCTTAGTCAGGATGTGCCAGAAACTCCTTTTCTCCCCGATTCGGTTAAGCACCTCATTAGTTACGTCATCTACGCATCCAATTTTCATCATTCGTCTGTAGCACCACATTTCAAAAGCTTCTATCATCTTTTTATCTGAACTTCTTATCGTCCACGTCTCACACCCATACCATGCTACACTCCAGACAAATGCTTTCAGAAAGGACTTCCTAACATTTAAATTAATATTGGATGTTAACAAGTTTCGCTTCTTTAGAAACGCTTTTCTTCCAATAGCCATTCTGCATTTCATATCTTCTTTACTTCGGCCATCAGAAATTATCTTGCTAACCAAATAAGAAAATTCATCTACTACTTTTATTGTCTCATTACATAATCTAATTCTATCAGCATCGCCTGATTTTCTGACATTGCATTCCATTACCTTTGTTTTACTCTTGTTAATGTTCATCTTATATCTTCTTTTCAAGACACTGTCCATCCCATTCAATTGCTCTTCCAGATCTTTTGCGGTCTTTGACAGAATTACTATGTCATCGGCAAACCGCAATCTTTCTATTTCTTCTCCCTGCACTTTAATGCCCTCTCCAAATTTCTCCTTCCATTCCTTCATTACCTGCTCAATTTACAGATTGAACAACATTGGGGAAAGGCTACAACCCTGTCTTACTCCCTACCCAACCTCTGCGCCCCTTTCTTGCCCTTAGACTCTAATAACCGCTGTCTGGTTTTTGTATAGGCTGAATATAACTCTTCGCTCCCTATGTTTTACTCCTAATACCTTCAGAATTTGGAAGAGTATCTTCCAGTCGACATTGTCAAAAGCTTTCGCCAAATCGACAAACGCTAAGAACGTAGGTTTCCTTTTCCTTAACTTATCTTCTAAGATAAGTCGTAATGTGAGTAACTGATCTTCCCCGAGGTCTGATTCCACAAGTTTTTCCATTCGTCTGTTAATAATTCTTGTTAGTATTTTGCATCCATAACTTATTAAACTGATAGTTCTGTAATTTTGACTGATGACCCCGTAGTTAAGTCCCATAAGATTTACAAACATTTGAAAAAAAAATTAAAAAAATACAAGTTCTGTAATTTTCACACTTGTCTGCACTTTCTTTATTTGGAATTGGAATTACAATGTTCTTCCTGAAGTCGGAGGGTATTGCCCCTGTCTCATGTATCTTGCATACCAGGTGATACAATTTTTTCACGACTGGCTCTCCTAACGACACCAGATGGAATATCATCTACTCCAGGGGCCTTGTTTCGACTCAAGTCTTTTAGTGCACTGTCAAATTCTTCTCGCAGTATCATATCTCCTATCTGATCATCGTCCACTTTGTCTGCCTTCAAGTATACTTCTTTTGTATAGGAGCTCCATATATTCCTTCCACAGTTCAGCTTTCCCCTCTTTGCTTAGTACTGGTTTTCCGTCTGTGATCTTGATATTCATGCAGCTGTTTTTCTTGTCTCCAAATATCTCTTTTATTTTTCTGTAGGCGGTATCTATCTTTCCCCTAGTTATGCATTCTTCTACGTTTCTGCATTTGTCCTCTAGCCACTCCTGCTTAGCCAGTCTGCACTTCCTGTCAATCACATTTTTCAGACGTTTGTACTCCCTTTGTCCTGTTTCACTTGCTGAATTTTTATATTTTTCCCTCTCATCAATTAAGTTCAATATATCCTGTGTTATCCAGGGATTTCTATTAGGCCTTGACCTTCTGCCTATATGGTCCTCTACAGCCTTCACTACCCTATCTCTCAGAGCTACCCATTCTTTAGTATGACTACTGTAATACAAGAGATCGAAAATATGTAGAACGCCGGGCAAGATGTAAGAGAGATCCCGAAGGCTGTATTTTCTGGGCTGATGGCATCGCGGCAACGTAGCAGACGCCGCTGCCTTCTGGGCTATTTTCCAGCACTGCGCTTTGAACGTCCCGGGCTGGAGGCGGACCCGCTATTTTCGTTTTAAGGCTCTTAGAATTCTTTCTGTGCGGACCAATTACGAGGACTGTCGGCGTCTTTAATCGTAGCTTGAATGCGTGGCCATGCTACGTTTGGTTCAATTCAACGGGTTACTCCCTCTTAATTACCATGACTGGTTGGACATTAAAGGAAAGGAAGAATAATTATTGCTCTCATTGCTCGCATACAAGAAAAGGATCGTGCTTGGATGCTCCGAATTATTAAAAGGATCATATTCATGCTGAAGTTGAGGAAGTAAGGCTTAAGTACATTGTCACAGGATTACTACAACCAAATGTACCGAGTTTTTCTTGCCAGTGGTGACACACTGGATTATTACCTCTTTTTTTAATTAATTAATTTTTATTTTGGCCGTTCGCCTATCTGTGTGTACAACCCAGTACAAATGTGTCCGATACTGCGAATTTATTATGGACATTTCGATATGTCAGACGTGTGGATTAGATTCTTAAAAAACTGTTGCACTGGGCTTGCATGTGTGCATTCAGTGACTTGAAGGAACGGACCATTGCCTACAACCTCCGACAATATAGTTCGGTGAATAGTCCTGTAAAATGAACGTAGATGAACTATAAACTACAGTTACTTTACTGTACTTCGAAAAAGTCACCTCCCATAACTATGCACCTCTGAGCTCTGCGATACATGTCTTGGAAACTTTGTAGGAACTCTTCCTTAGGGTTGATATTCAAAAGTTTCGTCACGTTTCGTTGAATGTCAGAAATGTCGTCAAATCTCTTTCTAAGCTAGTCTTAGTCGAGGGAATATAAAGAAGTAAAGACGATTGAGTATGGCGAGTATGGTGGACGTTAAGTTGCATCTGCCCCTTTTTTCCCCCCGGGAACTGTTTGTCGATATTGGCTGTGTATGGAACGTGCATTGTCGTGCAACTTGATCATCCACCACACTAGCCGAATCTCAATCCTCCTGACTCCCTCCTATTCTCTCAACTTTAACTCGGTTTGAAAGGAAAGAAATTTGACGATTGTAACGGTTATATTGGACTCGGAGGGTAACCACAGAAGTCGTTGCTTAACCCTTCCAGACCCTCTGGCTACAATTGTGTACATAACTTCTACAATGTCTAAGATAGATCAGAAACATTTTTTCTCAATTGAAACAACATGTATATGACTATTCATCGTTTTTCATCGTGACAACTGAGTGTCAAATGCGGAAGATCACTATAAAAATACCAAGTAGTCAGTGTTGCACTGCGCAGCAGCTTGTGAACTCCAAAGAGCACGCAAGTTGTGGGTTACTTGTATTCCACCGTACAACTGAAAATTAATAGTAATTATTTTGCATGGCAACTATTGAATGATCAGTTTATTTAGTACAAACGTTCGTGCTACAAAATTAATTATTTCAGTCCATAAAAAGCAGCATTGCTTTTCAGCATATTCAATTTTGTAGTATGTAAATGGATGTATACAACAGCGTAAATCTTCCTTCTAAAATAATTAACCGTTACTTAAGAGGAATATAGCAAATAAAATAATTTCCTTCCTCCAGAAAAAAAAACAGGTCTGGAAGGGTTAATTTCTAAAATTTATTAAACAAAGTTCTTAAAAGAAACGTTTTAACAACTTAATAGTGTGGTGTCCTAACCACCAAGGCAAGGTTGGCACCACACAACGGAACATGAAGTAAGAGAACGTCGCTGCCAGCGGCCCCCAATGAGATCGCAAGGTGGCCGCCACGCCCTCCTGACGTTCGCAGCGCCACCGCCAACCGACGTTAGCTAAGCAAGCTATGTGAAGTGAAAAGTTAGTTGTTGGTAGACGTGCCCTGGAAGAGTGGACTACAGGGAAGGTTGTCTGTATTAGTATGTGGCCCACTGTAGACTGTTTTAAGTTTTATTGTATATACTCAAGTCACGGAGATCTTGTCTACTATTGAATGTTCAGTTAGACATGAACAGGACATAGTACCAAGTTTGATTTTTGTTACTGTTTTCGTGATACAGCAGTGACTGTGAAAAGATAAGTACTGTTATTTTCTTTTGTTTCCCCTATGGAAGAACTTCTGTGTAAAATAAAAGTGTGTTCTGTTTGGAGTACACCGTGTCTCAGCCAGCGCCCTTGCCAGCCACTTGCACCTTCCTCAAATTGCCAGTAAGCAATCCACATTAAATAGGCTGAAAATTTAAAGAACTAACATGAAAATGAGATTTACAGCCCATTGTGGCGTTACCTCACATTTCGGTTCGTTCTTTATTTTTTCCATGTAACGTGACATCTTGCGAGCCATGGATGAAGGGCAACAGGCGGATTGTGTTTTTCTCGACTTCAAAAAGGCGTTCGACGCGGTGCCACACTGCAGACTGCTAGCGAAGATACGAGATTATGGAATAAGTTCACAGATTTGTGACTGGCTGGAAGACTTCCTAAGTAATAAAACGCAGAACGTTGTTCTCGACGGCGAGTGTTCATCAGAGACGAGTGTATCGTCAGGCATGCCCCAGGGGAGTGTGATAGGACCGCTATTATTTTCTATCTATATAAATGATCTGATGGACAGAGTAAATTGTTATTTGCGGCTGTTTGCTGATGATGCTGTGGTGTGTAGGAGGGTGTCGTCTGTGACTGACTGTAATAGCATACAGGATGAC